>CM077156.1:150189499-150789499 GCA_039583875.1 Platanthera guangdongensis | reverse complement strand
GCTAGAGCGTACTGTGCGTGCAAACACGCGTGCCTGCACGGGTCACCCCGCACTAAGGCGCAGTGGAGCACTCGACTGCTTGAGCACAATCACGCCTGGTTGAGTAAGTCATTCTGCCGGCGGCATGAACTACTATTACGGTGAGGTATTTCCTCATTCAAACCAATAGTTGTAATCATGGCCCAAATTTGTTGGCACAAAGAGTGAGGGTCAGGCCCAAGCAATGTTAGGGCATATGTTTATTGTGCTGATGAAGGGCTTGTTGATCCTAATCAAGATGTTGATCATCAATTTTGTTTACCAGATGAAGAAGATTGGAGGCGCCGCATATCTTTTCTTCATACCTGCAATAAAGAAGAAGAAGACTTTTGTTTAGAGTTCCAATGTCATCCTCCACCCCCCTTTTTGTAAAACCAATATGGTGGTTAAGTATTATTTTAATATCTAGTGCTGGTTCCATTTGCCTATATATAAAGGAAATGGTTTGTTTTAAGTTGTAACTCAGTTATTTTCCCTTTTAATCAAAAACTAGCGGTAGTACCGGCTACCTTCTCCAAGTTTTTTTATTCCTACATGGTATCAGAGGGAGGTTTCACCAGTGTTCCTGTGGTGTGAAGATTGCTCTCTGCCATCAGATCTTTATCCCTAACCTGTTATATCTGTTCTTAGCTTCTTTTCCCAAAATCTTCATATGGCATCATCAAGCAACCATTCACCTCAAAACTTTATATTTGCACTAAGTGGCGTTCCCATCTTTGAAGGGGAGGCCTTCAATTTCTGGCAAATGCAGATGAAGACTTTGTTCATATCCCAAGGGCTTTGGAATATTATGCAGACTGGGTATACCAGACCCACACCTGCAAACCCTATCGAAGGATGGCAACCAGAGCAAGTCATTCTGTTTAATGAAAATGAAAAAAGGATGCAAAGGCATTTCTCTTCATCCAACAAGGTGTAGGGAGAAACATATTTCCACAAATTCTTGCCGCCACCACATCAAAAGAAGCATGGGATATCCTCAAATTGGAATTTCAAGTCTCTCCCAAGGTAATCTCTATAAGACTTCTTAATGTGTGGCAAGAGTTTGATACTGTTAAGATGAAAGAAACAGAGGATATCAATACATATATTACAAGAGTAACCTCTTTAGTAAATCAGATAAGATGTTATGGTGATGTAGTAGAAGAAAAGAAGGTTGTTGTTAAAATCCTTAGAACATTAATAAAAAAGTATGCCTATGTAACAGTTGCAATAGAGGAAGCCAAGGATATTAACCATCTTTCCTTAACCGAACTTGTGGGATCCATCCAAACTCATGAAGAAAGATTGAAAGAATATGAAGAACCAACTCTAGAACAGGCCTTTCAAAGTAAGATATTGGTTAAAGAAGAAGAAATCAAGAAGAAAGAAAGTGGACCACCTTTATTCTGCAATTTATGTAACAAAAATGGGCATGAACCTTATAAATGTTATTATAAATGCAAAAGGTGTAAAAATCCAACCCATCTTCAAAAGGATTGCTGGTTTCAGCATAAGAGCCAACAGAGGAATGATAAAATTGAAGTAAAAGAAGATGAAAAAATGTTGACAGAGTGTTCTTCACAAAATCTTCAAGAGAAACTCAAGCTGCAAATATATGGTACCTTGATAGTGGTTGTTCTAACCACATGTCAAACCTCACAGAAGCTTTCACCAAACTAAATGAAGAAGAGAAAACTCAAGTTGTCTTAGGCGATGGATCAAGTTCAACTATAAAAGGAAAAGGAGTAGTAACAGTTAAAACTAAAAATGGAGAAACAAAACATATTCACGATGTTCATTTTGTGCCAGATCTTGCCCAAAACCTTTTAAGTGTGGGTCAATTGGTAAGCAGAGGTTCCAATCTTCTATTTAAAGACAACATGTGTAAGATATTTGACAAAAATTCTCAGCTCATTGCTCTTGTCCCCATGACTGAGAATAAGATTTTCCCTTTTAATCTCTCTCTCATGGTTGACAAAGCAATGATCGACCACAATACATCAAATACAAGAAAATGGCATGAGAGGTATGGAAACCTAAACCTTGCAGACCTACAAAATCTTAGCAAAATGGATTTGGTTATAGGACTGCCTACAATCCTTATTGATTAGAGTAAGTGCATAGGATGTGCACAAAATAAAATTCATAAATTACCCTTTCCTCAGCACAGTAGTAGAAGAGAAATTATACCCTTAGAACTAGTTCACATTAATTTATGGGGGCCTGCACCAGTCCCTACCCTTTCTGATAAACTCTACTTCCTACTTATAATAGATGATTATAGCAGAACGTCATGGATCTACCTTCTCAACACAATAGATGAAGCATACTCCAACTTTATAATATTCAAAAATAAAGCAGAAAATCAGACAAATCAGAAATTAAAAGCCATAAGATCTGATAGAGGTGGAGAATTCATGAGTAAAGAATTCACCAAATATTGCAATGAAAAAGGGGTTGTAAGAGAATTAACTGTTAGAGGCAATCCTCAACAGAATGGAGTTGTAGAACGGAAAAACGGGACTATCCTTGAAATGACCAGGTGTATGATGAATGTGAAAAATATACCTCACTGTTATTGGGGAGAGGCAGTTAACACAGTTGTTTATCTGCTAAATAGAGCTCCTACTAGAGCATTATCCAACTCCACACCTTATGAGCTTTGGTACAATCTTAAACCAGATATAAGCCACCTGAGAATCTTTAGTTCTTTAGCTTATAGCCTGATTTCAGCAGCTAGCTGAAATAAGTTAGAAAGAAAAGGAGAAAAAACCATTCTGTTAGGATATAATGAAGAATCTAAGGCCTACAGATTATACAATCCCTTAACCGACAAACTCATTATAGCAAGGGATGTTATAATTGATGAAGAAAGTGAATGGGTGTGGGATAATTCCTTGGATCAGAATTCTATCTAGCAGGTTGCCGAGCCCTTCTCCCTTATAAAACTTAAACCCATAATTCTAGATGGATGTCACCCAACCCCTCAGGTGACTTCCCAGGAAACTCCTCTAGATATTGAGATTAGGGCTCAACCATCCTTGACTGAAGAAGGGCAACATAATGATTCTTCTGAAGATGATTCAGGAAGCCCATTAGAATCATCATCTCCACAAAAGTTCTGATTAGTCAGTGACATATACCAAGACAGTAATATGGCTGCCATTGTCATAGAACCAACCAATTACAAAGAAGCTGTAAAAGAAGAACTCTGGAGGGCCACAATGGAGGAAGAATTGCATGTAATCAATAAAAATAAAACATGAGAACTTGCTGAATTACCTGCCCACAAAACTGTCATTGGCCTTAAATGGCTCTTCAAAATTAAACACAAAGAAGATGGTTCAGTTCTAAAGTATAAAGCAAGATTAGTTGTTAAGGGGTATGCTCAGAAACCTGGCAGTGATTACTTTGAAACCTTTGCACCTATTGCAAGGTTTAAATCAATCTGAATGCTTCTCGCTCTTGCTGCAGAGAACAACTATCATGTCTACCAATTGGACGTAAAATCTGCTTTCCTTAATGGGGAAATAAAAGAAGAAATATATGTTCAGCAGCCTGAAGGCTTTGTGGTGCCTAATGAATCATCCAAGGTCTATACACTAAAAAAGGCCTTATACGGGTTGAAAAAATCAACCAGAGCATGGAATAGTAAGATTGATGCTTCACTTTTGAGGTTAGGATTTACTAAAACAGACTATGAGCCAGCTCTCTACTCAAGACACACTCAAGATGGTTTATACATCTCCTTGTGCTTATATGTAGATGACTTACTCATAACTGGTTCTGATGCCATTGGTATTGCCACCATTAAAGAAAAATTACAGGCAGAATTTGAAATGATAGATTTAGGTCATGTGAAATATTTCTTAGGCATGCAAATCGGCAGGAATAATCTGGGAATTCTTATCACCCAAACAAAATATTCTGATGACCTTCCTGTTAAGTTCAACATGGAAGCAGCTAAGCCGGCCTCAACACCTATGGCTGCTGGAGAAAAATTTATGAAAGAAGATGGAGAAGAGAAAGTAAATGAAGAAGAATACAGAAGTTTAGTGGGATCCTTAATTTATCTCACTAATACCTGACCTGATATAGAATTTGCTGTAAGCATTGTTTCCAGGTTTATGCATTCACCCAGCATCAAGCATCTTGCAGCAACAAAGCGCATTCTGCGATATATAAAAGGAACCAGAGGCTATGAGCTAAGTTATAGACGAGAAGAAACTACAAAAGAAGGCAGAGAAATAAAAGAGAAGGAGAAAAGAAAACATATATATAATCTTCAAGGTTACTCTGACAGTGATTGGGGTGGATGCTCTGATGATAGAAGAAGCACCTCAGGACATATTTTCATTCTTAACAATATGCCCATTTCATGGAGTTCCCGCAAGCAAAAAACTGTTGCTCTATCTTCTACCGAAGTCGAGTATGTATCCCTTACCGAAGCCACAAGAGAAGGAGTATGGATTAAGAGACTGTTGGAGAAAATTGAAACAACAACTGAAGTAAAATTAAAAATCAAAATTGACAACACCTCAGCAATTGCCCTGGCATATAATCCAATTTTCCATAACAAAACCAAGCATTTGGAACTCAAATGACACTATACTCGCGAGCTTGTGAGTAATGGAGAAGTTACCTTGGAATATTGTCCTACCAAAAGCCAAATCACATATGCCCTAACAAAGGGGCTTGCTACCATTCAGTTTGAAGAATTAAGGAACAAGATGAGAATAATCAACAGTCTTGATTAAGGGGAGGTGTTGATCCTAATCAAGATGTTGATCATCAGTTTTGTTTACCAGATGAAGAAGATTGGAGGCGCCGCATATCTTTTCTCCATACCTGCAGTAAAGAAGATGAAGACTTTTGTTTAGAGTTCCAATGTCATCCTCCACCCCCCCCCCCCCCCCCCCCCCCCCCCCCCCTTTTTGTAAAACCAATATGGTGGTTAAGTATTATTTTAATATCTAGTGCTGGTTCCATTTGCCTATATATAAAGGAAATGGTTTGTTGTAAGTTGTAACTCAGTTATTTTCCCTTTTAATCAAAAACTAGCGGTAGTATCGGCTACCTTCTCCAAGTTTTTTTTATTCCTATAGGGCTCTCCCATTCGAACTAATAATGGGTCCTTTCCCAATTTTGTAAAGTCAGAAACATTTGTAAAAGTAAAACAGATACATGTGGCTCTGTTTGTGAGGATGTTGGATGGAGAGATCGCGGGCAATTTCTGTTCCTTGATTCAGGGCTCACTCTAAAGTGAGTGGTAATCGCAGGTACTAGTCCAAAATGCATCTACCAGTGGGCATTGACGTACATCGTTGTTGGCAGAGTTAGCTTGTATGATAATGAATTACATATCATAGGTCACTTGTACGTTCCCCCACCCCAAAGTTATAGGTAGGATGATAATTTTTAGGAATGGAATAGGGGGACTGCCTCCAACTCATTTGTTGATTTCCTCTAGTTTGATGCTTCTGTTAGCCAGCCTGAGTTGTAGTACCGTCGGCATGAATAGCACATTGACGATCACGTCGTCGTCGACCTAATTAAATCTGATTTATCTTTGTGGGAGGATCTTCGATAGTGGTGTTGTGAATTAGCAGATCTAGTCATAGATCACAATCTCTGAAGGGCTTTGGATCGTTTACAAAGCTACGAGAAGTATTTCAGAGGAGAGGGGTATGCATCTCAAAGGGTGCTGGTTCATTTTTTGGTTGAGTGAGCCTTTCTCCCCTTCCTACCCCCATGCAGTCTTATTAGGGGCTGGTTATCCTTATGTATGAGTTTGCAGAATCTTTTCAAGGAATCCTTATTTCATGCCCATGACCTTGATTATAATTACAGTTCTTAAACTAATCTCCTACATTCAAGGTGAGTGTCTTAGGTCTTTAAAGAGAGGGGTGGTTGTAACGCCCCCGATTTTTCTGCGATTATTTAATTCTCGTTTGGCGTTACGTTGACGCATTTCCGACAGGTGCCGTTTGTTAGAGCGCGGTCTTAGCTCTTTAGGTTCCTTGTGTGGTTGTTGGTAGCCTTTTTGGCAAGATCCCCTAGCAAGCCGGGTCTGTTTTGGTGACCGGTGAGGCCTCTCGGGGGATGCTTGTGTTTTGGCTTCGGGTAGTGAAAATCTGAGTTTTGTTCGTCGAAAGTTGATTTCGACTTCGTCGTTGCGTTCGTAGCATGGGTATTTAGCTATGGTGTGAATTTTGTTGAATTTCGAGGATGTTCGGGTTCGCGTCATTTTGTATTTTATTTATAATAATGAGATATTATGTATTCTATATAGGTTCTTTTTTTTAGAAGTAGCAGTTATGGTGAAAGTGTGGCTGGCAGCTTTTGAGTTGCCTAGGGAGAGAAAGTATTTTGGATTTAGCCGCTGCTTTTATATTTATAGCCTCAGGTTTAGAAATTAGGACTGTTCACTGTCTCTTGAGAAACCATCGCCTGTTCGAGAGGAAGAAAAACCGCCAATCCTGCTACCCTTCAGACGCCGATTCTGGGAGCGTTAGTGGACGGAATTCGATTCCGAAAGCGGATTTGGAGTGCTCTCGCCTAGACCTTCATTCCTACGGTAAGTGATTCAATTTTCGTGGTGTTTCTAGGGGTTTCGGAATTTTTGGTTTGATCCTTTTCCGCCATTAAAACTTTAGAATCCTATTTAGGTGCTGTTGCGGCTGGAGCCAAGAGAGAGAGGAAGGGTTGTGCAAGATAAATCGCTGGAATTTGAGGCAAGTGGTGCTCCTACCCTTGCCAAGTTTTTCTTCTCCTTTTCATGTCATATTTGTTGCTATCATTCATGTTTCCTAAGATTATTTTTTTTTTGCTCTGATTTTCCGTCAAAATCATGTGGGCATTGAACCATGAATGCTCCTCTATGTTTTTCTTTCATTTTTCTCAAGTTCTGAAACTTCAAGTCTTCGGCCGGATTGCTGTAGTCTTGTCTTTTATCAAATTGTTCCCTGTTGATCTCAGATTGGGTAGTATTTAGCCTTTCAGCCTTAGAACTAGTAGCAGTGGGTTTTCATACTTATATTACGAGTAATAAGATTGAATTAGGCTAAGAAGATTGGTCGGAAACGAAGTTGGAGGCACGAGATTGTTGTGCACTCAATGCAGCCAGTTCGACGAAGATCGTCGATCTGGGTTCGACGAAGATCGTCGAACTGAGATCGACTACCTCTGATTGCATGGGATCTACAAAGATCGTCGATCTGAGTTCGATGATCATCGTCAAACTGAGATCGGCGATCTCCAGTTGCCTGTGGCCGGCGAAGATCGTCGAGCTGAGTCGACGATTTTTCCTGGACCTGTGTTCGACGAAAATCGTCGAGCTGCGTTCGACGATGTCCCTGCGTTCGACGATGTTCCCGCGCTCGACGAACATCGTCGAGCTGCGTTCGACGAGTTTCCTGCGTTCGACGATTTTCCCACGCTCGACAAAAATCGTTGAGCTGTGTTCGACGATTTTCCTGCGTTCGACGATTTTTCTTGAAAGCTGAGGTCCACGATTTCCTGTGGCTGGAGATCGGCGATTCCTGTAAGTTGGGATTTATTCCTTTTCAGTTTCTTTTCTTCCCAAGTGATTACCTCCTAGGGGGGATGTCTTGTCGGCCTTTCGTTCTTCCTTTGTTTTGAGGGTCGAATCGTGGGTTATGGCAGGTAGTGGTATTTTGACGCTCTAAAGGAGCGGGATGTTTTGTGTGCGAGCCGTGGCCGCCACTTTTTTTAGTCCCAGGTACGGGCTGGGTATTGTTGTGGCCGCCACCTTTTAATCTCAGGTACGGGCTGGGTTTGTGGTGGTTTTGTGCCGACACACTGAAATTTTTTTTTGTTGGAACTGTTTTGTTTGGGGGACTGTTTTTGGTCACCAACTCAGGTCCATGTTGTTTACTACTGCCATTAACTCACAAATTAGGATTTTTAGGTGTTTCTTCCTTGTAGAATGCAGCATATTGTGGCAAGTTTTCTTATCTTTTGCCTTGTAGCCTCTGCAGGGATTGGGGCAGGGCTTGTTGTTGTTACCTGATACTTGGTGTACTTTTGCTTACTTTGGACAGTGTTTGTTTTTACTGTCATGTTTACTTACTCTCTTTGTTCCATTTTGATTTAATGCTCTAATTCAGAATCTCTTGTTTTACTTGCTGAGGTAATCTTCTCTTTTCTCAATGCCTCAGGTTATAATTAGTAGCCGGGTAGGTGGCTAGATTTGCGGTGGTGTTGTTGGTGATCCCTTGAGTTGTAGGGATCTTTCTCTTGCTGTTGTGAGGTAGTTTTCTATTTTCTTATAGACATACATACTTTCCAGTGGGTTTGTGTCAGTTTGTTGGCGCCCACTGGTAGTTTTACCTTATGATAATAGATATATTTCTTTTACTGCTACCTTTCTAGAGATAGTCTACTTGCTCTTGAGAAGATTTATGCTAGGTTGTTAGTTACTTTTAAACAGAAAAATACTATTACTGTTATATTTCATGACCAACATGTTTATAAAACTCATACATTACTTTCCAAGCAACGTAAAAAGATTATTTTCTTACTTATAATATAAAATAAATCTAGAATCTTGCATAGTATAAGTTGACCTCGGGGGTCACTTATGCACTCTCATAGGATGTCAAATATAAATAAAGTATTTTCCGCTGCGTATAAGTATAGTTTTTAAACCGTGGACTAGGTGATCTACTGAGCCGAGGGATACGACCTTTAAAATATAGTTGATTTTTCTAATCATTAAACTTACGAATTTTCATAGTCTTGTTAGATGGTGTTCGCCTGAGCGTCGACAGTTATCCCCTGCTCGACGTGGCATCACGACGTGTGTTTTCTCATACTCTGATACTTCTTAAATTCGGAGAAAATACGGGTTGTGACAGTTGGTATCAGAGGGAGGTTGCTTGACAATTTGTCGGGCAACCTTTCCTTGTAGGTATTAGATGTTTAGTATCATATCATACACACACCGATATGTCATCAGCACATCTTGGCTGAAGCACGAACACTACACTCATAGCATAAAATGAAGTATACGGGGCATATTATGTAGTATGAGATGCATAATATGTGTCTGTATATGGATCCACCATAGGGGCAACATGTGAGGGTTATGTAGTATGGGATGCATAACCTCACCACATGAATGCGACTAGCACGTTTCTTTTTCGTTGCATGAGAATGTTATGTAATATGAGATGCATAACATTTTCATGCGTACCCCGCACATGACATGCATTAAGGCCTTTTTAGAATGCATAGCACCATCATGCATAACATAACATTGCATAAGCACAACGTGCCAAGCTAAAGATGTAACACCCCAGTTTTTCAAGAGGCTCAGTCTGCAGTTCAGGAAAATTTTTTGGGTTTCTGGCAGGAGGCACACGGCCTGCGACACGGGCGTGTCGCAGGGCGTGTCGAGGCCGTGTCGACACTCGGCCCAAGTGTCGACACTTTCGCTCGACAGAGTGTCGAGAGTGGAGAACACGGCCTGCGACACGGGCGTGTCGCAGGGCGTGTCGAGGCCGTGTCGACACTCGGCCCAAGTGTCGACACTTTCGCTCCACAAAGTGTCGAGAGGGTGGCACACGGCCTGCGACACGGGCGTGTCGCAGGGCATGTCGAGGCCGTGTCGACACTCGTCCCAAGTGTCGACACTTTTGCTCGACAAGGTGTCGAGACTGGGGCACACGGCCTGTGACACGGGCATGTCACAGGGCGTGTCCCGCTTGGTCGACGATCTTCGCTCGACATTTTTCCGCGGTGTCGACACAAAGCCTGTCGACGGGTGTCGAGACTTGGCACACGGCTTGGGACACGGGCGTGTTCCAGGCCGTGTCACCTCTCGGGTTGGTTTCGGGGCCGTGTAGTTGGAGGCACACGGCTAGCCACACGGCCGTGTCACTGGGGACACGGGCGTGTCAGATGGAATACGGGCGTGTCGGATGCCCGTGTGCGATTCCAGGCGCGTCGATTTGAGACGGCGAATGGGGCATACGGCCCTGGACACGGGCGTGTGCCAGGCCGTGTTCGTCCCAGGTCTTCTGTTTTCCAGGCGAATCGCGGCCATTCTTTTTCTGGTTTTGGGATCTAACGGTTCAGACCATCTCCTGGGAAGTTAAGTCCGAAGTTAGGGTTGCAGATCCTCATTTTTTTTCAAGTCTTCTCTTTCTAAGTTCTTGAGAGAAACTAGAGCAAGGAGGAAGAAGAAGAAGGTCTTGGGCTGTAGGAGGGGTTTCGGAGCTCCAAATCGCGAGCCGAGTCCGGATCTGTGAAGCTTAGAGCGTTACGAAGATTTCCATCCGGCCATTTTTGCCATGGCAAGGAAGAGGAGTCGGAAGGTAACGACATCTCTCCTCTCGGTCTTTAGAATGCACGTTTTTCGCATCGTTTTCTTCTAGATTTTTGGGCACCAAACTCTCAAATGAGAGGGGCTTTGGTTTGCCAAGGTTCAAGAGGAACCTCCGGGTTGATTGAGTCCGTTCCCGGCATATCTTGCATTAGAGATCCGCTTCGCTAGTGGATTAGGCATGGTGGGTGAAGCCGTAGTCGCGACCGTTAGTCCGACTCGGTGATGTTGCATACGAACTTAGGGATTCGTAGAGATTTTCCGTTGCGGCAAGATGTCGTTTGTGTGGTGGTGGTGATTGTCCCGTTTGCTTGAAAAGGGTACGTGTAGTCGAACCCGGACAAGGTTAGCTCCTCGTGGCGGTAGATGGTTTCCTTGAGGGACAAGGTTAGCTCCGTATGAGTTGGAGATGGTTTCCTTGGTGAACAAGGTTAGCTCCGCACGAGTTGGAGATGGTTTCCTTGGTGCGCGGGAACGCTGCAGTACAACGAGGGATTACGATGTATTTAGTCTTGGTTTGTGTTGTGCCAAGGCGTGGCTATGTCTCCGTGGTCGGCTGGCTATCCCGTGACATGTGGGTCATGTGTGGAGAGTGTCCCGGCGAGACTAGTCCCCTTCTGTGAGACTGACGAGAATGCCAAGCTTGGGGCAAGCCCGGGCAAAGAGGCCATGAGCGGGTGGGGTCCAGCAAGGCTTCTTAGAATCGGTCGGTCTGTGTTTGTTGGAATCCTGACATGAGACGTCAGAGCTTGCAGGCAAGCCCGGGGCTAAGCCCACGAGCGGGTGGGGCCTTGGCAAGAATTCCTTGTGGCGGCCTGTGCGCCGCTTAAGGGAGAGGTGACTCCCTTAGTGTTTGCGGCTTTATGCCAATTGGGGAAACGTGAGTACCCAAATGATGTGATGTTGTGCTAGATGCATACGTTGTAGGGTATCTTGGGTGAAGCCCGAGTGTTGCATTCATGTTGCATAGTAGGCCCCTTACTTTATATGCTCAACCAATAGAGAACATGTTTGATGATTGAGACACCCAAGCCTGTTTTAATGCTTTTCTATTTATAGATGTTTATTTGCATATGAAGTGCTGACTTGCAGGTTGGAGGGTTCCCCGGGGTCCGTTAGGGGCGGCCGGGAGGAGATGTGTTATTACACAGTTTGAGGTCAGCCTTTGCTGACCCACGTTACTAATAATTTTTACAGGGCAAGGATCGCATGCAGAAGCTAGCACGCCGGCCAAAAAGGCCTAAGCCCCATGAAGTGTTTTTCCCTCTTTTGTAGCACTACAGTTTTGATGATGTTTGTTTGAGACTCTTTTATCCGGCTTGCATGCCGAGGTAGACTAGGAGTGCTATGCACATTCATGTTTGATGTACTATTTACTTTTGGACATTTGATGTAAGGCCTTAAGGCCATTTGTTTACTCTTTTGGTTAGTGGATAACTTCTCGTTGTGCTTGGTTTTCCGCTGTGTTGTGCAAGTGTTTTGAGTTTGGGTAGCTATATCAACTTATAATACTAAAGCTGTGGCGTTCGTATGTTGTGGGGCCCCGGCCGGACCCATATTATACGTCCACTACAGGGGAGGTGTTACAATTTGGTATCAAAGCGAGGTTAGATTCGAGGTCGGTTTGTAGAGAAGTTATCCACATAAGAGTAACGCGGGACCGTGAGTGTCCTTATGTTTTAGTCTTGAGATTGGAGACTAATCCCTTATTTCTTGTTTTCCTGAAGAGTGCAAGCAACGAGGCGGGCACTTCAAGAGCAAGGGATGATCTCTCGGCGAGCAGTGCTACTGCTCCAGGCCTTTTGGGCACGGGTGTAAACCCGGCCGACTTCTGCCGTATGCTTGCAGAAGCGATGGTGGCAGCCCAAGCGTCGGCTGCAGCCCAGGTAGCAACCCCTGCTACACCGGACACGGCGACGGCCGTGCCAGGCGGAGAAGCCAGGCGAGTGGAGCCTTTGGCAGAAAGGGTGGTGGTAGGACATGGATACCGACACATGAAGTATTTCCTGAGTTTCCATCCCCCGTCCTGCAAGGGTGTTGGAACGCCAACGGATGCGGAGGATTGGTGGGTTCGTATTCAAGAACTACTAAGGGCGGCAGAGACGCCAGAGGAAAAGAAAGCTGAGTATGCGGCGTTCATGTTGGAAGGAGACGCCAAGTTGTGGTGGGTGAGCCTTAGTGGCCGCCAGTTCCCTGGACGCACCCCATCGGTGGAGGAATTTGGGGACGCTTTTCTAAAGAGATATATACCAGTTTCTACGCGGCTGGCCCTGCAGAGGCAGTTTCTGCATCTAATGCAGCGAGACAAGACGGTGGATGAGTACGTGCAAGAGTTCACCCGTTTGGGTCGTTATGCGGGAACGACAATGGTTGATGATGTAGAGAGGGATAACCTCTTCTACCAAGGGTTGAGGGAAAATCTGAGACAACCCCTCATCTCCATGAAGAGGGCGGGATTTAATGATCTAGTTGAAGCCGCCAGGAGTTTGGAGAATGATCTGGAGCGAACCCAGCGTCGAAAGGGTTTTACCCCAAGCAAGGGGAAGGGAAGCCTTCCCAATCTCATGGAAAGTCTGATGGGAGTAGGTGGAGGAAGAAGCCTCACACTCCCAGATCTGGTGAGAGGAGCAACTGGACGCCTGGGGGTTCCCACTCTAGGGGACCGCCGACGTGCTACAACTGCGGGAAGGTTGGGCATATAGCCCGTGCTTGTCAGCAAGGGGGAGCGGGGCAAGAGGCAAGGCAGGAGCAGACTGTGCGCTCCGGCCCCAGTGCTGTAGAGAAGGGAAAGATGGCAGAGTCGAGCGCTTCTCGGTTCCAACCGGTGCAACCAAGGGCCTACAACCTTGGACAGCAGGAAGCGATCCGCCAGACTGATGTGGTGACAGGTATGAAGAAAATTTAAGTTTAAATTTTGTGCTTCATCCTTTTAGACTTTTGTGGAATGTCTATGTTGTAGGCTTCGTGTTAGTTTCCGGATACCCCGCTAGGGTATTGTTTGATACGGGAGCATCGCACTCCTTTCTCGTGGAGAGCTTCATCCGGAGAATAGGAGTTGAGTCTTTTTCGTCGGGAGCAGAGCTGAAAGTGTGCATGCCTAATGGGTCATCTATGACCACCGGGGCTAAAGGGCGCATTTGTTGGGAGCTAGACGGAGTTGTCTTCGCTCTGGAAGCAGCAGTGTTACCTTTAGTAGAGTTCGATGTCATTTTGGGCATGGACTGGCTTGCAGAGCAGCGCGCCAGCATTGATTGTTTATCCAAGGTAGTGACTCTAAGGAG
Source organism: Platanthera guangdongensis (assembly GCA_039583875.1). Lineage (NCBI taxonomy): Eukaryota > Viridiplantae > Streptophyta > Magnoliopsida > Asparagales > Orchidaceae > Platanthera > Platanthera guangdongensis. The sequence goes on along the minus strand of CM077156.1, from coordinate 150,775,849 downwards.
TAAGGGGCAAACCGAAGTCAAATTTGAGGGCCTTTGTGGAGTGGCCTGTTCCCTGATTTCGGCCATGCAGTTGGTGCGGGCGGTTAACCAGGGTGGTGTAGCGCTTGTAGCGTTATTGGAGGTTCGTCTCTCCCAACTGTCTATTGAGGAAGTGCCTGTGGTGGCAGAGTTCAAGGATGTATTTCCGGATGAACTTCCTGGAGCGCCTCCTCAGCGGGAGATCGACTTCTCGATCGAGTTAGTGCCGGAGGCTAGATCGGTGTCACGTCCTCCTTTTAGGATGGCACCCAAGGAGTTGGCGGAACTTAAGGTACAGTTACAGGAACTGTTGGAGCAAGGGTATATTAGACCCAGTTCTTCACCGTGGAGCGCACCGGTGTTGTTTGTAAAGAAGAAGGACGGTAGCATGCGCCTATGCATAGACTACCGAGAGCTGAACAAATTGACCGTCAAGAATAAGTATCCGATCCCTCGGATAGACGATTTGTTCGACCAATTGGTGGGGTCAGTGGTATATTCGAAACTGGACTTGAAGTCAGGCTACTATCAACTGCGAATTCGAGACGAGGACATACCCAAAACTGCCTTTGGTACAAGGTATGGACACTTTGAGTTTACGGTGATGCCGTTCGGGTTGACGAACGCACCATCGGTGTTCATGGATCTGATGAATCGGGTATTCCGGGAATACTTGGATTCTTTTGTGGTTGTTTTCATTGATGATATTTTGGTGTATTCCAAATCGCAAGTGGAGCATGAGACCCACTTAAGAATGGTTTTGCAAGTGTTGAGGGAGAATGAGTTGTATGCAAAATTCTCCAAATGCGAGTTCTGGTTGGAGAAGGTGGCATTTTTGGGCCACGTGATTAGTGGTGATGGGGTGGTAGTGGATCCAGCGAAAGTGGAGGCCATCAGAGATTGGCCGGTGTTGAGGACCGTGGAGGAAGTCCGAAGTTTTCTTGGACTAGCCGGGTATTATAGGAGATTCGTGGAGAATTTCTCGAAGATAGCTCTACCCCTCACCTCTCTCACTCGCAAAGACCATAAATTTGTGTGGACCCAAGAGTGCGGTCAAGCATTTGAGGCCCTGAAGGAGAGGCTTATGATGGCTCCGATCCTGAGTTTACCGCAAGGGACCGATGGATTTCAAATTTTCAGTGACGCATCGGGATGCGGTTTGGGTTGCGTTTTGGTGCAACATGGGAAGGTGATAGCTTTTGGGTCTAGACAGCTGAAACCTCATGAGAGGAATTACCCCGTCCATGATTTGGAGTTGGCGGCGGTAATCTTCGCATTGAAAATTTGGCGACACTATGTGTATGGCGCAAGGGTGGAGATCTTCACGGACCATAAAAGCCTGAAGTATCTCTTGGATCAAAAGGACTTGAACATGCGGCAACGCAGATGGGTTGAGTTTCTTGGAGACTACGAAGTGGCGATCCAGTATACGCCGGGTAAAGCCAATGTGGTGGCGGATGCGTTGAGTAGAAAGTACTCGGGGCAAGGAAATTGGATCGAAGCTCATGATGAGCGGTTGGTACGGGAATGGGAGTCCCTTGGATTGGAATGTGTTGCGAGAGGCGAGTCTAGCGTGGCTCGGTTGAACTGGATTGAAGTGCAAAACGACTTGTCCGATCGTATTCGGGAAGCGACTCGATTAGATGTGGAGTTTCAACCTTTTGTATTGGAGGCACAAACGGGCGAGAGCAGCACCTGGGAGATGATCGGGGGAATCTTGAGAAAGGATGGAAGGGTTTGTGTACCGCAGTTTGGCAATCTCCGTGAGGAGTTGATGTTTGAGGCTCACTTCTCAAAGTACTCCATTCACCCAGGCAGTACAAAGATGTACTTGGATATGAAGAAATCCTTTTGTTGGCCGGGATTGAAGCGGGATGTAGCTTTGTATGCGAGTCGTTGCCAAACATGTGCCTTGGTGAAGGCCGAATGTCAGAAACCGGGCGGGTTCCTGAATCCCCTTCCAATTCCTGAGTGGAAATTTGAGGACATTTCCATGGACTTTGTGCATGGTTTGCCTAGATCGCAGCATGGTAATGATGCTATTTGGGTGATCGTGGATTGCCTAACCAAGGTGGCTCACTTCATCCCGAATCGGAAAGAGGACAGCGTGGAGAAGCTGGTGGAGTTGTATGTTCACAACATTGTGCGACTGCACGGAATTCCTAAGAGCATAGTCAGTGATCGCGACGGACGGTTTACGTCTAAGGACTGGAGACTGGTTCAGAAGAGTTTGGGCACGAAGCTAAAGTTCAGTACGGCGTTCCATCCTCAAACTGATGGGCAAACGGAGAGAATGAACCGTACTATGGAGGATATGTTGAGAATGTGCGTTCTTGATTTTGGCAAGAGGTGGGAGGATCACCTCTTCATGGTAGAATTTGCGTACAATAACAGTTTTCAAGCAAGCATAAAGATGGCGCCATACGAAGCTTTGTATGGGAGGCGGTGTCGAACGCCAATGTCTTGGGCAGAGGCGGGAGACACCAAACTTTTGGGAAAGGATGTGGTAGTTGACGCTTGTGAGTTGGTTCGGACCATCCAAGAGCGTATGAAAGTGGCGTAAGACAGGCAAGCAAAATATTTTAATGCTCGTCACCGGAAGTTGGAATTTGCAGTTGGTGATTGGGTTTATCTGAAGGTTAAGCCGTTCAAAGGCGTCTTACGGATTCGCCGACTCAAGAAGTTGAGCCCAAGGTTTTTGGGGCCTTTTGAAATTGTTGAGCGGATAGGAGAAGCAGCCTATCGGTTGGCGTTGTCCGCAGATTTGAGTGGATTACATGACGTCTTCCACGTCTCCGTTTTGAGGAAAGCCTTGGTGGAGGCTAGCGTGGTGATTGAGCCGGCATCGGTGCCGATTGAGGAAGACTTGAGGACGCGAGTCCTTCCAATCGCTATAGAAGATTCGGAGACTCGGCAGTTGCGGAATAAAGAAGTTAAACTTGTGAAAGTTCGTTGGGACAACTGCGGTCGTGAGGAGTTCTCTTGGGAGCGAGAACAGGCCATGCTAGAAGACTATCCAGAACTATTTTTGTCAGGTACAATTTAAGTTTTGTACCTCTTTTGTTTTGAAATTTCGGGACGAAATTCTGTTAAGTGGGGGAGAGTTGTAACACCCCAGTTTTTCAAGAGGCTCAGTCTGCAGTTCAGGAAAATTTTTTGGGTTTCTGGCAGGAGGCACACGGCCTGCGACACGGGCGTGTCGCAGGGCGTGTCGAGGCCGTGTCGACACTCGACCCAAGTGTCGATACTTTCGCTCGACAGAGTGTCGAGAGTGGAGAACACGGCCTGCGACACGGGCGTGTCGCAGGGCGTGTCGAGGCCGTGTCGACACTCGGCCCAAGTGTCGACACTTTTGCTCGACAAAGTGTCGAGAGGGTGGCACACGGCCTACGACACGGGCGTGTCGCAGGGCGTGTCGAGGCCGTGTCGACACTCGTCCCAAGTGTCGACACTTTTGCTCGATAAGGTGTCGAGACTGGGGCACACGGCCTGTGACACGGGCGTGTCACAGGGCGTGTCCCGCTTGGTCGACGATCTTCGCTCGACGTTTTTCCGCGGTGTCGACACAAAGCCTGTCGACGGGTGTCGAGACTTGGCACATGGCTTGGGACACGGCCGTGTTCCAGGCCGTGTCACCTCTCGGGTTGGTTTCGGGGCCGTGTAGTTGGAGGCACACGGCTAGCCACACGGCCGTGTCACTGGGGACACGGGCATGTCAGATGGAACACGGGCGTGTCGGATGCCCGTGTGCGATTCCAGGCGCATCGATTTGAGACGGCGAATGGGGCACACGGCCCTGGACACGGGCGTGTGCCAGGCCGTGTTCGGCCCAGGTCTTCTGTTTTCCAGGCGAATCGCGGCCATTCTTTTTCTGGTTTTGGGATCTAACGGTTCAGACCATCTCCTGGGAAGTTAAGTCCGAAGTTAGGGTTGCAGATCCTCATTTTTTTTTCAAGTCTTCTCTTTCTAAGTTCTTGAGAGAAACTAGAGCAAGGAGGAAGAAGAAGAAGGTCTTGGGCTGTAGGAGGGGTTTCGGAGCTCCAAATCGCGAGCCGAGTCCGGATCCGTGAATCTTAGAGCGTTACGAAGATTTCCATCCGGCCATTTTTGTCATGACAAGGAAGAGGAGTCGGAAGGTAACGACATCTCTCCTCTCGGTCTTTAGGATGCACGTTTTTCGCATCGTTTTCTTCTAGATTTTTGGGCACCAAACTCTCAAATGAGAGGGGCTTTGGTTTGCCAAGGTTCAAGAGGAACCTCCGGGTTGATTGAGTCCGTTCCCGGCATATCTTGCATTAGAGATCCGCTTCGCTAGTGGATTAGGCATGGTGGGTGAAGCCGTAGTCGCGACCGTTAGTCCGACTCGGTGATGTTGCATACGAACTTAGGGATTCGTAGAGATTTTCCGTTGCGGCAAGATGTCGTTTGTGTGGTGGTGGTGATTGTCCCGTTTGCTTGAAAAGGGTACGTGTAGTCGAACCCGGACAAGGTTAGCTCCTCGTGGCGGTAGATGGTTTCCTTGAGGGACAAGGTTAGCTCCGTATGAGTTGGAGATGGTTTCCTTGGTGAACAAGGTTAGCTCCGCACGAGTTGGAGATGGTTTCCTTGGTGCGCGGGAACGCTGCAGTACAACGAGGGATTACGATGTATTTAGTCTTGGTTTGTGTTGTGCCAAGGCGTGGCTATGTCTCCGTGGTCGGCTGGCTATCCCGTGACATGTGCGTCATGTGTGGAGAGTGTCCCGGCGAGACTAGTCCCCTTCTGTGAGACTGACGAGAATGCCAAGCTTGGGGCAAGCCCGGGCAAAGAGGCCATGAGCGGGTGGGGTCCAGCAAGGCTTCTTAGAATCGGTCGGTCTGTTTTTGTTGGAATCCTGACATGAGACGTCAGAGCTTGCAGGCAAGCCCGGGGCTAAGCCCACGAGCGGCTGGGGCCTTGGCAAGAATTCCTTGTGGCGGCCTGTGCGCCGCTTAAGGGAGAGGTGACTCCCTTAGTGTTTGCGGCTTTATGCCAATTGGGGAAACGTGAGTACCCAAATGATGTGATGTTGTGCTAGATGCATACGTTGTAGGGTACCTTGGGTGAAGCTCGAGTGTTGCATTCATGTTGCATAGTAGGCCCCTTACTTTATATGCTCAACCAATAGAGAACATGTTTGATGATTGAGACACCCAAGCCTGTTTTAATGCTTTTCTATTTATAGATGTTTATTTGCATATGAAGTGCTGACTTGCAGGTTGGAGGGTTCCCCGGGGTCCGTTAGGGGCGGCCGGGAGGAGATGTGTTGTTACACAGTTTGAGGTCAGCCTTTGCTGACCCACGTTACTAATAATTTTTACAGGGCAAGGATCGCATGCAGAAGCTAGCACGCCGGCCAGAAAGGCCTAAGCCCCATGAAGTGTTTTTCCCTCTTTTGTAGCACTACATTTTTGATGATGTTTGTTTGAGACTCTTTTGTCCGGCTTGCATGCCGAGGTAGACTAGGAGTGTTATGCACATTCATGTTTGATGTACTATTTACTTTTGGACATTTGATGTAAGGCCTTAAGGCCATTTGTTTACTCTTTTGGTTAGTGGATAACTTCTCGTTGTGCTTGGTTTTCCGCTGTGTTGTGCAAGTGTTTTGAGTTTGGGTAGCTATATCAACTTATAATACTAAAGCTGTGGCGTTCGTATGTTATGGGGCCCCGGCCGGACCCATATTATACGTCCACTACAGGGGAGGTGTTACAAAAGATTTGCAGGATGACATATGTACACACATGGTTTTAAATCAGAAAAAGAATATAAATTCATGCATTCCCGATCTAGGCACAAGAATTAGTTGATGGTAGTCAACCATCCTAGGTTAGGCATAACATCACTTTTTTTAAACAAAATAAAATACCAGAGCAAGTATAACAGTGAAAAGTTCATATTTATGTATGTATTGTCTGTACTTATAGTTTGTTTCAACTGTTGTACTAAGTTTTGACCTCAGTTTTTATGGTTTTAGGATGGCGAGATGTCCTTCGACCAGGTCGACTCCCCTGTCTAAGGGTGAGTCTTCAGGAGCGCAGAGGGATGTAGTGATCGAGAGCCTGCAGCAGAGCAATGATTCCTTGACCAGGCAGATGGTGCAGATGCAGGCCCAGATCCAGTCTCTGGTGGCAGTTGTGGCAGGACAGACTCAGGGGGTGCAAGCCCCTGCAGGGGGGTCAGCTGCTCCTCCCCCTCCTACTCCCCTGAGACCTCCAGTGGTGGTGCCAGCAGAGATGGCCTTTATCTCACAGTTTCAGAGACTTAGCCCTCCTACATATGATGGGAAGGCAAATTTCATGGTCATAGATGATTGGTTGATCTCCATGGAAGATATGTTCTCATACTCCGGTGTTGCAGATGATCAGAGAGTGATGATAGCCGCCTATCAGCTAAAGGGTTTGGTTAAGAGCTGGTGGCTTAGGGAAAAAGGAGAGCTTGGTGGCTGGTTGCTCTTGGGGATTGTTCAAGGAGATGTTGTTGAGGAAGTTCCTGCCTTCGGTTGAGTGTGACCGACTAATGAACGACTTCCTTCACCTAAAGCAGAGGCAACTCACGGTCAGTGAGTACGAGATAGAGTTCAGCAAGTTGAGTCGGTTTGCCCCTGGGTTGGTGAGTGTTGAAGCTGATCGAGTCAAGCGGTTCCTTGGTGGCTTGAGGAGCGAGGTTCAGCAGTTAGCCAGTGCTTATAGATCAGAGACTTATGTAGGGGTAGTGGAGGATGCTCTGAAAGTGGAGGCAATTGAGACCGCAAAGAACAGAGGCCAGCAAATGAGGAAGGACAAGAGGAAGTCTGCTGAAGAAAAGAACCCCCAGGTACTCGATGCTGCTTCGGGAAAGAAGAGCAAGGTAGTGTGTAGCTTCTATGGCCGGTCAAGCCACCTTGTTGAGAGGTGTTTCAATAAGGAGGGAGCTCAGAAGAAGGAGAAAGTTCATGCTATTCAAGGTGCTCCTAGGAAGGATGGTTCCTGTTCTGTTTGCAAGCGACCCGGGAATGATGCTGCCCAGTGCTGGTCCAAGGATAAAGTCTGCTATCAGTGTGGACAGAAGGGCCATATCAAGAAAAGGTGTCCTCAGGTCCAGCCTATTCTTCAGGCAGTTCCACTTCATGCTTTACCTCTGCCTCAACATGTGGACAAGGGCAAAGGAAAGCTGAATGTGATCTCTTCCGAGGAGGCTCAAACTTCGACTCAGGTCATCTCAGGTTAGTGGTTTTCCTAACCTGAAAGTTTTATTTTCTCGAATGGTTATAGTTTTGTTTTGGTAGTTCCTTAGTTGCTTATATACTCTTATAGGGAAATTTAAGGTGAAGAACCGCTGGGCGCGTGTTCTGTTCGACTCCGGCGCTACCCACTCGTTTGTGGATAGAGCTTTTGTAGAGTTATATCGGTTGATTCTAGATTAAGTTCGTGATACCTTCCGCGTCAAGTTCCCTTCTGGTGAATCTGTGTTGTCAGATTTGGGCATTCTGGATTGCCCTGTTTTGTTGGGGGACTTTCTTGCGAAGGCAGACTTGAAGATGTATGATCTATAGGACTTCGATGTTATTCTGGGCATGGACTGGTTGTCCAAGTATGATGCGGTTATTCAGTACAAAGGGAAGCGCTTGGACTTCATTAAGGACAACGGTCAGCCTGGAAGTGTGTATGCTGATCCGTGCCAGGATTCTCCTATCATTTCTGCGGTATGTGCTCAGAAGCTGTTTCATTCTAATTGTTTTGCTTGTTTAGTCTCGGTGGTTGGGACTATTGTCAGTGTACCGCGCTTGGAGGATATTCCTGTTGTACGTGGTTTCTTTGATGTTTTTTCTGATGACCTTCCTGGTCTTCCCCCCGAGCAGGATGTTGAGTTTGTGATTGATTTGTAAACGGGTACGCGTCCTATTGCTAAGGCGCCGTATCGGATGGCCCCTCGTGAGTTGGAGGAGTTGCGAGTCCAGTTGGACTAGTTGTTGGCAAAAGGTTTTATCAGGCCGAGTTCGTCGCCTTGGGGTGCTCCTGTTCTATTTGTGAAGAAGAAGGATGGGTCGATGAGGCTGTGCATCGATTATAGGGAGCTGAACAAAGTCACCATTAAGAACAGGTACCCTCTGCCGAGGATCGATGACTTATTTGATCAGTTGCGTGGTAGCACGATGTTCTCTAAGATCGATCTTTGTTCTGGCTATCATCAGCTCAGGATCCATGAGGCAGATATTCCACGGACTTCGTTTAGATCAAGGCATGGACACTTCAAGTTTCTAGTGATGTCATTTGGTTTGACCAACGCACCATCAGCTTTCTTGGATATGATGAACCGGGTGTTGAAGGACTTTCTAGACAAGTTTATGGTGGTATTCATCGATGATGTGTTGATCTACTCTCGCAGTGCTGAGGAGCATGAGCATCATCTGTGCTTGGTTCTATCGGAGTTGAGGAACCACAAGTTATTCACCAAGCTGAGAAAGTGTGAATTTTAGTTGCCTCAGGTCTCGTTTCTAGGCCACATGGTGAATACGGATGGGATCTCGGTCGACCCGGAAAAGATCGCAGCAGTGATGAATTGGAGCAGGCCGGGCACGCCCAAGGAGATTAGAAGCTTCCTAGATTTGGTCGGCTACTACAGGAGGTTCGTGGATGGTTTCTCTACCCAGGCTGCACCTTTGACCAGGTTGACTCAGAAGAACACGACCTTTGTTTGGAGCGAGAAGTGCAAAGAAGCCTTCCTAGAACTAAAGAACAGATTGTGCACTGCTCCCGTTCTGACCCTACCTACTGAGGGCATGGAGTATGATGTGTACGTGGATGCTTCGCATGTTGGTTTGGGTTGCGTTTTGATGCAGGCTGGGAAAGTGATTGTGTATGGGTCAAGGCAACTAAAGGCTCATGAGAGAAATTACCCTGCGCATGACCTTGAGTTTGCAGCGGTGATTTATGCGCTAAAGATGTGGAGACATCTACTTTATGGTGCTCAGTGTAAGATCTTCACAGATCATAAAAGTCTAAAGTACGTGTTCACTCAGAAGGAGTTGAATTTGCGCCAACGGCGGTGGCTAGAGTATGTGGCCAATTATGATGTAGATATACAGTATCATCCGGGCAAGGCCAATGTGGTGGCTGACGCCCTGAGCCGGAAGACGGGGAAGATCTTTAATCTCATCGCCGATCGTTTAGTGGAAGAGTTCCTCCTGATGGATATCTCCGTGGGACGCTGTGACATGCAGAGCAGTTTGGCAGTGGCAGAGCCGTCTTGGATTTCACTTACCAGTTTGCACAAGAAGGATGATCCGGATCTTCTGCACTTATACCTCAGGACTGAGAGAGGAGAGTTGCCGGATTTTTCTATCGATGATGCAGGTACTTTGAAGTACCGCGACAGGTTTTGCATCCCCGCTGTTGGAGATATCAGGGGTATGATTTGCAGAGAGGCTCATGGATCCAGTGTTGCCTACCATCCAGGATATACAAAGATGTATCATGAATTGAAGCAGATTGCCTGGTGGTATGGGATGAAGGGTGGTATAGCCAGATTTGTTGCTGAGTGCCACACTTGCAAGCGTGTGAAGGCCGATCATGGAAGGCCTGGTGGCAAGTTGACTCCGTTGGAGATCCCTACTTAGAAGTGGGAAAGTATTTCTATGGACTTCATTACGGGCTTACCGAGATCTCCAAGGGGATTTGATTCTATTTGGGTGATAGTGGAAAGACTGACGAAGTGTGCTCACTTCGTGTCGTACAAGATTGACTATCCGATGAAAAATATAATAGAGCTGTATCTGAATGAAGTCATCCGTTTACACGGTGTGCCAGTTAGCATCATTTCAGATCGAGACTCCCGTTTTACATCTCGCTTCTGGAGGAGTCTGCAAGAGGGTTTGGGTATAGATTTGAGATATTCTATAGCTTACCACCCTCAGACCAATGGTCAGACTGAGCGAGTGAACCAGATAGTTGAGGATATGATCAGGTACTACATCTTGGACCACGGTGGAGCATGGGATGAGCGTTTGTGGCTTATGGAATTTGCATACAATAACAGTTACCAGGAGAGCTTGCAAATGGCTCCGTTTGAAGCTTTGTATGGGAGGCGCTGCAGAACTCCCTTGTTTTGGACGGAGGTCGGTGAGAGGCCTGTGTTGGGTCCGGATGCGCTCGAGGAAATGGAAGTTGCGGTGAAGCTGATTCGCGAAAAGCTTCGTATAGCTCAGGAGAGATATGAGAAGAACGCCAACCAGCGTAGGTCTGACTTGAAGTTTTTTGTAGGGGACCTTGTGTTTCTTAAGGTTTCCCCGATGGTTGGTGTTAAGAGGTTCGGTAAGAACCAGAAATTGGATCCGAGATATGTGGGCCCGTTTAAGATCGTTGAGTGGATTGGCATGTCAGCATATAGGCTGGATTTGCCAGCAAACTTCCCTGATGTTCATAATGTATTTCATGTAAGCCAATTACGGAAGTGTGTGCGAAGCAGTGGGCAAGTCTTGGATGTTGTGCCCCAGTTGGAGTCTAATCTTTCTTATGTTGAGGTGTCGGTCCGCATCTTGGATACTCAAGATCGGGTGCTGCGGACAAAGTCTATCCCGATGGTGAAAGTTCTATGGAAGAATCAGGATTTGGAAAGCGCGACTGCCAAACTGCTCTGAGTCGAAGTTTGAGCCCCTGATTTGATTGGTACGTTTTCTTTCTAGTAACTCTTGTTTTGTTACTTTCCTTCTATAGTAGAAGTTGTGTACGTAAAGTTTCGGGACGAAACTTTCTTTTAGGGGGAGTGACTGTAACGCCCCCGATTTTTCTGCGATTATTTAATTCTCGTTTGGCGTTATGTTGACGTGTTTCCGGCAGGTGTCGTTTGATAGAGCGTGGTCTTAGCTCTTTAGGTTCCTTGTGTGGTTGTTGGTATCCTTTTTGGCAAGTTCCCCTAGCAAGCCGGGTCTTTTTTGGTGACCGGTGAGGCCTCTCGTGGGATGCTTGTGTTTTGGCTTCGGGTAGTGATAACCCGAGTTTTGTTCGTCGAAAGTTGATTTCGACTTCGCCGTTGCGTTCGTAGCATGGGTATTTAGCTACGGTGTGAATTTCGTCGAATTCCGAGGATGTTCAGGTTCGCGTCGTTTTGTATTTTATTTATAATAATGAGATATTATGTATTCTATATAGGTTCTTTTTTTTAGAAGTAGCAGTTAGGTGAAAGGGTGGTTGGCAGCTTTTGGGTTGGCTAGGGAGAGAAAGTATTTGGGATTTAGCCGCTGCTTTTATATTTATAGCCTCAGGTTTAGAAATTAGGACTGTTCATCGTCTCTTGAGAAACTGTCGCCTGTTCGAGAGGAAGAAAAACCGACAACCCTGCTACCTTTCAGATGTCGATTCTGGGAGCATTAGTGGACGGAATTCGATTCCGAAAGCGGATTTGGAGTGCTCTCGCCTAGACCTTCATTCCTACTGTAAGTGATTCAATTTTCGTGGTGTTTCTAGGGGTATTAGAATTTTTGGTTTGATCCTTTTTCGCCATTAAAACTTTAGAATCCTGTTTAGGTGTTGTTGCGGCTGGAGACGAGAGAGAGAGGAAGGGCTGTGCAAGATAAATCGCTGGAATTTGAGGTAAGTGATGGTCCTACCCTTGCCAAGTTTTTCTTCTAATTTTCATGTCATATTTGTTGCTATCATTCATGTTTCCTAAGATTATTTTTTTTGCTCTGATTTTCCGTCAAAATCATGTGGGCCTTGAACCATGAATGCTCATTTATATTTTTCGTTCATTTTTCTCAAGTTCTGAAACTCCAAGTCTTCAGGAGGATTGCTATAGTCTTGTCTTTTATCAAATTGTTCCCTATCGATCTCGGATTGGGTAGTATATAGCCTTTCAGCCTTAGAACTAGTAGCAGTGGATTTTCATACTTATATTACGAGTAATAGGATCGAATTAGGCTAAGAAGATTGGTCGGAAACGAAGTTGGAGGCACAGGATTGCTGTGCACTCAATGCAGCCAGTTCGACAAAGATCGTCGATATGGGTTCGACGAAGATCGTCGAACTGAGATCGACGACCTATGGTTGCATGGGATCGACAAAGATCGTCGATCTGAGTTCGACGATAATCGTCGATCTGAGTTCGACGATAATCGTCGATCTGAGTTCGACGATAATCGTCGAACTGAGATCGACAATCTCCGGTTGCCTGTGGTCGGCGAAGATCGTCGAGCTGAGTCGATGATTTTTCCTGGACCTGTGTTCGACGAAAATCGTCGAGCTGCGGTCGACGATGTCCCTCTGTTCGACGATGTTCTCGAGCTCGACGAACATCGTCGAGCTACGTTCGACGAGTTTTCTGCGTTCGACGATTTTCCCGCGCTCGATTAAAATCGTCTAGCTGCGTTCGACGATTTTCCTGCGTTCAACGATTTTTCCTGAAAGCTGAGTTCGACGATTTCCTGTGGCTGGAGATCGATGATTGCTATAAGCTGGGATTTATTCCTTTTTAGTTTCTTTTCTTCCCGAGTGATTACCTCATAGGGGGATGTCTTGTCGGCCTTTCGTTCTTCCTTTGTTTTGAGGGCCGAATCGTGGGTTATGGCAGGTAGTGGTATTTTGACGCTCTAAAGGAGCGGGATGTTTTGTGTGCGAGCCGTGGCCGCCACTTTTTTTAGTCCCAGGTACGGGCTGGGTATTGCTGTGCCCGCCACCTTTTTATCTCAGGTACGGGCTGGGTTTGTGGTGGTTTTGTGCCGACACAGTGAATTTTTTTTTTGGTTGGAACTGTTTTGTTTGGGGGACTATTTTTGGTCACCAACTCAGTTCCATGTTATTTACTACTGCCATTAACACGCAAATTAGGATTTTTAGGTGTTTCTTCCTTGTAGAATGCAGCATATTGTGGCATGTTTTCTTATCTTTTGCCTTGAAGCCTCTGCAGGGATTGGGGCAGGGCTTGTTGTTGTTACCTGGTACTTGGTGTACTTTTGCTTACTTTGGACAGTGTTTTTGCTGTCATGTTTACTTACTCTCTTTATTCCATTTTGATTTAATGCTCTAATTCAGAATCTCTTTTTTTACTTGCTAAGGTAATCTTCTCTTTTTTGAATGCTTCGGGTTCTGATTAGTAGCCGGGTAGGCGGCTAGATTTGCGGTGGTGTTGCTGGCGATCCCTTGAGTTGTAGGGATCTTTCTCTTACTGTTGTGAGGTAGTTTTTTGTTTTCTTATAGACATATATACTTGACATTGGGTTCGTGTCAGTTTGTTGGAGCCCACTGGTAGTTTTACCTTATGATACTAGATATGTTTCTTTTACTGCTACCTTTCTGGAGATAGTCTATTTGCTCTTGGGAAGATTTATGATAGGTTGCTAGTTACTTTTAAACCAAAAAACACTATTACTATTATATTTCATGACCAACATGTTTATAAAACTCATACATTACTTTCCAAGCAACGTAAAAAGATCATTTTCTTACTTATAATATAAAATAAATCTAGAGACTTGCATATTATAAGTTGACCTCGGGGGTCACTTATGCACTCTCATAGGATGTCAAATATAAATAAAGTATTTTCCGCTGCGTATAAGTATAGTTTTTAAACCGTGTACTAGGTGATCCACTGAGCCGAGGGATACGGCCTTCAAAATATAGCTGATTTTTCTAATCATTAAACTTATGAATTTTCATAGTCTCGTTAGATGGTGTTCGCCTGAGCGTCGACAGTTATCCCCTGCTCGACGTGGCATCACGACGCATGTTTTCTCATACTCTGATACTTCTTAAATTCGGAGAAAATGCGGGTTGTGACAGTGGCCACGGTTTGCAAGAAAAAATTCTTCCCGTGTGGCATTCAAGGGGGTGAATTTATGATGTTGGTGGTGCCTCCCAGGTTGATCGGCCTCGACGCGATGTCCACTTCTTCTTTGGGTGTTGGTGGCAGTCTGTGCTCTTGTTTTCCTTTCATGTTCAACTATTAACATGGTTCTACATAAGTGATTCCTCCATCGACTTTTACGGTTTCGAGCAATACATTTATGGTGTAGCCGTTGGTTCTTGTAATCTCATCATGCTTGGCACAATCCGAAGATAGTGAAAGTTGATTGCCTAGCGCAGAAACTGTGTTGGGGCCAGAGGGGCCCCTAAATCACTTAGTTGTGCGAGCGCCTAATTCTTATACACTTCAATCTGGTGGAGAGCGTGTAAGCGTCCACAACGTGACAGCGTCCTCTTCAAGAAGTGGCATATTGTAGATATGTGTACTGCTAGACGCTTGATTAGTGCATTCTCCAGAGAAGCTCTCGTTAGGTGTGTGAGCACTTGCCTTTTCCATCACTATTAGTCGAGAGTACAGCCGTGAAGAAAACACTGTATTTAAGAGATTTTAAGAGTTTTGGGAACACCTTTCCCACAAACGGCGTCATATTATTGTAGGCCACCCGACGTGTTTGCAAATCTGTGAAAATGAACCTTCTTAGCTCGTGAGTGGTCGAGGGAGCAATTTGTCAAAGTAGAGATCAACAATCGGTAATGAGATTTTTTTAATCTGGAAACTCAGAAAGGGTGAAAAACTACATGTTCGGTTCTGTGCAAACCAAATTCCACTAACTCTTCGAGTGTTACAAAATGCTATGTTCTTGAGAGTCACAGGAGACTGCTCGTTACAATGGAAGTTAATAAAATGTGAAATAGGCACTTGAAGTTGCCTTCGAAGGGGATCTTTGAAGGAGGAGGAGATCTTCGAAGGACGAATGATATATTCAAGTTACCTTCGATGGGGAGGGAGATCTTCAATGGTTGAAGGATATCTTCAAGGGAAACTTCGAATGCCGAGGGAGAACTCTAGAGAATCTTCGAAGGAGCTCTCATGGGCACTGAACGCAAGGTGTCTTCAAATCAGAGCTCTGGACTTCTTTTATAGCTTTTGCCGGGATGGCTTGGTAATTGCGCCTTTGTAACCATAAATACCGGGCAGATGAGTCATGTTCCTCGATTTCGCAATCCTACGCACTACAGTTCATAGTTCGGGACATTCACTAGGTAGTGGTGGTGATGGCAATGAGCTGCGAACTGTGAACCGCAAAATGAGCACCGCGAACTGTGAACTGCAAGTCGTGAATTGCGAAACGCGAATTGCAATTTACGAATAGTCCTGCAATCCTTGTGAAAATAAGAGATAAAGAGGTAGGCCTGATCATGTCATAGTATATTTCGAGCAAAACCCGCATTTTCCTCAAAACGCAACTTTTTAGAAAGACAAAATTATTTACCTATAGATCGACCATACAGAGAGAGAGAGAGAGAGAGAGAGAGAGAGAGAGAGAATAGCCTTGCAGGCCATGCTGTCCTCCAATGAGGTCGCTTTCTCTTCTTTAAATCTCCCACCCCTCACTAACTTATTAGTAGTTGTAGGCCATCCCATGCCAAAATGACATTGCTATTTAACCCCATTCTCCACCATTAGGTCCTCCTTTTTACATTTATATATTTAGAGACGGACTGAGAGAGAGAGAGAGAGAGAGAGAGAGAGAGAGAGAGAGAGAGAGAGAGAGAGAGAGAGAGAGAGAGAGAGAGAGAGAGAGAGAGAGAGAGAGAGAGAGAGAGAGAGAGAGAGAGAGAGAGAGAGAGAGAGAGAGAGAGAGAGAGAGAGAGAGAGAGAGAGAGAGAGAGAGAGAGAGAGAGAGAGAGAGAGAGAGAGAGAGAGAGAGAGAGAGAGAGAGAGAGAGAGAGAGAGAGAGAGAGAGAGAGAGAGAGAGAGAGAGAGAGAGAGAGAGAGAGAGAGAGAGAGAGAGAGAGAGAGAGAGAGAGAGAGAGAGAGAGAGAGAGAGAGAGAGAGAGAGAGAGAGAGAGAGAGAGAGAGAGAGAGAGAGAGAGAGAGAGAGAGAGAGAGAGAGAGAGAGAGAGAGAGAGAGAGAGAGAGAGAGAGAGAGAGAGAGAGAGAGAGAGAGAGAGAGAGAGAGAGAGAGAGAGAGAGAGAGAGAGAGAGAGAGAGAGAGAGAGAGAGAGAGAGAGAGAGAGAGAGAGAGAGAGAGAGAGAGAGAAGAGAGAGAGAGAGAGAGAGAGAGAGAGAGAGAGAGAGAGAGAGAGAGAGAGAGAGAGAGAGAGATGAACTTACAATGTCATCTAATATCAGTCTCAGCCACTTCTTCCATCCTCTTCTCACCACTTGCCGTCGTCAAAAAACTTGCAGGGTCGCACTTTAAGATATTAGCTGTGGAAGCTTCAAGGCCAAAGATGTCTTCTTTATTAGTATAACTCGATCTACTGCCCGTGGATAGTTGAGCTGAAAGGGTGTATGGCAATAGCATCCACCATGAGCAGCGGCGGCGTCGACGGAGAAGCGATGGACAACCACGAACATGACCTTGTGATGCCCGGCTTCCGCTTCCACCCCACCGAGGAGGAGCTAATAGATTTCTACCTCCACCGTAAGGTGGAAGGAAAACACTTCAACGTCGAGCTAATCACCTTCCTGGATCTCTACCGATATGATCCATGGGAGCTTCCAGGTTTAATGATTTACTACTTTTTGATCTCATAAAAAGAAGAAGATGGATGTATTTAATTATGAAGTTGAATGTCTTGCAGCACTGGCAGCAATTGGTGAGAAGGAATGGTTTTTTTACGTTCCTAGAGATAGGAAATATAGGAACGGGGATAGGCCTAACCGAGTAACAACTTCTGGGTACTGGAAAGCTACAGGAGTTGATAGGCTGATTAGGAACGAGTTATTGAGATCTATAGGACTTAAGAAGACGATGGTGTTCTACTCAGGGAAAGCTCCTAAAGGAATAAGAACAAGTTGGATTATGAATGAGTACAGACTGCCCCAGATTGAATCCGAACGATATAACAAGGTATATATTCAGTTATTTTTTTATTCACTCCTTTTGTTCTTATAAGGATATTATCTTCTTCATCTCTTTGGGAACTGGTTAACCATTTTATGTTAAGTTTAAGAGATCTCTTCTTGTTTAAAAACCTCATCAACCTCAGCAAATCTGGCTTTTAGGGTTTCCTATTAATAAAGAGATCCTTCAAATAACTTATTTTTTTTATTATTATTCTCACTTGGTGGCAGCTTATCCTTCATATTTGAGTTTTTCATCATCTAACCTAGCTCTAATATGCTTCCGTCCATTTTAGCAAACATAATTTTTTTTTTATTGTTCTCTTTAATTTGGGGGCTCTTTCTATTCTAGCAGGTTTCTTACTTGCTGTGTAGAGATGTTTCAAAATCGTTCTCCTCTTTCTAATGATGTTATCAAATGTTTTTCTTTAACAAAACACTTTTCATTGATCCCTCCACACAATATTTATCCTGAGCTCAAAGATTTTTGCAAAAGTTTCCCTATGGTTCTTCACTGTGATATTCACATTAGAATTCCATTCCTGTTGGACTTTGACTTTATTGACCCGGTCAACAAGTTTTATGAGTGATTTGAATTATTAATTATATGTTGTTTTACATTTAATACAAGGAGATAGTGGTTAGAGTGGCATTCAATGCGGTGTCATGTGTCCGTTTATTATTTGTTGGGTTAGCCTATAAATAGGCATGTATGTAGTTCATTTCAAGATTGATGAGATAGTTAAATTCCCTCCCCATTTCCGATTTTTTCGTTTTGAGAAAGGAGCGCTGCAGCGCTAGTAGGGGTGTGTGTTTTTAATTACTTGCCGAGCGGCTAGAAGGGTTGTCGGGCGAGTAGTGTACTCGCTATGGAGATTGCCGGGTTGATCTCGCCGTGCCTGCTCGCCTGGTTGCACCTCGCAAGAGGGAAGCAGACCGCTGGAGAACTCGCCAAGCGAGTAGGAGCTCATTGGCGTGGTGGTCGCGCGGGTAGATTGATCTCGCCGCGCGAGTAGGGTGATCTAGCCGCGAGTGAGGAGTAGTCTAGCGGGTGGTGCTCTCTCCAGGTGCACTCGGTCTCGCCGGCCAGAGAGGCGTCTCGCCGGGTTGGTAACCGCGCGACTTGGCGGTCTCGCCAAGTTGGTCTCGCCGGCTAATTTTGAAGTGGGTTTGAATAAGGAGTTGTGGTGTGTGCGGGAGCCCATTCACGTTTCCAACACCCCCCCCCCCCCTCCCATTCGGCAACAGTTATTTGAAAGATTCATGAGTACTTGTCTAAGATATGTAAGATACTTGGCTAATATAGAGGAGTATTTTTTTAAGGGATTTTTCATGAAGCTCAAAGATTGGTAAATGTTTCCATAATAAGTTCATGTTGAGGGTCCTATATTCTCTGTGCTGCTCCATTAGAATTCCTCCCTCGGATCCGTCAACAGAGTTTGAAATTGATCGCTCGATCCATGAACTTCAATTTACATGGAACCTTATACCAAAACTGAAAAACGTAATTATTTTGGCCTAACCTTTATATATAGTAAAACATAGACTTATTTGGAGGAATGCATTACTGTCCCGTTTGAGAGTAATTTTTTCCACCTTTTCATTTTTTGAAAAACATTACCGTTCATAATATTATGTTTGTTTTCTCTATCAATGGAACACAAGGCTCCTCCAAAAAAAGAGTTATTTTGCCTTCTAAAAAGTCACTCATCCCTAAAACAAACACAATATCATAAACGGTGATGTTTTGCAAAAAACGGAAAGTAGAAAAGTTTGCATAATAAGCTAAAGATGAGGCTTCCTTTCTCTATTTTTGTGTTGCACCCATTTGAATTCCTAGCACCCTCCCTTTGGACAACATTTATTTGAAAAAAACATGGCTTGATCTATTAAAAAAACTTGTTCTTTGTCTAACCAAAAGTATAAGGAGACTTGACCCATTTGGAAGAGGTCTTCAATTTTTCATTTTGTCAGGGATCCTTCATTGAGCTCAAAGACTTTCACAAAAGCATATTGAATAAGATGATGATGAGCTCTCATTTGAATTTCAATTTAATCTGACCATAGTTCTTACAAATTTGATCATTGCATCACTACACTTGCATTTTGATAGAACTTTGCATCCAAGAATAGAAAAAATAATTAGTATTCTATCCTTTATAGGACTTAGCTTATATGGAGGAGTTCTTCAAATTTTATTTTCGCAAGTGATCCTTCTCTTTTTTTTTTATATATGTGCTCTAAGTAATATTCATAATTATCTTGTATTTGCTATTTTATTATTCCATGAAATAGCACAAAATGTAATATCAAAGAAAGCGTACTTAAAACTTATTTGAGATACTTTCTATTTAGTGCAAATATTTTTAAAATTATGTATTGTGGCTCCGTTTGGGGGGACTTATTTTCACCGGTCAAGCGGTTATGACCGCATGAACCGAGCCATAATTATGATCCGGTTCATGCGGTTGTAACCGCTTGACCAGTGAAACTAAGTCCTCCCAAACAGAGCATGTATCTACTCAATATTTCTAAAGCTAATTTTATTTATTTGGTTTGTTCCTCTATTTGAAGTATACAAAGGAAGGTTCTAGGGTTCAAGGATAGATAGATTCTACCAAAACAATCACGTGTTAAACCACGATAATGAAAAAATATTATATATTTATATAATTACGAGTGATAGGCATGATGCTCCGCCCCTACGGCCAACCACGACAGCACCTTCACGCGACATTATTCTGGCCATGACATTGTCTCGGCGCGACAGCGCTACGACCGCTTGCAAACCCCTGAGTGTTATACTACACTCATTGCTCATTTTTGCGGCATAGACGTGGGTTTGCGAGCACCGCGGAGAATACATTTTTTATTGAAGTTAGAGGGCTTTGTCAATATGAGAGCAATTTTTAAAAAAATAAAAGAAAAACGTAAATTTTTAAAATTGAAATTTTTTAATTAAGTTAGGCAAAATAGGAAAGCAAATGCTTAACTAAAAGGTATTTTTTCCTTTTTAATATAATATAGATATAAATAATTTAATAATGATAATTGTATTAATATAAAATTTTATATTAGTTTCTATCAAATTAAGATATATATAGAGAGAGATACATGCACACACATGAGTGAGAGACATGGGGCTCTACCCCTACGACCAATCGCGACAGTATCTTGAACCTGATATATACGGGGTTCCGTCCCTATCAATATATTATCATGTGTAATGATAGCCCTACAATAGTAGCTTTAGGAGCCCTACTAAAATTTTTCTATTTTATGAATTTTTATCATTTTTAAATTTGAGGATATTGTGTAATTACATAATTGTGAATTATATTTTATTTTTTCCAAGTATATTATAATATATGTTAAGACATTAGACTAAAAGAATAATGTTATATGTGGCAATTTTGAATTTTGCATCAAAGCCAACTTCTCTCTAACTTTTAAAATTACTAAAACCTCCCCTTATTCCTTACATTTCGTAACATCCATGCAAAAAAAAACCCCTTGTAGTAAATCTTCAAGGGGTCTTTTTGCACATGAATGTTATGAAATATAAACATTGAGAATAGCTAATTGTAATTTTGAATGTTAGAGGGTTGCAAACTGTAATTAGGCAAACTTTGAGGGGAGCTCCCGGTAATTATCCTATAAGGAAATATAAACATTCTTTCATAATTTCATCATAAAATGTGAAGAGCATATCATAATTTTTTTTAAAGTACCCTTTAAAACTAAACTTTGAGAACACCTAGTTTTTCAAAACCGGTTTAACGGTTCGACAAACCGATGGTTCTCCGACTCCTAGGCCGCTCTTGTTCCGTTCTTTAGTCATACTATACAATTTTAAAGGCTTGTTCGAGCACCTCCCCAGCCAATCAAATTCTGTAAATGTTGAGAATAATCTTAATTTTTGATATTTCCAATAATGAATATCATGTTTTAATTCTGCTTAAATTTGATATTTCCAATAATGAATATCATGTTTTAAAGCTGCTCAATTTTTTCCTTAATCAATAGTCCCCTAATAAGTTGCATGATACTGGCCTATCGTTAAAGGAAAAATATGTTCCTGAAATATTACATCCTTCTTCAATTCCCCTAAAAGTTGCTTGATGTTGAAGTTTGTGAAGTGAAAGTGGTTTATGGGCAGGCCGGGCGGCCTGAGCGGACAGTGTCCGCGGACTGGGCGGACTGTGCGGGCTGTTGTTATGCGGCCTGGTGATAGGCCTGGTTGGACCTGGCTGTTCTTGAGGAGTGGCTTGTGCGGCCTAGTGTGCGGGCTATGCAGTCTGCTATGAGGACTGGTTGGTCTATGGCCAAGGACGTCGGGCTTCGAGCAAAGCAGACTGAGCGGACTGCAATATGCGGACTGCAGGCAGTGCTTGGTTGATCAGTGGCTTTGCGGGCTTGCAAGCTTGAGTTATCAGGCTGGTTATGTGCTCTATCCGCATGAGGAGTGGCGGTCTGGCTAGTTCGCGGTGTCCGCTGTTGCGGACTGGCCTTAGAGTTTGGCTGTGGCCTTGCCGAGCTCTGGTAGTACAACAGTGTTGTTGCTGTGGCGGACTGGTTTTTGGAGTCCGGCAGATGGCCGTTGCATTGGGCAGTCTGTGTTTTGGATGATTGGCGAATGGAGCTATGTCCGCCGAGCTCGCGCTAGGTCGTTTGCTGTTTTACTGGACTTGGTCACATTCTGTGACAAGACCAGTGTGTCCGCTGTATTCGCCAAGTCCGCTGTTGACCGGGCGGACTACCCTTGGTCGTGGACTTGTGGCAGATAGAGGGGTTGCGCTGGTGGTGTGCGGACTGCCTCTTGTTTGTGCGGACATTCACTAAAGGGGGTTGCTGTCCTGCGGTGTTTGCGGGCTCTGCGGGCTGGTGCCTTGTCTGCATAGCTTGGGCGGACTGATGAGAGTTCGCCTAAAGGTGCATCGCTATTGCTCCTGGCAGTTTGTTCCTTGGAATCCGGCTAAGTCCTTGCGGACTCAGCGGACGGGTGTTTAGTTAGCGCGCGGGCTGGGGCGGTGACTCTATCCACTAGGGAGGTGACCACACTCTTCATCTCGCCTATAAATAGAATCCCCCGGCACGTCTACAGTAACTGAGTGAACAGTCGCGCGACTAGCTTCAAGGAGCCAGGAGTTTGGCTTTGACTTCGGTCAAGTACTTGGAAGTGTGCGGTCTCTGCGGTCTCAACAGGTCGCTCCGCGGCTTGTCAGTTCTCTGCTTCAGCTTTGCCAAGTTTCATTAACCTGTCCACCGGTCTCAGGCGGGTAGGCGGTCTATTCATCAGTTCATCAGCAGTACGCGAATAACGGTGTGTCCGCGCGGCCTTGCGGTCTCAGGCGGACTCCGTGTTCTATTCGACGTGTAGCAGCTAGAGTTCGGGCGGTTTCAGCGACTAGGCGGACTCGGCGGTCTCGGCGGTCTGCAATTCTGTTCGCTCGACTTGTGTTGGACATTCTGTTTTGTAGCTTGTGTACTGGCGAAATCATGTCTCGCCACGTATGTCTCGCCTTGTAAAGAATTTTATGAATAAGATCTGCTTGTTCGTCCATGTGCATATTGTGTTAAGTGTTGCTCCTTGAGATTTCCGCTAGATCAAAGTGTGAACTGAGTAGTGCCGAGAATATTAATTTGGCTTTGGGTTATCTTGCTGACCACTTTGAGAAAATTTAACATGGTATCAGAGGGAGGTTCAGTTGCTTGAGCGGTGTTCAATCAGTGTTGGTGCTCTGTGCTTCTGAAGGCTTAACCAATCGTTTGTTGCAATGGAAGGAAGCTATGCAAGGGGTCTTGGCATTGAACTCTTGACCACGACTAACTACAAAAAGTGGAAGTCATGCATGAAGAGTTATCTTCTTGGTGAGGAGATATGGGAGGTCGTCGGTGGTGACGACAGACAGGAAGTGACTGTTGCTTTCGGAACTGCGGAGCAGGTGAGGCTCTGGAGAACAACCAATGCTAAGGCGGAGTTTGTTCTCAAGAGAGCTGTTTGATCACATCATTGGATGTGAATCAGCTGCTGATATTTGGACAACTATTAATGAGTTGTTCAATAGGAAGAACGTGGCGAGGCTCCAGTTCTTGGAAAATGAGTTGGCAAGGGCAACTCAAGGAGACCTGACCATCTCAAAATTCTTTCTGAAGATGAAGAGCTTATATGCTGAGCTGTCAGCTCTTGATCCTAATGAGCCTATTTCTGAGGCTAAATTGAAGAGGCACATAATCCGCGGCTTGCGGAAGGAATATGTTGCTTTTGTTACGTCAGTTCAAGGCTGGGCCACTCAGCCATCTTTGTTGGATCTTGAAAATCTGCTTGCTTCACAGGAAAGTCTGGCAAGATAGATGGCTGGAGTCACTGTTTCTGAGGAGAGCAGTGAAGCACTCTTCACGGGCAAGAAGAAGAAGAGGTGGGAAGGGAAGAAGAAACAGGTCGTTGGTGAGAAAGAGTCTTCAACGTCTTATCAGCCGGAGAAGAGCGCTGCTCCAAAGACGGACTGGAAGAAGAACTTGAAGTGCTACAGGCGTCATTAGCGAGGGCACTTCAAGCGGGACTGCAAGGTCAAGCTGCAGCCTGGGCATGCTGCAGGGAAGGAGGAAGCTTGCTCTAAGAGTGAGGAAGCTGAATGGGGTGGAGCTTTCATGACGGGCACTTGTGTCCGTGCCTTGTCAGCTGAGGACTTCAACGACGAATGGATCGTGGATTTCGGGTGTGGTCATTACCTCACC
Organism: Platanthera guangdongensis; assembly: GCA_039583875.1. Taxonomy (NCBI): domain Eukaryota; kingdom Viridiplantae; phylum Streptophyta; class Magnoliopsida; order Asparagales; family Orchidaceae; genus Platanthera; species Platanthera guangdongensis. The sequence goes on along the minus strand of CM077156.1, from coordinate 150,752,281 downwards.
GGAGACATGTCGAAGTTCTCTTCCTTCCAGGCATACTCAGGTAACGAAACTATCATAACTGCTGATAATACTGTTTATGTAGTAGAGAAAGAGGGGGTTGTGTCTTTGGGTAGTGATCCGGGTCCACTCACATTAAGGAGTGTGTATCATGTACTGGGCATGAAGAAGAACCTCTTCTCTGTGACCAATGCAATAGATGTTGGTTATCACATTCTGTTTGGGCCAACAAACATGAAGTTCCTTCGCAACGTATCAGCGGTTAAGGCTGATGTTGCTCATGTAGGAAGGAGAGTTAAGAACTTGTTTGTTCTTGCAACTAATTCTTATGTTGATCGAATGAGAGCCAACGATAGCGCTGTTATCTGGAATGAGAGGCTGAGGCATGTAGGAATGGACAAGCTGAAGGCTATGGCTAATAGAAGTTTGGTGAGAGGTTTGCCTAAGTTGTCCTCCTTTGGTGACGGGCATGTCTGCGCGGGATGTCAATACGGTAAGGCACATCACTTTCCATTTGATAAATCACAAACAAGGAGCAAGCAACCATTGGAGTGCATTCATGGGGACTTGATGGGACCAACTTTCACTGCCAGCCTTGGTGGAAGTAGATACATGCTTGTTCTGATTGATGACTACTCAAGATATACTTGGGTTTATTTCTTGAAGGAGAAGTTTGAAGCCTTCCGGTTGTTTGTGGAGTTCAAGGAGCTAGTAGAGGGCCGGCTTGGCTTGCGGATCACGAAGCTTAGAACAGATAACGGGGGTGAGTTTGTTTCCTCCGAGTTTTCTAACTTCTGCAGGAAGCATAGAATTCAGAGAGAGCTCACTTGTGCTCACACTCCACAACAAAATGGAGTAGCGGAGCGAAAGATCCAGCATTTGACGGAGACTTGCAAATGCTGGCTTCATGCGAAAGACATTCCAAGGTCCTTTTGGGCGGAGGGGATGTCTTATGCTTCTTATGTCATCAACCGGATGCCGCTTAGCCCAATCAACATGAATACTCCTTTTGAGTTGTTGCTGAAGGAGAAGCCTAGTGTGGAACACCTTCGAGTGTTTGGTTCAACTTGATATGTGCATGTCCCGGATGCTTCACGCACTAAGCTGGATGCAAAGGCAAGGAAGCTTGTCTTTGTTGGCTACGATGAGCGGAAGAAGGGATGGAAATGCATGGATCCTGCGACGAAGAAGTTCGTTGTGTCAAGAGATGTTGTCTTTGACGAGCTGATGTCGTATGGTGGTGGCTCGGTTGAGCTAACTGGAATCAAGGTTGATGAAGAACCGATGGTGGCTACTGAAGGTCTGTAAGAGGAGCTTGTTGTTTCACCAGCAGCTCCTGTTGCTTCAAACTCTGAGGCTGATCCTTCTGGCTCAGGAAGCAGGGGGAGCACTGCTCAAAGCATGCCCCAAGTAGGAGTTGAGCCTGAAGGAGCAACAGAGGTAGTAAGCAAGGAGCAGAAACTTCAGAGATAGAAGAAGGTTATTAAGCCACCGGCTCGTCACTGTAATGGAAATGCAGTGAGCTTTGTCTCCTGCTTCTTTGCAGGTCCTCTAGATGAGCGAGAGCCTGCAAACTTCAATGAGGCCACTGGAGTCAAGGAGTGGGAAGATGTCATGAAGGAAGAGATTGCTGCTCTCAAGAAGAATGAAACCTGAGATCTTATGCCCAAGGTTGATGACATTACTCTAGTGACTTGCAAGTGAGTGTTTAAGTTAAAGAAGAAGGCTGATGGGAGCATTGATAGATACAAAGCTCTCCTGGTTGCTCGAGAATTCTCACAGCAGTATGGAGAAGACTATGAGGAGAATTTCAGTCCGGTTGCAAAAATGACTTCAGTTAGAGTGGTGATCGCCTTGGCTGCTAGTAAGGGATGGAGAATATGGCAGCTTGATGTGAAGAATGCTTTTCTTTACGGAGAGATTGACAAGGACATCTTCATGAATCAGCCACTTTGTTTTATCTCTGAAGTTCATCCGGACTATGTCTACAAGCTCAGGAAGGCTCTCTATGGGTTGAAGCAAGCTCCTAGAGCTTGGTATGGGAAGATAGCAGAGTATTTGCAATTCTGCGATTATCTTGCTTCCAACTCAGATTCTAGCTTGTTCGTCAAGAAGAAGGGGGAGCTTCAAGTCTTGGTCCTGCTGTATGTGGATGACATGATCATCACAGGGAATTCGGAGGAGGAAGTAGTAAGGCTCAGGGCTGAGCTTGTTATACGCTTCGAGATAAAAGACTTGGGAGAGCTTCATCACTTTCTCGGTCTTGAAGTCGAGAGGAAGAAGAGCGGTATACTCATTTGCCAAAGAGGATATGCAGATCGCATTATGAAGCAGTTCGGCATGAGCGAGGGAAAGAGTTGCTCTACTCCACTGGAACATGGGCTGAAGCTTCGACGAGATGAGGCCAGGAAGGATTCTTCCTGACCCCTTGGCGTTCAGAGCTCTTGTTGGAAGCTTGATCTACCTGACAATTACAAGGCCAGACATTGCTTACGCTGTAGGCCGAGTAAGTCGGTTTATGGCTGCACCAAGGAAGTCTCATCTAGTGGCGGCAAAGAACATTCTGAAGTATGTCAAGACAACTTCTGACATGGGACTTCTCTATAAAAGGGATTCGAATTTTGCCTTGCTTGGGTACACGGATGCTTACTATGGAGGTGATTCGGATGATCGAAGGTCAACTTCAGGTTATGTGTTCACTTGCGGATCAGCTAGCATCTCATGGTGTAGCAAGAAGCAGGACTCGGTGTCCGTCTCAACTACGGAGGCATAGTATAAGGCTTCGGCCTTGGATGCTCGGGAATCCATCTGGTTGAGGAGGCTTATAGAGGATGTGCATGAAGAAGTGCTAGGGCCAACTTTACTCCGGGGTGACAATGAGAACACTCTCAAGCTGGTAAATGATCCAGTATGTCATGCTAGGACCAAACATATTGAGATCAATCACCACTTCATAAGGGAGAAGGTGTTGGAGGGATCTCTTCTGGTCGGGCATGTTCGGAGTGAAGATAATCTTGCTGACATCTTCACGAAGGCACTGTCGAAGGGGCCTTTTGAGCGGTTGCGCAGCTTGCTGGGCTTGATCACCACTTCTCACTTCAAGGGGGAGTGTTGAAGTTTGTGAAGTGAAAGTGGTTGATGGGCAGGCCGAGCGGCCTGAGCGGATAGTGTCCGTGGACTGGGCGGACTGTGCGGGCTGTTGTTATGCGGCCTGGTGATAGGCCTGGTTGGACCTGGCTGTTCTTGAGGAGCGGCTTGTGCGGCCTAGTGTGTGGGCTATGCAGTCTGCTATGAGGATTGGTTGGTCTATGGCCAAGGACGTCGGGCTTCGACCAAAGCAGACTGAGCGGACTGCAATATGCGGACAACAGGCAGTGCTTGGTTGATTAGTCGATTTGCGGGTTTGCAAGCTTGAGTTATCAGGCTGGTTCTGTGATCTATCCGCATGAGGAGTGGCGGTCTGGCTAGTTCGCGGTGTCCGCTATTGCGGACTGGCCTTAGAGTTTGGTTGTAGCCTTGCCGAGCTCTAGTAGTACAACATTGTTGTTGCTATAGCGGACAGGTTTTTGGAGTCCGGCAGATGTCCGTTGCGTTGGGCAGACTTGCGAGTAGCTTGCAGGCTGCCTTACTCTTGCGAGGTGTTGGCGGTCTGTGTTTTGGATGATTAGCGGATGGAGCTATGTCCGCCGAGCTTGCGCTAGGTCTTTTGGTGTTTTACTGGACTTGGTCACATTCTGTGACAAGACCAGTGTGTTCGCTGTATTCGCCAAGTCCGCTGTTGACCGGGCGGACTGCCCTTGGTCGTGGACTTGTGGCAGATAGAGGGGTTGCGCTGGTGGTGTGCGGACTGCCTCTTGTTTGTGCGGGCAGTCACTAAAGAGGGTTGCTGTCCTGCGGTGTTTGCGGGCTCTGCGGGCTGGTGCCTTGTCCACATAGCTTGGACGGACTGATGAGAGTTCGCCTAAAAGTGCATCGCTATTGCTCCTGATGGTTTGTTCCTTGGAATCCGGCTAAGTCCTTGCGGACTCAGCGGACGGTTGTTTAGTTAGCGCGCGGGCTGGGGCGGTGACTCTATCCACTAGGGAGGTGACCACACTCCTCACCTCGCCTATAAATAGAATCCCCCGGCACGTCTACAGTAACTGAGTGAACAGTCGCGCGGCTAGCTTCAAGGAGCCAGGAGTTTGGCTTTGACTTCGGTCAAGTACTTGTAAGTGTGCGGTCTCTGCGGTCTCAACAGGTCGCCCTGCGGCTTGTCAGTTCTCTGCTTCAGCTTTTCCAAGTTTCATTAACCTGTCCGCCGGTCTCAGGCGGGTAGGAGGTCTGTTCATCAGTTCATCAGCAGTACGCGAATAACAGAGTGTCCGCGCGGCCTTGTGGTCTCAGGCAGACTCCATGTCCTATTCGGCGTGTAGCAGCTAGAGTTCGGGCGGTTTCAGCAACTAGGCGGACTCGGAGGTCTCGGTGGTTTGCAATTCTATTCGCTCGGTTTGTGTTGGACTTTCTGTTTTGTAGCTTGTGTACTAGCGAAATCATATCTCGTCATGTATGTCTCGCCTTGTAAAGAAGTTTATGAATAAGATCTGCTTGTTCTTCCATGTGCATGTTGTGTTAAGTGTTGCTCCTTGAGATTTTCGCTAGATCAAAGTGTGAACTGGGTAGTGTCGAGAATATTAATTTGGCTTTGGGCTATCTTGCTGAGCACTTTGAGAAAATTTAACACTTGATACATCATGCATCTTCATTCTATTGCATGTGATGCTTGATAATTACTCATTTTAATATGAACCCATACCCATTTTCTTAGAATGAAATATCAGATAATTGGTATGAACAAAAGAAAATTGCCCAAGTTAGCTAGACAGAAGCCAAAATATAATAGAGCATGTTATACTTGTTTATATGAAAAGAATTACTCAGCTTTAGGCTCCGTTTGGGGGGCACTTATTTTTCACCGGTGAAGCAGTTATGATTGCATGAACCGATGTAACTGCTGGACCAGTGAAAAATAGGACCGGGATCCTATCCATTTCACGTGAAATGGAGGGGTCCATTTCGCGGCTATGATTGCATCTCCCAAATCGGACGGCGGGAAGTGTTGGAAACGTGAAACAGGCCCAGTTCAACTCAACACCACCAGGCCACTTCTAAACCGCCACAGTTCGCGCGGTCTGTCCCCCCTTCAGGCGAGTAGCCTATTCGCGAGACCGACCTCCAGCGAGACTACCACACCAACCTCCTACCCGCACGGTTTACCACCCACATGGCGAGCTCCTAACTCCACGCGCGAGCTACACCCAGGAGAGTCCGGCACTGCGAGACCAACCCGGCGAGACCTCCACACACGGGCGCTCAATAACCCAAACTCACCACTCGCAGCGAGGCCGCCAAACCGCGAGTCCACCGTCGGCGAGTACACCCCTGTGAGCACACAAGCCGCCCGGCCTCTCGTCCTAATCGCCCGGTTTGTCCTCATAAGACACTCCTAGCACTGCAGCGCTCTCACACCCTTACAAAGTCTAAAGCTGGGAGGGTTTTCACTCTTTTTTTCAACAACCACAAACATGTACAAGGGGGGCCTTTATATAGGCAAAAAGAAAACTCTCCAACTACCCCATAAATGCAACCACTCTCTCTCTTCATTAAATGAATACAACTATACATATTAAAATAAACTCTCAAAAAGACTTTTGACATGTTGACCTGGTCAACCAAGTCAAACTCCAACAAACTCCCCCTCAAACTTGGCAGCCCATGCCAAGTTTGCTCCTTATCTTCACAAACGTCTCCACCTTCAAAGCCTTGGTGAAGATATCCGCAACTTGCTCTCCGGTCGGGCAATACTTCATTTCCACTGTCTTCAACTCTACTTGCTCCCTTAGGAAATGATACCTTGTCTCGATATGTTTGCGACGTCCATGTAGCACGGGATTCTTCGCGAGCTGGATGACCGACATGTTGTCCACCATCATAGTCGTTGGCCCATCCACTCCATGCTGTAAACTCTCCAACAGATTCCTTAGCCAGATGACTTGGCAGGTGCCAGCTGCTGCTGCAATATACTCAGCCTCGCAGGACGATAGAGCTATCGTTGCCTGCTTCTTCGAGCTCCAAGAGAACACCCCCGTTCCCATGCTGAAGGCATATCCGGAAGTGCTCTTCCGATCGTTCACATCCCCGCCGTAGTCACTATCCGAGTATCCTACCAGTGTCAGCTCTTCTCCAGTAGCATATTTCAGCCCATGGCCTCTGGTCCCGTTGATGTACCTCAGGATCCTCTTCGCTGCCGTGAAGTGGTCTTCCTTTGGCTCCTCCATATGCCTGCTCACCACTCCGACCGCATACATGATGTCCGGTCGGGTGAAGGTAAGGTAGCATAGACTGCCCACCAAACTCTTGAATAGGGTAGAATCCACCGCTCCTTCCTTAGAATCTTCCTTTAGCTTCAACCCTGGGTCAGTAGGAGTGGAGATAGGCTTGCTATCCTCCATCCTGAACTTCTTCAAGATCTCCTCTGCGTACTTCTTCTGGGATATGAAGATCCCATCTTCTCCCTGCTTCACTTCCACTCCCAGGAAGTAGCTCAACTCTCCCAAGTCTGTCATTTCAAATTCCTTCTTCATCATGCCCCGGAACTCCTCATATATAGCAGCATGGTTTCCCGTGAAAATCATGTCATCCACATAGAGGCACACAATCATCATGTTGCCCTCCTGGTCTACCTTGGTGTAGAGGGCATGCTCATGCGGGCTCTTCTGATAGCCATGCTTTTGCAAGTAAGCATCTATCCTTCCGTTCCACGCTCTTGCCCCTTGCTTCAGTCCGTAGAGTGCTTTATCTAACTTGCAGACTTTTCTCTCCTGCCCCTTCACAACATACCCTGGAGGCTGCTCGATGTACACATCTTCCTCCAAGTACCCGTTCAAATATGCCGAGACCACGTCCATCTGCATGATTCTCCAACCATGGTGGGCCGCTAGCGCTATGATCAACCGGATGGTGTCAACTCACACTACGGGGGCAAACACTTCATCATAGTTCACGCCTTGGACTTGGCGATAACCCTTCACCACTAGCCTGGCCTTGTACTTCTCCACTCCGCCATCCTTGTTCTTCTTTATTTTGTACACCCACTTCACCCCGAGGGGTTTGTGGCCAGCAGGAGGGTCGACCAATTTCCAGGTCTCGTTCTTCTTTATGGAAGCAATCTCCGCATCCATCGCCTTCCTCCAACTCTTCACCTTGGTAGCTTCCTCATAGGAGCACGGCTCGACATCTGCTAATAGACAATACAAAGAAAAATTGTTAAGTGCCGGTGCCGTCTCCTCATATATCTCATCCAGCCTCCGCATCCTGGGCTGAGGGCAGTTGTCCTTGCTCCCACTAGTGCTTGCTCCTCCAGGGCCGCTTCCACTCGTGCTCGCACCACTAGAGTAAGGGGTGAGAGCCCCCACTGGACCTCCACTTGGTGGTGATGGTGGCTCCGCTCCACCCATCTCCGCTTTAGCCTCTCCTCCACCTTCTTCTTCATCATCCTCGAAAAACATCCCCTTGATGTTCTTCACCGCCTCATCCCAGCCCCAGCAGCTTCCTTCTTCAAACACCACATCTCGTGAGATGATGGCTTTCTCTGTCTCAGGATTGTATAACTTATAAGCCTTGCTCGCAGGAGCATAGCCCACAAAAATACACTTTTCACTTCGGTCGTCCAGCTTCTTCCTCCTTTGGTCCGGGACGTGGGCATAGGCCACGCACCTGAAGACCCTCAGGTGCTTCACACTTGGCTTCCAGCCACTCCAAGCCTCAAACGGTGTCTTGAACCTCACACTCTTGGTAGGGCACCGATTCAGCACGTACACAGCCACCTGTACTGCTTCCGCCCAGAACTTCTTCGGTAGTCCCTTACCCTTTACCATGCTCTGTGCCATGTTCATGATTGTGAGATTCTTCCTTTCTGCCACGCCATTCTGCTGAGGCGAGTAAGCCGCCGTTAGTTGATGAGAGATTCCCCATTGCCTACAGTACTCGTCGAACAGCCTAGAGGTGTACTCCCCACCTCTATCTGTTCTAAGTACTTTCAGCGGTTGACTACTCTCCTTCTCAGCCATCGCCCGGAACTCCTTGAACTTCTCCAGCGCCTCAGCCTTCTCCTTCAGAAAATACACCCAACACTTTCTGCTGAAGTCGTCGGTGAATGTGATGTAGTACTTGCTTCCACCGATTGTAGTTGTTTCAAATGGACCAGCAATGTCTGAGTGAACCAACTCCATTGGCCTCGTCGCCCTTCGGGACTTGCCACCCTCAAATGTCTCTCTTCTCTGCTTCCCCTTGGTGCATGCCTCACAGACCCTATAAGGAGGTGTGATCATAGGCAGTCCTTCCACCATCTTTGATCCAGACAACAACTTCAGGCCTGTGAACCCCAGATGCCCCATCCGGTGGTGCCACAGCCAAGCTTCCTCCTCTTCATCATTCCTCGCGAGACATGTCGTCTCCTTTACATCCATGCTCAAAGTGAAGAGACGGTTCGCCGTCATCTTTACCCTCACTACTTCTTTCCCATGACCGTCCTTCATGGCCAGGGTGCCATCCCGCAACAAGACCCGGTAGCCCTTCTCCACCAGCTGCCCAAGACTTAGGATGTTACTCCTCAAGCCCGGCACATAAAAGACGTCGTTGATGAGAACCTCCTTTCCACTCAACACAACCGCCACAACTCCTCTTCCTTCCACTGCTATCTTTGAGGCGTCGCCGAAACTCACCTCACCACCATTTGGTTCAAGGCTCGTAAACAGCTCCCTCTCACCGCACATGTGGTTGCTGGCTCCGGTGTCTAAGTACCACACTCCATTCCTTCCGCTTACAGCACCTTGGATAGTAAGGAACATCATCGGGTCGCCTCCCGTGTTGCTTGTCTCCGCATAGTGGTTGTCATCTCCTCCATTCCGAGGAGCCCAACAATCATAGCTCATGTGCCCGAACTTGCCACAGTTGTAGCATTGAGTCTGGGACATGTCTCCTCTACCTCCTCTACTTTGGCCTCTGCCTTGGTCTTTTCCTCCTCTTCCCTGGCCTCTGCCTTGGCCTCTTCCTCTACCTCCGGCGTTCCAACCTTGGTTCTGCTCGAACTCCTTCTGGTGTGGTTGACTTCTCCCTTGATCTCTACCACCTCTTCCTACTCTACCTCTTCCTTGGTAGCCACGGCCACGCTGGCCACCACCTCTTCCTGAGCTCTCTCCGAAGTTCAGCTGAGTCTGTAGTGCTTTTCCCAAGCCACTCACTTCTTCATCATCTTGCGCCATTCTGTACTCATGGGCTTGCAGTGAGCCTATCAATTCATCCGCCGTCATCACCGTGAGGTCCTTCGATTCTTCGATGGCCACCACCACGTGTCGGAACTTTTTTGTCATTGAGCGTAGGAGCTTCTCCATGAAGCTAACCTCGTCTATGGTCTCCCCATTTCTCTTCATCTCATTTGTGAGCGTCCGTAGACGGGTCACATAGTCGCCAACCTTCTCCGACCCTTGCATCCTTATCATCTCATACTGGCCTCAGAGGGATTGCAACTTAACTTTCTTGGCCTTGTCTACTCCCTGCATGGAGCGCTGCAAGATCTCCCATGCCTCCTTCGAAGTCTCGGCGTCCGAGATCTTTTCGAACGTAGCTTCATCTACACCTTGATACAAAATGAACAACGCCTTCTTGTCCCTTTTCTTAGCTTTTCTCAATGCTGTCCTCTGTGCGTTCGTTAACGCGGCTTCTGCTTCGGCAGTCAGCACCTCCACACCATCCTCTACTACCTCCCACAACTCCTTGGAGGCTAGTAGTACCCTCATCTGGATGCTCCAGTTCCCATAGTTGGTCTTCGTCAACTTGGGGAATTGCCCCGGCACGACACCTCCAAACTCCATCTCTCCCCTACTTCAAACCTTCCGAGGGTCTCGAACCTCGCTCTGATACCACTTGTTGGAAACGTGAAACAGGCCCAGTTCAACTCAACACCACCAGGCCACTTCTAAACCGCCACAGTTCGCGCGGTCTGTCCCCACTTCAGGCGAGTAGCCTATTCGCGAGACCGACCTCCAGCGAGACTACCACACCAACCTCCTACCCGCGCGGTTTACCACCCACACGGCGAGCTCCTAACTCCACGCGCGAGCTACACCCAGGAGTGTCCGGCACTGCGAGACCAACCCGACGAGACCTCCACACTCGGGCGCTCAACAACCCAAACACACCACTCGCAGCGAGGCCGCCAAACCGCGAGTCCACCGTCGGCGAGTACACCCCTGCGAGCACACAAGCCGTCCGGCCTCTCGTCCTAACCGCCCGGTTTGTCCTCACAAGACACTCCTAGCGCTGCAGCGCTCTCACACCCTTACAAAGTCTAAAGCTGGGAGGGTTTTCACTCTTTTTTTCAACAACCACAAACATGTACAAGGGGGGGCCTTTATATAGGCAAAAAGAAAACTCTCCAACTACCCCATAAATGCAACCACTCTCTCTCTTCATTAAATGAATACAACTATACATATTAAAATAAACTCTCAAAAAGACTTTTGACATGTTGACCTGGTCAACCAAGTCAAACTCCAACAGGAAGAAACTTAACTGCACTCGCGGGCCCACTCGCCAGTTCAGCCACTCTCGTCTGCCCGCTGTCCGATTTGGGAGATACAATCATAGCCGCGAAATGGATCCCCTCCATTTCGCATGAAATGGAGAGGATCCCGGTCCTGAAAAATAAGTCCCCCCAAACAGAACCTTACACCTATACAATATCGTTGCAAACTACTTTTTTTTTAATATTAAACAAAGCTCGAATAAGTGCTGCAGGATGTCTCATCTCTATATTTTAACGGTTTGCAGGCAGAGATCACCCTATGCCGTGTTTACAAAAGGGCTGGGGTCGACGACCACCGCTCACTTTTTCGTCCCAAAACATTTTCTTCCCTTAACTCAGCAAAGAACAGTGTCCATCAGCCATCATCAAGCTCCACAAAACTCCAAGGAGGAGGCCTCTCTTCATCAAATATGAACAAGTTTGAACATGCTCAAGTCATGAATTGCACCAACATAATTCCTCATGATCTCTACCCCATTACAAACGCTCTCTTAGTAGAAGAACATGCTCCTCTCCACCACTTACCAAAAGCAAATATTTCTCTCGTGTCTACAGGCCCTATTCTTTCATGTCCTCTCATCTCCATGGTCCCTGCGGCAGTAAATGAACTCCACAGTTTAGTTGGTTACAATAACCAAAGTCATATGCAACATACCATTCAATCCCAGAGCCTGCAATCCACACACTACAGGCCTCTTGGAGACTTCAAATCAGTGCCGGTTTCTTTGTCCACTATTTCGGAGAAGCTAATTAAATGGAGTGCTCTTCCTTCTGCTGCTAGGGATCAACACAATAATTTTATCTGACTGACTGGATATATATATATATATATATATATATATATATATATATATATATATATATATATATATATATATATATATATATATATATACATTTTGAAATGTCAAATATATGCTTATGTATACAATCTGGTAGCTAGTTAATTCAATGGTGGAAAGTACCATTAAGAATTAACCAATAATTACAATTGAAGAGAGAAATGTTCTTGTAAGGATTACCTATTAATTTATTGTGTAATTGCTATATGTGTTGTGTACATATGTATACTTGTGTGTGTATATAAATATATATACTATATCAGGAGGAAAAACAACACCCTTTCAAGAAACATTGGACATTTACATTCATTACAGATGCGCATGGTTTTCAGCATATGACAGTATAGGTATCTTGCATTGACTTCACTGACATAATATAATTGGTGTCTCATATCGTCAAAGACCTGCAGAGATTGTTCCTAGGGCAGCAATTTCTAATTCATAGTCACCTGGCCGCCAGGCAATTTCTGTTTTATCCTGTATTTTGAGTCTTTTGAAAAAAAAAGCTATAAGGCAATAATGCATGTGTAGCTAGCTGGGTACCCAAATTAAGGCTCCATTTGGGAGATTTAGGCTCCGTTTGGGAGGACTTATTTTCAGCGGTCAAGCGGTTACGACCGCATGAATCATACCATAATTTATGGTCTGATTCATGCGGTCGTAACCGCTTGACCGGTGAAAATAATTCCCCCCAAACGGTGCCTTATTTTCACCGGTCAAGCGGTTACGACCGCATGAATCAGAACGTAATTAAAGTCCGGTTCATACGTTCGTAACCACTTGACCGGTGAAAATAAGTCCCCTCAAACGGAACCTAATACTATTACAAACTAATAATTATTTCGGCATAAACCAAAAGTTTTTTTTATTATTTACTGAAGTGCACATATTTTGTCACTATAAACAAGAATTATTTAATTATACTTTACTAGATAATTAACCAAGTTCATGAATTATCATCTCAACTATGGACTGCCGTCACAATCATTAACTTGATGCACACATATTATGATATTACAATCTCAGTGATCCAATATGAATTTATGTCAATGGTTAAGGAATAAGCACATAGATTCATTTATTACCTTGGATTAAAGAATAATATTTTCTCTCTCCATATAGCCAATACAAGCAGTCATGCACGGGAAACCCCGTGTGGGCAACATTTGTCGTGAGGGCGATATTTGTCGTGGGCCGAGAGATGTCGTGGGACGACATATGTCATGGGGGCGGCATTGGTCGTGGGGCGACATTAATTGTGAGTGTGACATTTGTCGTGGGGAGGCATTTGACGTGAGGGCAACATTTGGTGTGGGGGTGACATATGTTGTAGGGGCGATGAAAGTTATTAAGGTATGCTAGTCACCTAGGGGGGGGGGGTGAATAGGTCTTTGAAATTTCTTAGGTCTTTTTGCTGTTTTCTAACTAAGTGATCTAGTGATTGTCCTTAGTCCATGCAATATAAGAAAAGAACAAGCAACACAGCAAAACACACAGATATTTATAGTGGTTCCCCAATTGGGTACATCCATTTTCCCTCACACCTCTAACTTATGTTAGAAAAGGCACAAACTCCTCCAAAATATCCCCAGAGATTACACCTCAGGCCCTCAGCCTTACACTCAGGTTCTCTTCAGAACCCTACCTCAGAACCACAAAGGTTCCTACCTCAGAGCCCTACAATGCTCCTACAGCTCAGTGGTCAACTAACCACCTGCCTCCGCCTTATCTCTAATGCCTACGGCTCAGGCTTTTCAGCCCTACAGCTTCAGGAACAAGGCCCTACTCTCAGAGTGCTGCATCACTCCTACAACTCAGTAACCTTCCAGGTACCTACCTTAGTGCCTTTCCAGGCACCTACAGCTCAGCCTCCTCCAAGGCCTACAACTCAGTGACACACTTGTCACCTACAGCTCAGTGACTCAACAGTCACCTATCTCAGGCTGTTAAGCCCTACTACTCAGGCTGGGAGGATAACCCTAATCTCAGATCCACACTTGGATCCTACCTCAGTACCCTAGCAGGGCACCTACCTCAGTCAAAAATTAGTCAACTACAACTCAGGCAAAAAAGGCGCTACAGCTCAGATTCAGACAACCTGAATTCTACAGGAATTTAATTAAGAAGTTTAAATAAATTTAAAACTGTACCGCCCCGAAATTCAAAAGAGGGACGGGTAACGTTTCGGGCCAAGTTTGGGACTTAGTAGGGGTCACACGGCCTGAGACACGGGCGTGTCCTAGGGCCGTGTCGTGCTCGGGTTCGACGATGGCCGTGTAGTCGACGAAATTGGAGTCGATGATCGTCGAACAGCGAAAACGGCATGAGACACGGGCGTGTCCCAGGCCGTGTCCTTCTCGGGTGTTTAGCTGTGTTGTGTCGGGGGTGGAACACGACCTGGAGCCCAGGCGTGTTCAGCCTGACACGGGCATGTCAAATTCGACATGGGCGTGTCGAGTACCCGTGTTCTCCTCGGGTTGGTGTTGGTACTGTGTCGATGGAGGAACACGCCCAGCTACACGGGCGTATACTGGATGACACAGGCATGTCAAGCCTGACACGGGCGTATTGAGAGCCCGTGTTCTTTTCGGGATGCGACGGTTTCGACGTCGAATGAGGCACACAGCCTTGGACATGAGCGTGTCACAAGCCGTGTTCGGCCCAAGTTTTGGATTTTAAGTGCGAATCGTGGCCGTCTGTTTCCTTCCTTTGGGATCTCAGGGTCCTAACAGATCCTGGCAGGGTTTAACCCGGGAATATGGTTTAGAAACCCTCATTTCTTTTGGGTTTTCTCTTTCTAAGAGTTCTAGAGAGAGGGGAGAGCAAGGAAGAAGGAGGAGAGATTCGGCCGACGGTGGAGCTTTGGAGCCCAAAATCGCAAGCCGAGTTCGGATCTAAGGAGGCGAGGACGTTGCAGTGCTTTTCATCCGTCTAAATCTTCATGGCGCCAAAGAGGAATGCTAAGGTAAAGATTCTCATCTTGGACATGTGAAGTCCTCTTTTACCTTGCATAGGAAGCCCGCTCTCGCGAGTTTGCGGTGAGTGTGAGGTGTTCCTTTGGGTAGACATGAATAGTCCTTGTTGTTTTCATATAGAGTCCAAAATCGAGAAACGGACATAGGCATGGTGTGTGAAGCCTATCCGGACAAGTTGGTCTGAATCGGTGATGTTGCATTGCATGAATGGCCGGAGAAGACTCCACGACGATGATTGTTTTTTTCGAGTTTTCTACGCGATAGATTGCGACAGGGAGCCTTGGGGACTAACCTCAAGGTGCACCTGGAAAACTGGGCAGAAGCGTGATTCTGCCATCTTGGTGGCCTGGGAGCCAACTTGTACATAACTGGGTTATGTAATACGGCGTGTTCAATACTCGGTATTTGGGTAGCTTGACCCGCTTCGATGACTTAAATTGTCGTGGCGAGGTGAGCAACGGGTTGAGTGGAACCGTACCCGCTCTATGTGGTTCGGTTTTAGAGGCCTACGGATGGCATAGAGGGCGGGTCTTAGGCTATCGATGTCTTCAATTGACGTGACTTCTGCCGGAAAAACTCAAATACGCACGAGAATTGTCGTCCAAGGGGCGGTGGTGAGACCACGAACTTTGACCAAGTTCACCGAGAATGTGCCCTGAGAGCACAGGGTGTGTGGCCGTGCGAGCCTACGCCTGTGATGATGTGTAATTTCAGTACTGTTAAGCTATGCTAATAAAGTGCAGGGAAGGAGCATCGCCGCCCCGATCTTAGGGGCGGGGTCGTTATAATTTGGTCAGCTTTAGCTGACCGTTGCTTTTGTTTGCCACCGCTTCGGTGGATTGTTGCTTGCAGGTGCTGCGGAGCCTAGTGGCAAATAGCGGGCAAAAGCCCTTGTTGCTTAGCTGGCCCTCGAAGGCCTAATTATAAGTGTTTACTTTTATTCTCATGTATGACCGGCCTGTGTGCCGAGGTTTGGAATACACTTTAATTTGAGTAAACTCTTGTAAGGACATAAGGCCAAATACTTGTGTATTTGTACGTTCATTCCTGTTGGGTTTTTGTAGTGAACATTCATGCTGTTGGCTGGGTTCTTAATTTGAAACTTTTAAATTGCTTCCGCTAGAATGTACTCTGTGTAGGACGTTGGTTGTTGACAGGATGGTTTCCATTGCGTAACCTTCCGGCCTGTATGTGGTATATGACGTCGGGCCCCGGCCGGACCTACTGCTATATGCTATGCGACAGATAGGGGGGTGTTACAATTTAGTATCAGACTATTGGTTTCGGCCAACTTAAATGAATTCGTGGACGAATTCTTTTAAGGGGTGGTAGGCACCTGTGTGTGTGTCATCGTTATAACATAAAAGAACCCATGAATGTACACTTAGGAATGAAAATACACATATTTGAGGAATCTGCGTGTTCCTATAATTACTTTTTGCAATTTTGTTTGGTCGTTTAACGGTGTTTTGTACAACTATAGGTGACCAGGAATGGTGCAGGGCTGTCAGAACGCCCGGTTTTTGAGGCTAGTAGCGCACCGAATGATGTGCCAGCAACACCTCCCTCGGTAGAAACCATACGATTGGTGGCTGAAGCGGTGTTTGCTATGATCAATGTGCAGCCTGCAAGGCAAATGCAGTAGCCTGATCCTGCGGTGGAGCAGGTACCGCTTCAAGCAGCGGAACCGGGAAGGGTGGAGCAAGTAGTGTTGGAGCCTTTGGTGCCTAGGAGAGCAACTGAAAGGCAGCTTAAACATGTTATGGGCTTTAATCCTCCGGTGTTCTCGGGGACGGGAACCCCATCCCAAGATGAGGATTTGCTCTCCCGAGTAAAGAGAGTATTGGCATCTACTGAAACGGAAGAGTGGCAGATGACCACCATAACTACGTTCCTGTTGGACGGAAATGCAAGGCTGTGGTGGGAAGGTCTAGAGCTACATCATCTAAGGGGAAGGCAACTCACAGACGTCTCGATGGAAGAATTTTTGAGACTCTTCTTGGCAAGGTACCTTCCCTCGGCTCAGACGATCGCGTTGGAGAATGAATTCCAGAAGTTGACGCAAGGAGAGAGTAGCGTGGACGAGTATCTCCACGAATTAACACGGTTGGGTCGAAACACTAGCTCTACATTCGCTGATGAGGAGCGTAAGATAAACTATTTCTATGAGGGTCTGAGGGATGACCTAAGGCTACTGCTCTCGGGGCCTATGACGCAGGGCTTCTTGACCCTAATCAATACGGCCCGGTCTTTGGAGAAGAATTTGAGGAATGTGCAAGCGAAGAAAGACTCTACTGCAAAGGGGTCAGAGTTAAAAGTGTCGAACTCCTCAAAATCTCTGTTCCGTAAGTGGAATAAAAAGGCTAGGACTTTGGGTCAAACCCCTTCTTCTGGTGCATCTGGGGCGACTACAGTAAGAACCCCGGGCGGATGCTATAATTGGGGAAAGTCAGGACACTATGCCCGAGATTGTCGAAGCGGACGTCCCAAGTCCGAGAGGAAGCCGGGAGCAACCTATGAGGAGAAGGGAAAGGAGGTGGAGTTAACCGCATCCCATTATGCTCCGGCTCAACCTAGAGTCTATAATCTTGTATAGGATTTGTTTTGACTTGTGATAATCCGACGAGAGCACTCTTTGATACGGGAGCTTCACACTCCTTTTTGTCTGAAGGATTCATATCGCGCATCAGAGTACCTTCTTCGATGACAAATGACAAACTGGATGTGTTGTCGCCGAATTGGTTTTCGATGCGCGCGGATAGAGTCTGTGGCGTAAAGATTCATATTGAGAGTCAGGAGTTCGATTTGCAAGCGTCGTTACTACCGCTGGTGGAGTTCGACGTGATATTTGGTATGGACTGGCTCTCGGAGCAGCAAGCATATATTGATTGCAATCGCAAGGAGGTTAAGTTTGGAATAGGTCGTGAGATGACGTTTACGGGCTTGAAAGGGTCGAGCAAGACTTTGATGTCTGCTCTTCAGGTGGTTAAGGCAGTTCGTGCTGGTGTAGAGCAGTTCTGCACGCTAGTGGAGGCTTCGAAGCCTAAGCCTGCTTTGGATAGCATCCTAGTGGTATCTGAATACCCTAATGTGTTCCCAGGTGATCTTCCTGGAGCCCAACCTCAACGGGAGATAGATTTCACCATCGAGCTAGTGTCAGGTGTAAAACCTGTGTCACGCTCTCCGTATCGGCTAGCGCCTAAGAAGATGGCGGAGCTGAAGGTACAACTTCAAGAGCTTTTGGAACAGGGTTATGTGCGTCCAAGTTCATCGCCTTGGAGCGCACCGGTCTTTTTTGTGAAGAAGAAGGATGGAAGTTTGCGGCTCTTTATTGATTATCGAGAGTTGAACAAGTTAACGGAGAAGATTAATTAACCGATCCCAAGGATTGATGATCTGTTCAATCAGTTAGTCGGGTCATCTATGTACTCGAAGTTGGACCTTAAGTCCGAGTATTATCAGCTGAGGATAAGGGAAAGTGATATCCTCAATATAGCTTTTAGCACGAGATACGAGCATTATGAGTTTACGGTCATGCCGTTTGGGCTGACGAATGTGTCGTCAGTGTTCATGGATCTGATGAACATGACTTTCATAGAGTACCTAGACCACCTTGTGACCGTTTTCATCGACGATATATTGGTGTACTCGCAGAGTGAGGAAGATCACTTTAAGCATCTGTATTTGGTGTTGGAGATGCTGAGGAGGAATCAACTATACGCCAAGTTCTCCAAATGCGAGTTTTGGTTGTCCTCAGTAGCGTTCATTGGTCACATAGTCAGTGGAGAGGGAATTGCGGTGGATCGGGCGAAGATTATTGCTTTACGAGAGTGACCTGTGCTGTCTACGGTAGCGGAAGTCCGGAGTTTTCTGGGGCTTGCCAGCTATTACAGGCGCTTCGTAGAGAACTTCTCACAGATAACGTTACCCCTCACGACTCTGACGAGGAAAGAGCAGAAGTTTGTTTGGACGCTGGAGTGCGCACGAGCTTTTGAGGAGTTGAAAAGTCGATTGACCACGGCGCCTGTGTTGAGTTCGCCGAGTGGGACCGAAGGCTTTGAGATCTACAGCGATACTTCGGGCAGTGAATTGGGTTGTGTCCTACTGCAGCATGGAAGTGTGATATCCTATGACTCGCGTCAGCTGAAGGTGCATGAAAGGAATTATCCGATCCATGACTTGGAGTTAGCGGCCGTGATATTTGCCCTGAAGATGTGGAGGCATTACTTGTACGGGGTGAAGGTCGATATCTATACCGACCACAAGAGCATGAAGTACTTGTTTGATCAGAAGGATCTGAACATGCGACAGCGTAGATGGATGGAGTTCCTGGGGGACTACACATTCAAGATTCATTATGTTCCTGGGAAAGGCAATGCGGTTGCGGATGCGTTGAGTCGCAGGGCCCCAACATAAGCCAACTGACTGTCGGTTCATGACGAGTGTTTGGTTCGGGAGTTGGAGGCGTTGGAGATCTCTTGTGTAGACAACCAGACTAGTGCCGAAGTGCTATTGAATTGGACTGAAGTTCAGTGTGGCCTGGCTGATCGGATTCTGCAGGCTCTGGATTTGGATGGCCACATGAAGCAAATTATGGTTGAGTCTTTGGATGGGTCAAATTCCCAATTCGAGGTCGTGGACGGATTGTTATGGAAGGACAGTCGGCTTTACGTCCCAAATGTGGGCAAACTGAGGGTGGACTTGATGTACGAGGCTCATCATACCAAATACTCGATTCACCTGAGGAGCATGTGTAACACCCCAAAGCCCAAAATTTGGCTAAAATTGGGTGACACGGCATGGGACACAGGCGTGTCCCAGGGCGTGTCCTTCTCGGGTGAGCAGTCGACGAGTGGTCGACAAATCTTCGGTCGACGGTTGTCGAGTGCTGAGTACACGGCCTATGACACGGGCGTGTCACAGGGAGTGTCCTCGCGGTCGACGAACTCAGCTCGATTAAGTGGAGCTGGGGCGTGTCTAGTGCCGTGTATGGGCACACGGCCTAGGACACGGGCGTGTCACAGGCCGTGTCCCTCTCGGGTTGATCTCGATGTTGTACAACCTGATGTACATGACCACATACACGGGCATGTTTGAAGGCGTGTTAGGTGACACGGCCCTTGACATGGGCATGTCACTGGTTTGGATAAGTCGGTTCAGCACCGCTTGAGGCACACGGCCTGGAACACGGGCATGTCACAGGCTGTGTCCGACAAAAATGTGATTTTGTGGCAAAATTGTGGCTGTCTAAATCTTCAGCTGGGATCTGATGGCTGAGGTGCCTCCCTGCTTCCTTAAGGCCGTGGATGAGAAGGAAGTTCTCATTTTCATTTTGGCCTTCATCTTTCTAAAATCCTAGAGAGAGAAGGAGAGGAAGAAGGAGGAGGAGGAAGGAGAGCCGGCCACCGGTGGTGCTGCGGAGTTCCGACGAGAGATCCGAGGCCAACGTTGCAGAGGAAAAGCCTTTGCGGTTCTTTCCAGCCAGTTAGGAGCTCATGGCGCCGAAGCGGTCTTCAAGGGTAACAACCTTTCTTCCTAGCCATGTGAAGGCTTCCTTTTTGGCATGTGCATAAGATTCCCCCACCAGAGGGTGGAGTGTTATGGGAGTCCCTTGGGTTGATTCATGGAATCCCCAATCATTTGGTATATAGATCCGGAAAAGGAGTACATAATATGCATGCTGTGTGAAGCCCATCTAGACAGGTTGTTCTGGATTGATGATGTTGCATATACGCACCGGAGAAGACTCTGTGATAAACGTGTAGTTTAAGGAGTCGACGGGTTAGACCTGCGAAGGGCAGTAGCAGGAAGTACTGGAGTGATAGTCCAGGAAAATACCTGTAGCGCAAGGGTAGGTGTAAGGGCAGGCGCAGCCAGCAATGAGGCCAGAACAGGTTGCGGCGAGGCCAGAACCTGTAGCGGCTGTGGATCCTCGAGCAGCTGAGAAGCAGTTAAAGCAGTTCATGAGTTTCAACCCGCCTACGTTTACGGGCCAGGGATCCCCTACGCAGGCTGAGGACTGGTTGTCGCGCGTCAAGCGGATTATGACGGCGATTGGCACGGAGGAAAATCAGAAAGTCACCTTAGCCACCTTCTTACTGGAAGGAGAGGCTCATTTGTGGTGGGATGAGATGGAACTACACCACTTAGCGGGTCGACCGTTAACACAAGTGTCGATGGAAGAATTTTCCCGACTCTTCCTAGCAAAGCACCTCCTGGCGGCACAGCGTATTGCCATGGAGAATGAATTCCTAAGGCTGACACAAGGTGAAGGCAGTGTTGAAGCTTACCTGCATGAGTTTACACGCTTGGGGAGGTATGCGGGTTCTATATTTGCTGATGAGCAAAGGAAGACGAATAGGTTCTATGAAGGACTGCGGGACGAGTTGAGGTTCCTGCTTTCTAGTTATGTGAACCAAGGCTTTCAGGAGTTGGTCGACACTGCGTGCGCGCTGGAAAAGGATATGAAGAGGGTGCATGGGAAGCGGGCCTTGGATGTGATACAGCCAGAGTTCAAGGTGCCCCGACCTGGAAAATCATATTATAAGAAGAGATGGAGCAAGAAGTCCAAGTCGACTAGACAAACTCCTTCCACCGTTGCATCGGGAGCAACGTCGGGGGCCACTTCAAAGCTGGAGACTCGTACATGCTTTAATTGTGGACGGGTGGGGTATATAGCCCGTGGGTGTCGGGTACCGCCAAAGAGTGAAAAGAAGGCGGGAACGTCATATGCGGAGAAAGGAAAGGCAGTCGTGGAGTCCTCTGTCTCGCAGGCGCAGCCCAGAGTCTTGAATCTTGGACTGCAAGAGGCCATTAAGCAGAGTGACGTCGTCACAGGTACAAGTTAAGTTGTTGTATTGCTTTGTTTATCACATGCTTTGTTGATTGCCTATTTGTATGCGGCTTGTGTATATGCCATGATTGTCATAGGATTTGTGATGATTCAGAACATGCTGGCACGAGCACTATTTGATACAGGTGATTCACATTCTTTTCTGTCTAAAGAGTTCTTAGCGTGGCTTGGGATACCTAGTCGTGTGAAGACAGATAGCGTCAGGGTGGTGTTGCCGAATGATTGTTTGAAGCTCGCGGATCGAGCTTGCGATGTGGTGGTTCAAATAGGAAGTCAGGATTTCTGTTTACTGCATCTGTCTTGCCGATATCGGAATTCGACGTGATCTTTTGTATGGATTGGCTCGCGGAGCAGCATGCCTTGATTGATTGTAATGCCAAAGAGACCACGTTGTGCCAGAATACCGAGCAGGAGACTAGGTTCGCAACGATGCAAGTAGTGGGCGGGACGTTGATGTATGCACTCCAAGTAGTCAAGGCTGTTCGGAAGGGCGCGGAGTGCTACTTCACGCTGATTCAGGCTGTGGAGCCTAAGGCTGGTGTGAGAGATGTTCTAGTGGTATCAGAATTTGCAGATGCATTTCCCAAGGATCTCCCCGGACTACCACCCCAACGAGAGATTGACTTAACGATTGAGTTGGTGCTAGGTGCGAAACCTGTGGCCAGCTCTCCATATCGCATTGCGCCAAAGGAAATGGCGGAGTTGAAAGTCCAACTGCAGGAGTTGTTGGAACAGGGTTATATTCGCCCAAGCATGTCACCTTGGAGCGTGCCTGTTCTGTTTGTAAAAAAGAAAGACGGTGGTTTGTGGTTATGTATTGACTACCGTGAACTGAACAAGCTCACCGGGAAAAATAAGTATCCGATCCCACGGATTGATGAGTTGTTCGATCAGCTGGTGGGATCAACCGTCTACTCCAAGTTGGATTTGAAGTCTGGTTACTACCAGTTGAGGATTCGGGAAGGTGACATTCCCAAAACCGCATTTGGAACACGTTATGGGCACTATGAGTTCACAGTAATGTCGTTTGGGTTGTGCAATGCTCCATCGGTGTTCATGGACTTGATGCATCACAAAGGTGTAGTACCCAAGGAACTCCAACCACCTTCGTTGTCGTATATTCAGGTCCTTCTGCTCCAATAAATACTTTAGGCTCTTGTGGTCTGTATAGATTTCCACTTTCACGCCATACAGATAATGTCTCCACAATTTTAGTGCAAAGATCACCGCTGCCAACTCTAAGTCGTGGACGGGATAATTTCTCTCATGCATCTTCAGTTGGCGAGAGCCATAAGCAATCACTTTCCCATTTTACAGAAGAACGCAGCCTAAGACGCTTCTTGAAGCATCACTGTAGAGCGCATAGCGAGAGTCTTAGGCCTGCGCGCCGTGATACAATGGGGGGCTACGAGCCAGTCCCGGTTCACTAAGACTATAATCTTCGGCTGCACACCATGGAGTAAATGCTCATTGTTTTACCATTGGGTTGCGACCCTGATACGGTGGTGGGACCCTGGTTCGCCGGTACACCAATAATGTGCCCTGAGTGCACGGATCGTCGGGCCGCGTGGCTGACAGTTATGATGGAATGTATGTGCGTGAGAGCACATTGTATGAAATATATATTGGCCTGTGAAATGCTATGCCTGCAGGGAAGAAATACCACCACCCCGGGAAAGGGTGGAGTCGTTATAATTTGGTCAGCTGAATGCTGACCATTTCCTGTTTGCCACCGTTGGGTAGGCTGTCCTTGTACAGGTGCTGGAGAGCCAAGCGGGACGCATAAAGGCTGAAGTCCTTACTGCTGTTACTACTGCTGTCACTAGCCCTTGAAGGATAAAGCTAAATGCTTTGTTTGTTTATACGTGGCCGTCCTGCGCGCCAATGTTTAAGACCACTGTTATGAAAGCCCTGTAAGGCCATAAGGCCAACTGTTTTGTATTTGGACATTCCTGCTTTATATAAATGTGGAATTTTTATATGGTGGACATTCATGTCTGTGAGTTCAGCTTCGCATTATAGGCTTCCGCTAGAATGCAATGAGTTAGGCTGCGCTACTCTGGTATCACTCCGTGACTTCCCCGCCAGTTTTATGGTATATGCTGTGGGGCCTCGGCCGGACCTTCTAGTATATAACTATGAACGGATGGAGTCGTTACAGCACGAAGATGTACCGTGATATGAAGAAATTGTTCTGGTGGCCAGGAATTAAAAAGGATGTGGCACTGTACGTGGCGAAGTGTCAAACATACGCCTTAGTGAAGACGGAGTGCCAGAAGCCTGGAGGTTTCTTGAAGTCCTTGCCTATTCCGGAG
Source organism: Platanthera guangdongensis (assembly GCA_039583875.1). Taxonomy (NCBI): domain Eukaryota; kingdom Viridiplantae; phylum Streptophyta; class Magnoliopsida; order Asparagales; family Orchidaceae; genus Platanthera; species Platanthera guangdongensis. Next base: position 150,728,675 of record CM077156.1, on the reverse strand, counting down.
TGGAAGTTCGACGATATTACTATGGAATTTGTGCATGGGTTGCCAAGGTCGCAAAAGGGAAATGCCACCATCTGGGTGGTCGTAGATCGTTTGACAAAAGTGTCGCACTTCATTCCGCATAGGAAGGATGATTCTGTGGAGAAATTGGCAAAATTATATGTGGATAATATTGTGCGGCTTCACGGTGTGCCCTGCAGCATCGTGAGTGACCGTTATGGGTGGTTCATGTCCAATGATTGGAGGTTGGTGCAACAGATGTTGGGAACAAAGCTGATTTTCAGCACAGTCTTTCATCCGCAGACGGATGGTCAGACCGAGAGAGTCAACAGGACGATGTAAGACATGTTTCGCATGTGCGTCCTGGATTTCGGGAAGCAGTTGGAAGATCACCTGTACTTGGTGGAATTCACTTACAAAAATAGCTACCAGGCAAGCATTCAGATGGTGCCCTTCGAGGTCCTTTATGGTAGAAGATGTTGCACGCTGTTATCATGGTTGGAAATGGGTGAGTCGAAGCTATACAAGTGGCAAGAAGTGGAAGATGTAACCTCGTTGGTACGAACCATTAGAGAAAGATTGCTAATCGCTCAGGACCGACAAGCTAAGTACTACAATGTCAATCATAGGAATGTGGAGTTCGCTGTTGGCGACTGGGTGTACTTGAAGATTAAGCCGTTCAAGGGTGTCTCACGGGTATGGTGCTTGAAGAAGCTAAGCCCGAGGTATCTTGGACCGTTTGAGGTTCTGGAGCGGATTGGCGAAGCAGCTTATCGATTGAAGCTATTAGTGGAGCTAAGTGGTCTACACGACGTATTTCACATATCGGTGTTGTGGAAGGCGGTGAAAGATCCTTCGCAAGTGATTGCGGTCGATCAAGTACCAGTTGATAATGGGTTGACGACAAAGGTCAAGCCCGTTTGCATTGAGGACTCGAAAGTCAAGCGATTGTGTAACAAAGACATCAAGATGGTCAAGGTCCGTTGGGACAACTGCGGTCGGGAGGAGCTCTCGTGGGAGCGAGAGCAGACTGTGCTTGAGGAGTACCCGAAGTTATTCCATTCAAGTACTGTTTAAGTTTTGTGTATTTTTCCTTTATGTAATTTCAGGATGAAATTCTTTTTAGAGGGGGAGAGTTGTAATGCCCCGAAACTCAAAAGAGGGACGGGTAACGTTTTGGACCAAGTTTGGGACTTGGTAGGGGTCACACGGCCTGGGACACAGGCGTGTCCAAGAGCCGTGTCGTGCTCGGGTTCAACGATGGCCATGTGGTCGATGAAATTGCAGTCGACGATCGTCGAACAACAAACACGGCCTGAGACACGGGCGTGTCCGAGGCCGTGTCCTTCTCGGGTGTTTAGCCGTGCTGTGTCGGGGGTGGAACACGGATTGGAGCCGAGGCGTGTTCAGCCTGAAACAATCGTGTCAAATTCGACACGGGCGTGTCGAGTACCCGTGTTCTCCTCGGGTTGGTGTTGGTCCTGTGTAGATGGAGGAACACGCCCAGCTACATGGGCGTGTACTGGATGACACGGGCATGTCAAGCCTGACACGGGCATGTCAAGCCTGACACGGGCGTGTTGAGAGCCCGTGTTCTTTTCGGGATGCGACGGTTTCGGCATCGAATGAGGCACATGGCCTTGGACACGGGCGTGTCATAAGCCGTGTTCAGCCCAGGTTTTGGATTTTAAGTGCGAATCGTGGCCGTTTGTTTCCTTCCTTTGGGATCTAAGGGTCCTGGCTGATCCTGACAGGGTTTATCTCGGGAATAGGGTTTATAAACCCTCATTTCTTTTGGGTTTTCTCTTTCTAAGAGTTCTAGAGGGAGGGGAGAGCAAGGAAGAAGAAGGTGGAGAGATCCGGCTGCAGGTGGAGCTTCGGAGCCCCAAATCGTAAGCCGAGTTCGGATCTACGTAGGTGAGAACGTTGCAGTGCTTTTCATCCATCTAGATCTTCATGGCGCCAAAGAGGAATGCTAGGGTAACGATTCTCATCTTGGACATGTGAAGTCCTCTTTTCCCTTACATAGGAAGCCCGCTCTCGTGAGTTTGCGAAGAGTGCGAAGTGTTCCTTCAGGTAGACATGAATAGTCCCCGTTGTTTTCATGTAGAGTCCGGAATCGAGAAACGGACATAGGCATGGTGTGTGAAGCCTATCCGGAGAAGTTGGTCTGGATCGATGATGTTGCATTGCATGAATGGCCAGAGAAGACTCCACGCCGATGGTTGTTTTTTTCGGGTTTTCTACGCGGTAGATTGCAACAGGGAGCCTTGGGGACTAAACTCAAGGTGCACCAGGAAAATTGGGAAGAAGCGTGGTTCTGCCATCTTGGTGGCCTGGGAGCCAACTTGTACATAACTGGGTTATGTAATACGGTGTGTTTGATACTCGGTATTTTGGGAAGCTTGACCCGCGCCGATGACTTAAATTGTCGCGGCGAGGTGAGCAACGGGTTGAGTGGAACCGTACCCGCTCTATGTGATTCAGTTTTAGAGGCCTACCGATTGCATAGAGGGCGGGTCTTAAGCTGTCAATGTCTTTAATTGACGTGACTTCTGTCGGAAAGACTCAAATGCTCATGAGAATTGTCGTCCAAGGGGCGGTGGTGATACCACGGACTTTGACCGGGTTCACCGAGAATGTGCCCTGAGAGCACGGGGTGTGTGGCCGTGCGATCCTACGCCTATGATAATGTGTAATTTCACTACTGTTAAGCTATGCTAATAAAGTGCAGTGAAGGAGCATCGCCTCCCCGAGCTTAGGGGCGGGGTCGTAATAATTTGGTCAGCTTTAGCTGACCGTTACTTTTGTTTGCCACTGCTTTGGTGGATTGTTGCTTGCAGGTGCTGCAGAGCATAGTGGCAAATAGCGGACAAAAGTCCTTGTTGCTGAGTCGGCCCTCGAAGGCCTAATTATAAGTGTTTACTTTTATTCTTATGTATGACCGGCCTGCGTGTCGAGGTTTGGAAGACACTTTAATTTGAGTAAAATCTTGTAAGTCCATAAGGCCAAATACTTGTGTATTTGTACGTTCATTCCTGTTGGGTTTTTGTAGTGGACATTCATGTTGTTGGCTGGGTTCTTAATTTACAAATTTTAAATTGCATCCACTAGAATGTACTTTGTGTAGAACGTTGGTTGTTGGCAGGATGGTTTCCATTGCGTAACCTTCCGGTCTGTCTATGGTATATGGCGTTGGGCCCCGGCCGGACCTACTGTTATATGCTATGCGACGGATAGGGGGTGTTACAAAAACACTGACTCAGAGATAAATCTCTGAGTCCACTGTGCTGGACTGAGTAGATATCAGTCCAGCCCTATTACTGTAGAAGGAATTAGTCTTCTTCTACAGCTATTTGCTTCTCTGTTGCACTGAAGAACAAGTATCTGCTGTTGAAGGCTGACGACCCTTCACAAAACAATCTTCTTGCTGATTAGATGAATCAGCTGCCTTGTTCTGCAAAGAACAAACTTGCTGAACTGAAAAAAAAAGCTTCAGCTATCTACCTCTGTCTGCTGGCTTGCACTGCTGGACTTGGCTTTCAAGCTTTTCGGAGAAGATGAAGTTCAACCGCCTCTATTTTTCCATATTTTCTTCGTAACCCTAATCCCCTTTTCTCTCTGCTTTTTATATTTGTTAATTTGAATCAACAACACAATTTGAGTGTGGGCCCAGCCAAGGATGGTCAGCGCCACCTCCCTCAGAAGAGGACAAATAGTAGCTTCCGACGCTACTGTAGCTTTCCCGCAATGGCATGAACTATTTTAATTTTTTTGACTTCTGATGACGTCAGCAGTGGTCATCCGGTGTTGCTATAGCTTTCCCGCAACGACACGAAATACTTTGACTTGTTGCCTTCTGGTGACATCAGCAGTGGTCATCACTTTCTTGACTTAGAAAAATTCCAGAATTCATTAAGCGTTGAGTGATGTTAAGTCACTCAACGCCTGCTGACTTGGCTCTTAATTAGAAGCGTTGAGTGAACCTGCTTCACTCAATGCTTCTGCACTTAGAGAATTTCTAATAACATTATCTCAGCGGTTCCTTCTCAACTGTCTCAGTGGTTTCTTCTTCACAGCTGAGACTATCTCCTATCTCAGCGGTTTCTTCTCAAATGTCTCAACGCTTTCTTATCCACAGCTGAGACTATCTCCTATCTCAGCGGTTTATTCTCAACTGTCTCAACGCTTTCTTCTTTATTAGAAGCGTTGAGTGAACCTGCTTCACTCAACGCTTATGGACTTGGAGAATTTCTTCTGGCTTTATCTCAACGGTTATACTGAGACATTCTTCTCAGCTGTCTCAGCTGTCTCAGTAGTCTCAACGTTTTTGTCTTAGTCAAATTATCTGACTTCTAACATACTCTCTTTGTTCACCTGTCCAATCAAGGACAGCCTGCATGCAGGAACTTAAGCACACATCAAATAAAACAATGTGTGTATGTCATTGACCAGTGTGACTTCTTACGAATCTGAGACATTGGGATCAATAGACCCAACAGGCGACATTGTTCGGGGGGGGGGGGGGGTGACATTAGTTGTGGAAGCAACATTGGTCATGCAGGCAACATTGGTCGTGGGGGTGACATTTGTCGTAGGACGACATTTGGCGTTGGGGAGTTGGGGCGTCATATGTCGTGGGGACGACATTGATTGGGGGGCAACATTGGTTGTGGGGGCGACATTGGTCGTGGGGTGACATTTGTCGTAGGACGACATTTGGCGTTGGAGCGTCATATGTCGTGGGGACGACATTGGACGTGGGGGCAACATTGGTCGTGGGGCGATATTGGTCGTGGGGGCGACATTTGTCGAGGGACGACATTTGTCATGGGGCGACATTTGTCGTGGATGAGACATTTAGCGTGGAGCAACATTTGGCGTGCGAGCGACAATGGTCGGGGAGGGGGAGGCGACATTGATTGGGGGTAAAATTTGTCGTGGGGGAGACATCGGCCGTGGGGGTGACATTGGTCACGGCATTGGTCGGGGGAGGCGACATTGAGCGGGGGTGGCGACATTGGTCGGGGGATGCGACATTGAGCGGGGGTGACGACATTGGTCGGGGGAGGCGACATTGGTCGTTGGAGGCGGACGACATTGGTTGTGGGCGGCGACATCGGTCGTTGACTATGACATCGGTTATGCGTGGCAACATCGATCGTGGGCGGCAACATCGGTCGTGAACGGCGACATCGATCGATCTACATCTCACTTTTTGTCGCACGTGTGACAGTGCACAGGTAGTGCGGCTTCCCCATCTCAATTCTATAGTGTGATGACATGGAGAGATTTTTACATACTGATTGTAGTGTATGGGAGAATTGTGCGGGTAAGATTTTGTCATTTTGATTTACTCTCATGCTGTCAGCAAAATTTAGGGGAAAAAGACAACGTGATGTTTGTAAAAGAAATATATACATAAATATTATTCGGCCAAATATTGTTTTTAAAATGTTTATTTTATGCATAAATAGTATCTTAATGTTTGCAAAAAATTTCTAATTAATATTCTTTTATTTTTTACACGTGCTCCGTGCTCCAGGGAACCGAGTGGCGGGTGCGGCACCCAGCTTTACCAGTAATACTACATCCTTGTGATACTACATCAATATGCTAATAAATTGAAAGAAAAGAACGACGGAACGTGTAGAAAAAATCTGTAGTGAAACCCAAACAAAATCAGTAATACTACATTATGTTATGCATGTTTTCTTTTGTTGAAACAAAATGAAACTATAAACTGAGAATGACCAATTGTTGAATGCCGGTAGTGAGCAATAACTATATATTGTATAGAAGAGAAGAACAACCAAAAACACAAATATCGGGCTATTGTTTATTGAAAGCCAAAACCATAATTTAAGTATAAAAAATTAAAAATAAACAGAGTTGGGAATAGATTTTTGAAAGAGAAACTTCAGTTTGTACCTGGGAGATGTAGGATGTGTTGGAAGTGCGCGAGACACCCCGGGCGAGACGGGCACAACCCCGGCGAGGCGGGCATGCCGAGACGGGCACGTCGAGACGGGCAAGTTACCACAGGGGTGCGGGTGAGATTGGCACGACGAGCTACCCAACGAGACACCTCACGAGATGGTCCGGCGGGATGGGTTGGACGCGAGGAGGAAGCGGGATCTTCCTTCTCGCGAGATCGGTGGCGAGACTTTCCTCCAAGCGAGATCCTCCTGCGGTTAGGTATAGGCTACTGCTGCAACATGCAAAACGAAAATGAAAAACTTTAAAACAGGCTTTAGCGCTGCGGCGCTTCACTGGAAGGGAGGAAGAAAGGGATTCAAGCTTTATATTTTCAACAACCACAAAATATACAACAACAAGCCTTTATATAGGCTAACATACCCAATATGAAAACGACATGTGGCGCTCTCATTAAATGTCATTTATATCAACTCTCTCTTTCTTCCACCAAAAACAAAATATTCATAAAATATATATAGTGTTGCCCCGGTCAACCCCCAAAACACCAACAAACTCCCCCTCAAACTTGACAGCACATGTCGAGTTTGCCTTTGAGCCTCATGAATGTCTCCACCTTCAAAGCCTTTGTGAAAATATCTGCGATCTGCTCTCCGGTGGGGCAATACACCACTTCAACCGTCTTCTGCTCCACCTGCTCACGGAGGAAATGGTTACTCGTCTCGATGTGCTTGCTACACCCATGTAGCACAGGATTCTTCGCGAGCTGGATGACCGATATGTTATCAACGTACATCATCAAAGGCCCATCCTGCGGATGATGTACCTCCTCCAAGAGGTTACTTAGACAAATCGCCTTGCAGGTACAGGCCGCTGCCGCTATATTCTCCGCTTTACTTGATAACAAGGCAATCGTTGCCTGCTTTTCGAGCTCCATGAGAACACTCCTGTTCCCACATGGAAAGCGTACCCTGAAGTACTCTTTCGATCGTTCACGTCACCGCCGTAGTCACTGTCCGAGTACCCAACCACCTTCAACTCTTCTCTAGTAGAATACTTCAGTCCATGTCCTCTCGTACCATTCACGTATCTCAGGATCCTCTTCGCAGCCGTGAAGTGGTCCTGCTTCGGTTCCTCCATGTACCTGCTTACCACTCCAACAGCGCAGATGATGTCAGGTCTGGTGAAAGTCAAGTAACGTTGACTTCCCACCAAGCTCCTGAATAAAGTAGAGTCGACTGCTGCTTCCTTTGACTCCTTCCTCAACTTTAGTCTAAGATCAGCGGGAGTAGAGATAGGTTTGCTATTCTCCATCCTGAACTTCTTCAGGATTTCTTCTGCATATTTCTTCTGTGAAATGAAGATACCATCTCCTCTCTGCTGCACCTCCACACCTAAAAAGTAGGTGAGCTCTCCCAGATCCATCATCTCAAACTCCTTCATCGTCGTTCTCTTGAAGTTTTCAAACATAGTAGGGTTGTTGCCAGTGAATATCACATCGTCTACGTATAGACATATGATCATCATGTCACCGTTCTTCTCGATCTTCGTGTAGAGAGCATATTCATAAGGGCACTTCATGTAGCCATGATTCTGGAGGTATGCATTTATCCTCCCATTCCAAGCACGAGCTCCCAGCTTCAACCCATACAGTGCTTTGTCAAGTTTGCACACCTTCCTCTCCTGGCCCTTCACAACGTATCCGGGAGGCTGCTCGATGTACACATCTTCCTCCAAATAACCGTTCAAATAGGCAGACACAACATCCATCTGTAGGATCTTTCACCCATAGTGGGCTGTCAGCGCGATGATCAACCGAATGGTGTCAATCCGCACCACTGGAGCAAAGACTTCGTCATAGTCCACTCCTTGGTCTTACCTGTAGAGTTTCACAACCAGCCTTGCTTTGTTCTTCTCTACACCTCCATCCTTGTTCCTTTTCACCTTGTAGACCCACTTCACCCCGAGGGGTTTGTGGCCAGCTGGTGGGTCAACCACTTACATGTATCATTCTTCTTTATGGATGCCATCTCCATATCCATAGCTTTCCTCCAGGTATTTTTTTGTGAAGCTTCCTCGTACGAGTGCGGCTCGCAATCTGCTAAGAGATAATATAAAGAAAAATTATTTAGTGTCGGTGTCGTCTCCTTGTAGATTTCCTCCAACCTCCTCATCCTCGGTTGAGGATGATCAGCTTTGCCCCGGCTACTGCTAGCCTCTCCAGAACTTCCTCCACTGGTACTTGCTCCACTAGAGTAGGGAGTAGGAGCTCCCCCTGACTCTCTATTAGGGGGTGATGCTGGATCAAACCCAATAATCTCAGCTTCAGCCTCCTTTCCACCATCTTCTTCATCGTCATCAAGGAACATCCCCTTGATGCTTCTCACCTTATCATCCCAGCTCTAGCAGCTGTCCTCCTCAAACACAACGTCGCTTGAGATTACAGCCATCTCTGTCACTGGGTTGTACAGATTGTAAGCCTTGCTCATCGGAGCGTAGCCCACAAAGATGCACTTCTCACTCTTGTCATCAAGCTTCTTCCTCCTATGGTCTGGGACATGAGCGTAAGCTACACACCCGAAGACCCTCAAGTGCTTCACACTCGGCTTCCAACCACTCCAAGCTTCGAATGGAGTCATAAACTTCACACTCTTCATTGGGCACCAGTTTAGCAAGTACACCGCGCACTGTACCGCCTCCGCCTATAACATCTTTGGTAACCCCTTGCCTTTAACCATGCTTCTTGCCATGTTTAAAATGGTCAAATTCTTCCTTTCTGCGACTCCATTCTGCTGAGGTGAGTAGCCTACCGTCAACTGATGTGTGATCCCCCATTCTTTGCAGAAATCATCAAACAGCCTAGAGGTGTAATCCCCATCTCTATCTGCCCTCAACACCTTCAGTGGTTGTCCACTTTCCTTCTCCACCATCACTTTGAACTCCTTGAACTTGTCAAGAGCCTCAGCCTTCTCTCTTAAGAAATATACCAAACACTTCCGGCTGAAATCATTTGTGAAGGTAATATAGTACTTGCTTCCGACTACTGAGGTAGTCTCAAACGAACCAGCTATGTCCGAGTGGACTAGTTCAAGTTGTCTCCTCGCTCTTCTAGACTTGCCACCTTCAAACATTAACCTCTTCTGCTTTCCTCTTGTACATGCCTCACAGACCTTCTATGGGGGAGATATCATGGGTAGGCCTTCCACCATCTTGAAATGAGATAAGAGCTTTAATCCTGTGAACCCCAGATAGCACATCCTGTGATGCCACAGCCACGTCTCATCTTCTTCCTCGGTCGTCGCAAGGCACACCGTCCCCTTTGCATCCATTCTAAGCATAAAGAGGCGATTCATCGTCATCTTTACCTTCACTACTTCTCTTTCTTGATGGTCCTTCATGATCAACGTGCCATCTTTCAACTGAACACAATAACCCTTCTCGACCAACTGCCCAAGGCTTAAGATGTTACTCTTCAAGCCTGACACATAGAACACATCATTGAGGTGCACCTCCTTGCCATTTCAGGTTACCACGATCACCCCTCTTCCTTCCACCAAGAACTTTTTTTAGGCGTCTCCAAAACTGACCTCGCTAACATTGGGCTTAAGGTTGGTGAACAACTCCTTCTATCCACATATGTGGTTACTTGCGCCTGTGTCCAAGTACAATACTTCATTCTTTCCTCCCTCAGCTCCTATATAAGTCAGGAACATCATCGGATCGCCACCAATATTGCTTGCTTCTGCGTAGTGGTTCGTCTCTTCTTTCTTCCACGAGGCCCAACAATCATAGCTCATATGCCCAAACTTGTTACATTTGTAACACTGTATATGTGACATATCACCTCAGCCTCTTCCTTGGCCTCTTCCTCTTCCTCTCACTTCTTGCCTCCCACCTTGAGGTTGCTCCGCCCTCTCTGGTGGTAATGGTTTCTTCCCTGATCTCTTCCTCCTCTTCTTCCTCTACATCTTCCTTGGTAGCCTCGGCCACGCTAGCCTCCACCTCTCCCAGAGCTCTCTCCGAAGTTCAACTGTGTCAAAAGTGCTTTACCCAAGCCATTTGACTCTTCTTCATCCTGTAGCATTCGATACTCATGGGCTTAACATAGAGCGCAAGAGCTTCTCCATGAGGCTCATGTCATCTATCGTCTCTCCATTGTGCTTCATCTCATTTGTGAGAGTCCGTAGACGGGTTACATAGTCTCCAACCTTCTCAGCACTCTGCATTCTCAATACTTCATAATCGGCTCTAAGGGACTGTAGCTTCACCTTCTTGGACTTATCAACTCCTTACATGGAGCGTTGCAACACCCCCATGCCTCCTTCGAACTCCTCGCTTCTGAGATCTTCTCAAAGGTTACCTCATCGACTCCTTGGTATAGTAAGAACAGTGCCTTCTTATGCCTCTTCTTTGACCTTTTCAACGCCGTTCTTTGCGCGTTAGTCAACGCGGCCTCTGCTTCCGCAGTAAGCTCCTTGTAGCTATCCTCGACTATCTCCCACAACTCCTTTGAAGCAAGTAACACCCTCATCTGGATGTTCCAGTTGCCGTAGTTCGTCTTTGTCAACATGGAGACTTGTCTTGGCATAGCACTACCCATCTCCATCACTTCAAGACTTCAACTCTTTCGAGCAACTTCCAAGGTTTGCAACCTCCCTCTGATACCACTTGTTGGAAGCGCGCGAGACACCCCGAGTGAGACGGGCACAACCCCGGCGAGGCGGGCATGCCGAGACGGGCACGTCGAGACGGGCACGTCGAGACGGGCACGTCGAGACGGGCACGTCGAGACGGGCACGTCGAGACGGGCAAGTTACCACCGGTGTGCGGGTGAGATGGGCACGACGAGCTACCCGGCGAGACGCCTCGCGAGATGCTCCGACCAGATGGATTGGATGCGAGGAGGATGCGGGATCTTCCTTCTCGCGAGATCGGTGGCGAGACCTTCCTCCAAGCGAGATCCTCCTGCGGTTAGGTATAGGCTACTGTTGCAGCATGCAAAACGAAAACGAAAAACTTTAAAACAGGCTTTAGCGTTGCGGCGCTTCACTGGAAGGGAGGAAGAAAGAGATTCAAGCTTTTTATTTTCAACAACCACAAAATGAACAAAAAAAGCCTTTATATAGGCTAACATACCCAATATGAAAACGACACGTGACGCTCTCATTAAATGTCATTTATATCAACTCTCTCTCTCTCTTCCACCAAAAATAAAATATTCATAAAATATATATAGCATTGACCCGGTCAACCCCGACAACGCCCACAGGATGAAGCTGGAAGAATCTTCGATGCAACAGGAGAAAGACAGAGAAAGGCTTGATTGGAGCATGGAAAGATTGTAGTTGATTAAAGACTTGAAAGTATAAACGCCCAACTAAAGGTTGGAGTCAGGTAAGAAGATCGTAGCTGAATTGTAAGTTAAAATTAATCCCATGAAAACTAATTTTTTTTCAATGGACTTATAAATACACTCAAAGAAACCAAACAGAACTTATCAATTCTAACCAAAGTTTTAGTAGATAACTCTATAATTAGCAATTCCAACGAAGCAATAAATAGAGAGGGGAAATGAAAAGTTGTGCGGGAATTAAGAAAAGAGCAAAAAGTGACAAATTTTGAAAGAAAGAGGAGTCTATGAAATGTATTTTGGGTAACCAAATGTTACACTATGAGGGATTTTGAAATAAAGCTAATAATTCTAGGATGATTACCCAATTTATCATTTCAAATTAACAAATAAAGCAAATAAAAGATTGCCAAATTTTTTAATCACAGCAAATCAACAAACAAAATCTCTGAAATTGTTCAAGATATTTTGTGCCCATGTTTGAAATCCAATATTCGTATGAAGCATGAATACTAAATTTGCTAATGCATTTTTTTAAGAAGGCAGGCGTCAATCAAACAATGAATCAAAATTGTTCTGTTCTGCCAACAATAATACAATTTAAAAGAGATCACACATATAGAGCAATCAATACTGTAAGCTTGGATTCTTTGTGAAGGTCACACACAGTGAATCATTCAGATAGGAAAGTTGCATACTAAATAATTGTGAAGGTCTTTAGAAAGTCCTAAGCTTGGATTCTTTGTTAAAGAATGGGATAAATTTAGCAATCAATAACGATCCAATACCTTATTCACCATGAACCCTCCAAGAACATGTATAATAAAGCAAAATCAAAGTAAAAAATCGATTTATATATGCATAATAATGATGTAAATTATCATACAGTAAGCTTTCAACTGCAAGGGTAGATGAGGCCACACATATGGAGCATCAAGCACTTATTATAGCACTGGAGCTGTGAAGCACTGGAGCTGTGAACGATGCAAGGAGCTGTGAAGCAGAGATGCGTTGGCTCAATCCTTCAACCAAGAGATGTGAAGAACTGGAGCACTCTCTACAAAAGATTGTAATGAAAGATCCCATTGAGGCAGACACAAAATCAGGGTTTGAAAGAAATCAGGGTTCGAAAGAAATCAGGGAAGATGAAATGCAGAGATGCGTTGGTTTACTTGGAGTATGCGCGAGGTGGCCGGTCAAGGGGAGGAAATCATCTGAGATATCTCCTTCAGAGTCCTAGCCCTTCCCGCAGAGTTTGTCAAAATGGCGGAAGAGGAGCAATTATGGGGTTAGAGGAGCTTTCCAAAATGGCAGAAGAGGAGCTTTCTGCTCCGATCTGCTCGCAGAGCCCTAGCCTTGTGCGAGTTAGAGGAGTTTTCTAAAATGGCGGAAGAGGAAGCCCGATCCCAGCGCGCGAGAAGAAGTTTGCGAAGAAATGAAGAGCGCGAGCGTTTTTGGGAAGAAGATCGCGAAGTATCCATGGAGGTAAGGAGAGGAATCCATGGATCTCATGTGATGCCCTAACCGGGTAGAAGAAATGAATAAATCGTCAGTATTGCGATTATGAGGTGAGCAAATAGTGCCGGGACGGAAGAAATGACGAAAAAGTTGCGAAATTTTAGAAAAACTTGAGTTTTCTAAGGGCATTTAAGGAATAAAATGTTACACCATGATTTCTTTTGCTCTTTGCTTATATAGTAAAGATAAACACCTTTTGATGTACAATGAAAATCATCCAAGAAAAACATATTTTTTCTAGTTGTTTTCACTTCTTGGTATCACATAGAAAGCCGCCTCCCTTCACTTTTTTTTGTAGATGGGGAAGCACTTCATCCTTTTCTCCTACCAATATGTCTACATCATCACCTTATTCTTCTTCAACTACCTCCGTTGTTTCTCCATCTCCTAATCTCACCATTCCTAGAGCCATTCATCATTCTTTATCTTTTAAACTTACTACCAAAAAATATTCTACTTTGACGAGCACAAGTCACTTTGTTTCGACGCGATCAATGCCTACTTCGCTTCGTTGATGCCTCGTTTCCTTGCCCAACTTATTTTATTGAAGCAGTCACGTGACAAGAGAAGGATGCCACCCTTATGCGCCTTCTTATTGCATCTGTCTCTAAGGAAGTGCTTCGTTTAAATCTCGATCAATCGGCAAGCAAAGATATTTAGGACATAATCATCAAATAATAGGTGTTATCCTCTGACACTCGTCATATCAATCTCCATACTATGCTTCAAAATCTTGAACAACAACCCGAAGAATCAATTTCAACTTTCCTACAACTTGCAAAGAGCATCGTAAATGAACTCGTTGTTGTTGAATGTTCTATTTTTCCGAAGAATTTCAATCTTCATATTTGCTGAGCACTATGATCTAATCTACAAGATATAATTCCTACTTTACTATGTAAAGAAATTTTCACTAACTTTACAGATTTCAGTGACATCCTTGCCAGTCATGACTTCCTTTGCTTAGCAAATAAACCAGTAGTCCTTGTGAAAGTGAGTGTTAGATCAGAAATACTCTAGAGGGGGGTGAATAGAGTATGCTTAAAAATTTCTTAACTGCTATTACAGCTTTTGCTGTAAATCAAAAGTGCAGAATTACTAAACTTACCAAGCAATGAATCTAAAGCACAAGCACAACAAGAACAAATGAAAAGGAGGCAACTAGACGACACAAGAATTTTATAGTGGTTCCCCAAACTGGGTACATCCACTCTTCTACCACCCTTGGTAGGAATCCACTCAGGTTTTTGATCAAGTGTCTGACACCAATTAGCTTTTGATCAGGTGCTCAAAAACCAACACAAGTCTTTTGATCAGGAGACTTGCAACCAAGAAATCACTTTTGAATGGAGATGACAACCCTTTACAAAGGTGGGGGTGAGAGATGATTTTGTCTTCTCTTTCTCAATATACAACTGAGAAGACTGTGGATTGATTATAGCTTAAGGCTCCCCCTGAGATGTTGAATGGATCAGGGAAAACTAAGAGCCAAGCTTCAGGGTGATAGGACTTCAAACGAAATCCTTGACCAGCAATAGTATTCAGGATCTTCTTTGACAGATTGAACTGAAGTTGTCCTTTTGAAGTGTCCTGGAGTCCTTGAAGAAGGAAGATTCTTGATATAGGTATTGTTGTCTTCTTCTTCAAGTGCTGATGAGCTTCTAGTCAAGAACTTCTGTGTATCAGGAAAAATACTTCTACTTTGACAGAGCAGATTATGCAAAATTGAATGATTTTCTGTAATCTCTATGTGCTTCCCTGTAAGTTGTGCTCTGTGTGAAGCTTTCTCAATTATTTTCTATTATTGATTCTCTTCTGTAAGTCTCTCCTTTTTTTGTGTGTATTTGAATGTGTATCTTATTCTCTTCTTTTCTGTTTTTTGAAAATTTGAATGCATTTGCAATTAATGCTGACAGCCTTGAGAATAATCAACATTGATTTATTTCCCCAACTGTCCCGTGGAAAAACGACAAGCAATAATCCTGGAGAAGACCATAATTAATGCTCCTTCTAACGGATACATTCAGAGAATGTTAAAACATTAATTACCCAAGAATTATACCGTTAGAGTGGGGACAAAAGGTCAGAAATAACTAAGTCTGGAATCGTCGAACAGATAGCAGAATTCATTGAACTGAGTTCACAGTTCGTCGAGCTGAGACATTGTATTCGTCGACCAGACAGTTTCTGTTCGTCGAGCTGAGTTCCATGATCATCGAGCTGAAAACTGAACTGCTATCTCTTTTGATCTTTGCCTATTCGTCGAGCTGGTAAAAGTGTTCGTCGACTGGAGTTCAGCAATTTATTCTAGAGTTGTCAAATATTCTTTGTCGACACAATTACTCCTGTGTGTCGACACAAGTCTTCTGTTTCTAAAATTCGTTGAGCAGAGAACTGGGTTCGTCGACCTGAGACTGGAGAACATAGTCTCGAAAAAATGCTGTGATAGTCAAAAGATTCATCGACCGAAGAATGTTGTTCGTCAAGCTAAGTCTGGAGAACCTTGAATTCGTCGAGCTGAAAATGATTCTAGACTTAGAGAAAAATTGATGGACCTCTGGCAATAGAGTTGAAGTGGAAGTCTAGAGATCGTCGAGCAAAGAATGAAGTTCGTCGACCTGAGAACTATGTTCGTCGACCTGAGTCTAGATAACAGTCTGGACTTAGAATTTTGAGGGTGGAATCCAAGGATCGTCGATCTGTGACTGAAGTTCGTCGAGCTCAGCTCAGAGAAAATATCTCTAAGATCGTCGAGCTGAGAACGACTATCGTCGACCTGAGTTCGATGAACGTCGAACTCATTTTACTTAGTCTCTTGAGAAATCTCTGAATCTGTAGGAGAACTCTATGTCTTGAGTCTCTGGCAGTCTGATGTTGGCTTGTCCATGTGATGTTGACTCTTAGACTTGGCCTAGAATCTAGGACACAACTTTGACCCTGGCTATACATGTTGGGTCACATCATCCTAAGTTAGTGAACCTAGCCCAAATCAAACTTTGGATCCAACAATCTCCCCCTATTTGGGTGAGGTCACTAATAGACTCAAAATAAAAACATAAAGTAAATAAAGCAGGAAAAAGATATATCTGGCAGAGATCATTAACACATGCAGCAGATATATGTACATAAAAGCTTTGTTCAGACAATAAGAGATAATTTAAGATGGAAAAACAGAGATAAAATGGTTCATATTTTACTTCTTCTGCTTTTTCTCCTGATGCTTTATGTCCTTACCCTTGTCTCCTGGCTTGGTGAAGTCTATTTCCCTGTTTGGATTTGAAGCTTGTGCCATAGTCATTGTCATGTTAGCAGCCCCTATAATCTTCAGAGATGTAGCTATATGGACCACTTCTTCAAGATGTAATTTCATATAATCATCAACATTAAAAATTTTGTTAGCCTTATCAAAACTTTTCAATTCTTCTCTCCTGTATTTTGACATTGTAGTGAATCCAGAAATATCCTTCCCTTCAGCCTTTGCCTTGTTAATCATAGAGAGTCCTACAAGTTCCTTGAACCTGGCCATTTTAGCTGTGTTGGATGTTTTTGGATCTTCATAAGGAACATGAGGAGAGAGTGGCCTTTTAGGACTTTCAGCTTGTTGATGTTGTTACTGTTGATGTTGTTTTCCTAAAGGTTGTTGCCTGTGCTGGCTGCTTTCATGATGAGATCTCCCTTGATGTCTTTGATATGTTTGCATAGGGGCAGATCTTTGAGAACTAGAACCAGAAGCAACAGCTGCAGGAGGAGGAGGAGGTGGTGGATCTTTTCTATACCTTTGGACTGGTGGAGGAGAGTACCTTCTACTCTTCTTCCTTTCTTTCTGCTGATTCTTAGATAGCCACATCCATGCTGACATCCCTTTGTATGGAGTTATCTTTTGAAGAATGTAGTAAGGGGTGTCATTATTTGGATTAGGCTTGGGAGTAGGAGGAGAAGCTTTTCTTTTCTTTGAAGCTTACTTCTTCTTCTTTGTATCCTCCTCACCTGAATCCTCATCCTCATCTTCATCAACATCATTATCAGAACCCTGAGGTTATCATATAGATCATCCAGAGCTTTCAAAGCTTTAGCAGAAATGGCTGATTTTTCTGGAGCAGGAGTAGGAGTTGTAACAAGAACTGGAGTTTCAGCAGAAGTTGGAGGAGAAGCTGCACAAAAATCAGAATTAACTTGGATAGAGCTTTCGGCTACTGCCTTATTTTCTTCTGCAATATTAGCCAAGATCAATTCATCTAGATTTGGCATAGGAGAGTCATCCATTACAAAAGTTGGCGCTGAAGATATTATTAAAGAAAAGGGAACAGCCACAACTTCTGGAAGTGGAGTAAATACTGGCTGTGTAATAGCAAAACTGTCCCTAAGTTGCTTAACAACTTCTGAAGAGATGGGAGAAGTATATGGTATAATAGCCAATGATGGCTTAGTGATCTCAGCTGGAAGATAATGCATATGTACAGTATCAAAAATACACAACAAATGTTCTAAATTAATCGTGGGATTAAGAATGAAATTACCAACAGTATTAGGCTCTTCAAAGTCTGAGTCATCAAAATCCATATCATTTTCAATAAAATCAATCAAATCAATCAAATCATTATCTATTTGTTCTGTATACTCTGCTGCTGTTTCTATTGTTGGAGCATCTGCTGCTGGAGTTGGAGCTGAAGCCTCTGGAGTTGTAGTTGCTGCTTCATCATCAGGAATCTCCCCCTGTATGGTTTCATTAGGGCCCGAAGTCATGCCCCTGACTGAGGAGGGGGCAGCAGTAAGAGCAGATATTTTGTCAGAGAGGGAGAATATGGTGGTAGCAATATGTGTAATGGCTTCTACTATAAGGGATTTCAGAAGGGGAGTGATTATGGAAATGATGGAAGATATGGTGGAGTGATCCAGTGATGGAGTGGTATTGTATTTAATTCCTCCTGCATTGCAATGATCCAGTGGGGATCTTGCTCTGCATCATGAATTAATTGAGGTTCAGTCTGAGAGAGAAAACAGTCCTGCATCAAATCTTGGGTGAGTTGATGCCTTGTCTGTACACCTGCTGATATGTCTCCAATCACTTGAGATCTGGGGTGATCCCTAAGTATGACTAGATCTGTGGGTAGAGTTGGTTGTGCAACAACATTTGGAATGAATTCCTCCTGTGGAATTGTATTTGCTATTGGTAGAGATTCATTTTCTTCAACTTCTTCTTCTTCACTTTCTTAAATGGCTTGTGGAGAGGGATGAGTTGCCACCTCTTGGGTGAGTTTTAGTCCATCCAAGGTCTCACACAAGTGGGGTACCTGCAAGTTGCTATTGGTTGAAACTTCTTTCTCCTTGCAATGCATATTAGTCTCATCAAATGAAACATGAATAGAATCTTCAATTTTCAATGTTGATTTATTAAACACCCTATAGGCCTTGCTTACTTGGGAGTATCCTAGAAAAACTCCCTCTTCAGGCTTAGCCTCAAATTTTCTAATGTATTTCTTGTTGTTATTGTGTATGTAACAGGTACAACCAAATACTTTAAAATTGTTTATTTTAGTTTTCTTCCCTTTGAGCAATTCATAGGGAGTCATGTTCTTTAGTTTGTGAATTAAGCTCCTGTTTAGGACATAATTTGTTGTGCTTACAACCTCTGCCCAAAAGGTTAGGGGCATGTAAGCATCTGCAAGCAATGTACCTGTAGCTTCAATGATTGTCCTATTTTTCCTTTCAGCTACCCCATTTTGTTGGGGAGTTCTAGGAGCTGAGAAGCAATGTCTGATAACTTCCTTCTCACAGAACTCATGCATAAGAAGAGACTCAAACGCTGTGCCATGATCACTTCTGATCAATGCAACATGAGTAGAGAACTCAATCTGTATGATCCTGAGAAAATCTGTAAGAACCTTGAATGTATCTGACTTTGATCTCAGAAAGAATACCCAACTAAACCTAGAGAAGTCATCCACTATAACCAAAGTGTAGGATTTCCCTCCTAGGCTTTGTACAACAATGGGTCCAAAGAGATCCAAATGTAGCAAGTACAAAATCCTAGGTGAATCACTCTTATTAATTGATTTAAAACTAGTTTTAGTTTGCTTTCCTAATTGACAAGCCCTGCAGAGACCTTTCTTCTTGTAGGGACCAGAAGGTAGATCTCTAACAAGATTGTGTTTAGATAGCCTAGCAATGTTTTTCGGATTTACATGACCTAGTCTTTTGTGCCATAAGTCATTCTGATTACTAGTTAAATTAAGTAAACAGATATCAGTTTTGGAAAAAAGAAAATTTACTAAGTATATATTGCCTTGTCTACTTACAGTTAAAACTGTTTGATTGCTTTTATCAATAATGGAACAAGTGGATGAGTTAAAGTATACCTGATAACCATCATCACATAACTGACTTATGGAGATGAGGTTATGCTTGAGTCCACTTACATATGTCACCTTTTTGAATGTGACAGCTCCTATTCTTACTTCTCCAAATCCTTCTGACTGACCACATTTGGAGTCACCAAAAATAACCTTTAGCCCCAGCTTGGACTTGTAATTAGTTAAGATGTCCTTGCTGACAGTCATGTGTTTGGAGAAGCCACTGTCCAGGTACCAAGTTTGATTTACCCCTAGACAATTCTTCACCTGCAATAGAAAACAGTTAATGGTTTTTGACTAAGGTTACCTTGGTCCTTTCTATGGTTGATAAGAAAAGCTGGAAATAATAGAGAATTCAGGTTGGGACTTATATCCTAGGGGGTGATATCTCCTAGGTGGGATGATCCAGTCAGCTAGTGGATTAAATGGTTTCTTAGAAATACGTGAGTTGTTATTAGACTTGTAGTTTTGATTAAGTCTTCCTGGGTTCGACGAATAGTTGTAAGTTCATCGACCAGAGTTTGACGAATTGGGTTGAGATCGTCGATCTATGCACAGAGAATGAACATGTTCATTTTCTATGCCCCACGTTCGTCGACCTCTGCTCGACGAACCATACAAAGTTCGTCGATCACAGTCAGACGAATGATTATTATTGCAGTTTGCGTTCAGAGATCGTCGTTCTGAGTTCGACGATCTGTTCCTATATCGTCGATCTGGGTTCGACGATAACTGCTGAACATTGTTATTTTTATCATTCTTCTGATTTTTAATTTTATCCTTAGCTTCAATTTGTTCTATAATTTTATTGACCTTATTTAATTGTTCAGTGTTTTTCTTTCCATTATCAGAGATGAAATTTATAGGTTTTGAAAGATGATTCCTTTAGATTAGGGTTGGTTCACTAGATGTGGCTCCTAATCCTAATCTGCAGTTATTTGTTCTAGCATTAACTGTGCTGGTTATATCTAGCAATTTCAAACTTCTGCCATTTAATGATTCTTCTAATATCTTAGCTTTGCTAAGTTCTGATTTTAGAAAACTGATTTGTTCATTTGCAGATTTCAGTTCACTAGATAGAGTTGCATTTTCAGAGGTGATTTTATCTAGATCATTTAATTTATCTCTGAGAAGTTTGATTTCCTTCTCAGAGCTTATCAAATCTAAGCATAGGTTTTTAAATTCAAATTTAAATTCATCAGATTCAAAATCATAAGATGCTATTACCTGATCTTCAGCTGACAGGTTTTCTTCATCATCAGATTCATTTGTATCTGATCTGCTACTGCTTGCACCAATTGCCATAAGGCAAACCTCCTTTTCCTTGGCCTCCTCTTCTTCTTCATTGGAGATGGAAGATGTGGATTCATCTTCTGTGTCACTCCATGTTTCAGCCACAAATCCTTTGTCCTTCTTTTTGTGCTTGCTGGAAGAGGGCTTGCTGTAGTGCTTGCTTCTTGATTCCTTCACTTTTCTTCTTTCCTTCTTTTGATTTTCAGGACATTCAGACATGAAATGTCCTGGTTTCCTGCACCCATAACACACTACCTCTTTAGTGGGGATTTTGTCATACCTTGGCTGGCTGTCATTTCTGGATGACTTCCTTCTGAAGTCTTTCCTTGCCAGTTTGAAGAATCTCTTGGCAAAGAGACTCATGAGCTCTTCATTGACTATTGGAGCTTCAGTTTCTTCAGCAGCCTTAAATGCAATGGATTGTTCTTTCCTTGCTAGGGGAGGAGTACTGTGTTCCACTGCCTCTCTAGACTTGACTAGCTGATCATATGATTTCAATTTACCTAATAGTGATTCAGTTGAAATCTCATTCAGGCATCTGACCTCCTTGATGGGCCAGATCCTGGTGTCCCATGAGCTTAGGAAGCACATTATGATCTTGTCATTCACTTCAGTCAAGGTGATTTCTTTATCTAAGGTCCTTAGCTCACTGATGATGGAGCTAAGCCGGTTGTACATCACTTCAACTGTTTCTGCCTCATCCTTCTTGAAGTTTTCATATTGTGTGATGAGGTGTGATCTTATATCTTTCCTCTCATCTGCTAAGCCAGCAACCATTTGATTGAGTGAATCCCAGATTGCTTTTGCAGAGGTGCACTCAGCCACCTTCTGAAAGATGTCATCTGACATAGTTTGAGCCAATATGTTCATGGCTTTGGCATCAACAATCTTTCCTTTCTTCTGAGCTCCAGTCCACTCAGGTGGTGAGAATGCATTGTTGCTGGAAGATGTTGTAGCTGTAGATGCCTGTGGGGGACCTGTCAAAATGGAATTGTAGATGTCTTCATCAATAGAATTCATGTATAACCTAATTCTTGCCTTCCAGATGGCAAACCTATTAAGGTTGCAAACTGGAGGTCTAGTGCTTGCATAATCCTTATTCTATGCCATGCTGTGTTTATAGTTTAAATACGAATAACATGATGTGTAGATCTAACAAAGGTTCTTTTGGTTCAAGATTTAACTTATACAACCAAAGGAATCGGCTTTGATACCAATTGAAAGTGAGTGTTAGATCAGAAATACTCTAGAGGGGGGGGGGTGAATAGAGTATGCTTAAAAATTTCTTAACTGCTATTACAGCTTTTGCTGTAAATCAAAAGTGTAGAATTACTAAACTTACCAAGAAATGAATCTAAAGCACAAGCACAACAAGAACAAATGAAAAAGAGGCAACCAGACGACACAAGAATTTTATAGTGGTTCCCCAACCTGGGTACATCCACTCTTCTACCACCCTTGGTAGGAATCCACTGAGATTTTTGATTAGGTGCCTGACACCAATGAGCTTTTGATCAGGTGCTCAAAAACCAACCCAAGTCTTTTGATCAGGAGACTTGCAACCAAGGAATCACTTTTGAAGGGAGATGACAACCCTTTACAGAGGTGGGGGTGAGAGATGATTTTGTCTTCTCTTTCTCAATATACAACTGAGAAGACAGTGGATTGATTATAGCTTAAGGCTCTTCCTGAGATATAGAATGGATCAGGGAAAACTAAGAGCCAAGCTTCAAGGTGATATGTCTTTAAACTAAATCCTTGACTAGCAATAGTATTCAGGATCTTCTTTGACAGATTGAACTGAAGTTGTCCTTTTGAAGTGTCCTGGAGTTCTTGAAGAAGGAAGACTCTTGATATAGGTATTGTTCTTCTTCTTCTTCTTCAAGTGCTGATGAGCTTCTGGTCAAGAACTTCTGTGTATCAGGAAAAATGCTTCTACTTTGACAGGGCAAATTATGCAAAATTGAATGATTTTCTGTAATCTCTATGTGCTTCTCTGTAAGCTGTGCTCTATGTGAAGCTTTCTCAATTATTTTTTATTGTTGATTCTCTTCTGTAAGTCTCTCCTTTTTTGTGTGTATATCTGAATGTGTATCTTATTCTCCTCTTCTTTGCCTTTTGAAAATTTGAATGCATCTGCAATTAATGCTGACAGCCTTGAGAATAATCGGCATTGATTTATTTCCCTAACTATCCCGTGGAAAAACGGCAAGCATTAATCCTGGAGAAGACCATAATTAATGCTCCTTCTAACGGATACATTCAGAGAATGTTAGAACATTAATTACCCATGAATTATAGCATTAGAGTGGGGACAGAAGGTCGGAAATAACTAAGTATGGAATCGTCGAACAGATAGCAGAATTCGTCAAACTGAGTTCATAGTTTGTCGAGCTGAGACATTATATTCGTCGACCAGACGGTTTCTGTTCATCGAGCTGAGTTTCATGATCGTCGAGCTGAAAACTGAACTGCTGTCTCTTTTGATCTTTGTCTATTCGTCGAGCTGGTAAAAGTGTTCGTCGACTGGAGTTCAGCAATTTATTCTGGAGTTGTCAAATATTCTGTGTCGGCAGAATTACTCCTGTGTGTCGACATAAGTCTTCTGTTTCCAGAATTCATTGAGTAGAGAACTGCGTTCGTCGACCTGAGACTGGAGAACATAGTCTCGACAGAATGCTGTGATAGTCCAAAGATTCGTCGACCGAAGAATGGGTTTCGTCGAGCTAAGTCTAGAGAACCTTGAATTTATTGAGCTGAAAATGATTCTGGACTTAGAGAAAAATTGATGGAATTCTGGAAATAGAGTTGAAGTGGAAGTCTAGAGATCGTCGAGCAAAGAATGAAGTTTGTCGGCCTGAGAACTAGGTTCGTCGACCTAAGTCTAGAGAACAGTCTGGACTTAGAATTTTGAGGGTGGAATCCAAGGATCGTCGATCTGTGACTAAAGTTCGTCAAGCTCAGCTCAGAGAAAATATCTCTAAGATCGTTGAGCTGAGAACGACTATCGTCGACCTGAGTTCGACGAACGTCGAACTCATCTTACTTAGTCTCTTGAGAAATCTCTGAATCTTTAGGAGAACTGTATGTCTTGAGTCTCTAGCAGTCTGATGTTGGCTTGTCCATATGATGTTGACTCTTAGGACTTGGCCTAGACTCTAGGACACAACTTTGACCCTGGCTATACATGTTGGGTCACATCATCCTAAGTTAGTGAACGTAGCCTAAATCAAACTAGGGATCCAACACCTTGTCTCTTTGCCTAAGAAATATCTTACTCACAGAACTAATGCATACACTGATAATGTGCATATATGAACGCGGTCGCGACACTCATAGATGTGGCCAGCGATTTTCTTAGCATTTTGGCGGAGACCAATTATGCTGCTCTCTTAACAAATTAAATAATCACTCTACGCAAAATAGTTATTATCGGCATATCCATCATCCTCATCATAGAGCAAATCCCAGTCATTTAACACCACTAATAGTCCACCACACTGTCACATCCTGTCATATAACCCACCAATTTACCCAATCTTCGCCCATCAACCGCTCACACATATTACCTAAATAGTGGCACTTCTCATCATGTTGAAAGTCAAGCCTATGGGTAGATAGTCACCTAGGGGGTGAATAGGTGACCTTTAAAAATTCCTTTGCAATTCTTTGTCCCTTATTACATAACAATAATACTATCACATTTTATAGCACACACAACATAAGTAAAGAACAGTTCACAGCATAAAGCACATACGGAATTTATAGTGGTTCTCTTATCTAGGGTACATCCACTTTCCCCCTTATTCCTCACTAGCAATGTGCTAGATAAGGTTATAGCTCCTCCTTCTCAACTCGGATCCAATGATCCTACAGGCTCAGTTTCTGTCAAGAAACTTACACTCACACCAACTGGTCCTACCTCAAAGATTCCCTCAATCTCCTACCTCAGGCCCTCTCAAGAACCCTACCCCAGCCTTTATAGAATATGCTTACAACTCAGTGATTTACCCAAACCACCGACCTCAGGTCCCTCCAGAACCCTACCTTAGCCTTTATAGTTTAGGTTTACAATTCTCAGAGAAAAGATTCTCCTACCCACTCAAATCTCTAGGAGTTCTTACAATATAAAGGGATAAAATAATCTTCAGAAAATAGAAAACATGTAATGTAATATATCTGTTTACACAGATTCTTCAAATCAGCTGCAATTGGATTTCTTCTTGATAGATTTGCTGACTTAAAAGTTTCTTCTCTGATTCAGCAATCTTCTTGATGTTAATTAGTGTGAATACCTTGACATTGTTAAAGATCAGATACAACTTGATCTTCGGATCAACCTAGCAAAAAGGGATCTGAGGATCTCCTTGAAGACCTTCATCTTCTTCCTCTTTCTTGAATATGTCACCTGGTTAGGACTTGGAAGAAATTATAACGAGAAATTCTGATTACTTGATTTGATCTGTCGGTTCTTCTTTTTTGATTTAACTCTCGTATATCTCTATTTTGTGAAGGCAGCACTGCCTATTTATAGACTTCGCAGATGGCTTGATTCTGTTTGATGATGTCAGCAACATACATCAAATCCTTCCTTGATCTGTTTCTATTGAAGTATGAGTTTGCCGCAACTGACTTGACAATTCTGACATGTCTTGACATTTTTGGTGTTGACTCAGCATATTCTGAACCATAAGCATCGAGATGTTCCTGATGTCTCAACACATGTGTCAAGATATCTTAGTAGTCTTGACACATTTTAACTTGGAATAATTTTTATCAGAAGCTGGAAGTATCGAGACAGTTGACTTGTCTCAACACACCCGTTATCTGTGTTGACATCTCTTTAAACTGCCTTGTGTTGAGACAGTTAGATTGTCTCAACACACACTGTCTGCTATGTCAACAAATTCCGATACTACCTTGTGTTGAGATAGTTAGATTGTCTAGACACACTCTGTCTGCTATGTCGACAACTTCTGATTTTGCCTTGTGTTGAGACAGTGAGATTGTCTCTGCACAATCTGTATGCTGACTTTGTCTTCAAGGCGTCGAGACAACTGCCTTGTCTCGACATATCTTCTGCAGAGGTGTCGACATAATTGAACAGTGTCGACACATTTGTGCTTAGATAAATTTCTTCAGTTTAGATCCTACACGTGTAAACTTAATATAAATCAAATACATCTTTTTGTATATCATTGAGTTGATAATGAGCTTCTCCAAATTAGGTACATAATTCCCAATGTACCCAACAATCTCCCCCTATTTGGAGAAGTCATAACCCCAATTCAATAATATAAACCACAATATCAAAATATGATGTAAAAGATTTAGCATGGCGACAGATTACATTAAGGCAACAAAAATAGAAGGACAATGAAAATTTTCAAAATTTAACAAAATTTAACGAGTCCAAGGGTCACACTAAGTTATAACAGAATTACATAATTCCTAGACAATACAAAATAATCTAAGATTGATCTGGCTCCTTAATGACAATGCCTTTGCCTGATTGAATTTTGGCTTTAACTTCTGGCATACTGTCATCAGCTAACTTCTTGTCTTTTTGTCCTTGATATTGGAAAGTTGTTCAGCCTTAAGTCTTTGTCTTTCAAAGTAATGGTAGGGCTTTGGAAAATATTTTCTTGGTTCAACAGCAGTAGCTGAAATCACCTCATTCTTCTTATCTTTTCTGAACTTATAGATAACATCTTATTTCTTGAGATGCTTATTCCATTCCTGCTCAGTGTACCACTTTCCCCTGTCATGTCTATTAGTGTTAACTGTTTGCCAAGCAATGAGTATAATACTTCTAGAGGTTGGACTCCACTACTCAAAGTTAGGCCAAGCCTCTGCCTGCTCTCTAAATCTTTTCTTAGACATTTGGACTTCTGTTTCCTTTAGCAAGGCAACATCAGTCATTTCCACCTCTTCACAAACAACATTCTTAGCATTAGGTGGAGGAATATACGTGGTCTGTACTACACCTTGAATATCCTCAAAGTGTGGTGGAGGATATATTATCTGTTCTGCAAGCGGAGGAATTCCTTCTAACTGAGCTGGTTAGCAGCCAGACTCAGTTGTCTGATCATCATCACATAGTGGAGGGTAGCCAAGAGTAGCCCAGAGCTATTGGAAGTCCACTTAGCATGATCAGAGCTAGATTTTATCATAACCCTCTCCCCCTTTATGACTTCTTTTTCAATGTGATCTCTTAAATCATTCTTCTGAAATCTTACTTGATCAACTACATAATGAATTACAGTGGTGTAATCAGTTTTAAATTTCTTAATCTGATCAGTGATACCTTTTTCTGACTTTTGTATAGCTGTTTTTAGAGAGGCTAATTCAACTGAGAGGTTGGCTTCAGTAGCTGCTGATATAGAGGTAATCTTTTCTTCCAAATCTTTTATTTGTTCAGTAAGCTTTGTTAGTGATATGTCATGCATTTGTATGAGATTTTCATTCAATCTCTGCTAATTTTCCAGAAAAACCCTTGTTTTACTGCAGTTTCTTCCAAAGTCTTCTTTGATACCCCTTGCTGTTTTGCAAGGTATACCACAACATTTGCACCTTTTTCAAAAAAGTTTGTCATATCTTGTTTCAGTAAATTTACTTCAAATCTTATGGAGTTTATGTCTTGGGTAAACTGTAACTGTAAATCATTTTTACTTTCATCCACATAGTTTTCAAGATCTGTTCTATGTTTATCTAACATTATCTATAGCTGAACTAAGTGTGAACTGAAATCTACGGAAGGAGGAGATGGTTTTCTTGACTGTATTGCCTTCTTATAGCTCTGACTTTTCCTTTTTAATTCGGTTATCTTTCTGTGTTGTAGTTGGGATCATTCTTCCTCATCTGATTCAGAGGAACTGACAATGGCAACATATTATTATTGTTTTGGACTTCCAGACCTAGGGGGCTGAAAGTGAGGGATAGATCTACTTTAACTCTAGAGGGGGTGAATAGAGTATTTTAAAACTTTAATTAATTTTTACAACGGATTAAAATAAGTGATAAGTAAATGTATAAAGAGAGAAGAAAATAAAAACAATCACAGCACACAGAAATAAATAATAAAGCAATCCAGACGACACATGAAATTTATAGTGGTTCCCCTAAACTTGGGTACATCCACTCTTCTACCACTCTTGTAGGAATCTACTAATAGGTTTTTGATTAGGTGCCCTACCACCACAGATGTTTTGCTTAGGTGCCCTGTCACCACAAGATAAATTTTTTCAAGGGAGATCTCACAACTCTTTTGAGCTTTTGATCATGTGGCCAAAAACCAAATAAAGTCTTTTGATCAGGAGACCTAACAACCAAAGGGGTTAACTTTTGAAGGGAGTTATAACCCTGTACAAAGTTGGAAATGAAAAGTGATGTTGTCTTCTTTCTCAAACAACTGAGAAGACTTTAGTGGATGATGTTGTCAAAGCTCCCTTTGAGATGAAAGAAAAGGGTTCAGTGAGATGAGAGTTTTGCACAGGGTGTAGGCATTGATGGAGATCCTTAAAAACTTCTTGGACTGATGTTGATGAGTGGTCCTTTTTAAACCTAAAGCAAAAACTGAAGAAGACTAAAGATCTGTGTGTTGATGTTTTTCTACAATTTCCTGTAGATAACAATCTTTCTATGTAAAACTTGTATCAGTTATTGTGTAAAAGATCTCTTGTAATTCCCATGTTGTTCTGAAGAGAATAATTTCCTTTTTATATTTTGAAGGATTTCTACCACTTGAAATTTGAAAAAGAATTCCTGAAATTAATGCTAAAATCCTTGGAGTTGGACAGCTGGAATTTGTCTTAAATGTATTTCCTCAACTGTCTCAGTAAATAAGTCAAGTAATTTGCTCTGAGAAATCCATAATTAATGCTGCCAAGCAACAACTATATTCTTGAGAATATGAGCATTAATTATCAAAGAATTATAGCTTTAGAATAATCCAAGCTGAAATAAAAATGAGAGAAAATGCCAAACTGATACTGAGAGAAATCGTCGAACTCAGGATAGATTTCGTCGACCTGAACTTCAAGTTCGTTGAGCTGAGAAATTGTCTTCGTCGAGCTGAGCTCAGAGAAAGTTGATTTGGAAAATAGTCTGTCAAAGCTGAACTCCAAGTTCGTCAACATGAGATAGAATTTCGTCGACCAGAGAACTTGAGAGAAGAGGGAAGATAGTCGACCTGAACTCCAAGTTCGTTGAGCTTAGATCAGAGTAGAGACTCTGAGTTCATCGATCTGCGATCGTCGAGCTGAGTTCAAAGAACTTCGAACTGATTCTCTGAACTCTTAAAAACTGCTATTCTTCCATGTCTGAACCTTTGATTTCTTCTGAGGGCTAGATCAATGTTTGTCTAACCTAGTCAAACTAACCTAGACCTTAGAACTAACAATTTGACCCTAGGCTATACATGGAGGGTAAATAACCTAATAGTGAACCTAGCCCAAATCCAAACTAGGGATCCAACAATCTCCCCCTATTTGGGTGAGGTCACTATGAACAACAGAAAAGGGAAAAATCACAAAGCATAAAAAAGATATCTGGCAGAATTATAATTGTTCAGCAGATATTAACAGCAATGCCTTGTGAAGAATAAATAATAGATAACAGTTTAAATCAAAATATAGAAAGAAAATTTTTCAGACTTTATTAGAATCTTTCTTCTGTTTATCTGAAGCTTGTCTGGTGAAGATGATTTCTTTTTTGGGATCTGCAGCTTGCTGTTTTGTCATTTTCATATCACTTGCTCCAAGAATTATCATAGAAGTAGCTCTTGGTATAACTGCTTCAGGATGTAATGACATATATGCATCAACATTAAAAAGATTATGTACCTGATATTTATCTAGCTCTTTCTTTCTGTAGGAGGACATAGTAGTATACTGTGAGGTGTCTTGTCCTTCTTCCTTTACTTTTCTGATTTGAGAAAGAGCTATTAATTCTTAAAATCTGGCCATTCTGGATTTGGGGTCCATTTCTGGATCACAAACTGGAGATAGATGCCTTTCTAGACTTGCTTTATCTGGTTGATTGTATTCAGATGTATTCTGCTATCTGCTGTGCTTTTGATATTGTTGTTGCCTGTTGTTGCTGCTAGAACTATGCTACTGTATGCTGCAGAAAGGTCTGGAATGATGAGAGGATGTAGATTTCTAAACTTGAGAAACACTTCCTGATGATCTTGCTACAGGTGGAGGAGGAGGACCTCTCTTGAATTTAGGAGGTGAGAGTATCTCCTGCTCTTCTTCCTGGCATTTAGTTCATTTTTGGAATATCTCATCCAGTTTGGGGTGTCTAGAGTGAGGGTTATATTGTGCAGGATGTAATAAGGAATATCAGCAGATGGATTAGGCTTTGGAACTGCCTTTGGAGGAGCAGCCTTTTTCTTTGCCTTTCTTTTCTTAGTACTTGTATTTTCAGAGTCATTTGACTCATTATCGTCATCAGAAAAAGAATTTTCTGGATTATCATAAAGAGCATTCAACTGCTTTAGCCATTCAGCTGAGATTCCTGGAACCTGTGGCTGTGTTTGACTTGCTAGCTCTGCAAAACTCTCTATAGCAATCTGAACACTTTCTTCTTCTTCTTTCATATCTGCAAACATAATATCATCCAGATCCAGCATTGGGGATTCACACCAGCCAAATGTTGGTGGAGAGAATGCCTTATTCTCAGGAACTGGCTCACTAACATCTTCAACAGCTAAATTTTCTATAATCACAAAAACTACAAAACTTGCATTTAGTTGATCCACAACTACATGACTTATTGGAGCAGAGTAACATACAATAGCCTTAGAGTACTGAACATCAAGACTTGGTAAAGCATTTCTGTAAAATGAATTGAAAGATTTGAGTAAAGAATCCAAATCAACTATGAGATTTATAATAAAATCACCAGCAGTGGTTATTTTAGCAACTTTATCACAAGCCATGTCAGTATCTAAATCATTAACTATATCTATAATTTCTGTTGGAATGTCTGCCTCTAGGGAATCTACTGCTGTTGTTGCTGCTGCTGGAGCTGGAGGAGGAACTGGAACTTCTTCATGGAACATCTCCCCTACCTGGTTTTAGAGGGTCCTGAAGCCAGGCCCCCAGAATAAGGAATAGAGGTGAGAGCAGCAACTCCAGTAGAGAGGGAAGTGATGGAGGCAGAGAGAGGAGCAATATCTTTTGCTATTAATTGCTCCAAAGACGGAGAAATGAAAGCTAGAAGATCTTTGGCAATGTCAGAGAAATTTAAATATAGAGGTTCAGGAGCAGAGATAGTATAAGGGGTATGATGACCACAGTTGGAACATACAAAGAAAGCATGGGAGAAATCTGTATGGAAGAATTCAGGAAATGTGGATGTAGGGTTGGATGGAATTTCAGTAGTGGAGGTAAGAATTGTGGTAGTGGGTGTCGAGGTGGTTTCCTGAATAGGAGATGGAACTTGTGAATGGTGTGGAGATGGTGGAGGGGGAGATAGCAGATTGAAATTTGGCTATGTGGACGTGGATGGAATATCAGATAGATGCGTTTGGAGTGGATATGGAGGTGGTTGAGATGGAATGTCCTCATGGATAATGATTGGAGAATGTGGAGATGATGGTGGTGGAAGAGGTGAAGATGGTTATTGTTGTTGTTGTTGTGGAGGAGGTGAAGGAATTCTGGTGGATCGAAGTACTTCTTCTAGAGGTGGTGGAGAGGCTATTACTGCCCTGGTGTCCTCAGAAGTTCTGGAGTAGGAAGTCCTGGATGGTTTTGGGATAGACCTCTCCCATCTGCCAAACAAGGAAGAGGTTATCCTCCTGGAGGCATTTATGAATATGGTCTGGGAGACCAATAATTCATGTGCCTTTGCCTGGAGGAAAATTCCTAACATTCTTCCAAAAGAAACCTCTTTCTTAGAATTCTTCTTCTTAATCAACTCAAACAATAACTTTCCTCAATTTACTGCTTTCTTATTTACTAGAGCACACATCACCAAGAACTGGTGCTTGGTTATATAGTCACGGGCCGTGTGTTTGCCCAGCAAAACCTTACCAACAACATCTGTCAGATATTTATACTCAACAGAGATATTCTTTTTTAAGTAGCTTATTAGGGTTTCCTTCAGAGTGACCCATTTTAATCAGCATATTATTATATTCAGAACTATCTATTTAAATATCCTCTTCTCTATTTGCCAAACCAAAAATATCAGTTAAAATATCAGGGGTTAGGGTAACCTGATTGCTGGCGATGGTACCAGTCATAGTTTCTGCGTTTGGAGAAGTTGAAGTATAAACCCATTCCTTTATTTCAGTTGCTGGCAACTTTATCCTGGTGGTCATGATTTTCTTCAGTTGTTGTTCTTCAAACAACTGTAGAACGTCTGTGAAAATCTGATCGGTATGGTTGAAGGAATCAAAGTCGATGCCGAAACCGGTGTCAAACTTCATGCTGGAGAGGGAGAGCGTCGGAATCGCCATTGGTTTTCCTGCAAAAATAAGAGAGAGATCAAGTACAAGAGAACATAAAGCGCGGGATAGAGCACGTCGAAAACCTAGTTATAAGGTTTTCAGAATATGAAGCAGCGGGCTCTGTCCTACGAAAAATAAAACAAATCTCTGTTTTCAGGTCGACGAAAAAGTTTCATGAAGAAATGATATCGTCGATCTCAGTTGGAAGAGGGGAAAACTTTTCATCATGCCGACTCTCCCCCTTCATACATACATTTTTCCCGCCCATTTTATCTGTTTGACCATATCCGCTATAAATACTCCTGCCCCCCATATCAGAAGGATATCCGCACCTTCACCTCTATCGCGTCCAAGAACTTGCCCCCTTGCTTCTTCCGTCTTGCCCATCCCTCTTGCTCTTTGTTCCTTTCACTCCTTCCTTCCTCGGCCATTTCGCCGATTCTCTTTCTCACTACTTCTTCTCCCTCAACCATCTCGCCTCAATCCGTCTCGCCTAAAATGGGTAAGAAGAAAGTCGAGGAAGGCGAGGGGCGCAGCCGTTTCGGGAAACGGTTTACCGATCACGACTTCCCTCCCGGCAAGCTTCCTGACGAAGACTACTGTAACTTTGTTCGCGAGTACATAAGGGAGGGGCTCGAATCGCGGCCCCCAAGGTCGGCGAGGCGGTCAACACCTACTACCTGGGAGAGCTCGCCTTCCCTGTCTCACACTTCGAGGTGTGGTTGAGATTGCCCCTCTGGCTGGAGGTAAAACAGGTCCTAAAGTACTTCAGCGTCATCCCCGCGCAGCTTAACCCGAATGCCATTTTGGTGTTAATCGCTTTCGCCAGCTACATGCGCCGGGAACGCATCGAGTTTAGCTTTACTGTTTTTCGCTAGCTCTTCATCTACCACGACAACGCCGACGACGTCTCGTACTTCACTGGGCAAGGGATCAAGGTGTGCGTGACGCCCAATAAAAACCATCATTGGCTCACCAAGTTCGTGTTCATCTGTGGCAACTTCGGGGGCATCCCGCTCGCGCTTGTATCCCCCCAAAGATCTTTTATGTGTCTCTGCTGGTCGGCGGCACGGACAAGCTGCGTACGAATTCTTTATCGCTACCTCCCATACTCCCCGACGAAGTTACTCTCGCTCTCTTGTCTTGCGTTTTATTATTTTTTGTCTCACCATCTCATCACACCCTTGATTGTTTTAGTAGAGTGGGTCATACCAGTCCACCCCCCTACAAGAGCAACAACCAACCAACCAAGGGCCTCAGTCTCGCCAGTGCGGTGACCGAGGTGGCGAGAGGGTCTCTGGCTCCTGCCCCTCCGAAGAGGCCTGCAGACGACACCTCCCCTCTCACTCCAGCCATCCCAAGAAAAGGATGAAAAAAGTTGTGACCCCCTCTAAGGGAAAAAAGAAGGCCCTGGAGGTGGAGGAGATGTCAGGGTCCTTGAGCCCCATCTCTATAGGGGACTCACAGTCGCCCCGCTCGCCTCCCCCTCAGGTTGTCTTGCCAGCCCGCGAGACGACTCTACCTGACCGGCCTGCCGCCACTTCTAATCAACCAACTACCTCTACTTCTCGCGAAACTGCTTCCTCCAGTCTCCCCGCCCCCTCTTCTCATCCAAACTTCAATCTGGGCCACGTGGTCCAAGATGCTGCCGCCGACCCCGTGTGGAAGAGGGACGTCAACCATGTGTTTATCTCCACCCTCCTTCCCTCTTGGAATGAGCAGGAGCTTCCCACCAGCCACACCTTCTCTGTGGGCTACTACCTTTACGGTGGTCCCGAGGCAGTCTCCCCCGAGAACGAGTCCTCGCGAGACCTCGTCCTGAAGACCTCCCATGCCCAACTATGTGCCTTGGAGCTCTCGCATCACACCTCGTGCTGCCTGATTTACACCAACAAGAAATGGAAAGACACAGAGACTGGCATGGTAATGGAGAGAGAGAAATCCGACGACCTTGCGAAAAGGCTATCGGTCGCCGAAACGCTCCTCGCGAAAGACCAGGGCAGCGTGGTAAGCCTTAACCTTATCCTTTGATTATCCTTTTTAAACACTCTTTGCTAATGACTGGGCGCCTCGCAGGATGCCGAGACGGCGGAGCGGATGCACTCGCGCATGGTGGCCCTGGAGGAGGAGAATACAGATTTGAAAGCTCAAATCACCCGCCTACAGGGCAACGCCCCATCGTCATCTCGCCGCGAACCCCTCTAGGCCCCTCTACCTCACTATTCTCTGGATGAAGTTGAGGAGAAGTGCTGAGACGCCAGCATCAGGATGGCAGAGCTAGTTCTAAAGATGCTGAAGGAGCTGGGGGTCGTGAAGGAAGACTCCGAAATGGTGACTGCTTACGATCTGGTCCCCTAGCTCTATGCGTGGAGTACGAAGATTCCTCTTCCAGCGAGGAGGAATGACATGCTGCCTGCGAGATCCAGGACCCCCCTCCCATTTTTTGCTTCTGTATAACTTTACTTAGCTTCTTTTTGAGTTTCATTCTGCGATCAGTTTGAAAATGTATTCATAACACTGTGATGAACAGATACTGATCAAATGCACAAACTCTTGTCCTATTACTTTATTTTACATTTTGCGAAATGACTCATTGGCTTGCTTCTGTTTGCGAGACGGTGCTACCCACCCGTCTGGCCGCCTTGCTTTTACCCTTTTCACTTTGCTTTATTTTGTCTACTGCGAGACGACCCTTTGATTCTCTTACACTAGCGAGACGGTACTATGTCTCGTCTCGCCGCTTCGTTGGAGAGTTGGCTTTTTCCAGAGCGCGAGTCATCACTTCCCCCATCTCATTTATGTATGAGGCCAATTGATATAACCCTCTCGTCTTGCCTCAGGGTACTTCCTGAGCCTTCTATCCTGCATGAGTGCCCACTCTCCATAGGCGAGACCATCCCCGAGGCCGCTAGCTGGGAGTGCCTCCACTCGCACTGATCCAGCCTATGCCTCCCATAATTTAGTTTTCATGAGATTAAGTAGGGATGGTCCTTAAGGAGGTCTCCCCAACCACTCTACCATCGAGTGAGCTTACAGCCCTGCCAGCTTGATGAGAGCCTGGGCAGTGGGTCTACCGGAGACCGAGCCAGGCTCGGGGTGGTTCAAAAGTCTCCAAGAACCAAGAACCAAGTCTCCAAGAGCCAATCCTTTCCCCCACAGGCAAGCCTTCGGACCTGCTAGCTAATGAGAGCCTGCACAGCTGGTCTACCTGGGAACGAGTAGCGCTCGAGGTCCCTTACCCCCACAGGCAAGCATTCAGACCTACCAACTAATGAGAGCCTGCGTAGCAGGTCTACCTGTGGTCGAGCCAGGCTCGGGGTAGTGCAAAATTCTCCAAGAACCAAGAACCAAGTCTCCAAGAACTAATCCTTTCCCCCACATGCGAGCCTTCAGACCTGCTAGCTAATGAGAGCTTACGCAGCAGGTCTACTCGGGGCCGAGCAGCGCTCGGGGTCCCTTACCCCCACAGGCGAGCCTTCGGACCTGCCAGCTAATTAGAGCTTGCGCAGCGGGTCTACATGGGGCCGATCCATGCTTGGGGTAGTGCAAAAGTCTCCAAGAACCAAGAACCAAGTCTCCAAGAACCAATCTTTTCCACCACAGACGAGCTTTCGGACCTGCCAGCTAATGAGAGCCTGTGCAGCGGGTCTACCTGGGCCGAGCAGCAA
This sequence comes from Platanthera guangdongensis, assembly GCA_039583875.1. Taxonomy (NCBI): domain Eukaryota; kingdom Viridiplantae; phylum Streptophyta; class Magnoliopsida; order Asparagales; family Orchidaceae; genus Platanthera; species Platanthera guangdongensis. The sequence goes on along the minus strand of CM077156.1, from coordinate 150,693,104 downwards.
TCGGGGTCCCTTACCCCCACAGGCGAGCTTTCAGACCTGCCAGCTAATGAGATCCTACGCAGCAGGACTACCTGGGGTCAATCCAGGCTCGGGGTAGTGCAAAAGTCTCCAAGTACCAAGAACCAAGTCCCCAAGAACCAATCCTTTCCCCCACAGGCGAGCCTTCAGACCTGCCAGCTAATGAGAGCCTGCGCAGCTGGTCTACCTGGGGCTGAGCAGCGCTCGGGGTCCCTTACCCCCACAGGCGAGCCTTCGGACCTGCCAGCTAATGAGAGCCTGCGCAGCGGGTCTACTTGGGGCCGAGCCAGGCTCGGGGTAGTGCAAAAGTCTCTAAGAACCAATAACTAAGTCTCCAAGAACCAATCCTTTCCACCCCCTAGGCGAGCCTTCAGAACTGCAAAGCTAATGAGAGCCTGCACAGTAGGACTACCTATGTCCGAGCAGCGCTCGGGGTCCCTTACCCCCACAGGCAAGCCTTCAGACCGGCCAGCTAATGAGAGCCTGTGCAGCGAGTCTACCTGGGGTCGAGCCAGGCTCGGGGTAGTGCAAAGTCTACAAGAACCAAGAACCAAGTCTCCAAGAACCAATCCTTTCCCCCAAAGGCGAGTCTTTGGACCTGCTAGCTAATGAGAGCCTGCACAGCGAGTCTACCTGGGTCCGAGAAGCGCTCGGGGTCCCTTACCCCCATAGGCGAGCCTTTGGACCTACCATCTAATGAGAGCATGCACAACAGGTCTACCTGGGGCCAAGCTAGGCTCGGGGTCCCTTACCCCCACAGGTGAGCCTTCAGACTTGCCAGCTAATGAGAGCCTGTGCAGCGGGTCTACCTGGGGCCGAACCAGGCTCGGGGTAGTGCAAAAGTCTCCAAGAACCAAGAACCAACTCTCCAAGAACCAATCCTTTCCCCCACAGGTGAGCCTTAAGACCTGCCAGCTAATGAGAGCCTGTGCAGCGGGTTTACCTGGGGCCGAGCAGCACTCGGGGTCCCTTACCCCCACAGGCGAGCCTTCGGACATGCCAACTAATGAGAGCCTGCGCAGCGGGCCTACCTAGGGCCGAGCAGCGCTCGGGGTCCCTTACCCCCACAGGCGAGCCTTCGGACCTGCCAGCTAATGAGAGCCTGCGCAGCGGGTCTACCTAGGTCTGAGCCAGGCTCGGGGTAGTGAAAAAGTCACATCTCCTTGCCGTCAGAATTTCACAGTAGGTAAGAGCAAAAGTAAATTGAGGAACATAGTACGATAAACTTGATTTTGAGTATATAATTTCACTTTCTCCCTTCTCATGGGTAGAAGCGCTTTAAGTCATCGCAGATCCAGGTGTGGCTCATGGACCTACCCTCCACATCCTGGAGGTGGTAACCTCCCGTTCTCATGACCCTCTCGAAAATATATGGCCCTTCCCAATTTGAGTTGAGCTTACCCACGGGGGCAGATCTCCCCGCAGCATCAACTTTCTTCAGCACCAGATCTCCTTCCGTGAACTTCTTGATCCTGATATGCTTGTCAAAGTATTTTGCCATCCGCTGTTTGATCTCTTCCTGCCTGATAGCTGCGACATCGCGCAGGTCTTCTACCATGTCCAACGAGAGGTGTAACCCCCCCCCTTCATTTTCCAACCTCCAAGCCTCATCCCCATTACCAGCGGCCGTGACTCGTGGGGATCGAACCTCAAACTCCATGGGCAGGACTGCCTCACACCCATGGGAAAGTTTGAAGGGGGTCTCGATGGTGGCCGTGTTCGGGGTTGTCCGCAAGGCCCATAATACTGAGGGGAGCTGTTCCACCCAACTTCCCCTCAAGTTATCCACCTTCTTCTTAAGTAGGTTCACGATGATCTTGTTGGCCACCTCCACCTGACCGTTGCTCCTGGGGTGATGTATGGAGACAAATCTAAGGTCTATCCCCAGTTGAGCGCAGAAGCTGATGAACTCTTCGTTGGCAAACTGGGGCTCATTGTCTGTTACTATCGCCTGGGGGAGCCCGTGCCTGCATATGATCTCTCCCCAGACAAAATTCCTGATGACTTGTGAGGTGACCTTGACCAATGCCTTGACCTCCAGCCACATTAAAAAGTAATCAATCATGACCAGGAGGAACCTCCTCTGCCCACTAGCTGGAGGGAAAGGCCCGACTAAATCCATCCCCTAGATGGAAAAGGCCATGGTGCCGTGATGCTTTAGAGCCTTTGTGCGGGAAAGAGCTGGAGGGGGTGCACAGCTGACACTTCCAGTACCTCTTCGCAAACTCAGCCGCATCCTTCCTCAGGGTCTGCCAGAAATACCCTTGCCTCACCACCCTTGCTTCCAATGTACTACCCCCTGAGTGACTGTCGTATTCACCTGAATGCACTTCCACCAGGATCCTCGGGATCTCCTCCTCGGTCACACACCTTGCTAGGAGCCCCGACAACATCTTCTGATGTAACCCCCCTTCCAGCATTAGGTAGTGAGCCGCCTTGTGCCTAAAGCTTTTTGCATCCTTGGCCCCCTCCGTAAGCTCGCCAGTGGTTAGGAAGGTCACAAATGGATGGACACAAGAGGGTCACCGATCCACCTCCATCAACTCTCCTTCCTCAATAGCCGGTCGAAATAGCTCAGTCAGGGTCCCTCCTCCTCGAGGTCCAAACTTATCCAACCGATCGACAACTATACTCTTTTCCCTAGGAACATGTTGGATTGAGAACGTCCAGAACCCTCCGATGATCAACCTCACCTTGGATAAGTACTTCACAAGGGTGGGCTCCCGAGCTTCGAACTCTCCTCAGATCTGTGATGCCACCACCAATGAATCCGTGAAAGCCTCCACATCCTGTATCTCCAGTTCCTTTGCCAAACGAAGGCCGGCTATCATGACCTCGTACTCCGCCTGGTTGTTAGTCGCTTGAAAGTGCAAGACCACTGCTTGTTCTATAGTGACCCCTTGAGGGCTTATCAACACCACCCCTGCTCCAAGGGAGTGCTTTCCCGAGGCCCCATCAACCATCATCTTCCACGCCTCCTATGGCCGCGGCCCCTCGGCCCCGACCTTAATAATGTAGTCTAACAAGAAGTAAGCCACCACCTGTGCCTTAATGGAGAGCCTTGGCACGAATGAGATATCAAACTTGCTCAATTCGATAGACCACTTGGCCAACCTGCCTGAGTGCTCCACTCCCTCAAAAATCTTACGAAGGGGTTGGTCCGTCACCACCCAGATCGAATGCGCTTGGAAGTACGGCCGGAGCTTCCTAGCCAAAATGATCAAAGCATATACCAGCTTTTCCAAGATGGGGTAGCATAGCTCCACCTTCTTCAGGATCCTGCTAACATAGTAGATTGGCAATTGCTTCTTCCCCTCTTCCATTAACAGGACAGAGCTCACGACATCTGCTCCTACTCTGAGGTACAAGGCTAGTTCCTCCCCCTCCTTTGGTCTTTGAAGTAGAGGAGCCAGGGAGAGCTGCCTCTTCAGCATTTGGAAAGCCTCTTCACATTCGGTGGTCCACTCGAACCTTTGAGTACCCCGCAGCACTTTGAAGAATGATGAGCATTTTTCTCTCGACCAGGAGAGGAATCTGCTTAGCCCGGCCAGCTTGTCTGTCAAGCGCTGAAACTCCTTAGCATTGTGTGGTGACTCCAGCTCTAGGATGACCTTCATCTTATCTGCATTAGGCTCCACCCCTGCTGGGGTTAGAAGATTCCCAAGGAACATCCCACGGCTCGCCCCGAAGATGCACTTCAAGGGGTTCAGCCTCATCTTGAACTTCCGCAGGGTGGCGAACATCTCCTGCAGGTCCCGAAGGTGCTAGTCCACACACTTGCTCTTGACTATTAGATCGTCAACATAGACCTCCAGGTTCCTCCCCCTTTGACCTTGGAAGACTTGATCCATCATGCACTAGTATGTAGCCCCTGTGTTTTTCAACCCAAAGGGCATCATCTTATAGCTGAAACATCCCTCCATAGTGATGAAGGAAACGTCCTTGACATCAGGTGGGTGCATTCGGATCTGGTGGTAACCTGAAAAAGCATCTAAAAAACTCATAATAGAAAAACCAACGGTTGAATCAACCAGCGCGTTGATTCGAGGCAGCGGTTAGCAATCCTTGGGGCATGATTTATTTAATAAGGAAAAATCGATACACATGCGCCACTTCCCTCCCCCTTTTTTACCATTAATACGTTGGAGATCCAGCCTGGATACTGGATCTCCGAGATGAAGACAGCGTCAAGAAGCTTCTTGACCTCCTCGCAGATGGGTCCTCCAACTTGGTAGCAATGGTCCTCATCTTCTGGCGAATGGGGCATGTCAGGGGGTCCAGGTTCAGGCGATGGTAGGCCACATCTACATCGATGCCCGACATGTCAGCTGCGCTCCAAGCAAAGATGTTGATGTTGCTCTGGATGCAAGCCCGCACTCGCTCCTGGTCCTCGGGACTCAAGCCCCTGCTGATCCGCACCCTCTGCACCTGGCTAGCGCTGGTGAAGACTTCCATCTCCACCACTTCTCCAGCCAGCTCCAGCCGCGACTGCTCCCAGCCGGCTCTTGCTCCCTATTCCTGCCGAAACTCTTCCTCCCCTCCTGCTTCCTCGACCTCCATCTCCTCCCCTAGGCTCTCACGCTGTTGCTGATCGACCTCCACGCCTCTTAGGGCCTCCCTCTCAACTCCTTCTCCTACTCCTTCCACCTGCTGACCCTCTTGCAGCTCCGACTCTCCGTCCCTCTGGACCTTATTCACACCTCCTCCTCTTTTCTCCTCCTCAATCTCCTCCCTCTCCTCCTCCAGGATCACCTTCTCCTCTCCGACAACCTCTTCTTTCTCCGTCATCTCCCTCTCCAGCTCTTCTGCCTCTGCTATCCAAGATATGGTGTTGACCGCCGTCACGTAGCATTGTCTCGCCACCTTCGGGTCATCCCTAATCCTAACCCGCACCCCTACATTGTTGAACTTAATGCATTGTTTAAATGAGGAGTGGACGCAACGAAAGGCGCTGATGAGGGGTGCCCAAAGATGGCGTTATAGCTGCACGGGGCATCCATGATCATGAACCTACAGTTCCGTGACACGCCCCCAACTTCACTTGCAGCCCTACCCCTCCTTCTACCTCCTTCCTTTCTCCTGAAAATCCAAACAACGGTCCGTCCGAAGCTAAGACCCTCTTGGCCTCGACCTTCATCTCATCGAAGGCCTTCTTGAAAATCACATTCACGGAGCTCTCGTTGTCCACCAGGATCCTGGAGACCGTGAAGTTCTCTACTGCCGTCTGGATCACCAAGGCGTCACAGAACGGGTACTCATAATCTGACATATCTGCTGACGAAAAGGTAATTTTTTCTTCCAGAGGGGGAGACTGGGAGGTCGAGGCTACCACCTTCAGAACATGGTCTGGAGGCTCCCCTTACGAGTTGCCTCAATCCCAACTCCTCCGTGGATCACCCCGATCCCACTCCAGGTTCCTATGTCCGCCCGGTCCTCACACCTGTCTTCTGCCTCCCCCTGCTGCACCTCCACGATCCTTATTGGTAGATCCTGCCTCCCCAGCCCCCTGGCTTCTCTCATCTCCAAGAACTCTGGATAGGTGGCCGTCGCGTGACCCTCCTCCTGGTGGAAGTCACAGAAAAGCGACGCCACCCGACCCCCGTTGCGGGAAGTGACCCCTCGACCCCTGCCTCCACGCCGACTGATTAAACCACCTTGGCTCGCGGCAGTTGTCTCTTCCCTGAAAGCCTCCTCCTTGACCCTGGGGGCGACCCTCCTGAGGCCTCCAACCTAACCGGTTGTTCGGCTACCGGGCTCCCATCCTTGATGGAGTCCCTACTGCCCCTATCCTCGGGGCTCCTCCCTCCTTCTCTCTTCTCTCTGCTCCTTCTTCCATCCTACTCCAGACTCCTTCATGCCATCCTCCGCCAACCTGGCCAGCTTCCTGGCAAAAGCCGGATTGGCCCTTTCGAAGTCTATCTCCTTCGCCGCCCTCTCCATGAGCTCCTCAAAAGAGAGGGGGGCCACTCTCTTCAGCTCTATGCTAAAGAATCCGTGCCTCAGCCACAGTGTAAAAGCTAGCATCAGTGCATACCCTGGGACCACCTGGACCAGGAGGATCTCTTCCCGAAACTGGTCAACATAATGGCCCAACGTCTCGTCTTGCTTCTGCCTTACTGCAAACAGGCACTCCGCCTCCTTCCTAGACTTCTTTGATGTCGAGAACCTCAACAGGAACCCTCGACGCAGATCCTCAAAACTGTAGATCGAACTTGCCGACAACTGGTGGAACCAGTCCCGTGCCTTCTCCTTCAACGTGATGACAAATAGCCGGCACTTGAAGGCATCCGTCATTTGCCTTATCGAAACAACATCCCCAAACCACTGCACGTGCTGCACAGGGTCATCTTTCACTGAGTAGTAGGACATGTTGGGCTCCCGGAACCCCTCCTGCACTGGGGACAAGATGATGAGCTCACTGAAAGGGCTCTCGCCACCTGCCTGCTGAGAGGGTACGTCTCGCGGCCTCGGCTGGCTAGCCTGATCTGCGACACCATGCCCAGGGAAGAGCTCTTGCACAGCCGCCTCCCCCTCGCCAACCTCTCCCGGAACCTCCTTCCCGGGATGCTGGCCTAGGAAGAGCTCTCGTGCGGCTACAACCATCTCACCAGCCTCAGCCGGGACCTCCTTCCTGGGGTATTGCCCCGGGGCATTCTCGCCCAAGAGCAGAACCGCCTCTATTGGGACCTGAGGCGTTGCCCACTCGCTCCTTCCCGAGAAGGCCAATCTGATGATTTACAAGACCTCTCGCCTAAAGTCCTCCAGCATCTTCCTTGTCGCCTCCTCTCTCCGGAAGGGGGAACATCCTGAACCAGATCCTTCACCTTCACCAACTACCATAAGACTAAATTCAAGACTTTCTTGTATTAGCTACCTTCCACGCTCACCACACCAGAACTGTTGATGCCAAAATTTGACCTCAACGAAAGTTCAAAATTAGGGGCGTAGCCAACACCTACTTATCCCAAGCTCTGACCTCCGACTGGTTGTGAAGGACCAGAAACCGACCGAAAGCCTCAGCAGGGAGGTCCCACCTCTTACTCGGAAGGTCTTTGAGAGCTTTCCCTCCAAAGCCAAAAGATGGGCTTGGAGCTCCTCAGAAAGCACAGGAAACTCTTTTAAAGTCCAGGGAAAAAAAGTCCCTTCTGAAGAACCCCTATGGGTCTATTTATAGGCATCTGAGTTTGAACTGCCAATAACCAAACTGAACCGACCTGAAATTACCAAAATACCCTTGGTCGGGTCTGCTAACATCCAAACTCCGCTGTTCTGAAGGGTCATATGCAGACTACCGAGTGCAAAAGCGTAAAATCACCTGGGGCTAAAAAGGTGAACCACCTTCCAACTAAACTGGTTCCTGACCAACCACTGAACCGGCGCTCGGTGAGAGCACCGCATCGTGGGCGAGAGCTCCTTCTCATGGGGCTCGTCTCGCCTAGCGAATTGGCCCTCACCTCACCACTGGTCCTCTCTCTGGGTCCATCTCGCCTAGAAAGGCTCTCGCCTGAGCTGCTGGGCCCCTCTCGCCCGAACCACTGGGCCCCTCTTTCCTAGCGAGCCGACCCTGTCCCGGCGAGGAGCCCTTTTCCTGGGACCCACTCACCCAGCGAGTAGGCTTTGTCACATAATTAATTTTTTAAATTATTCTTATTTTAGCAACCTAAGATTTAACATCCCATGTTCAAATTTAAAGAAATTAAATTTCTCTTCATCTAGTGGTTTGGTAAAGATGTCAGCAATTTGTTAATTTGTAGGAACAAATTCTAAGCTAATATCTTTACTTTCTACATGCTCCCTAATGAAGTGATAGGTAATTTCTATATGCTTTGTTCTACTGTGAGACACAGGGTTATTCACAATAGAAATAACACTTGTAGAATCACAGAATAAGGGAGTTTTACTTAGCTGTATCTTATAGACTTATATCTGATGCTGAATCCAAAGTAGATAAGAACAACAACTTCCAGCTGAAGTGTATTCAGATTCAGTTGTTTATTTTGCCACACTTGTCTGTTTTTTTTGCTGCTCCATGAAACCAGCCTTCTTCCAAGAAATTAACATGACCCTGATGTGCTTTTCCTATCTTATTTGCATCTTGCATAATCTGTATCTGAAAAGCCAATCAGTTCAAAATCACTATTCCTTGGATACCAAAGGCCAAGATTAGGTGTGCCCTTTAGATATCTCAATATCCTTTATAATGAGATTCTTTAGGGCATGCTTGATACCTGAACAAATGCAAGTGGCATACATTATATCTGGTCTACTGGCTGTTAGATACAACAATGATCCAACTATGACTCTATATAAGGTTATATTAACTGGCTTGCCAGAAACATCCTTGTCTAAAGACATAGTGGATCCCATAAGAGTTCTCATTGAAGTGGATGTTTCCATGTCATGCTTCTAGATTAACTCCTTTGTGAACTTAGACTGACTAATGAAAAGTCCATCTAAATTTTGTTTAACTTGGAGACCCAAGAAAAACTTCAGTTCACCCATGCTACTCATCTCAAATTGACTTTGCATTAATTTGGAAAACATAGTGCAAAGTGACTCATCAGTAGAACCAAATATAATGTCATCTACATATATTTGTACCAGGATGGTCTTTCCTTTGACTTCCCTAAGGAATAGTATTTTGTTTATTTTCCCTCTTAAGAATTTATTCTCCAGAAGGAACTTAGACAGAGTCTCATACCATGCCCTTAGGACTTATTTTAAACTATAGAGAGCCCTTGAAAGCAAATAAACATGAGTTGGTTTAGTTAGATCAACAAAACCTGATGGTTGCTCTACATAGACTCTTTCTTTGAGATAGTCATTTAGGAAGTCTAACTTAACATACATTTTAAAACTTTGAAACCCTTGTATGATGTATATGCTAGTAAGAGTCTTATAGCTTCTAACCTGGCCACTAGTGCAAAGGTTTGGTCAAAGTATATTCCCTCTGCTTGTCTATATCCCTTTACAACCAGTTTAGCTTTGTTTCTTATTATCACACCATTCTTATCTAGTTTGTTTCTATATATCCATTTGGTTCCTATAATGTTGCAATCACCTAGTTTGGGAACCAGCTTCTAGACCTTACACCTCTTGAACTGGTTCAATTCTTCCTTCATTGCTCCTATCCAAAACAGATCCACATTAGCATCTTCAAACTTCTTTAGTTCAGTTTGTGATAGAAAACTTGAATACATCACAGTATTATAATGTCTGCTTCTTGTGGTCACTCCCTGAGTAGCATCTCCTATGATCAATTCCCCTGGATGATCCCTTAGATTCATGACAGCTCTAGGCAATGTGACTTCTTCTCTTGGACCATCTTGATCAAGTTGCTGAGTTGCTTCTCCTGGCTCTTCCTTTGCAAGCACTTCCTCCATATTGTTGATTTCATCTTGCATATTCTGCTTTAGTATTAATGTATCTTCTAAATTCAGCTCATTTAGCTTCAAATCCACACCTGTTGTGCTTGATTTACATGACTTATCATTATAAAACATATAACTTCCATCAAATACAACATATACAGACTCCTCTACAACTTGATCCTTCAAGTTGTAGACCCTATAGGCCTTGTTGTGGTAACTATAACTAACAAATATCGCATCATATGACCTCTTAGCAAACTTGGTTATGTATGTTTTCCCATTATTTATGGCATAACATCTACATCCAAAAATTTTGAAATAGGCTATGTTTGGTTTTCTGCCCTTCATAAGTTCATAAGGAGTTTTATTTTGCCTTTTGTTGATTGAAGCCATGTTAAGAACATGATCTACAGTGTTAATTGCCTCAGCCCAGAAATATTCTGGGAGTGAGGAATCACTCAGCATGGTTCTTCCAGCTTCAATGAGAGTCCTGTTCTTCCTCTCAGCAACTCCATTTTGCTGGAGTGTTCTTGGTGAAGAAAATTCTTGCTGAATCCCCAGTTCTTCACAAAACTTTGTCATATAATCAGATTGAAATTCAGTTCCATGGTCAGTTCTAATTCTGACCACAGTACTGTTTATTTCATTCTGAATTTGTTTAACAAAAGTCTTGAAGACATCAAGAGTTTCAGACTGTTTCCTTATGAAAAAAAACCCAAGTGTATCTGGAATAATCATCAACAATTACAAAGGTGTAGACTCTCCTTCCTAAACTATGAACTGGCATAGGACCAAACAAGTTCATATACAAGAGGTATAAACACCTCACTGAGTCTTTAGATTCATAAATCTTGAATGAAGATTTAATCTGCTTTTCTTTTTGGCATGCTGAGCAGATGCTATCCTTAGAGCATTTAAGGTTAGGACCATTCATAACAAGCTCTTTGTTGTAGAGTTTGTCTATGACCTTATAGTTCAAATGAGATAGCCTCTTGTGCCATTTAACTCAATTTGAGGCTTTCTCACTTGCAACTAGACATAAGGGTGAGTTTGATTTTATACATAGAAAATTCAAGCAGTACACATTCCCGCATCTAGTGCCTGTAAAGATGACCTCTTGGTCACTTGACCTTTTTAGTAGACACTCATCTTTGTGGAAAGATATATCATAGCCCAGATCACAAAGTTGGCTTATGCTTATAAGGTTGTGCTGCAACCCTTCCACATAAGCTACTTTAGTGAGTGTGACTAAACCATTTGTGATCTTACCATAACCTTTGGTTATTCCTTTGTTAGCTCCTCCAAAGATCACCTTTGGTTCATTCTCCAGAGGGATGTATTCGCTCAGATTTCCTCTTGTTCCAGTCATATGTCTAAAACATCCACTGTCCAAGTACCAGATTGGTCTATCTCTAGAACTTGGACATTCCTGCAAAATAAGAATTTACTTTTCCTTAGGAACCCGTATTATTTTGGGTCCTAGGTTTTTGTTAGTTGTGGCTCTATTAATGCCACCAACAAACTTCTTGACTTGATATCTTTTCTGAAAATGATACACTGAGTAATTAAACTAGCAATCTAAGACAAAGTGTCCTATCTTTCCACAACACCAGCATTCATATATGTTATACCTCCTCTTTGAAGGTACAGAAAGATCTTTGAGCTGACATTCCTTTGGGCAGGAGTCAGCAAACTTAACAGTTTTATCTTGACTGGGAGCACAACACTTATTTTGTCTCTCAGCAGCAAGATTGCTCCTTGGAGCCTTAGTCTGGAACATTGGTTGTCGAATGATTGGACACTTTGGTCCTTTTGGCTTTCCCCCTTTTTCTATTAGGTTTAACAAACCCAAGAACTCTTCCAGGTGTTCCTGATAAGGTGTCTATTATGGGCAGTACAGTTTTGGGTTTTGAAAATTGCTGTACTAGGCTTCTCTCATTCAGGAGTTTGAGTTTTAGCTCTTGAATGGTTGCATCCTTTTTCTTAATTAATATTATTTGGTCATCAATGATCTTAATCAGTTTTGTCAACTTAGATTTTTGAAGACCAATCTTCTGAGTATCCATGATTCGGAGCTATAAAGAACACTTCACAGCTCAAAGTACATACATAATTTATAGTAGTTCCCCTATCTAGGGCACATCCGCTTTCCACCTTCTTCCTCACTAACAATGTGCTAGATAAGGTTATAGCTCCTCCTTAACTCGGATCCAAAGCTCCTACAGGCTCAGTTTCTGTCAAGAAACTTACAATCAGACCAACTGGTCCTACCTCAGAGATTCCCTCAATCTCCTACCTCAGGCCCCCTCAAGAACCCTGCTGTTAACCCCGAAATCGGTGATTCTTCCCAAGGCAGCCAGTTCGCGAGTCGCGGTCTGCTCCGGGTTCCTCCTGGAGGTCGCGACATCTTAGGATGGGCGGACATGCTTTTCTGTCCGCTCAGGTCGCACGGCTTGGGCGGTCTCAGCGGTCTGATAGCCCAAGCCGCGCGTTGTTCCTTTGGTCGGTAGAGGCCGCGAACTACTTCGACAGTCCGCCCTTGCAAGCCCCATTCCTTGTCAGCTTAACCATAACTTTTTCAACAGGTCCCCCTTTGCCGGACCCGTATACCTATCCGCCCAGGTCGGCAACAAGTCGCTACTCCAGCCCGCTCTTTCAGGTTACTCTTCAAGTAGACCAGACTGCCACACTGTCAAGCGGCCTGCCTCTAGGCTGCCCACCTCACCAAAATGTGCAACCTACCAGGTCACCAAGACCAGGCCACCCAGTAGGTGCGGCAAGTTCCATTCAACAAAGTGGAGGACTCCAGCAGCATGGGCAACCTGCTTCTTCAGTCCACCTGAGGAGCGCGGACGCTCCAGCTTTCCGACTACCCACCAAGATCAGCGGACATATCCCGTTCACCACGAGCTGGGCGGAATCGAAGTGTTGTCAAACCTTCCAGTCTGCCTACATTGATGAACCCCAGCTCCAGCTTCAGCAGCCAGCCATTTCGTTCAATAGCAGAGGCAGACTCAGTTTACCCACCGCGGACTTAGCAGATACAACTCGCAGTCCGCCTTACAGCCTCCAGCACTCACTTCCCCCTAGCACTAGGCGGATAATATCTTTAGCTCGCACCCTTAGCGCATGCTCGATCAGCTTAGCATCGGCGGACCAATTGTGCAGTCCGCCACTCAGCCTCCACCCGCTTCTCTCCCGCAGCAGGCAAACAACTCCCTCAAGCACGCACAGTCTTGGCGCGGGGTTGCTCAGCATAGCAGGGGCGGACTCCTCCCATTCCTCCAGGTAGCAGAACCAGTTCCAGAAGGTAGTTCCAGTCTGCACAGCCTGTTGCGGACTCGACGGACTCAAGTGTTTTCTCGCACAAGTTACCGTCGCACTGCGGGTAACGTCACCGAAAGCCATTACCTCCTTGGGCCAATAAATAGACCCCAATGCCTCTCATTTGAGTACAATCTCAACAGTCTCATCACTCTCGCGCTCGAGGACTCCCGACAAGCTCGAGCTATCAATTCCTGCGGACTCCTTCTCTCAGTCTGCGTCCCCGCTTCTTGTAACCGCGCGGCCTGCCGGCCTCAGTGTCCAGTCCGTGCGGCCTCCTCTCTGGCACCTCTTTTACTTAGCCGCTAGCTTCCCCTATGTACCATTTATTTGCTTTTTGTAAAGGTGTAATGCAAGATGTAATAACTCAATATTAATCAAAGGAAAGCCTGTCGCAAGAGTGGCATTAAAGCCGCGGCGGGCGAAGTCTGTTTTTGCCGCTGCTAGCGGCCCCCTCTCTTCTTCTCAGCTCAACTCCCTCGGCATCAAACTACAAGCACAACTGTCAAAGTAACCACTTGCTCGACAGCTCCTGATCAACCTCCTCCGCTGATCAACCTCCCCAACCATCTCCGCACTCGGATCAACTTCCTCCTCTCCTCTATCCCCACAACCCTTGGACAGGCGTTTGCTCCACTCTCGAGTACTAAGAAGCTTTCTCCCCTCCAATATCCCCACAAACCTCTTCTTCACCTAGCTTGTGAGATCGAACAACCTGTTAATTAGGCGGTGCCATTTTCATGCATCAACAGTTAACACGCGACCTTCAGATTCGAACAGACGGTGAACAATGATAGTTAGCCATGTCAGACCATCGTTCAGCTGAGAACCTTGCTCAATCAAGTCCCAGAGATGATACACTCTGGGAGGCCTTCGAGAAATCGTGCCGTGAAAATGCTCAGTAATTTCAAGTAATCAACCAAATGCTTGTTGTGATCACGCAGCGATTAGACACACAACCTGCAGCATCTATAGTTGCTCCAGCTGCTTCAGTCAATCCAGCACCAACATTGGAGAATCAACAAGCTTATCCTCCAACTTTCCCGCTGGTCTATCCTCCTCCTTATACAACAACCTTTCCGCAAGGGCCGACAACCCCTTTGCGACCTCAAGGTGAAGAGTTTACAGCACGTCAAAACTTCTTCCGGGAAGTAGCCTGGGGAAATCCTGCAAGATTTCTCAACTTTCAGGGAAGTCATCCTTACCCATCAGCTCCTGTCTTTGCTCCTCCTGCAGCAGCTTTTCCTTTCTTCCCTCCTCCACCTTTTGCAACTGCAACTTATGCTCCCTTTTATCCTTATGTTGTAGGAGAGCAGGAAGAGCCTTCGCCATTTACAAAGAATGTTCATCATGAACCTAGTCCAGCTAATTTCAGAGAGACCCGGTTACCAATCTACACTGGGGAGTCTGATCCAACGAAGCACCTTCAAGCTTTCGAGTCAGCCGTAGCTCTCAAGACTCTTTCAAATGCTACCAAATGCAAGCTCCTTGTAACAACCTTTGATGGATAAGTTAGGGATTGCTTCTATGGTCTTCGCCCTCAGTCCATCACTTCCTTTGCTGATCTGTGAAGGGAGTTCTTGCTCAGATTTTCTACTTCAACTAAGAGAAAGGGCGGTCCAGAATCCCTCTTTGAGATCAAGCAACGTGAAAGCGAGACTTGGTCTCAGTTCGTTGATCGATTCCAGAGAGAAATCTTGGACATCAGGATTATTGGTCAAGAAATGTACCGAGTGGCTCTTATCCACAGTGTTCGTGAAGGGCCGCTCAAGTTTGAAGCCAATGTCCGGGCACTAAGAACGTACCAAGAGTTGATTGTCTTAGCCAACTCTTACATCCGAGGAGAAAAGAGCAACCCAGGCTTCATCTCCATGCTTATATCAGAGAAAGATCCTTCTCACAAGCAGCCTCTGAGGTCTCCTCACAAAGATTTCCCAACTCACTCAAGGAGGGAAAGAACATTTCAACGCCATCGATACCCTTTCTCGAGCCGTGATCGTGCTCAAGATCGGTCGCTACTACCACCAGCTCCATCTTTGCAAACAGCTGCGGTCCATCAATAGCAAGACGATGACTTGCATGAGTCTGAACTAGATGAAGCCATACTACAAGTAAGCCAAATCATGAAGGATAGGGCTAACTACAAAAGGCCTTATGGACCAGCTAATCAAAGATATAAAGACTCAGAACCATATTGTGAATTCCACAAAGAGCCAGGCCACCTAACTGAGAACTGCTGAGCACTCTGCCAACTAGTGCAAAAGATGCTACAACAGGGTAAGATGAATGACCTGCTTCCCAAAGATGATCGCCCTGTTCCAGCAACCTCAAAGGGCAAAGAAGTTGCAGACATTCCTTATTGCTCAAGAGAAGTGAGCCTAGTCGAAGATCACCCTCTCCTTATTGTTAACAATACTGTTGAATGCTTTGATGCTAATTATGAGGGCGTGCTTGGAAGACTATTCTAAGCCGACAAAGGACTTCACAGTTCTTCAAAGTTTTTTCACAACCATGACGGGTTATCTTTACTCTTATTCTACTCTTCATGTTTCAAACAATTTCTTTACAAAGCACTTCTAAGTGTTCCTTCTTGCATTTCAATAAAGTTTAACATCAGGGATCCCGTACTGACACAGCTCCCTTTTTGTAATGCTTCTTCCTCTATTTTATCTTTGCCAAAGAGATCGCTGAACCACTGAGATATCGCAAAGTCTTGTTGTTCCCTCCGTAGATTGTTCTCTGGCACGACCGCAACGACCACATACTGTGGGGAGTGTTCACGTATGTGCAGTGGGAGCCGTTCAATCTATGATGGTGGGCTTCAGACTTTGGATCCTAGCCAGCATCTAACACAGAGTGTGTGCCAGGGAGGCCCCATGTGTTAGCTCTGATGTGCTTCATTAAGGATACATTACAACTATGGTGATCTTTGCTTGACAAGCAATGACGATCAAGCGTAGCCTTGTCTCTTCGATCATCTCACAACTATGATGACCGAACACTCTATGGTACTCTCAATCTGTGTCTTCGCAGGATCCACAACTCCGCTGATCTTTCCACAGACAAGCAATGCTATAGGCCACTTGGCGCAACTAGTCTCATTGATCAGTGATGTTGTCCCCAAGGCAAGAGATCAGTGCATCTGCCATTTCCTTCTTAGGATTTTGTGCATGTCTCCCTTTTGTGCTCTGCCAAGGGAGTATAACTTGTTCGCTCTAAGTAGGGCTATACTGGTGATGACCTTTCTTGGTCATCTCCGAGTATAAACCTCTTTATTATCAACTACCTCTTTCACAGGTGAACAAGTTAAATCTGACCTACCAAAAGGATTTGCAACAATCATTTCTGCTTATTCTCATCTTATATGCATTGCTTGCTCAAAGCTCTATTAGATGATGATATACATAGCTCTTCATTACTCTTATTAAATGTTAATGACATCAATCATTGATCAAAGAATCTGGCTCTCCTTGATTAACAAGCAATGCAAGCGGAGTCTAATTAAGATAATCTCTTCTTATTGATCTGGACTTCTTATTGAAGATATCATATCTATCTTACTACAATTACCATTGTGGTCTAACCTTTATTCAGATTGGCAGAATGCATTAAGCTTCTTCTCTACTAATCTAATCATTTCCATCCTATCATACCAACAGTTAACATTCGACTTATTGATCTGGTCTTCATGTTAAAGATATCATCTCTAATATAGCCAGAAGATCACTACACTGGTTTTATCTTAATTCAATTATCGGCAGAGTTCATCAGGCATTTCATCTGCTGTTTGGTCATATCCATCTTATCTCATCAATAGTTAGCATTTGCAAGTTCCGTCGAGGTACTTGCATCTTAGCTCATTATTTTATATCTACTGCTCACTCTTCTCTTTGCAGTGATTAGCAGGCACCTGCAAGCCTTACCCAGGTACTTGCAACGTAGTCTTTCACCATAGCTGCTTCTGACTCTACTCTTGTAGAGATCAGCAGATACTTGCAAACTTCTTCACAGGTACTTGCAATTTTCATATATCATGTCTGCTCCTAAACTCTCATTTTGTAGAGATCAGCAGATGCTTGCAAGTTTTTTCGCAGGTACTTGCAACTTTCATATATCACATCTGCTTCTAACACTTTTCTTGCAGAGACCAACAGATACATGCAAGTTGCCTTCAGGTATTTGCGGCTTTTTCTTTACTCCCATATTTTCTTCTAACTTCTCTTTTGCAGAAACCAGCAAGCACTTGCAAGTCTCCCTTCAGGTACTTGCAACTTATTTTCCTCTTCACGAATGTCGCTTACTCTTCTTTTTGTAGAAGATAACAGGTGCTTGCAAGCCTCCATCAGGTACTTGCAAGTTATTATGCTTCCAAGTTTTCCTCTCACCTTCATTTTGCAGAACCTAGTGGAAGACACATCTTCTTCATTTTGCAAAGTTAAACTCAGGTACACGCAAGACGTACCTTCCATACATGCCTATATTAACTTTTCTCTTGTAGGAAAAAGATAGGCATTGGCAAACTCCTCATAAGGAGAGACATCAGGTTCTATCTCTCCTTGTCCCTTCCTTTCCTTTGTGGTGGATCACGATTTTCATGGGTCTCCAACTTTTTTGAAGTTCCCTTCTGAACTTAAAAAGTGCGGGGATTATGTTAACCCCGAAATCGACGATCCTTCCCAAGACAGCCAGTTCGCTAGTCACGGCCTGCTTCGGGTTCCTCCTGGAGGCCGCGACGTCTTAGGATGGGCAGACAAGCTTTTCTGTCTGCTCAGGCCGCACAGCTTATGCGGTCTCAGCGGTTTGACCGCCCAGGCAGCTCTTTGTTCCTTTGTTCGACAGGGGCCATAGACTGCTTCTGCAGTCCGCCCCTACAGGCAGCGCGCCTTGTCAGCATAACCGTAACTGTCTCAATAGGTCCCCCTTTGCCGAACTCGGATACCTATCCTCCCAGGCCGACAACAATCCGCTACTCCAGCCCGCTCATGCAAGTCACTCTTCAAGTAGACCAGACTACCACACTATCAAGCGGCCTGTCTCCAGGCCGCCCACCTCGCCAGAATGTGCGACCTGCCAGGTCGCCAAGCCCAAGCCCCCAGCAGGTTCGGCAAGTTCCATTCAACAAAGTGGTGGACTCCAGCAGCATGGGCAACCTGCTTCTTCACTCCGCCTGAGGAGCGCGGACGCTCCAGCTCTCCGGCTACCCTCCAAGATCAGTGGACATATCCCGTTCACTGTAAGCTGGGCAGACTCAAAGTGTTGTCAAACCTTCCAGTCCACCTACATTGATGAACACTAGCTCCAGCTTCAGCAGTCAGCCGCTTCGTTCAACAGCAGAGGCGGACTCAGTTTACCCACCGCGGACTCAGTGGATTCAACGCGCATTCCACCTTACAGCCTCCAGCACTCGCTTCCCCCTAGTAGTAGGCAGACAACATCTTCAAATCATACCCTTAGCGCGTGCTCGCTCAGCTCTGCAGCGCCAGACTCATTGCGCAGTCTGCCACTCAGCCTCCAGCTGCTTCTCTCCCGCAACAGGCGGATAACTCCCTCAAGCACGTACAGTCATGGCGCGGGCTTGCTCAGCATAGCAGGGGCGGACTCCTCCCAGTTCTCCATGCAGCAGAACCAGTTCCAGAAGGCAGTTCCAGTCCGCGTGGCCTGTTGCGGACTCAAGTATTTACTCGCACCAGTTACCGTCTCACCGAGGGTAACGTCACCGAAATTCGTTACCTCCTCGGGCCTATAAATAGACCCCTATGCCTCTCATTTGAGGATAGTCTCAATATTCTCATCACTCTCGCGCTCGAGTACTCCCGACAAGCTCGAGCTATCAATTCCTGCAGACTCCTTCTCTCAGTCTGCGTCCCCTCTTCTTGTAACTGCGCGGCCTGCCGCCCTCAGTCCCCAGTCCGCGCGGCCTCCTCTCTGGCACCTATTTTCCTTAGCCGCCAGCTTCACCTGTACACCCTTTATTTGCTTTATTGTAAAGGTGTAATGCAAGCTGTAATAACTCAATATTAATCAAAGGAAAGCCCATCGCAAGAATGACATTTAAGCCGCGGTGGGCGAAGTCTGTTATTGCCGCTGCTAGAGGCCCCCTCTCTTCTTCTCAGCTCAACTCCCACAGCATCAACCTGCAAGTACAACCGTCAAAGTAACTGTCTACTCGACAGCTCCTGATCAACCTCCTCTGCTGATCAACCTTCCCAACCATCTCCGCATTCGGATCAACTTCCTACTCTCCTCTATCCCCGCAGCCCTTGGACAAGCGTTTTCTCAACTCTCGAGCACTCAGAAGCTTTCTCCTCTCCTATAACCACACAACCCTCTTCTTCATATAGCTTGTGAGATCGAACAACCCATTAACTAGGCGGTGCCATTTTCACGCATCAACACCTGCCTCAGCCTTTATAAAATAGGCTTACAACTCAGTGATTTTCCCAAACCACCTACCTTAAGTCTCTCTAGAACTCTACCTCAGTCTTTATAATTTAGGCTTATAATTCTCAGAGAAAAGATTCTCCTACCCACTCAAATCTCTAGGAGTTCTTACAATATAAAGGGATAAAATAAACTTCAGAAAATAGAAAACCTGTAATCTGATATATCTGTTTACACAGATTCTTCAAATCAGCTGCAATTGGATTTCTTCTTGATGGATCTGCTGACTAAAAAGTTTCTTCTCTGATTCAGCAATATTCTTGATGTTGATCGGTGTGAATACCTTTAAGATGTTGTTGATCAGATACAACTTGACCTTCAGATCAACCTATAAAAAGGGATCCGAGGTTTTCTTGAAGACCTTCGTCTTCTTCCTCTTTCTCGAATATGTCGCCTGGTTAGGACTTGGAAGAAATTAGAACGAGAAATTCGAATTGCTTGATTTGATCTATCAGTTCTTATTTTTTGATTTGACTCTCTCGTATATCTCTATTTTGTGAAGGAAGCACTGCCTATTTATAGACTTCGCAGATGGTTGGATTCTGTTTGATGATGTCAGCAACATACATCAAATCCTTCCTTGACCTGTTTCTGTAAAAGTATGAGTTTACCGCAACTGACTTCACAGTTCTGACATGTCTTGACATGTTTGGTGTCGACCTAGCATATTCTAAACCATAAGTATCAAGATGTTCCTAATATCTAAACACATGTATCGAGATTTCTTAGAAGTCTCGACACATTCTAACTTGGAATAATTTTCATCAGAAGCTGAAAGTGTCGAGACAGTTGACTTGTCTCAACGCACCCATTATCTGTGTTGACATGTCTTTATACTGCCTTATGTCGAGACAGTTAGATTATCTCGACACACACTGTCTGCTATGTCGATAACTTCTGATTTTACCTTGTGTCGAGAAAGTTAGATTGTCTCGACACACTGTGTCTGCTATGTTGACAACTTCTGATTCTGTCTTGTGTCAAGATAGTGAGATTGTCTCGACATAGCTTATGTGGAGGTGTTGACGCAATTGAACTGTGTCGACACATTTGTGCTTAGATAAATTTGTTCACTTTAAATCCTGCACATGTAAACTTAATATACATTAAATACAACTTTGTGTATATCATTGAGTTGGTAAGAGACTTCTCCAAATCAGGTACATAATTCCCAATGTACCCAACACATATCACTTCAGATCTTCAATACGTATCCTTATATGACAAACACATTGGTCATGATCAAGTTCATATCGACAGTTGTAAGTGTTAATGTCAAAAGTACCATCAAATCACATCGTTTGAACAAAAGGGATATGAGGTATTTGTTGAGTGGTCATTTACATTGTGTTGTGAATGAATAATAAGAAGAAGGGGAGCTTGCAGACACCAAGGAGATGTCGCCTAAATTGCTCGTGCGACCTCCAAATGGGTATCTGACATTTCCAATTGCAGAGCTCGCCCGAACAATTACAGAGAGCGCACAACTCCTGTCTCCCATGCCCCTCCAACCAATGTTCTTGGGTTGGGTACTATTTATAGGAAATGGGGGCTGCACAAATGGGCAAACCAAGGAATTACAGGTTGCCCGTAAAAAAGAGGTTGAGCGGACATGACGGTTAAGAAAAAAAGTGCACAAACACTCCCGATAGGCAGACCTCATGGACAGGGCGATCACCAAAAGAGAGTATGTGATCTCTCTTAAAGGAGAGACCTTGCGGTTTGAGTGATCACTAAAAAGGAGTCTGCAATAACTCCCAAATGGGAAACACCACAGAAAAGATGATCAACAAAAAAGAGTCCGCAAACACTCCAAAATGGTAGACCTCATTGATAGGGTAATCAACAGAAAACAGTCTGCCATCACTCCTAAAGGGGATGTTGGAAATTGTGTTCTGCATCTCTTTAGTTTGTTAATATCAAAAACCAAGTTGTATTTGATCATACTTGTATTGGGTATAGTGTGCAGGTTTATAGGTATGAAGACACCAGGGATCCACTGTCTGTGACCTACCGCTAGGCGCGATCCCTACCTCTTGTGCTAGTTATGCTGTCTTACAAGCTGGGGATGGCAAATTTCCTCTATGACCTACCATCAGGCGCTAAGACTACTGCGGCGCATTAGCCATGTCGACGATCGTTGAGTCATTAATGTCGAGAAGAGCAGGTAGAGTGGAGAAGAGCCGGTAGTGCCGAGAAGAGATAGTTGACTAGAATACCGTGTCACGCTTGTAACTGTGCCATGCTATCAAAAAGCGGCAAGAGAATATTTTAGGATTTTTTTCTAATTTGGTGATGGACAGCTGGCAACAACGTGTGAAAAGACCTAACGCCGCGCGATAACCTTAGCACCGGTGGTAGCTAATTTTAAAATGACTATAAAAGCATGCATTTCTTTTCCAGAGGAGACAAGAAGAAGAGACACACATGATTAGGGTTCCGTAGCTGACTCTGTTGCAGTCAACCACTATCACCAAGCAAGGAAAAGAGAAATATCTCCCTCCCATTCGTGATTGAAGATCTCCAAAGAGAAAAGTGTAGATTGATCATCAAAATTGATCGTGTGCAAGAAGAATGATTTTCAGAAACATCGATCGTCCTCCGCTCTACGGAGGAAACTCTTCTCGAGGAAGCAATAGTTTCAAACTCTCATTTCACTATTTGTATTTTTCTCTTTTCTACTCTTTTTGTGCGTGAGGAAAATTGACCGAGGAGGTATTTGGAATCCGAGAATGGTTTCGTGGGAAATCATCTTGGGAGGACGTCTAGATCGGGGAGATCTAATTAGCTCTAAGACCCTTTCGAGGAGGAAGGTGAGGAGCCAGCTCAAAGACCTTTCAGGGAGGAAAGGGAGAGAGCCAATCGGTTCTTGGGTGAGGGTCGGTATAGAAACCAAAAGGGTATCATATTCATTGCCTCCAATCTCTAGCGTCATGGAGATCTAGTTTTGTTCTATGTGTAAACATTTTATTATTTTTGAAGAAAATCAAGTTTCATTATTTCATCTTGTTTTTTGTGATTGTATATTGTTGGTGCATTAAGTACCGTCAAGTGGTATCAGAGGTAGGTTACTTCAAAAAAGGGTTAAAATCTTGAAGTAAGATGGCCAACATAAATCACGCTTTCCTTGAGGGTCAAGGTGTGAGTAGACCTCCCCTGTTTACGGGAAATGACTACAACCACTGCAGAACTCGCATGAACAAGTTTTGGAGAAACTGCACGACAAGTGGGATGACTTAGATAAACTGAAATGTACTAACAATACGAATGCTAATAACTCTCTTTTTTGTGAATTTGACAAAACTAAATTTAATAGAATTTGCAATTATGAAACTTCTTATGTTATATGACGATTACTTGAGCTAATGCATGTAGGTACTTCGTAGGTAAAAGTGTCGAAGCTATTTTGACTTGAATCGGAATATGAAAAGTTCTAAAAAGAGATTGATGAGGAGGTGGACAACATGTACACTTGCTTCACAAAAATTGTGAATGCCTCTAGATCACTCAGAAAGACCTTCTCAAATTGAGACTTGGTGTGGAAGATCTTGTGATCTCTTCCTCCACGGTTCAATCCAAAGGTGATCGTCATTATTGAGTCACACAATATCAGCACTTGAAAAGAAGGTAGCGGAAGAGTCTGATGATAAAGATGATGAGTGGCTTTATTTTCGAGAATTAAGAAGATTCATGAAGAATCCCAAGAGGCAAGGGAAGTTCAAAAGATTTCTGAAAAAAGGTGCAGAAGAGAAGAGGAGATAGAATAAAGCGTCAAAGGGGAAGGAGAGTGACGAAGAATATCATGTTCCTAAATGTTTCCACTGTCACAAGTCTGGGCACATGAAGAAAGTGTGTCTAAACTTATAAAAAGAAGAAAAGGAGAGACAAAGCAGAGACAAGGTAAAGAAGAAAGTGCTTAAAGCGTCATCATGGGACTGTTGAACCCGTAAACCATAGTACAACGAAGAGTTCGGACTAGGGGTGTAGCTCGCCTTTACTTCTCTTGAATTAATGCCTTAGATGTGGATTTAGAGTTTGGAAATCTTCCCACCAGAATGACCACAAATAGACCTCGAGTCATAGTGAGGAGGTCTCGCCACACACCTGAAAGATCTTGGATTACTTCCCCTCCCAAACTAATGCTGTACTGAGCACCTTTGGAGAGCTAAGGAAACTTCCAACATCCACCCAAAGACCACGGTGAATGGTGAGCTGAAATTCCTGCCAACCAAAGATAACGAGGGGAGAGGATAACTCGAAAAAGAGGTCCTCTCCAAAGGTACTGCTCTTGGGGGTCTAGGTCACGGGCATGACTGGGCCGACACGAGCGTGTACCCTGGCCGTGTTCTATTTTGGATATGTCAAATTGAGTGGGTTTGTGTGCCGCTTAAGGTACATGCCCTGTGACATGAGCGTGTCACTGGGCGTGTCAGGCCGAAAAGTGATTTTGTCAGAGTTTTCTGGCCGTTCATTTTCCTGTTCTGGATCTAATGGTCCAGGCTTCTTTCCTGTGGATAAAAAGGCCGAGAATGGGATAAATTACCTTCATTCTCATCTCCTTCTTCTTCTTATCATTCCAAGAGAGAGAAAGAGAAAGGGAAAGGCCAAGGCAAGGAAAGTAGAAAGGAAAGCCAGCTGCTGGTAGAGCTGTGGAGTGTGGAGTGAAGATCCGAGAATGGATTCATGAAGGCAAAGCCGAGGCGATGACTTCCATCCGGCTACTTCATGGTGCCGAAGCGCTCTTCAAGGGTAACGATCTCCTTCTTAGACATCAAAGTCCTTTCTTTATGCATGTGCATGGGATCCTCCACCAAGAGGTGGATTTCGTAAGCGATTCCGTGGTTGCATTTGCATCTAGAGCC
Source organism: Platanthera guangdongensis (assembly GCA_039583875.1). Lineage (NCBI taxonomy): Eukaryota > Viridiplantae > Streptophyta > Magnoliopsida > Asparagales > Orchidaceae > Platanthera > Platanthera guangdongensis. The sequence goes on along the minus strand of CM077156.1, from coordinate 150,669,088 downwards.
GGAAGTGTGGAGTACGACATACGTATGCTGTGTGAAGCCTATCTGGGTGGGTAGTCTGGATTGGTGATGATCATGGGTAAACCAGAGAAGACTCCGTGGATTTTATTATATGAAAGGTTTATGTGTTGTGGCATGAATGTATGATTGGATGTGGATTATGGATGTAAGGATACTTTGCATAGGCTCCTGGTTATGTTGAGAGGTCAATGGGTAGCATGGCTGGGGGAAATGCGGGATGAACCTAGCTTACTACACCACATGGTGTGGGTTGATCTATATTAGTGAGGATCGATGGGTGGCAAGGTTTGGGAGGAAGTGAGGTGGACCCTAATTGCTACACCACATAGTGTGGGTCGATCGGATATAGGTGAGGGGTCGATGGGTGGTAATGCCAGGGGAGCCTCGATAGACCTGGCTGCCACACCATATGGTGTGGGTCGATCTGCTCTAGTTGTTTGTGGGTGCTGTGAGGTAGTACCTCTGAGTGGTATGGACGGGATGTCGTCAATAGTAAGATTGGTGGACCAGGATTGAACCGCCTAACCAACAAGTGAAGAAATTCTGATCGGCAGTGTACGACTGGGATACCTGGTACACCAAGAAGGTTCCATGAGTGCACGGAGCGTCTGGTGTATACCGGCGTTTGTGATATGTTTGTGATGAACTCAACTCAAAGAATGTCCACTACTATATAAACTCCACATTTATATATCCAAACCAGGAATGTATTACAACTCTCACACACATGGCCTTAAGGCCTTACACGTTTCTCTTACACAAATACATTTTCATACATCGGCGAGCAGGCCGGCCACACATGAAATCCAACCACGATTCGCACGGCCTTCGAGAGCCTTTAGAAGCAAGCCTCCATTCCGCTCAAGCAATTCAATTCAAGAATCAATACCTGTAATTCATTATCCACCCGAGTGCTGCAAATAAAGTAACGGTCAGCTTTAGCTGACCACTTATAACGACCCTACCGCTTACCCGGGGCAGTGGTTCCTTCCCTGTATGCATTGCCATCACAATCTATCCATCTACCAATTTCGTCGACCATGCGCCCACCTGCTCAAGAGCAGGACATGCCCTGGGACACGCCCGTGTCCCAGGCCGTGTCACCCAAGATTTTCCCATTCTGAAATTTGGGTTGTTACACAAGAGGTCATGGAATTGAGATCCTTACATCAACCAACTTCAAGAAGTGGACATGTGTGATGTCATCTGCGGAGACGAGGGGCAAGAAGTTACTACTGCTGCTGGCAATGCTGATGCGGTGAGAGGTTGGACGGAGATAAATGCGAAAGAAGAGTTTACTCTCAAGTGTGTTATCTCACTGGAACTCTTCAATCACATCTTTGGATGTCGGTCAGTTGCCAAGATTTGGAATTCCCTCGATGGGTTGTTTAATAGGAAGAATGTAGCTAGGCTACAATTCCTAGAGAATGAGTTGGCAAGGGACACTTAAGGAGATTTGCCCATCTTAATGTTCTTCCTGAAGATGAAGAACATGTGCGCTGAGATTTCAACGTTGGACCCTGATGAGCCTATTTCGGAAGCAAAGCTGAAGAGGCATATAATTCGCTGTTTGCGGAAAGAATATGTGGCCTTTGTTACTTCTGTTCAAGGCTGGGTCACTCAGCCATCTTTGTTGAAGCTGTTGTACATGCTGGCTTCGCGGGAGAGCTTAGCTAGATAGATGGCTAGAGTCACTATCTTTGAAGGAGATAGTGAGGCGCTCTTTACAAGGAAGAAGAAGAGATAGGAGAAGAAGAAGTCTATTGCTGGTGATAGCCCTTCAACTTTATATCAACAAGAGAGGAGTTATGCTCCTAAGCGTGATTATAAGAAGAAGGAAGGGCTAAGGTATTATAGGTACGACCAGCTAGGTAATTTCAAGAAGGACTGCAAAGTCAAGCTGCACCTGGGACATGTTGTAAATGAAGAGTAAGCTAGTTCTAGTACTAAGGAAGACAGATGGTGGAATGCATTTATGACGGGCACATGTATTCATACCTTATCCACCATCGACTGTAAAGATGACTGGATAGTGGACTCAGGGTGTGGTCACCACCTCATCAGAGACGAGTCGAAGTTCTCTCACTACAAACGTTCTCAGGTAATGAAGCTATTAAAACTGATGATGGTACAGTTCATGCAGTCGAGAAGGAGTGTGTCATTTCTTTAGGTAGTGATAAGGGTACACTCATCTTGAGGAGTTTCTATCATGTATCGGTCATGAAGAAAAACCTCTTCTCAGTGACCAACACAGTGGACGCGGGCTATCACATTCTGTTCTACCCAACAGAAGTGAAGTTTCTCTGGAACGTGTCAGCGATAAAGGATGATGTTGCTCATGTAGGGAGAAGGGTAAGGGACTTGTTTGTGCCATTAACAAGTTCCTGTGTTGATCAGATGAGAGACAATGGTAGTGCAACTATCTGACTTGAGCAACTGGGGCACATCGGGATGGATTAGTTGAAATCCATGACGGTAAGGAGACTTGTGAAAGGCTTGCCTAGGTTGTCATCCATCAGCGACGGTCATGTCTGCGCGGGATGTCAATATGGAAAGGCTCATCGCCTTCCGTTTGGCAAGTCATAGACCGGGTGTAAAGCACCATTGGAGTGCATCCATGGTGATCTGATGGGTCCGACCATCACTGCCAGCCTTGGAGGCATTAGATACATGTTGGTGTTGATTGATAACTACATGAGGTACACTTGGGTGTACTTTATAAAGGAGAATTCGTACATGTTCCATTTGTTTTTGGAGTTTAAGGAGCTATTTGAGGGACGAGTTGGCTTGCTAAGAAGTTGAGAACGAACAATGGAGGTAAGTTTGTTTCAAATAAGTTCTCTAACTTCTGTAGGAAGAACGACATCTAGAAAGAGCTCACTTGTGCTCTTACTCCACAATAAAATGGAGTAGCAGAGCAGAAGATCCATCATCTGATGGTGGCTTATAAGTGTTGGCTTCATGCTAATGGCATTATAATGTCCTTCTAGGCGGAAGGGATGGCCTGCGCAACCTATGTCATCAATCAGATGCCTCTAAGTTTGATCAACATGAAGTCTCCTCATAAGATGATGTTTAAGGAGAAGCCTAGCATGGAACACCTTCGGATTTTTAGGTCTACCTACTACGTACATATCCCAGATGCTCTCAAGACAAAGCTGGGTGTGAAGGCGTGGAAGCTTGTCTTCGTGGGTTATGACAAGCGAAATAAGGGATGGAAGTGTATGGATCCTGCGACGAGGAAGTTCATCGTGTCCGAAGATATTGTCTTTGGTGAACTGATGTCATATAAAGGTAGCTCATTTGTAGAGCTGTAGGAGAGCAGGTCAGATGGTGGGTAGGATGAGGCTGCTAAGGATCTTCTCGTGGAGCTGTCAGTGTCACCAGGAGCTCTAGGTGCTTCTAGCTCTAGGGCGGAGGCTTCTGGTTCAGGAAGCAGGGGGAGCGATGCTCCAAGTTTTCTCGGGAATGGAGCTGGTTCAGAAGAGCAGCGGAGGTGGTCAGCAAGGGTTAGACTCTTTGGAGAATGAAGAGGACTGTTAAACCAACTGCTCGTTATAGCGAAGGAAATGAGGTGAGCTTGGTCTCTTGTTTCTTCGCATGCCCTCTAGACGAGTGAGAGCCTTCAAACTTTGAAGATGCCACTAGAGTCGAGGAGTGGGATAATGCCATGGATGAGGAGATGGCTGCGCTCAGGAAAGATGAGACTTGGGACCATGTGCCCAAGATCGATAGCGTTACTCCTATGACGTACAAGTGGGTGTATAGGCTGAAGAAGAAGGCGAATGGGAGCATCGAGCACTATAAGGCTCTCCTTATAGCTCGAGGGTTCTCTCAGCATTATGGAGAAGACTATGAAGAGATGTTTAGTCCTGTTGCAAAGATGACTCCAGTTCGGGTGGTGAAGGCCTTGGCTGCTTGCCAAGGTTGGAAGATATGACAGCTGGACATAAAGAGTGCTTTTCTTTACGGGAAAATTGATAACGACATCTTCATGGTTCGGCCATTGGGATATTTGTCTGAAGATCATACAGGATACATATACAAGCTCCAGAAGGCCCTTTACGGCTTAAACCAGGCTCCATGCGCATGGTATGGGAAGATCGCAGAATACCTCTAGTTCTATGGTTATTTTTCCTCTAATTCAGATTCGAGCATGTTCATCAATAAGAGGGGGGAGCTTCATGTCTTGGTGCTGTTATACATGGACGACATGATCGACACGGGAAACTCCGAGGAGGAGGTAGCTAGGCTCAGGGCATAGCTAGCTATTCAGTTCGAGATGAAGGACTTGGGTGAGCTCCACCACTTCCTTGGACACGAGATGGAGAGGTAAGCGGGCCGCATACTCATTTCCCAAATTTTCTATGCGGAACAGATCATTCAGCGGTTCAGCATGCGGGAGGGGAAGAGTAGCTCTACTCCACTTGATGTTGGCATCAAGCTTCAACGAGATGAGTGGAGGATACTTCCAGATAGTGTTCCGAACTCTGGTTGGGAGCCTTATCTACTTGACGATTATAAGGCCAGACATTGCTTATGATGTAGGCTGAGTAAGTCGGTAGATGGCGGAACCTCACAAACCTCATCTTATGGCATAAAATAGCATTCTGAAGTACATGAAGTCCACTTCTGATAGTCCATCGAGTATGGAAGCTATCAACCTTGTGCTTTGGTTGTAGGCTCGGAGTGTAGGAAGTAGAGTAGTGTCCACAGGTATGTGCAGACTGGAGCTGTGTCTGCTTGTGTGCGAACTAGTGGTGTTTCTGCAGGGTCTGCTAGTGTGGCAGTCTAGTCCTGGCTTGGCCTTGGTGGTGCGTCCTTGGCGAACTGGCTGTCTTGCTAGTTGTAGTGACAAGGCGGGTTGACTGTCCGCGACTATGCGAATACTCTCAATACTCACGGAAACATAGGGTGTGATCCTATCGGCTAGGTTGGTGATAACACTCCTCTCTGCACCTATATATAGGACCCCCTATCACATCAACAGTACAACCAAATGAACAGTAAATGAGCTCGGGTGGTTGTTGCGGACAGGTTTTTGTGTTACCGCAGTTTGAGAAGTTGATCGGTTTTTTGCTGTGCAGATTGTGCAGACATTACTGAGAAGCCAGTGACTTGGTTTTGACTTTAGTCAGGAATCAATGCGGACTTTGCGGTCACAATCAGCGGGTAGCAGTAGCTCATGGCTTGCAACCAAGCTATTTTCTCTCTTTTGCAACTCTTTCCTTTTTCAATAATTTGTCTGCTTCTGGCGGCTAATTCAATTCGGCAACAGTTGTTCACAGAGATCTGAAGGATAGACGACCTCGCGGTTATGCTGCTTGCAGATTAGTGGACACAGTTCAGCATTGGAATAATGGGTTATCCACACGGCTAGGTTGCGGTCATGCGACTTGGCGGCTTCAGCAGACTCCGTAGGGTAGCTCGACAGAGTTGGCAGTTACTCATTGAGTCCGCGCGGCTTGCTTTGTATCTTCTTGTTTTGCTTCCTTCGGATATATCGGTGAATCATGTCTTGCCATGTTTTCCTCGTCTTATAAAGATTTTTGATAGTACAAGATTCTTGTTCTTCTAGTTACATCTGGTTTACTTGGCTTGGTTATGGTTTGAGTGTTCTTGTGCCTAGTTATCCATTTTCCACAGTTCACAAATTTTAACAGTTTATGTTAATTAGAACATGATTAGAATTTTATTTTTTTTGAGTTTTCTGAAATAATTCAAGACTATTTATAGACAATTCCTCACTAACGGCTCGATTTCGAACTTAGTTCTACCGTCCATGTGTGTTGTGGATTGTGGAAGCCCTAGTTTTGGAAAGCCATGAAAATGAAAATGGCACTGAATAAAAATTCACTTAAGTGTAGTACGTCGAGACATCATGTGTACTTTCCAGACCACTCGATAAACCAGTTAAAATAACTTGGAGAGAGCATGCATGAGATGTTTAGACTACACGAGACCTTTCGAAGAATTAGTTGAAAGCTCTCGAGAGTACTCGATGAATTTATTTGTCATCTCGACGAATTTTACTTAGAACCGGCTAACACCAACTTTTATGGAGTATTACGGTAGTTCACTTGACTTCTCGTGAGGACTCAATGAATTTCATGAGTACTCACGTAAGTACTCGACGAATTCCCTAGAGTACTCGACGAATTTTACTTAGCCGTTCTGATCAATGTTCTCAGTGATCTCTCAAGTACTCCTGAGATCATTCGATGAATTCTACGAGTGCATACGTGATTTCTCGATGAATTTAATGAGAACTCGCGAGATCACTCGACGAATTTGCTTCGACCAAAATCTACAACTTCTGAAGAGTAACTTCCTTTTTTATGATAGATGAAGTACACCCTATTAGAGAGATTTCACATGAATCAACACGATGTTCTATATAATGAAGAATTACGTTGCACAGGACTGTGTTTGAAGGCCCATTGTATTCTGACAATGGTTTGTACTTGGCAATAAAAACTGAAAAACATACAACTAAAACTAACATCAAATATACCCTCAACTCAACTTAGTTCAAGGGAAACTTCTTCAAATCTAGGCTATTATGGATACAATACCCAACAATCATCTCCTATTTGAAGAAGTCAGAATCATATATACTAAGCTAAATTGCACAGACAATAAAGTAAAGAAATAAAAGGCACAAAAAATATGTATGAATTTAAAATAACAAGAGATGAACAAAATATCAATATTTATATAAAAGTTCTTGTGGGCATTCTAAGACATTCATAGTATAATAAAATATGATGATCTCAAGAATGCTCTTTGCCCTCGTTCTTCTCATACTGCCTGTCAAAATAAGCATAGGGCTTGGAATTATATTTTGGTGGAGGAGGAGCATCAGGATTGTCTCTTCCATGCTTTCTGAAATGAAGCCTCCTCTTCACATTTGATATTTGTGCTTATCACATTCCTCTTTGATGTAGTATGTCCTTGACTCTTCATTTGTCAGGTCAACTATGTTGAAAGTATCCAAAATAATGCCTTTGGACATAGGACTCCACACTTCAGCATATTCCATGTTTTATCTATAGGGATCAGATCTTCTAGCTGATGGGCCTTGCCCAAATATTCTTCTCTTTTGAGGAGGTCTAGAAGGGTCTTCACGAATCTCCCTCTTCCTCAACAATACCAAACCATACTTGAGTGTATTCTTCAGGAGGTGCATACAGTCCACCTTCAGGATGTTGCTCAAAATATTCTACACCCTTAGCATGAATCTCTCCACCTTCAATAGATGGTCCTCCCTCGAAAGGTGGTGTAACTTGAACTCTGCCTATCATCTCTTCATTAAGCCACTTGATATTCTGATAACTTTAAACATTGGCACTGTGCATTCTGTTACACACATACCGATTCAGCTCACTCACCCTTCTTTGTAATCTACCCTTCCCCTTTCTGATTTCTGAAAAAAAAGGTTTGGATTATCTCTTCCTTATAAATTCCCATTTGCCTGTCAGTGTGTTGCATGCTCGAATCATGTGAATGTATCATAACATCATGTGATTAAGATAAGTGAAATGCCTCATTATAAACCTGACCAATGCACTTGATGGAATGGTATATGGACTTACCACCTAGAGCTTACCATTCAGTTAGGGATGTATTTAACTTATCCAAATTATGATTGACCTCAGCCAGACCATCATTAAGATCTTTTTCAACTTCAGCTACTTTGCTAAAAACTTATTGCAGGGAGAAATCAAAATGGTATTTTTGCTTAATCAGCATTGCTTCTATAGACTTTAATAAGAAAATTTCTAAAGGAGGGGCACTCTCACCCCGAGACATGGAAGTTGCATGATTGTCAGCATTAGTCTTTATACTTCTAGAATTTGCTCCCCCCGAGTGGACTTTAAGCATGATTGGTTCTTTGGCAAGAGAGTTTACCACATCCTCTCTAACTTATTCAGAGAGCACTACCAAGTCCTCCCCCTCAACAAAAACTCTTTTAGCATTGAGGTCCTCTTAGAGCGATTCTTTAACTAAGGACTCCCCCTCAGACTCAGCAGACAATTTGTCCAAATCAGATACTCCATTATGTGTCTATCCCAAAGTAGCTTGTGCTTCAGGCTGAATATATGGCTCTATCTGAACGTTAGGTATTGGAGATGGAATTTCAGTTTGCACTGGTGGAATGACAAGTATCTCAGCATCTACAGATAGACTCTAGCTCTCAACAACTGTACCAACAATCTCAATTTCTTCATGGGGCTGAGGGCGCATCCTTCTCTATGGCTTTAGTGTGAGATCTATCCTGTAATACAGATCCTTCACCCATCTCTCTCTGCCCCCTACCTGGGAATTCTCTTTTCCCATTGAGCAATGATTAATGTGTCTATCTTTTTCAGGAGATGAATTTGAATACTACTGAACATATCAAATTGATTCTTGTCCAGCTGGTTGAGGTAGAGAGTGATGATTCTTCCAAAATTCGAGGCTGAGAAGCATGCCTTAAATATGTCAAAAATAACTATTCCCTAGTTCATTCTCTTTTTGTAGATCACAACTATCAATAGTTTGAACATATCTCCAAAGACATAGTTGTTGGGTTCATTGATCACAATGTCTTAGATTTAATGAAGGTCCAAATGTTAATTATATGCACATGAATTTATCTAATATATGTTCAAATTTCATTGTATGCAGGTTGTATTCTGTTGCACTAATTTTACAGGTTTTCAGAGTCACAATGATAGTTGGACTCAAGACAGGATGCTGGCACAACAAAAAATTGGCTAAGTTTAGAAGCATTGAGTAAAGGCAGTCCACTCAACGCCAAGATGCTAAAAGCATTGACAGAACCTCAAGTAGTCAAAGCCTCAATGTTGCCGATAAGAAATCTGTCTAAGAACAAAAGCGTTGAGTGAACACAGTTCACTCAATGCCTACTCAACTAGATTTTAGATCAAGTATGAAATCGTTGAGTGAAGACAGGCCACTCAACGCCTTATCAAGAAGTCAGGCAAAGTCAAGAAGCGTTGAGTGTAGAAGCTGCACTCAACGCCTTAATGCAGAGAAAATTCAACCAAGTCTAGAAGCGCTGAGTGATGAAGGATCACTCAACTCCTTAACTGTTAGACTGTAATTGTCAAAAATGTTAAGTGTTGAAGGTTCACTCTGTAACGCCCCCATCCATTGCATAGTATATTCCAGAAGGTCCGACCGGGGCCCGACGCCATATACCATGGACAGACAAGGAGATTACATGTAGTTTGCCAAACCCAAGTTCAAGTAGAAACGCGTCCTACCACAGAGCATTCTAGCGGAAGCAATTTAAGTTAAGAACCCATACACAATATGGATGTCCACTACACAAAAGGGATGATATAATATATTACAACACATGTTTTGGTCGTAGCCTTATTACAACTGTTTCAGTTAATAAAGTGACTTCATACATCGACACACAGGCCGGCCACACTTGAAATAGTAAAGTTTGCTTATGGGCCTTCAAGGGACAGTCAATTACAGCACATGGGCTTCAGCCCGCTACTTCCCACTTGGCTCTCCAGCACCTATACAAAAGGGCCCTCCAAAACGTGGCAAACAAAGTAATGGTCAGCATTTTGCTGACCCATTTATAAAGTTCGCACCCCTTACTCGGGGTAGCATTGCTCCATCCCTGCAAACAAGGCATAACATATATATATATATATATATATATATATATATATATATATATATGGCAACAACAAAGTGCGTTGAAGCACCATTTACCAAAGACGTTGGCCCAATAACCACACGCCCCATGCACTCAGGCCACATTTTCGGTGCACCGGACTCCCTCGTATAACACCACCGTTCAGAGGTCCATGACTTAATGATAACTTTGTCGTTCAAAGGTACTTAACTTGACGACTACGTCGTTCAGAGATACTTAACTTGACAACTACGTCGTTCATATGTACTTAACTTGATGACTACGTGGTTCCGATATACTTAAATTGACGAAAAACGGCCCATTCAGAGGTACTTAACTTGACGACCCAGTCGATCAGAGGCACTTAACTTGATGGCACAGTAGTTGTCCTTCACGGCTCAACGCATCACAAGCCACACGGCTTTGTCCATTTCGGGCTGGCACCCACTACAGGCCAGGCAACTTAAGCATACAACCTACATACTATGGCCCCCAGGACTCTTAAAGATAGGCTGCATAACACAAGCTCCCAAGGAGCTATCGCCTGGCGACACTCACTATCGCCCGGCAACATCAACAATTCACGAAACTGTGATCATTCGGGTTTTTTCCTGAAAATTCTTCCAGTACTTTGGTGCAGCATCCTGCACACCCCTTGACTCCGGATTTCACACGTACTTCACATGCATATCCACTGAGTCTTCTTCGGCACGCAAAAGGAACATCACCAATCCAGACCAACTTTTCCAAATGGGCTTCACACAGCATGCCTATTCCGTACTTTACATTTCCGGATCTAAATGCAGGAATATATGGGGATCAAACTGATCTATCCATTAGAATCTACCCATTACACCTTTTGGAGAGGGGCTCTGAAAGTGCAGCTAAATCTGATATACTCTAGAGGGGGGTGAATAGAGTATATGGTGCTTTGAAACTTTTTGCAACAATTATTGTAATAAGAGTGAGCAGGGAAGCAGTTGAAAATCTAATCACAGAACTAAGTTAATGAAAAGCTAATCACAGAAGAATCAAGGCCAGAAACAAACATAAAGACAAGCAAAACCAGAAGACACAAGGAAATATAGTGGTTCCCCTAAACTTGGGTACATCCACTCTTCTACCACCCTAGGTAGGAATCCACTGCAGGATGAGTTGATCAGGTGTCCTAGGCACCAATGAGCTTTTGATAAGGTGCTCAAAAACCAAAGCAGATTTTTTGATCAGGTGTCTTGCCACCAATGAGCTTTTGACAAGGTGCTCAAAAACCAAGCTCAAACTTTTGAAGGGAGTTTGAGAAACCCTTTACAGAGAGGGGGTGAGAGAGTGATGGAAGTCTTCTCTTTCTCAAACAACTGAGAAGACTATGTGGATTGTTGATGGTGTCAAAGCTCCCCCTGAATCCTTGAGATCTTCAGGAAGAAAAGCTTTGCTGAGGGTGATAGGCCTTCAAAGATTGAACTCCAGCAACAGATGATTTCAGCAATGATTGAAATGTTGAATGTCTGGAGTCTTGAAATATGTTGGCCTCGAACACTTGAAAACTAGAGAGATCTGAAGATTTTATAAAAGGTTGATCTCCTTTGATGAGTGTTCTTGAGAATTCTTTTAAGACAGAATATTTGTGTATGTATCTCTGTAAACTGTGTGTCTCTCTCTGTATGTTTTTTTTGGAGATTCAGAAAATCTTCTCTTTTATTCTATGGTACTGAACAAAACATTCTCTGAGAAGAATAGTCGTTGGCCAGCATTAATTGCATCCTTAATTACAAAATCTCTTCTAGAGGAAAGTCCACAGAAATATTACTTGAAAAATCCCTTGAAACTTGGTCCAGAAATGAATGAAAACGGCTAGGAAATCTCTGAATTAATTGCAGAATAATGCCTTAACTGATTTGAATTTGAATCTAGAAACATCCTTGAAGTTATCTGAAATCATCGAACTGAGCTCTGCTATCGTCGAGCTGAGCTCAGCGATCTAGAAATATACAGCAGCAAAATATCGTCGATCTGAGCTCAAAGATCGTTGAACTGAGCTCAGAGATAAAGATCCAAAGCAGAGTCAAAATCGTCGACCTGAGCTCACCGATCGTCGAATGGAGTTCGACGATATAATGAAGTTGAGCTCAGTGATCGTCGAATGGAGTTCGACGATCTGTCGAAGTTGAGCTAGACGATCGTCGATCGGAGTTCGACGAATCGTCGTGCTGAGCTCGACGATATGACTTAGTCTCCAAAACAGAAAATCCTGGTCTTGAGGGCAGCTTCCAAACCTAGACTTCTAACCCTTAGACTCAATTCTAATTGACCTATTGAGCTATACAGGAGGTCAAGCATTGATTCCTAGAGACATAGTGATCCTGACCCAAAATAGTAATAGGGTGTTCCAACAATCTCCCCCTATTTGGGTTAGGATTACTATTTACAAACTTTGGAAAAAATTAAATAACAACATTCAAGCAGCAAAACAGAAAAGAAACAAGCTAGACATTGCAGAACCACAGAGATATATAGCATCCAGATAGAAATCAGAAATCACAGAGAATGTCACCTTACATTATCATTTCTTTTCCTTGCCCTTAACAAGTTTGATCTCTCTGTTAGGATTGAGGGCTTCTTTGTTTGATCTGGTATCATCTGCTGCACCTAAATATATTTGCTTTTTAGGTCTGGGAACTACAGCTTCAGGATGTAATTCCATATACCTTTCAGAATCAAAGAACTTGCTTGATGCATATCTTTCTAGCTCTTTCTGTCTCTGTTCAGACATTGTTGAGATGTTAGATGAATCTTTTTCTTGCTCTCTAGCCTTTTTGATCTGATCCAGTGCAGCTAGTTCCTTTAATCTTGCAGCCCAGGCAGCTGGATTGTTCTCAGGATCCTCAAAAGGTACAGGTGGCTCATATCTGTTAGAGGGATTGTCTTGAGGAGGCCTGGAAGGCACAGATTCTTTCAGCTTATAAGGGAAAGGACCAGATATTATATCAGTTGAAATTTGTCTTCCCCTGGAATATGGGTGTTGCCTTAAGTAACCTTTGGAGTAGACTTGGAGATCTCTTTGATTTCCTCTATATCCTCCTCTCCTGGATTGAGATCCCCTGGATTGGCTTCCCCTATTATAAGATCTAGCATGAGGCTGATAGGGAGCCTGACTTCTGGCTGGGGGTTGAGCTGTAGAGCTTCCACCTGCACCTGCATCAGGAGGAGGTGGTGGAGGAGGATGAGAGTGTTGAAATTGAGAGGAACCCTTTTCATATTTTCTCTTCTTTTTCATTGCCTTCAGTTGGTTCTTGGAGTACTGCATCCAGTGCTCAGTAATAGGGCAGTCATGTAGAATGTAGTATGGAATATCATTGTTATCTTTGACCTTAGCAGGAGGTACTCTTTTCATAGCTTTGCTCCTTGCCTTCCTTTTCCTGGCAATGGTAGCAGAAGAGTCATCAGAGTCTGTTCTAAATTCATCACTTTCAGAACTCTGGTCATCATAAAGAGCATCAATTTTCTTCATTAAGTCCTTCTTGAGCTGTACAGAAGCAGATGAGGCAACAGATGGTGTAGCAGCAGTTGTTGAAGCAGAAACAGAAATGACAGCAGCAGATACAGTAGAAGTAGTAACAGCAGCAGCAGCAACTATAGGCTCTGGAGAAGTGACAGTAGTAACAGTCTCACTAACAACAGCAGAAACAACAGCAGAGAAATCATCAGAAACTGCAGAAGGCTCAAACTCAGGTGCCTCTGACATAAGAATCTCCTTGGAAATTGGTTCAACAGTAATAATAGAAACTTCAGCATCAATATCAACATTTTCAGCAGCAGTAGAGGCAACAATATCAGAAGCAACAATAATGCTTTCTTTAGAAGAAGCAGCAGCATACACTGAGTTGACAAAGGAGGTGATAATGCTTGGGTCACAGCAAGAAAATGGCACAAGTGCCTTGGATAGATCCTCTGGAGGCTGGACAGCATTGACCTCAGGCAGACAGCTGAAGTAAAACTGATCAAAATTTGATAACAAAGACCTGAGGTCTATTACAAGGACTGCAGCAGGAGGACTTTGTGCTTGAGGCACAGCAACAGCAGCAAGAGTAGAAGCTGAAGAAGCAGCAATAACAGCAGCAGCAGCAGATAGGCTTACAGACACAGCAGCAGCAGCAGCATGAAGACTCACTTCATAGGGCATCTCCCCCTGCCTAGATTCAGACAAGGCTGGATCAAGGCACACTGCTGTAGGGGCTGCCTGAGGGAATAGGGATGAGAGCCTGGCAGAGAGAGATGTCACTGACAGGTGTAGAGGAGCCAAGGAGGTCTCCAACAGAAGAGAGAGCCTGGGGGCAAGCAACTCATACAACCTGTCAACAAGGGCTGGAAGGTCTACTTGCTCAAGGGTGACTGGAGCAGAGGTAGAAGATGGAGGGGCAGCTGTTGGTGAGGGTAGTGGAGAGCTGGTGAATGGGGGAAGAGATGGCTGAGATGTTGGTAAGGTGGATATGGAGGACAGTGGGATGGAGATAGATGGGTTGAATGTGGGTTGGTCAATGATTTGTTGTAGAAGGTCTTGATAGGAAGTGGAGGATGAGGGTAGCTCAGGAGGAGAGGATGGAGAGTCATCCATAAAGGAATCATCAAGGAGGGTGAAGGATGGATGGGAGGGTGATGAAGTGACATCTGGTGGAGGGTAGGAGAATAATGGGTGGAAATGTTCTTCTGGTGTTGGAAGAATAGGTACTGGAGATGGTGTGGATGTTGGAGAGGGGCTGGATATGATGATGGTGGATGGAGCTGGAATGGTAGATGGTATGGGAAGGGATGGAATTGGAGGAGGAGGAGGAGAGGCAACAACAGCAGGCAGGTCATCTGCAGGGGCAGAGACCTGTGGAGAAGTGACTCTTAGAGCCCTTGTGCCTGAAGGAGTGCTGGAGGAGGGCCTGCTGGGCTTGCTGATTTGTCTGTCCCACTTTCCAAAGAGGGCACAAGACTGTCTCTTGGAAGCATTGATATGGATTCCAGAGTAGACCAGCAAAGCAGGGCACCTGTTCTGCAGAAACACCCCAATGAACCTTCCAAAGTTGACAAAACGTTTGTTGATTTTCTTCTTGATAAGGTCAAAGAAGACTTCTCCCCAATTCAGATTCTTCTTATCTACAAGAGCTCCCATGAGGCAGAGCTGATACCTTGAGATTGTATCATGGGCAGAGTGCTTAGCCAGTAGCACTTTCCCAACAACATCTGCCATGGATCTGTATTCCACAGAAAGGTTTCTTTTGAAGAGCTTGCTAGGGTTGCCCTCTGAATGACCCATTCTGGCAAGCAGGTCAGAATAGTCTTCTCCAGATAAGTTAGCAGTATCTTCACCATTCCTCAACTCAAAAACTTATGTTAAAATTGCTGGAGTTAAGGGTACCTGAGTTCCAGATATAGACCCAACAATGGTGGAGTTGTCTTGATTGTGGGCAATATAGACCCATTCCTTTATCTCATCAGATGTCAGCTTGATCCTTGTGGTCATAATGGCAGTCAGGTTCTGGTCTTTGAATAATCCCAAAATATCTTGAAAGACCTGGTCAGTTGTGCTGAAGGATTCCATGTCAATATCGAAACCAGCATCAAACTTCATGGCAGCAAGAACAGCAACAGACACAGTCATGGGTACCTACAAAGATTCAACAAACAAAACAACCAAGTGCAGAACTGTTTGGAGGGAAAGAAAATTCTTGCAGAGAAATCGAAAGCGCAAAGGAGAATGATGGCGAAAAATGAATTTTATATTAGGGTTCGACGCAGAATTGGAAAGATCATTGAACTCAGTTCGACGATCGAGGCTTCTAAAGGAATCTGAAGAGTCTTCAACATCGTCGATCTCCGTTCGACGATATTGGAGAGTGTCGAGCTCCGTTCGACGATAGTTCAGGCAACAAAATTGTCGAGCGCCGTTCGACGATCATTGACTGGAAGAGATAGTTCATACTATCTGAGAAACGCTGAACTCAGTTCGACGATTTCGGAAATCGTCGATCTCCGTTCGACGATCTTGGGGCAAATCGGCGAGTGCAGTTCAGAGATTAGAAAAATTCTAGATACTAAGAAAAATCAGGATTTTTGCCTAGTCTTGGTCAATTTTTAATCTTTCAAAATCTTGGATTTTATTTAAGACTTCCTCCATCTAACATTCTTAACTGATTTAGGAAGAAGGTGTGTTTCTTTTCATCCAAGGGCTTGGTGAAAATATCTCCCCTTTGTAAATCAGTTGGGATATAGTGTAGTTCAATTTTGTTCTTTTCAACATTATCCCTTAAGAAGTGATGCCTAATCTCTATGTGTTTTGTCCTACTATGGAGGACTGGATTTTGAGCTATAGAAATAGCACTGGTGTTATCATAAAAGATTTTTGACTTCTCTAAGTTGTAGCCATAGTCTAGGAGTTGGTTTTGAATCCACAAAATTTGGGAACAACAACTGCCTGCAGCCATATATTCAGCTTCAGCAGTTGAAGTTGACACAGATGTTTGTTTCTTACAAAACAAAGAGACAAGTCTGTCACCAAGGAACTGACAAGTTCCACTGGTGCTTTTCCTGTCAATTCTGCATCCAGCATAATCAGCATCAGAGAATCCAGTTAAATCAAATGCTGAATCTTTTGGATACCAGAGACCTAGATTTGGACAACTTTTAACATACCTGAGAATCCTCTTTACTAGTGTTAGGTGTGACTCTCTAGGGCTTACTTGGAACCTAGCACATATACATGTAACAAACATTATATCTGGTCTACTAGCTGTAAGATACAGTTAAGAGCCAATCATTGCTCTATATGTTGTCTGATCAACAGGTATCCCATGTTCATCAGCATCCAATACAGCATTAGTAGGCATGGGTATTTTCATACAAGATGCTTAAGACATACCAAATTTCTTAACCAATTCATTTGCATACTTGGTTTGAGAAATGAAGATGCCTTCAGCATGTTGTTTGACTTGCAATCCTAGGAAGAAGGATAGCTCACCCATGCTACTCATCTCAAATTTAGAGTGCATCAGGTTAGAAAACCTTCTGCACAATTTGGAGTCAGTAGAGCCAAAAATAATATCGTCTACATAAATCTGTACTAGTAGGGTATGTGACTTATGGGTTCTAATGAAAAGAGTTTGGTCTACTCTACCCCTTATAAAACCATTTTCCAAAAGAAAGCATGCTAGGGTCTCATACCATGCTCTAGGAGCTTGCTTGAGACCATATAATGCTTTATTCAATCTAAAAAAATAATCAGGAAAAGTTGGAGAGATAAAACCTGGAGGTTGTCTGACATAAACTTCCTCTTTGATGAATCCATTTAAAAATGCACTTTTGACATCCATCTAATATACCTTGAAGCCTTTATGTGCTGCATAGGCTAAAAATATTCTGATGGCTTCCAATCTTGCAACTGGTGCAAAGGTCTGGTCGTAGTCGATTCCTTCTTCTTGAGAGTATCCCTGAGCAACTAGCCTTGCCTTGTTCCTTATAATTACTCCTTGATCATCCAATTTGTTTCTGAATACTCATTTTATTCCAACAATGGAGTGATCCTTAGGCTTTGGCACTAGTTCCCATACTTTGTTTCTCTCAAATTGATGCAGCTCCTCTTGCATTGCAATGATCCAGTGTGGATCTTGCTCTGCATCTTGAATGGACTGAGGTTCAATTTGGGATAGGAAGCAGGTGTGCAACAGGTTTTGGTTGACCTGATTTCTAGTTTGCACACCAGCTGAGATGTCTCCAATTATTTGGGAAATTGGATGGTCTCTTGATGTTACTAAATCAACAGGGGGTGTTGATTGTTCACCAACCTGTGTTGTTGTTTCCTCTTGTGGTACAACAACTGGCTCTTCAAGTTGTTCTTCAATATGTTGAGCATTTTCTTCATCTCCACTGCTTTCATCCTCTTGAGTAACCTGTAACTTGTTCAAGTCTTCAACTAGAGAATGTTCCTGCAAATGTTCTATGGTAGAAGAGATCTTCTCCTTGAAAGACATGTTAGGTTCATCAAATGAAATGTGAACAGATTCCTCAATTTTTAAAGATGATTTATTATAGACCCTATAAGTCTTGCTGATCATGGAGTATCCCAGAAACACTCCTTCATCGGCTTTGGCTTGAAATTTTGCTAAATATTTCTTGTCATTGTTGTGAATGTAGCAAATACAACCAAAGACTCTAAAATAATCAACTTTAGGTTTCTTACCTTTGAGTAATTCATAGAGAGTTTTTCCCTTTAGTTTATGTATCAAACTTCTATTCAGCACATAGTTGGAGGTGTTCACTGCCTCTGCCCAAAAGGATAGAGGAAGGTGAGCATCTGACAACAATATAGTGGCAGATTCAATAAGGGTTCTATTTTTCCTTTCAGCTACCCCATTTTGTTGAGGAGTTTTAGGAGCTGAGAAAGTATGCCTGATCCCTTCACTCTGACAGAACTCTTGCATAAGAAGAGAATCAAACTCTGTCCCATGATCACTTTTGATCAGGGCAATGTGAGTATTGAACTCAATCTGTATACACTTGAGAAACTCTGTCAGACACTTAAAGTTATCAGACTTCTTCCTTAGAAAGAACACCCAAGTGAATCTAGAGAAGTCATCTACAACTACTAAAGTGTAGGATTTCCCTCCTAGGCTTTGTACTGTGATGGGTCCAAAAAGATCCATGTGTAACAGATACAATATCCTAGGTGAATCACTCTTATTAAGTGACTTAAAGCTGTTTTTAGTTTGCTTGCCTAATTGACAAGCCCTGCAGAGTCCTTCCTTCTTGTAGGGGACAGAAGGTAGTCCTCTAACAAGGTTGTCCTTGGATAGCCTAGCAATAGTTCTAAGGTTTAGGTGTCCTAATCTCTTATGCCATAAGATATTTGGTCTACAGACAGAATTAAACAAGCAGATATCTACATCAGTTGAAAGAAAATCTACTAGATAGATGTTACCTTTTCTTTTACCTGTCAACACAGTTGTGTTGTCCTCTGACTTGATTTTGCATAAGGCTTTGCTGAAGGTCACCTGGTAGCCTTCATCACACAGCTGACTGATGCTAATTAGGTTGTGCTTCAGTCCTTCCACATAAACAACCTTCTTGAAAGTTACTGATCCAATCTAGACTGCACCATATCCTTTAGTCTGTCCAAAGTTTGAATCACCAAAGATAACTTTGGGTCCAAGCTTGGCTCTGAAGGATGTGAGGTTGTCCTTGTTCCATGTCATGTGCTTAGAGCACCCACTATCCAAGTACCATTGCTGGTTAGATGTTGGATAGGTCTTCACATGCACATAAGACAATTCATTTGTTTTTGACCCAGTTTACCTTGGGCCTAGGTTGATAACCTTTAAATTCTGAAATAAAGGACATCCCAGGTTGACTCTTATATCCTTCAGGATGATATCTCCTTAGAGGTATAATCCATTCAGTATAAGGGTTAAAGATTTGGGATGAAGGACCCTTAGGATTCAATTTTGATTTGCCCTTGAAAAGTTTTCCAGAGCTCTCACCTCTGTTCGACGATCTTGGAGCTGCATTCGATGATCTTGGGTCAGATCGTCGAGCTCCGTTCGACGGTCGACTATGACTGAGATCAGGTACTTGAGATCGTCGACCTGCGTTCGACGACTTTGGCTGAGATCGTCGATCTGCGTTCGACAATTTTGCCTGAGATCGTCGAGCTGCGTTCGGCGATCGTCGATCTTCATTCGGCGATCGTCGATCTTCGTTCGACGATTTCTGCTGGGACTTGGTTTTCTTGGGCAGATCAGAATTTTTCCTAGCAACCTCTACAACTCCCTTTCCTTTATCAGAAATGAATTTGATTGGAGTTGTTAGAACTATAGGTTGGCTGGATGAAGCACCCAAGCCCAGTGTACTATTGAATCTGGAGTTCACTGTGCTTGTGATGTCCATCAGCTTGATGCTTCTCCCATTAAGGGATTCTTCAAGCTTCTTGGCCTCAGAGAGCTCACTTTTTAGTGAAACTATCTGTTCCCTACAGCACTCCAACTCCTGAGAGAGTTTGAGGTTTTCTGACTTTAAAGTATTGTGTTCAGATAATTGATTTCTGAGAGAGATAATTTCTTTCTCAGACTTTAGCAGGTCTAAACACAGTGCTTTAAATTTAGATTTAAAATCCTCTGAACTAAAATCAAAAGAACCAATTACCTGATCTTCTTCAGGTTGAGTCTCTGAGTCTGACTCTGACTCCTCTTCTTCTGAATTATGCTGTGAGGCATTGGTTGCCATCATGCAGAACTCTTTTTTTCTGCATCATCCTCATCATCACTGGAACTGGATGAGGCTTCTGACTCCTCTTCAGTCTCACTCCAGGATTCAGCAACAAACCCTTTTCTTGTATGTTTGTTTTTACTTGATGAGGGTTTGCCATTGCCATTCCTCTTGGAGTCTTTCTCCTTTCTTCTTTCTTTCCTGTCCCTTCTGTCCTTGTTCTTGTTCTCTGGACAGTCAGGAACTATGTGCCCTGGTTTCCTGCAACCAAAGCAAATAATATCTTTATTATTGTTAATGGACTTGTCATACCTTGGCTTATCCTGCTCCTTGTATGATCTCCTTCTGAAGTCCTTTTTGGCCATCTTATAAAATCCTTTGGCCAACAAACTGAGTAGTTCATGATTGCCTGTGGCTTTGACTTCAGGCAGATCTTCAGTTGCCTTGAAGGCTATGGTCTTCTCTTTTCTTGTGGCTGGTGAGGCAGCCTTCTGCTCCTCCTCTCTATTTTTGATGAGTAGCTCATAAGATTTGAGCTTACCCAATAGAGCTTCAGTAGTGATCTCATTCAGACTTTTGGCATCTTTAATTGGCCAGATTCTTGAATCCCAAGTGCTAGGGAAGCACATTAGGATCTTGTCATTGAGTTCAGTTAGAGAGATCTCTTTGTCCAATGTCCTGAGTTCACTGACAATTAGACTTAGCATGTTGTACATATCTCCCACTGACTCAATTTCTCCCTTTTTGAAATTCTCATATTGAGAGATGAGATGGGATCTCCTATCCTTTCTCTCATCAGTTGAGCCTGAGACTATTTCTGAGAGTTTGTCCCAAATTTCCTTTGTTGAATTGCATTCAGCCACCTTTTGAAATATGTCATCAGACATTGTCTGGGCCAAGATGTTCATAGACTTGGCATCAGCTACTTTCCATTTCTTGATGTCAGCATCTGTTCCAGATGGAGGTGGAACAACATTTGTACTGGAGTTCTCTGGAGTTCTTGGACATACTGTCAAAACAGAGTTGAAAATATCTTCGTCAATAGAATTCATGTACAGTCTGATCCTTGCTTTCCAAAGTGCAAACTTGGAAAGATTGCACACTGGAGGTCTGGTGCTAGCATAATCTTTATTTTGGGTCATGATTTGTAAAAACAAAATCTAATGATAAAATACAAAAGAAAGCAGATCTAACTTGGGATATTTGGTTCAGGTGTTAGCCTGTACAACCAATCAGGTATGGTATGTTAAACCAACCTCGCTTTGATACCAATTGAAAGTGCAGCTAGATCTGATATACTCTAGAGGGGGGTGAATAGAGTATATGGTTCTTTGAAACTTTTTACAACAATTATTGTAATAAGAGTGAGCAGGGAAGCAGTTGAAAATCTAATCACAGAACTAAGTTAATGAAAAGCTAATCATAGAAGAATCAAGACCAGAAACAAACATAAAGACAAGCAAAACCAGAAGACACAAGGAAATATAGTGGTTCCCCTAAACTTGGGTACATCCACTCTTCTACCACCCTAGGTAGGAATCCACTACAAGATGAGTTGATCAGTTGTCCTGGGCACCAATGAGCTTTTGATAAGGTGCTCAAAAACCAAAGCAGATTTTTTGATCAGGTGTCTTTCCACCAATGAGCTTTTGACAAGGTGCTCAAAAACCAAGCTCAAACTTTTGAAGGGAGTTTGAGAAACTCTTTACAGAGATGGGGTGAGAGAGTGATGGAAGTCTTCTCTTTCTCAAACAACTGATAAGACTATGTGGATTGTTGATGGTGTCAAAGCTCCCCCTGAATCCTTGAGATCTTTAGGAAGAAAAGCTTTGTTGAGGGTGATAGGCCTTCAAAGATTGAACTCCAGCAACAGATGATTTCAGCAATGACTGAAATGTTGAATGTCTGGAGTCTTGAAATATGTTTGCCTTGAACACTTGAAAACTAGAGAGATCTGAAGATTTTAGAAAAGGTTGATCTCCTTTGATGAGTGTTCTTTAGAATTCTTTTGAGAAAGAATATTTGTGTATATATCTCTGTAAACTGTGTGTCTCTCTCTGTATGTTTTTTTGGAGATTCAGAAAATCTTCTCTTTTATTCTATGGTACTGAACAAAACATTCTTTGAGAAGAATAGCCGTTGGCCAGCATTAATTGCATCCTTAATTACAAAATCTCTTCTGGAGGAGAGTCCACAGATATATTCCTTGAAAAATCCCCTGAAACTTGGTCCAGAAATGAATGAAAATGGCTAGGAAATCTCTGAATTAATTGCAGAATAATGCCTTAACTGATTTGAATTTGAATCTAGAAACATCCTTGAAGTTATCTGAAATCATCGAACTGAGCTCTGCTATCGTCGAGCTGAGCTCAGCGATCTAGAAATATACAACAGCAAAATATCGTCGATCTGAGCTCAAAGATCGTCGAACTGAGCTCAGAGATAAAGATCCAAAGCAGAGTCAAAATCGTCGACCTGAGCTCACCTATCGTCGAACTGAGTTCGACGATATAATGAAGTTGAGCTCAGCGATCGTCGAATGGAGTTCGACGATCTGTCGAAGTTGAGCTAGACGATCGTCGATCGGAGTTCGACGAATCGTCGTGCTGAGCTCGACGATATTACTTAGTCTCCAAAACAGAAAATCCTGGTCTTGAGGGCAGCTTCCAAACCTACACTTCTAACCCTTAGACTCAATTCTAATTGACCTATTGAGCTATACAGGATGTCAAGCATTGATTCCTAGAGACATAGTGATCCTGACCCAAATTAGTAATAGGGTGTTCCAACAGGCTCCATACAAATGTATTTTGAGGACTTCACTTATCTGGGGGAAAATCATTACCCATGTAGTTCTCTTCGGAGCCATAACGAAGCTTTTCTACGCGGATGGAAAGGAGAACGTCACTCTCCTCTTCGTGGATTTATCTTTGGATCTGGCCTCCGACCACAAGATCTCCTTCAGCGAGCTCAAAAAGCTCATCCCAGCACTTCCTTAGATTCTTCTTCCTTTTCACTCAAGGAAGATCAAGAAATGAAGAGAGAGAGAGAGAGCGAGAGAGAGAGCGAGAGAGAGAGAGAGAGAGAGAAATGAAAATAAAACCTCCTTCCTATTCTTCTCTGGTTAATTGGATTCGGGACTAATCCCAACCACATGATGTCTTAATCAAAACAAAGCAAAGGCCATGACTTGAGCTGACTGGTCAACTTTGGCGTTATCGCCTAGCGATATCGACTATCTCCACTCGACGATATCGACTTCATCGCCTTGACCACTTTGAACTAGGTCAACCACCGCTTATTGGCCGCTTAACAGCCACGTGGCACAATCGCCCAGCGATATCCACTGTCTCTCGCGATATCAAGCCACTCAACGCTTTCAGGCATTGAGTGCGTCAAGAGCGTCGAGAGCATTGAGAGCATCGAGAGCGTCGAGAGCGTCAAGAGCATCAAGTGATGACTCAACGCTTCTCATTATCGTCATATGGCGAAACCCACTATCACCAATCGACGATAACCATTCGACGATTCGTCAAACGCGTTGAATGCCTCGAGTGCAGCTCGACGAATGCTGCATCACTATCTCCATCAGGCGATACCTGATATCTCTCAGCGATACTGACAAACTTCCTGCTATCAAATTTGAGGTGTTACAACCCTCCAATACTTACAGAAATTTCATCCCTAAATTTACATACAGTTATAAGGAAGATAATAACTTAAAAGTTACAACAACTGATTATTCATATACATAATGTATAATAATTTATACAAACATCCCGAGATATTCATCACGCATGATCTGCTCACGCTCCCATGTCAGCTCTTCATGGCCATAATTGTCCCACCGGAATTTGACCATCCCGATTGTCTTGTTCCGTAGCTGTTTGATCGTCGTATCCTCGATTCGAATGTGCTTAACTTTCTTCGTTATCCTACTATCGACTGGTACTTGATCCGCAACTACCACTTGAGCTGGTTCTTTTACAGCTTTTGCAGCACCAATATGTGAAACTCATCGTGCAAACCACTTAGCTCCGCAGTTAGAGCTAACTGATAGGCTGCGTCTCCAATTCTCTCCACCACTTCAAACAGACCAAGGTACCTCAGACTTAACTTTTTCAAGCGCCGAACCCTGGACACACATTTGAATGGCTTGCTTTTCAAATATACCAAATTTCCAACCGCAAACTATACGTTTCAGTGTTTGGCGTTGTAATATTTTTCTTGTCTATCTTGGGCCATTACCAGCCTCTCTAGAATAGAGCGTATCGTCGAATTAGCTTCTTCGACATCCTTACATTTATACAACTTAGACTCGCCTGTTTCTGCCCAAGCTAACGGTGTACGACACTTCCTACCATACAAAGCTTCAAAAGGAGCCATATTGATACTAGCTTAATAGCTATTATTGTAGGTGAATTCCACCATACATATATGATCTTCCCATCTCTTTCCAAAATCCAAGTCGCACGTTCGTAGCATGTCCTCCATCGTTCTGTTGGTCCTCTCAGTTTGGTCATCCATTTGTGGATGAAAGACCGTACCGAATGTTAACTTTGTCCCCAATAATTGATGGATTAGTCTCCAATCATTTCAAGTGAAGGGCCCGTCTCGATCACTTACGATGCTACGGGGAACACTATAATCGTATTATTTGCTTGACATAGAGTTTAGCCAAACTTTCCACTGAATCGTCCCTTTTGTTCGGAATGAAGTGAGCTACTTTTGTCAACCGGTCTACAATCACCCAAACCGAATCGTTACCGCGTTGAGATCTCGACAAATCGTGCACAAAATCCATCGATATGTCATCAAACTTCCACTCTGGTATAGGTAGTGACTTTAGAAAACCTCCAGGCTTCTGACACTCAGCTTTCACTAATGCATAAGTCTGACATTTTGCCACATAATGGGCAATATCTTTATTCATGCCCAGCCACCAAAATAACTTTTTCATGTCCTTGTACATCTTTGTGCTCCCTGGGTGAATTGAGTACTTCGTAAAGTTAGCTTCATACATCAATTCTTCCCTTACTTAACACATACTCGAGACGCACAAACGATCACCTTTTTGCAAAAGGCCATCATCCCATGAGAATTGGCCATTTGACCCATCTACTGCATAGTGTTGTAGACTTTCATCAAGTTCTGTTGGTCGCCGAATCGTGTCCGAAACGTCGTATTGTACGTCCGACGAGTTCAGGCATGCATTTGGAGTAGCATTCTTCTCCACACAAGAAATGTCTTAGGCCTCCAACTCCTGTATTAGATTCTCATCGTGCATTTGCAACCAATTTTCCCTTGTAGGAGTCCTATGACTCAAGGCATCTGCGATGACATTTCCCTTCCCTGGAGTATAATGAATCTAAAATGTGTAGTCTCCAAAGAACTCTCTCCACCTACAATGTCTCATATTCAAATCCTTTTGATCCAATAAATACTTAAGGCTCTTATGGTCCGTAAAGATGTCGATTTTCACGCCATATAAATAATTACGCCACAGTTTAAGTGCAAAAATCACCGCCGCCAACTCCAAGTCTTGGACGGGATAGTTCCGCTCATGCACTTTCAACTGGCGTGAGCCATAAGCAATCACCTTGCCAAACTGAAGATGAACGCAGCCTAAGCCACTTCATGATGCATGCCTATAAATTTCAAAGCCGTCTGAACCACATGGCGACATCAAGATTGGCTCTGTGGTCAAGAAACTCTTCAACTCTTCAAAAGCTCGCGCGCACTCTAGCATCCAAACGAACTTCTGATCCTTCCTCGTTAGTGTGGTAAGAGGCAAGGCTATTCGCGAAAAGTTCGCTACGAAGCTCCTGTAATAACCCGCTAGTCCAAGGAAACTCCGGACTTCGGCGACAGAAGACAACACCGGGCACTCCCGTACCGCAACTATCTTTGCAGGATCCACCGCAATGCCCTCTCCACTAATCACATGACCAAGAAAGGCCATTGATGACAACCAGAACTCGCACTTAGAGAATTTGTCATAGAGCTTGTTTCTCCTCAGGGTATACAACACCATCCGTAAATGGTTTGCATGATCCTCTACCAACTGAGAGTACACTAGAATGTCATCAATAAAGACGATGACAAACAAATCCAAGTACTCCCTAAACGTCTGATGCATTAGATACATGAATACCGATGGCGCATTTGTTATCCCAAACGGCATGACAACGAACTCGTAATGACTGTAGCGTGTCCCAAACCCTGTCTTGGGAATTTCACATTCACAAATCTTCAACTGATAATAGCCAGACTTCAAATCTAACTTCAAGTAAACAATTGACCCCACTAGCTGATCGAACAAGTCATCAATCCGTGCAATCGATTACTTGTTCTTTCCCGTCAGCTTATTCAACTCTCGATAGTCAATACATAGCCGCAAGTTGTTGTCCTTCTTTTTGACAAATAGGACTGGATTGCTCCAAGGTGCATTACTTGGGCGTATAAAACCTTGCTCCAGTAACTCTTGCAAATGAACCTTTAGTTCCGCCATCTCCTTTAGCGCAACACGATATGGCGAGCGGCCCACAGGTTTCACACCTGACCCAAACTCAATCGAGAAGTCAATCTCCCACTGAGGTTGTAACCCTGAAAGATCCATAGGAAACACATCAGTGTACTCCGATATAATATTAACATCACTCACATTGGGCTTCAACTCAACATCCTCCAACAGCGTGAAGAAAAATTTCGCGCCCTTCCGAACTACCTTGACCACTTAAATAGCAGATATCAATGTCTTGCTTGACCCTCGCATACCAGCGAACTTAGTCTCTTGTTCGGTGTTTTCCCCCAGTGTGACTTCCTTAGAGTTGCAATCTATATAGGCATGCTGCTCCGAGAGCCAATCCATACCAAAATTTACATCAAACTCTGATATCGGGAGCACAGATGCTTACAAACCAAAAGCCCGACTTCCTATCTTCACCTCAACATAATAGGATCGATTCGTGTGCATCAAGCACCCATTAGGAAGTAGCACATTCACCTGATCTGTCGGTGTAAATGAAGACACTCTGATACGCCCTATGAAGTCCTCCGACAGAAAAGAATGAGAAGCTCATGTATCAAACGGTGCTCTCGCCGGACAATCCAATATCAGGACAAAGCCTAATGCAAACCAATCACACACACAAGTAACGCACAAAGTACTAAGTATGGAAAACAGTAAAAACTGAAGCTTAACTCAACTCATACCTGTTACGACGTCACTTTATTTTATGGCCTCCTATTGGCCAAGATTAAAGACTCAAGGTTGTGCTTGGGATGTAGTCGATTCTACCACTGTCTTTCCCTTCTCCGCATAAGATGCACCCATCTTTTTATCCCCTTTTGGAGGGCCACTCCAACAGTCTCGAGCGAAATGACCCACCTTTCCGCATGTATAACATGTGGGCGGACCTCTCCCAGATGTTGCTCCAGATTTTGCTGACCCAGGTACATTGAACTCTGCCTTTTTCCCCGCCAAGTCATCTCTGACCCCTTCATAGAACTGATTTGTTTTCTGTTCATCATCTGCAAACGTAAAGCCTGCATATCTTCCCAGTCTCGTGAACTCGTGCAAGTAGTCATCCACCGACCTCTTGCCTTGCATTAGCCTTTGAAACTTGTTGTCCATCGCAATCCGTTGTGTTGATGGAACATACCTTGCCAGAAAACATCTTGAGAACTCTTCCATTGAGATCTCATTCAACAACCGACCAGCAAACTGTTGCAGCTCCATCTCATCCCACCAAAGTCTTGCCTCACCATCCAGCAAGAAGGTAGTCACAGTGACTTGTTGCCACTCTTCCATTTCAGTTGCAGTCAGGACTTTCTTTATCCTTGAGAGGCAGTCTTCCGCATGTGTAGGTGTTCCAATACCCATAAACACATGGGGTTTGAAACTCACCACATGTTTCAATTATTTCTCAGTTGCTCGCCTTGCATCCACTGGCTCAACGACCACTTGTCTCACCGCTATGTGTTCCACTACGCCAACCGGTTCCTGAACCATCTCAGGAATAGGAGGTTGTCTCTGAACTCCAGGCTGCGCATTCATCATTGCGAACACGGCTTCAACAACCAATCATATAGTTTTCGCAGAAGGAGGAGGTGTTGGCACCTCATTTAGTGCACTACTCTCCACTAAGCGCTGGAGTTCTTGCTACCCCGCACCACTTCTAGTTGCCTACAATATTAAACAAACAAATAAGCAACTACAAATATTGCCAAAAGCAATCACAGGAACATACCTGTTCCACAAACATGTATATTTTCATTTCTAAGTGGACATTCATGGATTCAAAATTTTTATAACGGTAGCGCAAATACACGTGCTCACCACCACTTAAAATAATTCGACCACAAATTCCAAGAAGAAAGACCGAGAACGGAGTCTGATACCAATTTTGTAACGCCCCTATCTGTTGCATAACATATGCCAGAAGGTCCGGTCGGGACCCGATGCCATATACCACGGACATGCAAGGAGATTATATGTAGTTTGCCAAACCCAAGTTCAAGTAGAAACGCGTCCCACCATAAAGTATTCTAGCGGAAGCAATTTAAGTTAAGAACCCATACACAATATGGATGTCCACTACACAAAAGGAACGATTTACTATATTACAACACATGTTTTGGACGTAGCCTTATTACAACTGTTTCAGTTAATAAAGTGACTTCATACAACGATACGCAGGCCTGCCACACATGAAACAGTAAAGTTCGCCTTTGGACCTTCAAGGGCCAGCCAATTGTAGCACATGGGCTTCAGCCGCTACTTCCACTTGGCTCTCCAGCACCTGTACAAAAGGGCCCAACAAAACATGGCAAACAAAACAACATTCAGCATTTTCCTGACCCATTTATAACGATCCAACCCCTTACTTGGGGTAGCATTGCTCCATCCCTGCAAACAAGGCATAACATATATATGACAACAAAAAAGTGCGTTGAAGCACCATTTATCACATACGTTGGCCCAACGACCACACGCCCTGTGCACTCCGGGCACATTTTTGGTGTACCGGACTCTCCCGTGTAACACCACCATTCAGAGGTCCATGACTTAATGGTAACTTTGTCATTCAGAGGTAGTTAACTTGACGACTACGTCGTTCAGAGGTACTTAACTTAACGACTACATCGTTCATAGGTACTTAACTTGACGACTATGTCATTCAGAGGTACTTAACTTGATGACCAACTGCCCATTCAGAAGTACTTAACTTGACGACCTAGTCTTTCAAAGGTACTTAACTTAATGGCACAGTAGTTGGCCTTCACGGCTCAACGCATCACAAGCCACACGACTTTGTCCATTTCGGGCTGGCACCCACCATAGGCCAGGCAACTTAAGCACAAAGCCTACATACCATGGCCCCCTGGTCTCTTAAAGACAGGCCACATAACACTAGCTCACAAGGAGCTATCGCCTGACGACACTCACTATTGCCCAATGACATCAACAATTCATGAAACTGTGATCATTCCTGGGTATTTTCCTGGAAATTCTTCCAGTACTTTGGTACAGCATCCTACAAAACCCTTGACTCTAGATTTCACATGTACTTCACTCGCATTTCCACGGAGTCTTCTCCAGCATGCAAAAGAAACATCACCAATCCAGAACAACTTGTCCAAATGGGCTTCGTACAGCATGCCTATTCCGTACTTTACATTTTCGGATCTAAATGCAGGAATATATGGGTATCAAACCGATCTACCCATTGGAATCTACCCATTCCACCTTTTGGTGAGGGGATCCATGAAAATGCATATCAATGACTTCACTTGTCCGGGAGAAAATCGTTACCCTTGTAGTTCTCTTCGGAGCCATGACGAAGCTTTTCTACGCGAATGAAAAGGAGCACGTCACTCTCCTCTTCGCGGATTTATCTTCGGATCTGGCCTCCAACCACAAGATCTCCTTCAGCAAGCTCACAAAGCTCAGCCTAGCACTTCCTTATCTTCTTATTTCTTTTCACTTAAGGAAGATCAAGAAATGAAGAGAGAGAGAGAAAGAGAACGAAACCTCCTTCCTATTCTTCTCTGGTTAAGTGGATTCGGGAGTAATCCCAACCACATGATCTCTCAATCAAAACAAAGCAAAGGCTAGGACTTGATTTGACTGGTCAACTTTGGCGCTATCGCATGGCGATATCGACTATCGCCACTCGGTGATATCAAATTCACCGCCTTGACCTCTTTGACCTTGGTCAACCACTGCTTATTTGCCTCTTAACAGCCACGTGGCACTATCGCCCAGCGATATCCACTATCACACGTAATATCAATCCACTCAATGCTTTCAGGCGTTGAGTGCGTCAAGAGCATCGAGAGTGTCGAGAGGATCGAGAGCGTCGAGTGATGACTCAATGCTTCTCACTATCGCCATATGACGATACCCGCTCTCACCAATCAACAATATCCATTCGACGATTCGTCGAATGTGTTGAATGCGTCGAGTGCAGCTCGACGAACGTTGCATCGCTATCGCCATCAGGCGATACCCAGTATCTCCCGACGATACTGACAATCTTCCTGCTATCAAATTTGAGGTATTACACACTCTATGCCTCAAGATGTAGAATTCTACTAAGTATTTTCTGCGTTAAGTGACAAGGCTTCACTCAATACCTATGCAGATTGTCTAGAATTTACCAATTCCACAAGTGCATAGTCATGCTGACGTTATCAATAATTCAAATGTTGCGAGAATAGCGTGCTAGATGACAAAAGGCGCAGAATGCCTTTAGTACAGCTGTAAATGCAAAAGATAGAGTGGCAGTTACCAACTTTTATTGGTCCATACTACAAAAAGAGCCATTGGAGGACGGGATACAAAAAGCTTAGTCCCAAGAAAGAACATAGAGTTTTTTGGTCATCTTCTTCCTCTTAACTAAGTGGAAGATTTCAAAGGACTTGTTCTTACAGTTATTCTGTAGAACACAAACAAAGTTTGGGTATTGAAGATACAAAAGAACGGAAGAAACATTTCGTCTTCAACAGTTGGATAAGAAAGTTCTTTCTTTCTAAGTTTGAAGGGGAAGTAGAGGAAACCTAAGTTGTTGGTGCTCTTCAAGGCCACTACAATTAACTCAACTATATCAAAGGCTTGAAGAGTTAGTGCTTTGCAGTAATCTTCTCAGTACAAGCAGAAACTTCTTGAAGATCCTATTTTTTATTGTTGTGAAGAATTAGGGCTGAGACTATTCAGTCCAGAAGGCAGACTCAGAGAATCATTTCTCTGGAGCTTCTATCATCAAACTTATACTCATTCTATAGGATCTTAATTGATCTGAGTTCTAAGGCTAGATTATAAAGGCTGAGATGTATGATTCAATGTGAATCTGATTAGGTAGGGTCTGTGTGTTTGAGGTAGGATCTGAGTCAGAACTGAGCTGTAAGAGAAAATTTCTCTGAGTGTAGGGCTATCCTTCAAGCTTGAGTTGTAGGGCTTTTCATTAAGACTGAGGTAGGTTATCTGTAGGATCACTGAGCTGTAGGAGTAGATCTTACTATGAGTTGTAGGGTTGTGGCCTGAGGTAGGACTTGAAGGAAGTCTGAGAGATGCTGAGAGATCTGCGGTTTAAGCTCTTTGAGCTGAGATTTGGAGAAGAATGACTTTCTCACAACCCGCATTTTCTCTGCATTTAAATAATATACCAGCTTAAGAGAAAACACGCGTCATGATGCCACACCGTGCATGGGATAACTACAGGTGCTCAAGCAAGAACTCGAACAAACACTTTATATGAAATCCTTAAGTTATTATGAAGAAACTGTAATTTAAGTTAAGTTTTGATAGTTGTATCCCTCGGCTCAGTGGACCAACTAGTGCACTAGTGAAAACATGAACAAATACTGCGGAAAATAATTTGTTTATATTGATTAACATCCTACACGAGCAAAAATATCTAAATAGGACTACTCATTATATGTATACCTCTAAATTTAATACAAGTGAAAGTCTTTATTTTCAAGGTATCTTACAACCTAGGGGGTGAATAGGTTATCTTACTGTTATTATTCTCTTTTTGATTTTATCTTTTGAACTATGTGTGTTGGTAGTAGGTTGCATTCAAGAACCTGCACACAGAAAACAAAACAGAAGAGTGCACACATATTTATAATGGTTCCTCAATTTTAGGTACATCCACTCTCCTCCCACCTTGTCATCTTCCTGTTAGTCAAGGTCCTTCTCCAAACTACTGCTCCAAAGAGCTTACACCTCAGATCCCTCAAGATCTCTCAGTCTCCTCCAAAACCTACAACTCAGCCACAAGGGCCTATAACTCAGTGATCAGCAGATCACCTACCTCAGGCCAAAGGCCCTACACTCAGTCTAGGAGGACAACCCTACCTCAGATACACTAGGTATCCTATCTTAGAGCCAAAGGTCCTACACTCAAAGAGTATTCCTCTCCTACACCTCAGTGACCAATTGACCACCTATCTCACACTTGAAACCAAGTCCTACAGCTCAGATATAGTTGGATCCTACAACTTAGAGAGCTTCACTCTCGTACAACTCAAACAATATTACCCTACCTCAGGATCAGAGAGCCCTACAACACAGATCCAAAAGGATCCTACTAGAGTGAAATAGATTTATATATATCACAGAGAAATTTCTCTGTGATATCCTCTTAAGCTGAGTTATCTCAGCTCAAACTTTCTTCACAGCTACAAGGATCTTGTGCTAGAAGTATCTAGCAGTAGACTGCTTTGCATACTCCTCCTTCCCTGGACAGAGTCAGCCACTTTATTCTTTCTTATTTTCAGCTTCAGAAGTGGATCTTCAGTTTAGAGCTTGTTGAACTAAGAAACAACTTGATCTGTAGAGACTTCTTCCTTATTTCTGCTTCTCCCTCATAAAGAAAGCCTTCTGATCTTGCTGGTGTCAACGAAGTAGACACACAGCTAACTAAACTTTTTGCAAGAAGACTTCAAGCTTTTTCACGTAGCAATGCGAGAAAGATGAAGTCCATCTGCAACCATTTTGAAAATGATAAAGCCCTAAAAGTTGTTTTCGTCTTTCCCACTCTCTTCCTTTTGTACTTCGCCGATCAATGGCTCTTAGACATCAGTGGGGCCCACTTATAACATCTAGCTGCACTGCTTTAGCGAAAGAAGATGTACAGTAGCTTCGCAGCATAGTTTTTGTGTTCTGTAACTTTTCCGTACATGATTTGAAATTAGTTGACTTTATTGATTTTGTAGATTTTGCTGACGTCATCACCTGTGGACTTAGCCAAAATCGAGCATCAGTAGAATATACATTGAGTGAATGAGATTCACTCAATGCCAAAGTACTTAGATATAATTATGTCTATCTAGGCATTGACAGCGTTGAGTGAGCAAGCCTCACTCAATGTTTTTTTCCTTAACCAATTCTGCAACCTTTTCTATAAGCTTGGCGTTGAAAGCATTGAGTGAGCTTGCCTCAATCAACGCTTTTTGCCTTAATAAATTTTCTACTCGGGCATCTTAAGCATTGAGAGCGTTGAGAGCATTGAGTGTCCATGCCTCACTAAATGCTTTCACTTTACCCAGATTTTTTTAGTCATGGCGTTGAGAGCGTTGAGTGAGCATGCCTCACTCAATGCTTTCTTCCTTAGGCAGATTTACCTGCTCCTTGGTATTGAGTGAGTAAGCTTCACTCAAGGAATTTGGACTTAGCCAAATTTTCATGTCTTAAAACCACAGATACTGACTTGATTAGACAGTCAACACTTAATCATATAACATTGAGTGAGGTTGCTTCACTTAACGCTTATGGACTTTGTCAAATATTAGCACAACGTTTTTATGGCTTTGAATTACAGGCGAACATTCAACGAATATAGAGTACGACGTTGAGTGAGTGATACTCACTCAACGCCTATGGACTTAACTATTTTTCTGCCCATTTCATCTTAGGCTTTTACTGTATTAGCATGTCTCAAAGCCTTTTGTTGTATGGCATTGAGTGAGTTGACTTCACTCAATGCATGTGTACTTAGCCACTTTCTCAGCTTGTCACTCCTTTGGCTTTGACTGTATAGGCTCCACTCAGCACCATAAGTCATCTGGCGTTGAGTGAGTAACCTTCACTCAATGCTTGTGGACATAGACAGATTTCTGTCTATCCACATCTTAGGTAACAATTTAATTGACTTAGCCACTTAGGTTATCTGTCCCATCAATGTTTCTAGGACATCCTTGCATGCATGAACTCAGGCACACATCAATTACAAATTTATGTATATTACTGACAAGATTGACTTCACTCAAATCTAGGATATTGAGGGCAATGGACCCAACAATCTCCCCCTATTTGATGAAGTCAGAACCCTTAAGTAATTGATTCAATAATGAGTCAATGATATACATAGCACTATGCAACAATAAGAAATTTAAAAGCATATAACTGGTGAATGATTTATAGTTACCACACCTTCTTGCCTGCAGGATGAACATTATTATACCTGCTCCGCCTGAATTGCTACAACCATTCTTGATCATATACCTGCTCATCGTTTCCTCCCCCATTTGACTTTAGCAAACAGTTAGCAGGGTTTTGAATTGCTGGAACAGTGCCGGACATGCTCCCCCTCAACTGATGCATCATCTTGAAGAGTCTTCATTTTTTTGAAGAACAATTCGATCTGCAAAAATACAAAATAATTTGCAACAAAATGAGGATCAATTGAAGCTATACCAAGTTTAACATTACCAACTCACACTTGAAGGTGTTAAACTTTGATTCATCTAATGGTTTAGTGAAGATGTCAACCACTTACATGTCGGTTGGGACAAACTCAAGGTTGATATCTTCACATTTCACATGCTTCCTAATGAAATGATATCTGATTTCAATGTGTTTAGTCCTGCTGTGGGAGACATGATTCCTAGCAATTGAAATTGCACTAGTAGAATCACAAAATAAGGAACTTCTACTTATCTGATGGTTGTTGTCCTAGAGCTGATGCTGAATCCATAGCAACTGAGCACAATAGTTACCTGATGAGATGTACTCTGACTCTGCAGTTGAAATTACAACACTAGTTTGCTTCATGTTGCTCCATGAAACTAGTCTTCCTCCTAGGAATTGATAGGTGCCAGAAGTGATCTTCCTATCCTCCTTATAGCCTGTAAAGTTTGTATTTCAATGGCTAGTTAGTTCAAATTCCCCATTCCTTGGGTACCACAAGCCAAGATCTGGTGTGCCCTTAAGATACCTCAGAATTCTCTTTGTAGGAGAGTAATGAGATTCGTTGGGACAAGCTTGATACCTAACACAAACACATATAACATACATGATGTCTGGCCTACTAATAGTTAGATAAATAAGGGAACCATTTATCCCCCTATACAAAGTCTCATCAATAGGTTTCCCTGCCTCATCTTTGTATATGGGCATGCTTGATCCCATGAGAGTTCTCATGGTGGAGGAATTTTCCATACCAAATTTCTTTATTAACTCCCTAGTGAACTTAGACTGGGATATGGACAAGCCACCATCAGTCTGTCTTACTTGGAGACCCAAGAATAACTTAAATTCACCCATACTACTCATCTCAAACTTCCCCTGCATAAGTTTGGCAAACTTCCTCTAGAGTTTATTATCAGTAGATCCAAAGAAGATATTATCTACATATATCTGAACTAGGATGATCTTACCCTTAGATTCCCTCAGGGATAGGGTCTTGTCGATCTCCCCCCTTGAAAATTTATTCTCAATGAGGAAGTTATACAAGGTCTCATACCATGCTTTAGGGGCTTGCTTTAGCCCATATAGAGCTTTCCTAAGTCTATAAACAAAATCAGGTGAGTTGTTAACTACAAAACCTGAAGACTGCCCAACATAGACTTCCTTTTTTAAGTCACCATTCAGGAAGACTGACTTGACATCCATTTGGTAGACCTTGAATCCCGTGTGTGCAACATATGCAAGTAACAATCATATTGCCTCCAACCTTGCTACAAGGGCAAATGTTTGATCAAAATCAATGTATTCTTCTTGCATGTACCCCGTAGCTACAAAACTTGCTTTGTTCTTGATTATAATCTCATTTTCATCAAGTTTGTTTTTGTAGATCCACTTGACTATAATGACATTATGTCCATGAGGTCTGGGAACCAGCTTCCAGACTTTGCATCTTTTGAACTGGTTCAGTTCCTCTTACATAACCACTATCCAGAATTGATCTATGTTGTCCTCTTCAAACTTCTTTGGCTCCACTT
Source organism: Platanthera guangdongensis (assembly GCA_039583875.1). Taxonomy (NCBI): domain Eukaryota; kingdom Viridiplantae; phylum Streptophyta; class Magnoliopsida; order Asparagales; family Orchidaceae; genus Platanthera; species Platanthera guangdongensis. Next base: position 150,632,934 of record CM077156.1, on the reverse strand, counting down.
GTGACATGAAGCTTGCATACATTGTTGTATTCAGATTTTTGCTTCTTGTCACTATTCCATGGCGTGGTTCACCAATGATTTGGTGAGCTGGATGTTCTCTTAAATGCCTCATTGCTGTAGGTAATCTTCTTTCTACATCTGCTTCAGGAACAGCTCCTTGTTGATCCTCATCTGTTCCAAGTGAGTCTGGTGGACCTTCTGGAATATCCACTTCATTTTGGATAGTTGTTTCTACTTCCTTGATGGTCAAATTGCCCATCATCTGTTTTGTACCTGCAGTACTGGAAGAGAAGCTTGACAACTCCCTGTTAATCATGGTGGACTCATCAAAGACTACATGCACAGATTCTTCTATAACTTGGCTTTGCAAGTTGTAAATCCTATAAGCATTGCTATGATTGTTATACCCAACAAAAATCTCATCAAAGGACTTGACAACAAACTTAGTTATATAGGACTTTCCATTATGAAACACATAACATTTACTACCAAAGATTTTGAGATAGCTCAGGATTGCTTTTCTGCCTTTCAAGATCTCATAGGGAGTTTTCTTGTGGCTCTTGGTGATAGAGGCTCTGTTAAGGACATGACATGCAATGTTGACAACCTCAGCACAGAAATATTCTGGGAGAGATGTGTCACTCAACAGGATCCTACCAGCCTCTATGAGAGTTCTATTTTTCCTCTCAACAATTCCATTTTGCTGGGGTGTTTTAGGTGAAGAGAATTCTTGATGAATCTCATGCTCTTCACAGAACCTTATCATGCTATCAGACTGGAATTCAGTCCCGTGGTCACTTCTGATTTTGACCACAGAGTTGTTAAACTCATTCTGAATTTGCATGACAAACTTAATGAAGATATCAAGGGTTTCATTCTTTATCCTGAGGAAGAACACCCAAGCAAACCTGGAAAAGTCATCAACCACCATAAGTGTGTAGACCTTCCTACCAAGACTATGAACTGGCATAGGACCAAATAAGTCCATATGAAGCAGGTATAGACACCTCACAGAATCTTTGCTCCTAATTCCCTTGAAGGAAGCTTTTGTCTTCTTGCCCTTTTGACAAGCAGAGCAGATGCCCTCCTTGGAGCACTTCACATTGGGACTTTTCCTAACTAACTCTTGACTGGAGAGCTTGCCAATAGTATTATAATTTACATGGGCTAGCCTCTTGTGTCTTATAATTTACATGGGCTTTCTCATTTTCCACTAGACAGATAGAAGAGTTTGTATTTAAGCATAGAAAGTTGAAGCAATAAACATTTCCACTCCCAGTGCCTGTCAAAATGACCTCTTGGTCACTTGACCTCCTAATTAGGCACTTATGCATGTGGAAGACAATAACATATCAAAGATCAGAGAGCTGACTTATGCTTATAAGGTTATGTTGCAACCATTCAACATAAACCACCTTAGTGATGGTGACTATATCATTGGTGATCTTACCATATCCTCTTGTTACCCCCCCTATCTGAACCACCAAAGATTACTTTGGGTCCATCTTTTACAGGCGTGTACTCCTTCAAATTGCTCCTTGTCCCAGTCATGTGCCTGGAACAACCACTGTCCATGAGAATTATAGGGTCGGGCTGGGATGCGCGATTCACGACCACCATGGTGACCTTTTAGCTGCTAAAGGGATAAAATGCCACAGCCGATCGGTCAATATGACTGAATTCCGTGGAGCTATAGCGGGGCTTGCTCTAGCGAGGAGTTTTTTTAATAATATTTTGGAAATCATTCTTGAAGTCGACTCCACAAGTGCCTGCGACAGTCCTAATCGTGTCCTATCTGTGGCCTACTCGGGCGACAATGAATCTTCCTTTGCTAAGCTGATCATGGAAGCTCCAAGGGTGGTTATCTCTCTCATTGACCGGGATGCGAACGCCGTTGCCGATTCGATCGCCAATCTTGCCTGTGATACAGATTTTGAATGGGAAAGGGGTATGCCCCAATCCCATGAGTTTTTTCGCCTTGTTCACCATGACATTGCTTTGTAGTTCTCTTTTATGTTATATATATAGGCCCATGCCACCATTCAAGGAACAACCACTGTCCTAGTACCATATAAGGGTATGTCCACTTGGACTAACCTGCAATATACATTTTACTTTAACTTAGGATCACAATATTTATGGGTCCTAGGTGCATATTAGTCTGAAATTGAACATGTCCACCAATAAGATTTCTGACTAGTGGACTAACTCTGGTCCTGGCCCCAGCAGGATTGTGCCAGCAGTCAATGACATAATGGCCTATCTTGCCACAACACCAACACTCATGTATGTTATATCTTCTTTTCTGTGTAGGCCTAGCAGTTGGTTTGATTGTAGTCTTGACAGAAGGAAGAGGTGCAGGAGCCATTTTCTGTTTCCTTTCGGCATAGATTTGACTGAAGGTTAGTATGCTTGCTAGCATGTATGGCCAGTTATGAGTCCTATCAGCAACACATTTCTTTTCAGGTAGTGTGCTCTTGTATGACCCTTAGTCAGTTTCTGTGCTTACATGTTTTGAAAGCTCGATATAGCCATATATTTGACAGGGGGGCTGTAGCACCAAAGACAAATGGTCCATGATAGGTCATTTGAATTTCTTCATGGGCAGCCTTAAAGGCACTTGCACTATTATACCTTCCACAATGGCTAAGAACATCTTTTGTTCCACTTATGGATGCACCATTGATATAGTGACCATATATGCTTTCCTGGTCATACCTATTTGAAGGGAACATCACCATCTTGAATGGGTTAGGTGGCCTAGATGCCACTGGCACAACTGCAACTTTCCCTTTCCCTTTGGGATGGGCAGGTCTTGTGCTACCCTTGAAGCCCAACCCTTTTTATCCTTTTGTGAGGAGAAGGAATCTATCAAGGGAAGCACTATATTGGGCTGAGAGAAACTGGCCACAATACCTTTCTCCCTCTGGAGCATTTCTTCATGATCTTTAATGATACTATTTTTGTTCTTGATAGTATCTATCTAGATACCTAATAGGGTTTTTAGTTGACTGAGCTCCCTCATTCTCTGATTCAGCACAGCAGTTGTTTCAGCAAGCTGAGAATCAACAGGTTTACGAGATAAAATCTCTTTAGCCTATTTCTTAGTCAACTTCTTGCATTTTTCAAAGACATCCAGAAGTTCACTATATCTGTCAATCAATTTATTGACATCACCCTCTGAGCCAAAATCATTTTCACCATTAGATGAAGAGGCTTCTGCATGAGGACTTATCTCATGCCTAGACACAGAATAGGATGGGGAATATACCTTAATTTGACCAGGCTGACATTGGCTGCCCTCTTCATTAATCATTGCCATCAGCCCTCTACAGCTATGGCCATATTCATTCACCTCCGAGTCACTGCTTGATAGTGTCAGAGGGGCCCTGATTCCTATCCTCCCTGGAGGATAGACATCTACTGATATAATAGCTTTATCTTTAGTAGCAGCAGCAGCAGTAGCAGCAACTAGCCCAATATAGGCTTCCTCTTCTTCAGACTCAGATGATGATGAGTCTGTCCAGATCTTCTCTTTCTTAGCCACAAAGGACTTTTCTTTCTTGCCCTTATGCTTTTGGTGAGATTTCTTCTCACTATCCTCCCTTCTCTTTACTGGGCAATCAACAATTACTTGCCCTGGCTTGTTGCAGAAGTAACAAATAATATTAGCTGAATTCTGTTTACTATGTTTAGATCCATACCTGTCATCCTTAGAGGATTTCTTCCAGTGATGTGCAGACGAGTAGGGTTTGCTCTTCCAGTGCTTCTTCTTCATTAGCCTATGGAGCTGCCTAGAGAAGACAGCAAAGTCCTCATCAAACATGTTACTGTCTGATGCTTCTAATTCAAAGCAGTTTGAATCTGTTGGTATTCTTGGAGGAGAAGGGATCTTTCTCCTGCTTTTGCTTGTGGCTTCAGCTTTGAAAGCCACAGACTTCTCTTTGGCCTAAGACTTGCAGTTTGTTTCTTCTTCTTTCCTGATAGTTAGCTGCATCTCATAAGAGAGCAGTTTTCCAAATAGGGTGTGAGGTGGAGTGTCATTTAGCTTAGCCATTTCTCGGATGGCACAGATCTTTGTGTCCCAGTCTTTGGTGAGAGACCTGAGGAGCTTATCATTTAGCTCATAATGACTAAAGACCATTCCATAGGTCCTTAGCGCATTCACTATCTTGAAGAATCTTTCATAGCATGTGGATATGTTCTCACCCTTGGTCTGTTTGAATGCCTCATACTCCTGGTTGAGCATAGACTTTCTATCATCCCTGACCTCCTCTATCCCCTCCATATATATCACCAGAGTGTCCCACATCTCCTTTGTAGTTTTGTAGTGAATCATATTCTGAAGGGTAGAATCATTAATTGCATCGACAATGATATTTTGAGCCCTCTTGTCCATGGTGGCAAGAATAACTTTATCTTTTGTCATCTCATCATATGTCTTGGGTGTTTGGATGTTTGCATCCAGGACAAACACTTTCATGGGGATGAAAGATCCTTCTTTAAAAGTTAGAAATATTCTAGGGTCATCTGTTTCCATGAACAACCTGACCCTCTCCTTCCAAATGCCAAATCCCCCCTTCCTGTAGATAGGAAGCTTCATGGCACCCAGCTCCCTGTAGTTCACTCCTGAACCGATCAGAATTGTCTGTAGCTATCTTGGAAGATCACTCAGATGGTTAGATCCTTTTGGAGCAACCTCCCTCTGATACCACTTGAAAGTTTTTATTTTAAAGGTGGCTTACAACCTAGGGGATGAATAGGTTGTCTTACTGTTATTATTCTATTTTTGATTTTATCCTTTACACTAAGTTTGTTGGAAGTTGTTTGCATTCAAGAACCTGCACACAAAAAACAACACAGAAGAGTACACACATATTTATAGTGGTACCCCAATATTTGGGTACATCCACTCTCCTCCCACCTTGTCAACTTACTGTTAGTCAAGTCCCTTCTCCAAACCACTGATCCAAAGAGCTTACAACTCAAATCCCTGAGGATCTCTCAGTCTCCTACAAGACATACAACTCATCCATAAGGGCCTACAACTCAGTGATCAGCAGATCACCTACCTCAAGCCAAAGGCCCTACACTTAGGCTGGGAGGACAGCCATACCTCAGATCCACTAGGGATCATACCTTAGACCCAAAGGTCCTACAATCAGAGAGTATTCCTCTACTACAGCTCAGTGATCAATTGACCACCTACCTCAGACTTGAAACCAAGTCCTACAGATCAGATTCAGTTGGATCCTACAACTTAGAGAGCTTCACTTTCCTATAACTCAAGCAATATTGCCCTACCTCAGGCTCATGGAGCCCTACAACTCAAAATGATCCTACTAGAGTGAAATAGATTTATATCTATCACAGAGAAATTTCTCTGTGATATCCCCTTGAGCTGAGTTATCTCAGCTCAAACTTTCTTCACAGCTACAAGGATCTTGAACTAGAAGTATCTAGTAGTAGACTGTTTTGCTTTCTCCTCCTTCCCTGGACAGAGTCAGCCACTTTGTTCTTTCTTCTTTTCAGCTTCAGAAGTGGATCTTCAGTTTAGAGCTTGCTGAACTAAGAAGCAACTTGATCTGCAGAGACTTCTTCCTTTTTTCTGCTTCTCCCTCAGAAGGAAAGCTTTCTGATCTTGCTGGTGTCGATGAAGTAGACACACAGCTAACTGCACTTTTTGTAGGAAGACTTCAAGCTTTTTCACGCAGCAATGACGAGGAAGATGAAGTCCAGCTGCAAACTTTTTGAAAATGATAAAGCCCTAAAAGTTGTTGTTGTCTTGCCCACTCTCTTCCTTTTTTAGTTCGCCAATCAACGGCTCTTAGACATCAGTGGGGCCCACTTGTAGCATCCAGCTTCACATTGCTTTAGCGGAATAAGACATACAGTAGCTTCGCGGCAGAGTTTGTCGTGTTCTGTAGCTTCTTTGTACATGATTTGAAATTAGTTGACTTTGCAGATTTTGCTGACGTCAGCACCTGTGGACTTAGCCAAAATCGAGCATCAGTAGAATAAGCATTGAGGGAACGAGCTTCACTCAATGCCAAAGTACTTAGACAGAATTCTATCTATCTAGGCATTGATAGCGTTGAGTGAGCAAGCCTCACTCAACGCTTTTTGCCTTAACCAATTCTGCAGCCTTTTCTGCATGTCTGGCGTTGAGAGCGTTGAGTGAGCTTGCCTCACTCAATTCTTTTTGCCTTAAACAATTTTCTGCTTTTTCAGCATTTTAAGCATTGAGTGTCCATGCCTCACTCAACGCTTTTTGCTTTACCCAGATTTTTTGAGTCATGGCGTTAAGAGCGTTGAGTGAGCATGTCTGATGAGTCCAAGTTATATACATATTTTTGGACTCATCTGGGCTAGTTTTCTCGTTGATGACTACACTTTAGAGCCATAATTGTTCAAATTTTTTATTATGTCCATTCCATGTTAAGTGTACATTTGGCCCGTTTTCAGTGTGATTTTGTAGTTATTATACTTTTGCCCTACTTGGTGTTTTTTTGTGTCTAGAGAATGTGGAATGCCCATTTCGGTGGATCTTCTATTTTTGTTGTAGGTACAAAGGTCGTGTGTGTGTTCCGGGATCATTTGGGAATGCTTTTCACCTAAGGGGCACTGATCGTGCATTTTTACACGCGCACGGTCAGTGGACTCCTTAGCGCACGACCGCTGGTCGTGCGTGGTCAGTTCATCGAACCCCAAACGGTATAGGAATACTGTGCACGATCATTGGATCTATAGCGTACGACCACTGATTGTGAGTAACTGATCGTGCTCACTATTCTCCATTTTTCCAAGTTCTATTTAGGGCAATCGAACGATCATTGGACATAGAGCACATGACCTCTGGTCGTGTGGCACTGCTCGTACGCGTTTATTCCATTTTTCTAGAGTTCTGCCATTGCAAATCGCACGATCATGGGATCCAGTGCACACAACCTCTAGTCGTGTGCCACTGATCGTGCGCTCTGATTTTCTGCTGCAGTATTTAAAACATGCTCCGCGAATTATGGCAGATTGCTTTTCATTTTCCGCCCCGCTGCTGCGCGCGAAGCACTGTTTTTCACCCCCACAGGTCCTCCACTCATCTCCACCCTCCGGGAAGCTTTCTCCGGCGATTCGAAGACTTCTTCAACCCTTCAAAGAGTTTTCGGCCACCAGCAGTGTGCAATAGAGATCTTTCGGTACTACTCATTAGGAAAAAGGGAGAAAAGATTGAAGGAAAGGGAAGAAGACTGAGGAAGACAAGTCGATTGACAACCTATTTACCTCCGGACGCAACCAACGGTTTGAGCTGAGAAATGGACTGACAACCCACAATTCCGGCCAAGAACCATGGCTAGGCTTTCCCCCTATTGATTTATTCTACCTCTTCTCATAGTGAAGTGTATTCTTAAGCTTGTAATGAACCTGAACTTACTTTTATTTGTCTATGAATGAAGTTTGCTTGGATAGTTACATATTCTTTGTTAGTTGTGATGCACTCGCCTCCATTCACATCCAATCCACTCGCGCACTAGAACCACTCTAGCAAAGGCTAGTGTTGGTGGTTAAGAGGTGATTGCAACCCTTACTCTTCGCACGTGTGTTCATTCCATCCGCTTGCTCTCCGTCCATTCGCCTCACGAAGCACGGCATAGCGGCTTACACTAGTTCCATCCACCAAGCGAAGCGGTGCTTACAACCCACATTAGTTCTTTTTTTTGTTAGCATTAGGAATCAAAAACCACCCCCCTTTGTTGTTTCGTTTAACTCTTAGTAACGATCTTTCTGCGATGCTATCACGATATCCAGCCTGTATTCCCTCGAGATCGACATTCGGGGAAGATATTCCCAAAATTATTACTTGATAGTGACCGGTGCACTTGCCGACACATCAAGTTTTTGACACCGTTGCCGGGGAGTGCAGGCGTAAGTGATCTGGGTTATCGAAGGTAGTTACTCAAGAGTCGTTGTTTTTTATTTTTTGTTTTGTTGTCATCTCTGGTGTATGCAGAGGCAAGGATCGGGAGAGTTGCTTGCCTAAGATCCTGAAATAGAGAGGACCACTCGAGCATGGAGGCGTACCGCAAAATCTCGACAAGAGATGGATCACAATGTAATTCAGGCTGGAGGTAATGGAAGAGGGGAAGAACCCATCTTTGGGCCAAACGCAGATGAGAACATTAGAAACCGACATGGATAACCAATGCATAGGGCTAGTCCGAGAGGGAATAAAGCTACTGTCGGAGGGCAGCATGTTGATGAGATTGAGGTAAATAGGTCGAGCCCTCGCACGATGAGAGACTACACTACCCCCACTGTTGGAAGTGTGTATCCAGCTTTTGGGCCGGCCATCCCTAACCTGCATTTTGAACATGATACACAGCAACACTCAGTTCTCCGGGTTGCCGAGCGAGGACCCACACATGCATCTCTCGGATTTTTCTGAGATATGCGGGACCTTTGATTACGGCAGAATACACGATGAAATGGTGAAGCTGAAGCTAGTCCCATTTTCACTGCGTGATAAAGCCAAGGCGTGGCTACACGGCTTACCTCCGAGGACTGCCACAACGTGGGATGCCTTAACCCCGCGATTCCTAGAGAAGTTCAATCTGGTAGACAAGATTGTGAAACTGCGCTGGGAGATTGGTAACTTCCGCCAGTTCGATCAAGAGAGCCTAGCGGAGGCATGGGAATGCTTCAATGACTTGCCGTGGAAATGCCCTAACCATGCGTTTCAGCCTAGGAACTTGGTGGGCCAGTTCTACTTTGCCATCGAGCCCAATTATAGTGCTATGATTGACGCCGCTGCTGGAGGCTCATTGATGAACCTTACACCTGAGGATGCTCTGAGGCTTCTGCAAAATACAGCCTCACATAGCATATATTGGACTGCTGGGAGAAATACCCAAAGGAACACCCGTGGAATATTCGATCTTGGATTGGTTGTACCAACTGCAACACCTGTCATGTAAATCTCTTGCCAAGGATGCGGCGGGGACGGCCATCACACATATGAATGCCCGGGAGACGAACTCTCTGGTGACCTATATAATCTAAATATAAACAAATCTATGAATTTCATTGCTAACCGAAATAGGGGTGTGCCATATGGGAATACGTATAACCCAGGAGTGAGAAATCACCCCAACTTTTCGTGGAACCAAAATGCCGGTGGCCAACGATGGCAACCAAGGCAGCATCAATTCGATGCTTCAGCCTCTGGGAGCCAATTGAGGCCAACAAACCCGGGTTATAATCAGATCCCTTCGGTACCTAGGAAGAGTAATTTGGAAGAAATGATGGAGAAGTTTGTTAAGGTCTCTCAATCGAATATGGCGAATCAAACAACATCTATGCGGAATCTGGAAGTGCAACTGGGACAATTGGCCCATGTGCTAGCTGAGCGTCCCCAAGGGACTCTTCCAAGCAACACAGAAAAGAACCCCATAGATCAGGGAAGGTGTCTTGCTGAGAAGGAAGAGGGGGTCTGTAGAGATCTAGTGATCGCTTGTACGATCAACAACATCGAGACACCCATTTTTTGTGATTCTGGATCTTCTAGAGACGTTCTCGCGTTGTAAGACGTCGAATAGTTTAATTTAAAATTAAATCTGGATGATCGTACATCTCTTATTTTAGCTAACAGAGTTCTAGTGGAGACTGAAGGAGAGCTGAAAGAGGTTGAAGTTACGATGGACGGAACCAAGGTTGTAGCGGATTTCCAAGTATTGGGGCCTATCGAAAATACTTTGATCCCAATCTTGGAAGTCTCATTTTTGAGGGAAAGCAGTGCCACCTTGGACTTTTCCAAGGGGGAGGTGGTTGTACAAAATGTGGTGAAACCAGCGTGCTTTCCAAGCATCGTGACTGAACCTGTGTACCCCCCTCCTGTTGTTTTCACTAAGGAATTATTTAGTAATGTGGATCCTAGAGATAAACATGAGACGTATAAGCAGAAGGAGAAAAGAAGTACCTCTGAAGAAGAGCGTGGTGATGAGGAAGAGAAGAAGGAGTTGTTGGTTCGTGAGGAGGATGCTGATGAAATTCCTGAGTATAGATCTTTGTGGGAGCATGATTCTCCACCTCCTCATGCTGAATTTAAGGATAAACAGTTTAATTGTAAGGTTTTGTGGGCGGATCCGGTTGCCACTATGGCGTCGGAAATGATGAAACCTAAAACCTTGGATGGAGAGTCAGTTGCTTATGCTAGGTGGCGTTCTCCCACTGCGGAAAAAAAGAAATTGAACGTTTTTTTGCGATCCCCTCATTTTGTTGCTCTCCAGGGAGAGAAGCAGGGGGTTTGGGGCCGGTTGGATAAAACCAACTTGAATTCTAAAGCTTCAAAGTCTGGCCTTTCTCACTCTTGTGGGGAGCTATATCATAAATCGGCGTTTAGTTGATAGTTGTTGGATAGTTTATGCTAGTAACTGCTTGGTGGACTTGCATAGTTTTTTATTTAGTTTGTTGTGGACATAAAACTCTATATCATGCTTAATACAGGTATTCGGTCCACCTTAAGGATAGTAAATAAAAGGGCTTATGAGAGACAACCCAAGTAGGACCACTTGGTCCTATTTTGTGTGTTGTGTTTCTTTTTATATGTGTATTTCTATTTTATTGTTTTGTGTGGGATCTCTAATTCGCAGGTGCTGGAAATTTTTGAAGCATAACAGACCTACTGCTATTGGACAACCTCACAGCACAACTAGTATGCTCAATTTTGAGCATAGGTAAATCTTACTCCTATGCCTTTATATTATTTGGAATGTTTAGTTTTATTAGTGTCGCATTCAAGTCCGGGGGGAGAGCATGCATGTGGTCACTACACGAGCACACATTTTATAGCATACAAGTTGTTATTTATTTATTTCAAAATCACTGTACCACACAACAAATCACCCACTTGAGAGCGATCTTATCCACGCGCAAGGCTCGAGTCAAATGCATTGCTTGTGTGTAAACTTTAAAATAGTGGTGCTGGCTTAGGATTTTAGGATATAGTAGTGTGAAACTCGTGCAGTGCTCCTAATCTAGTACTCAAGATCTGTGTAGAAATAGTATAGATTTAATTTTGTCTTTATGCTCATAGATTTATACTTTTTCTGTAGATGTAAATATTGTTTGCACTACTCAAAAATGTTGAATCAGGTGAAATCGAACGGTAGTGTATGGATGTGTGTAGTTGTCACTAGACTCATTTTGCTCGAGTCGGGAGGAAGGATCATCTTTCTCGGTGGCTAAGAACTTGCCCCAAGCTACTCTCGAAGCATTGGTGCATGGTTATTCAAGCATCAGCGTGACATAGGCCATCAATTTGGATAGTTTGAGCCTTGTTTTCCTTGTCCTAGCTGCTAACCGTTGCAAGCCAAGTTTGTGTCTACCCCTCCTTTGATTCAGCTCCACCTTCATTCACCAAAGCCTAAAGTCAATCCTCCTATCACAACCAAATCCATGAGCTACAGTGAATTTAATATTTTGACGAGGTGTGATGTGTGGAATTCTAGTGATGTGGTAGATGAATTCAATAAAGTTTACTTGCTAAAATATTTGGGGATTGCAAAAGAAAAAAAAGGAGAGAATTGAAAGAGAAAATCTAAAAAGAATTACAATGAGAAATGGAATCCCCATCTAGTAATCATGATATTGGTCGGGTTAGGACGTGTACAGACCCGGTTTTCAAGCTAAGTCTGTGGGTGTATCACACGTGCAATTTTGAGGGGTTGTATTGGTTTAGCTTGTTGTTTGATCGATTGGGTTGCGTGTAGCATCCATGTTGATCTTTGACTACCAAACCTTAGCCGAAGCCCATGATTATCCTAAAGCCCTACAGATTCGTGCTTGAGATGAGCTAGTACCGTGGAGAGAGTGTGAACGGGAAAGCGTATAGTCCCGACATTGATGGATTTATTTGGAGGTGATCCTAAGCCCCGGTATTTGGGAATGCTCACCTGAGTGGCCTGCCTACTTTCTTCCTACATATGACCGAACGATTCTCCAGAATTCTAATTTTGAGTAGATACAATATTTATTTACGCATGTCGAAAAGTATAAATTCTATAGTATAATTAAAAATTTTATCTGTTCTATTTTCTATGCACATGATATATTTGATTTCTCTCAATACTGTATTTGGAAATTACTAAGCCAGCTAACTATTTTCTAGTCCATGGAGTGATGATTTGCTCGGGACGAGCAAATGTTTAAGTCTGGGGGTGTGATGAGTCCAAGTTATATACATATTTTTGGACTCATCTGGGCTAGTTTTCTTGTTGATGCACTACACTTTAGAGCCATAATTGTTCATATTTGTTATTATGTCCAATCCATGTTAAGTGCATTTTTGGCCCATTTTCAGTGTGATTCTGTAGTTATTATAATTTTTCCCTACTTGGTGTTTTTATGTGTCTGGAGAATGTGGAATGCCCATTTTGGTGGCCACTGATCGTGCATTTTTACTACAGGTACGAAGGTCGTGTGTGTGTTCCGGGATCATTTAGGAATGTTTTTTGCCTAAGGGCCACAGATCGTGGGTTTTTACATGCGCATGGTCAGTGGACTCCTTAGCGCATGACCGCTGTTCGTGCACGATCAGTTCATCGAACTCCAAATGGTACATGAATACTGCGCACAATCATTGGATCTATAGCGCACGACCACTGGTTGTGAGCCACTGATCGTGAGCACTATTCTCCATTTTTCCAAGTTTTGTCTGGGGCAATCGCACGATCTTTGGACATAGTGCGCATGACCTCTGGTCGTGCGCCACTGCTCGTGTGCGTTTAGTCCATTTTTCTGGAGTTCTGCCATTCCTAATCGCACGATCATGGGATCCAGTGTGCACGACCTCTGGTCGTGCACCACCTCTGGTCGTGCGCCACTGATCGTGCGCTCTGATTTTCTACTGTAATATTTAAACTATTCTCTAAGAATTAGGGTAGATCGCTTTTCTTTTTCTGCCCGCTGCTACGCGCGAAGCGCCATTTTTCACCCCCACAGGTCCTCCACTCATCTCCACCCTCCGGGAATCTTTCTTCGGCGATCTGAAGCCTTCTTCAACCCTTCGAAGAGTTTCCAGCCACCAACAGTATGCAACAGAGATCTTTCGGTACTACTCATTTGGGCAAAAGGGAGAAAAGATTGAAGGAAAGGGAAGAAGATGGAGGAAGACAAGTGGATTGACAACCCATTTACCTCCGGACGCAACCAACGGTCTGAACCGAGAAGTGGACTGACAACCCACAATTGAGGCTAAGAACCACGGCTAGGCTTTCCCCTTATCGATTTATTCTACCTCTTCCCATAGTGAAGTGTATTCTTAATCTTGTAATGAACCTGAACTTACTTTTATTTGTCTATGAATGAAGTTTGCTTGGGATAGTTACACATTCTTTGTTAGCTATGATGCACTCGCCTCCATTCACATACACTCTACTCGTTCATTAGAACCACACTAGCAAAGGCTAATGTTGGTAGTTGAAGAGGTGACTGTGACCCTCACTCTCCGCACGTGTGTTCATTCCATCCGCTTGCTCTCTGTCCATTCGCCTCACGAAGCACGGCATAGCGGCCTGCACTAGTTCCATCCACCAAACAAAGCGGTGCTTACAACCCACATTAGTTCTTTTTTTGTTTAGTTAGGATTAGGAACAAAAACCACCCCCCTTTGTTGTTTCGTTTAAATCTTAGTAATGATATTTCTGCGATGATATCACGATACCCAACCTGCATTCCCTTGAGATCGACATTCGGGGAAGCTATTCCCAAAATTATTACTTGACAGCGACCGGTGCACTTGTCGATGCTTCACTCAGCACTTATGGGCTTAGCCAGATTTATATGCTCCTTGGCGTTGAGTGAGTAAGTTTCACTCAGCGCATTTGGGCTTAACCAAATTTCTGTGTCTTAAAACTACAGATACTGATTGGATTAGATACAGTCAATGCTTTATCATATGACATTGAGTGAGGTTGCTTCACTCAGCACTTATGGACTTAGTCAAATATTAGCACAACTTTTCTATAACTTTGACTTACATGCCAACATTCAACGAATATAGAGTATGGCGTTGAGTGAGTGATAATCACTCAACGCCTATGGACTTCACCATTTTTCTGCCCATTTCATCTTAGGCTTTTATTGTATTAGCCTGTCTCACATCCTTTTGTTGTATAGTGTTGAGTGAGTTGATTTCACGCAACGCCTGTGGTCTTAGCCACTTTCTCAGCTTGTCACTCCTTTGGCTTTGATTGTATAGGCTCCACTCAGCACCATAAGTCTTCTGGTGTTGAGTGAGTAACCTTCACTCAATGCCTGTGGACATAGATAGATTTCTGTCTATCCACATCTTAGGTAATAGTAGACCTGACTTAGCCACTTAGGCTATCTGTCCAATCAATGTTGTTTGGACATCCCTGCATGCATGAACTCAGGCACACATCAATTACAACTTTTTGTATATCACTAACAAGATTGACTTCACTCAAATCTAGGACATTAAGGGAAATGGACCCAACAATAAGTATAGAAATAACTTTTACATTCGTTAAAATATAATGGCTCGGGTTAAAAGATGTTATGCATGAGATAGCCAAAATGATAGTTTTATACTTTAAAATAACTAACATGCAACCCTAGCATAAAACCTTCCGAGAGAGCAAGTAAACAAACAATTCAATCAGAAATTGACTTAGCAGCTAGCAAGTACTTAACATTCCATAAAAAAAGTCTCCAGTAGGCGTCAACAAACTGACACGAACCCACTAAAAAGCATGTATGTCTGTACTAAAAACAAAACAACAGGTCTACCTCACAACGATGAGGAAAAAACAACTACAACAGCTACAGAACACCAGCAACAACCAACACTAGCCGCTAGCCGGCTAATGCTCCAAGCCTGAGGCATTCAAAAGAAAAGAATACCTCAACAAGAATAAACAAGTGGCCATCAAAGATCATTAGTAGCAATAATCCAAATAGACAAAAGGGTTACCAACCCTTATAAAAGAAAAGTTGTCCAATCGCAGCAAATAAGTCATATTTTAATAGGAAGAGAAGATTTCTCAAACAGAGTAATAAAAATTGGGTGCGCCAAGTGCGAAATGAAGTCATGCTTCTATAAAATCTACAAGTGCATACATAAGAACATATGTGCATATATATAGAGAGACAAAGAGACTGATCAGCTCAAAACACGTGAATCATTAACACCGGTAAAAAAACGGTACTAAGTTTGGGGTCATATTGTCCAACACCAGCCTTCAAACCAAACATCTCAAAAAGGCGCTGTGGTGGTGGCCACATTGTCCAACACAACCCAACAGCCCATATGAAGAGAAGAAAACCCACCGGGTGTAATGATTCACAAACCGGCACTGAGGTGATGGTCCTTTATCCACCACCAACCAAGGCCATAAATAATCATAGTTTATATCAATAAACAACATAAAAAACCCAAAGCTTAACATCAGATTTTCATGACGATGCAAAGGGAATAAAACCAGAAGTTACTAAGGTAAACTCGACGAATATGACTTGATGAACTCAAAGTCACTCGAAGGACACATCAAAATTGCCAAAACACAAGCTCTAAGTTCACTCGGTGCCAAAACATAGGCTCTGAGTTCACTGGATGCCTAAACAAAGGCTCTGAATTCACTCGACGCCTAAACAAAGGCTCTGAATTCACTCGAAGCCTAAATAAAGGCTCTGAATTCACTTGATGCCTAAACAAAGGCTCTAAATTCACTTGACGCCTAAACAAAGGCTCTGAATTCACTCGATGCCTAAACAAAGGCTCTGAATTCACTCGACGCCTGAACAGATACAGTCAAAGCACTCGACGCCTAGCTGCATCACTCAATGCTCTCAACACCAACGACTACACTCAACACTCCCGACACCAAAGCACATTCACTCGATGCCAAGCCTGACTCTGTCAACACACTCAATGCCAAGACTACACTCAATGCATTCAACGCTTTTCACTCAATGCCAAGCCTCTAATCGACGCACTCAACTCTTTTCACTCAACACCAAGTCTTCACTCGATGCACTCAATGGTTTTCACTCAACATCAAGCCTTCACTCGACACACTCAACGCTTTTCACTCAATGTTAAGTCTTCACTCGACGCACTCAATGATTTTCACTCAATGCCAAGCCTTCACTTGACGCACTCAACGACTAGCTGAGTTCACTCGACAATTGGACTTAACTCAACGAATTTTTATTACACTTGATGCCTAGCTGAGTCCTATCCCTTCCAGAAGCCTTCTTACCCAAACAAAGGTTAATTAGACTCACAGATTTTTGACAACGGCTAAACTTAGATTGTTTGAATAAGTTCCTGAAATTAAGAGAAAGGGAGGGGTAGACAAGGCAAGAGCCTAAACATAGGTGGAAGAATCTATATCAACACTGCAAGGAGAAATAAAAAAAATCTTACTATTATGCTTTCCATGATACAACCAGGAGTAAACAAAAATTAAGAGGAGGAAACATAAGAGACTTATAAGAGGCTAGGCAAGGGAGAAAACCACCACTTGCCTCAAGATCTATAGGAACCCGGCCTCACGAGCGCTCCGCTCCAAGGATCGACCATAATAACTCTTAGACAATGATTCCTGAAACTTTACAGGGAAAATGAGGGTCAAGGTTAAAAACCCTAATGCCAAAAGTCTAAGAAAACAAAATTACCTACCACCAATGCGTAGATCTCTGCGAGAGCTTTCCGGATCTACCCTCCATCGATGATTTCAGACACTGGCACTCCTACAAGCCACGGCCGAAAGCCTTGCGAAACCCATCGCCTCCTTTCTTTTGCATTCTCGGTCTGATGGCTTGGGGAAGAATATAATGAATAGGGTTTCCAATTAAAAGTATTTATATATATAATATAATATAATATTATTAAACTAAACGTCCAAATGACCGAAAAATCCAATCAACTCGGATTTTCACGAAATTCGTACTGAAGCTAAATAACGATGCTACGAATCTAACGACGAAGTTAAAATCAAAATCTAACAACCCAAATTCGGGTAAAAACTCCTCGAAGTCCAGAACACCAAATATCCCAAAAAGGCTCCACCGAGTTCCAAAACGAACCCGACTTGTAAGGAAAATCTCAAAAACACACTAGAAACTAGCCAAACTAATATTCTAATTCAAAACCCTGGATACCAATGAGCAAAAGTCACGCTCTAGTAATGGTACCCGTCAACTACGCATCAACGCAATGCTCTGACGTCAAAAATAAGCAACTAAAGGAATTAAAAAAACATCGAAAAATCAGGGGCGTTACAACCACTCCCCCTAAAAGAAAGTTTCGCCCCGAAACTTGATACACAAGTGAATCCACTAAAGAAGGAAAATAACCAAGGGTTATTGAATAGAAACACTTACCAAAAGAAATTAGGAGAATAAATGAGGATGAGCCTCTCTCATAGCTGATTCCAACTCCCAAGTTGCACTCTCCTTGTCTTGGTTTTGCCACAAAACGTTGACCATGGGTATTGCCTTCCTTCGCAACACCCGATCTTGAGTATCCAGAATGCAAACATGCATCTCCACATAAGAAAGGTTAGGCAACAACTGGGGCACCAAATCGAGAACATGTCGGTCGCTAAGCACATATTTCTGCAATAGGCTCACATGAAACACATAATGCACACCAGGAAAAGTAGCAGGCAAACCCAGCCTATTAGCTGACACTTCGATGTGTTCAACAACCTGGAAAGGTCACACATACCTAGGATCCAACTTGTCGTTCCTCCCAAACCTCTTAACACCATACATTGGAGAGACCTTGAGGAAAACCATGTCCTCAACTGCAAATTCCAAATCAATCCTTCTCCGATTAGCGTTCTTCTCATAATGCCCCTGAGTTATTCAAAGCTTCTCTCGAATATGCATCATAGAAGTATTCATCTCTTCCAAGGCATCCGGACACAACAATATTCCTTCACCAACTTCGGCCCAAAAAAAGGGAGTTCTGCAATATCTCCCGTACAAAGCCTCAAATAGGGTCATCTGCAAGCTCTCCTGATAATTGTTATTGCATGCAAATTCCATCAATCTTAGTCACTTGTCCCACCCTCCTTCGTAGTCCAAGATGTAACATCTTATCTTATCTTCTAAAATTTGATTTACTCTCTCTGTCTTATTATTGGTCTACGGATGATAAGCGGTTGAATATCTGAGGTCGGTACCCAACCCTTCCTGTAAACTTTTCCAAAAACGAGATGTAAACCTGGAATCTCGATCTGAGACAATACTAACAAGTACTCTATGCAATATAATGACCTCTTATAAATACAACTATGTTATCTTCTTCATGGAGTAATCAATCTTGAATGTCACAAAGTGAGCACACTTCGTTAATCTATCAAATATGACCGACGCAAAATCATGCCCTCTAGGAGATCTTGGTAAACTAGTAATAAAGTACATCGAAATACTCTCCCACTTCCAACTTTGAATATCCAATGGGGTCAAATTGCCACCAGGCCTTCTATGATCTGCTTTAACTCACTTACAAGTAAAACCCTCAGACACAAACTTGGCTATATCATTCTTCATTCCATACCACCAAACGATCTGCTTTAGATCTTTGTATATATTTGTAGAACCGGGGTGGGAGGCAACACTAGAACAATGCAAATCACTCCACAACTTAGCTCAAAATATCCTCAACAACAAGGATACAATATCTACCGCAGTACTTCAAGGTACCCGCATCATCAATAGAAAAATCTGGTAGTTCCCCTTTCTCAGTTCTACCATGAAGGTGCTGCAAATCTGGGTCATCCTTTTAATGTAGCCGTGTAAGCATAATCCATGAAGGCTCTGGCACTTTCAAGCTACTTGGCGAGTCGCTACTCCCAACAGAAATACCCATTAACAAAAACTCTTCTACCAAGGATTCCACAGAAAGATTAAAGATGTTAACCCCAAAATCGGCGATCCTTCCCAAGGCAGCCAGCTCGCTCGTCGCAGACTGCCACGGGTTCCTCCTGGAGGCCGTGATGCCCTAGGGTGGGCGGACAGAATTCTCTGTCCTCTCAGGCCGCGCGGCTTAAGCGGTCTCAGCGGTCTGACCGCCCAGGCCGCGCACCTTCCCTTGATCGGCAAGGGCCAGGGACTGCTCCTGTAGTCCGCCTCTACAGGTCGCCCCATTTTTCAGCTTAACCGCAAGCTTATCTCCGTAGGTATCTCTCTGCCAGACTCAACACCCTATCCGCCCAGGTCAGCAACAAGCTGCGTCCTTTGCAGGAACTAGCCGCTCTTTTAGCCCGCTCATGCAAGTTGCTCTTCAAGAACACCAGACCGCTCCAAACCGCCAAGACCAACAGCAACGTCCCGCTCAACACGAGCTCGACGGACTCAAAGTGCGGTCAAGACTTCCAGTCCGCCTTCATCGCTGAACCCCAACAGCTTCAATAGCCAGGCTCTCCATTCTAACAGAAGCGGACTCGGAGGACTTGGCAGACTCTCTTTGCAGTCCGCCTTTCCTTAGCCAGCACCAGCTTCTCGGCAGTAGTAGGGTCAACTCCTCCTCAGTCTGCAATCTTGGCGCGGACTCATTCAGTAGTAGCGGACTCCTTCCAGCCCGCCAGACAGTAGATCCTCCAGAAGACAGTCCCAGTCCGCATAACCTCGTGTAGACTGGTGAACTACACGGTCACTCTCCTGCTCGCACCCCTTATAGCTCGGTAAGTTCAGCAGCGGTAGGCTCAGCGGATTCTCCTTGCAGTCTGCCTCTTAGCCTCCAGCATCCGCCACCCCAGCAACAGGCGGATAGTCCCAGCTCAGCAGTGGCGAACTCCACGAACCCATATCGCAGTCCGCCACTAAGTCTCCCAGTTCGTCGTCAGCAGCACTGGCTTCAGAAGCAAGCCCCAGTCCGCGCGGCCTGTTGTAGACTCGGCGGACTCTATCTTCTTCTCGCTCAAGTTACCGTCTCACCGGGGGTAACATCACCGCAAGCTGTTACCTCCTCGGGCCTATAAATAGACCCCCATACCTCTCATCCAAGAGCAGCTTCAGCCTCACAGTTAGCATTAGCTTCAGACTCAGACACAGCAAGACCACCTCCTGCTGACTCCGTTTCTCAGTCCGCACTCCCTTCTCTCTGCTTAGTCGCGCGGCCTGTCGACCTCTGTTCTCCAGTCCGCATGGTATCCTCTTTCCCTTAACCGCGTGGCCTGCCGACTTCACTCTTCAGTCCGCGCGACCTCTTTTGGCACTTCTTCCTTAGCCTCCATCTTCCTTCTTGTACCCTTTATTGCTTTCTTGTAAAGGTGTATTAGCAAGCTGTAACTCTCGATATTAATCAAAGGAAAGCTCGTCGCAAGAGTGACATTTAAGCCGCGGCGGACGAAGTCTGCTGTTGCCGCTGCTAGCGGCCCCCTCTCTCTCTTCTTCCTAGCTGTACTCCCTCGGCACCAACCTGCAAGCACAACCGTCATAGTAACCGTCTGCTCGACATCTCTTGATCAACCTCCTCCGCCGCTCTCAGCAAACCTCTCCTCTATCCCTGCAGCCCCTTTGACAAGCGCTTGCTCCACTCTCGAGCACTCAGAAGCTTCCTCCCCCCCCCCCCCCCCCGCAACCTTCTCCCTCATCCTCTCCACTCAGTTGGTGAGATCGAACACACCCCCTCCGTGTTAACTAGGCAGTGTCATTTTCGCGCATCAACAAAAGATCTGTGTGGTCTTCCTACCCAGGGCATCGACTACCATATTAGCTTTGCCCGAATGGTATATGATCTCAACATCATAATCCGTGACATACTATAACCATCTACGTTGGCCAAATTTAACTCCTTACGAGTGAAGACATACTTCAAGCTCTTATGGTCCGTGTAAATCTTGCACTGCGCGCCATACAAAATATGTCTCCACAATTTCAAGGCATAAATTACTGCCTCAAACTCCAAATCATGAGTAGGGTAGTTTCTTTCATGAATCTTTAATTGCCTTGACACATATACAATCACCCTTCCTTCTTGAATCAATACACATCCAAGGCCAACGTGCGATGCATCCACAGAAACAACATATTCCAATCCTTCGGTAGGCAACGACAAAATTAGAGCAGTGCACAATCTCTTTTTCAATTCCTGAAAAGCTTATTTGCACTTATCGCTCCAAACAAACGATGTGTTCTTCTGAATAAGCTTAATTAGCAAGGCAGACAATGTAGAGAATCCTTCCACAAACCTCCAATAATAGCCTGCCAACCCTAAGAAACTTCTTATCTCTTTGGGTGTGGTAGGACTCTTCCAATCCATTACGATGGCTATCTTTTTTGGGTCAATTGAAATTTCATCCTAATTCACAACATGACCCAAAAAAGAAGCCTGAGGTAGCCAAAACTCACACTTGCTCGACTTAACAAATAACTTATGCTCTCTCAAATCAGACAGAACTAACCACAATTGTTGGGTATGCTCCTCAGTGCTTCGAAAATAAACCAGAACATCATCAATAAAAACAACCACAAAACGGTCAAGAAAATCCTTAAACTCTCTGTTCATCATGTCCATAAAGGCAGAGGGTGTATTTTTCAATCCAAAGGACATTACCAGGAACTCAAAAGGTCCATGTAGAGAACAAAAAGCAGTCTGTGGAGCATCTGTCTCACAGATTCTCAACTGATGGTAGCCTGAACGAAGGTCAATCTTCGAAAACATTGTACTACCATGTAACTGGTCAGACAAATCATCTATCTGCGATAAGGGATACATGTTCTTGATAGTTACCTTATTCAGTTCCTTATAGTCGATGCACAACCTCATGGATCCATCCTTCTTCTTTACAAACAACACAGGAGCACCCCAAGGTGAAGAACTTGGCCTAATGATTCCACATTTCAACAACTCATCCAGCTGGGTACGAGACACTTCCAGCTCACGCGGGGCCATACGGTACGATGCCTTAGCAATATGGTGATAAAAGTTTATAGTTGCCTAACTAAATCACCTAGAGGGGGTAAATAGGTGAGATGTGCGTCTTTTTGCGGAAAACAAAATTACAAACAAATGCACAGATCTATCTACCAATCAAACATGGACGAGGCAAGATTTATAGTGGTTCCCCAACCTTGGGTACATCCACTTTCCCTCACCGATCTTGCAATACACTAAACTCGGCTACTCCACTATCTCGGATTGAAAATCAATCCTACCCTCGGAACAACGTTCCTACATACGCGATCCACAAAACGGATCTACACTTGGAAGATGAAACTTCCTACAATCTCAGAGTTGAAAAACTCCTGCACTAGGAGAAAACTTCTCCTACAATAATGAAATAAAATTGTATAGAAATACAAACAATGAATCTTGTCAGATCTGCAAGTAATCAGCCAGGATCTTCTTCTTCTAGACTTTTCGGCTATATCAGATAGGTGAAGAAAACCTCGGCAATATTAGATCTGAATCTTCTTGACTTTACACGATCGAATAGAGAATGGAGAGTTGAGCGGAAATCTCGATCTATAAAATCTTCTTAATCTGAATCCTCTGAAAATGAAAACCCTAGCCGGTCGGGAATCTGCGATGGCGACGGCGGCGATTTTCGTTTCTTGGAGAGAGAGAGGAGACAGAAAGCGGCTGCAAAAACTTCTTAGAATAATCTTCTTAGAATTATGATTGTTAGGGTTTGTCGGTTTAGACAAGACGTTTTATAGGAGAGGAGAAGATTAGCCATAATTGAGTCATTATGAGAGATACATGGACCTCTTACTGGGTCAAAGTTTATGAATAAGACCGTTAGTCTGGACTTAACGAATTTTCGGAAAATTCAAAGTAAAATACTTGAGATATAACAGACTACTCGAGTACATGCAACACTACTCGAGTAGGTAGAAGATGACTACTCGAGTACATGAGAAAAACTACTCGAGAGGGAATGAGATCATTACTCGAGTGCATGGAGTCAACTACTCGATTAAGTAAGAAGAAAAGGAAATCAGCTACTCGAGTAACAAGAATGACATACTCGAGTACCTAAGTACTTACATGAGAGGTGGAGTAAATTACTCGAGTAAAAGAAATACTACTCGAGTATATAAGAATGAACTACTCGAGTATAAGAAATACTACTCGAGACAAAGACTTAGAAAATTTCTGGAATAGGAAAAGTGTATTACTCAAGTATAAAAGTTGAACTACTCGAGACAAATAGAACTACTCGAGTATATGGAGATGACTACTCGAGTAATTCACTAAGAGAAATTTTCTAGAATGGAATCCTGGATTACTCGAGTATAAACACTGGACTACTCGAGTAGTAGATGAACTACTCGAGTACATGACTTAGATTACTCGAGACAAATGGAACTACTCGAGTATATAAGATAAAACTACTCGAGACAGAAAATAAAACTACTCGAGTATTATACAGAGCCACTCGAGTATTTAGCTTAGAAAATTTGAGAAGAGAATTTCTGTAAAACCCGAGAGGAGAAAAGAAACTACTCGAGTAGTTGTCTTAACTACTCGAGAGCCATAATTGACTACTCGGGATATATCTTAACTACTCGAATAGGAGTATTATTACTCGAGTATGAACTCAATAACTTACTCGAGTAAGTAAAGAACTACTCGAGTACTTTAGTTAGGAAAATTTTCTTGACAGAATTTCTTCTTCTAAGGGATGACAAGCTCAAGTATTTTCACATAGTCCTAGAGCTTGAATATGAAGTGTATCCCAATAGAGAGGCTACACATGAGTCAACACTTTGGAGCACACAATAAGGGATTACATTGTACGGTCCTGTGTTTGGTGACCCATTGTAGACTGACATTGGTCTACACTTCCCATAAGAATTCCTGCAAATACATAACTCAAACCAATCTTCAAATACAACTTAATTCATCTTAGTTCAAGGGTGACCTCATCAAATCTGGGTTAGTATGGATATAATACCCAACAATCTCCCCCTATTTGTAGAAGTCAGAACCCTTTTCACTAAGGTAAATTATGGACATAAAAAGAATGCTAAGTATATAAAGCAGTGTAAGCAAGCAAAAGACTATGAAAAGGATAATAAGATCAAAAACTTAGAATCATATAAGTGTGAATATCCAAAAATGTGATTAACAACAAAAATCATTTCCATAACTCATAAGTCCTTTTGGCTAGTTCTTATGATGTTGTCTGTCCTGTTTCTCTTGCTGTCTCCTTTGGTAGCTGAAAGTCTTTGGATAATACTTGGGGGGTCTTGGAGGAGCAGCAAGATTGTTTCTTCCATATTCTCTGTCAAATATCCTCCTTTTGGTCATAGATTTCTCATACAACTCTCATTCCTGGGAACTGTGGTGAATATTTCTGCTCTCATGGTAATCCAAAACTAATTTGAGTGTTTCCAGGATGAGGGACTTAGAAGTGGGAGACCAAACCTCAGCATGTTCAGGAGTTGGAGTAGGAATGGACTTGCTTGCAGAAGCACCATCACCATACTTTCTTTTCTTTTTGTAAGTCTGAATTTCAGGAGGAGCTTTAAAGAAAATATCTGCAGGATCTTCATCCCAACCCTGAGTATAGGAATCAGGATGAGCAACAGAATCATCAGGCCTAGGAGAGAATGTGGGTTGAGGAGCTTGTGCATGAACATCAGTTGCAGCTAGAGGGTTTAGGTGATGAGGAATGATATTTGGATCAGCAGCAAATTCAAGAAGGAATTGGTTGTGCATCCATACAGTAGTGTCATAGGTGTAGAATTTGATACTCTGTATTTGTTTCATGACATCATTGTGAATCTCTGTCATCTTAGTTTCCCATAATTCTTTCTTGAGGGCATCAGATTTTTCTAAGTATTCTTTCACCAACTTCTCCCCCTTTCTGACTTCAATAGATAGCTGAGAGATGGCATCATCTTTGATAGTGTCAACTTCTTCATAGATTTTCATCTTAGTGGCTTCAGCTCTTTTGTCCAATTCCATCTGATTATTAGCAAGAGTCAGACCTTATTCCATCACTTGACCAACACTAGTGATGGTGTGGTCTAATGCTTTGCCACCAATTTGGAATAGATGTTTGAGCAGATCAGTATTATGCTGGATCTCAGCAAAACCTCCGCTCATCTCAGTTTCTAGAGCAGTTACCTTATCAGTGATAGTCTTTATACAAGTATCAAAGTAAGATTTCTATTCTTGAAGGAGAAATACAATCTGAGTCAGCAGATCTAAGGAGGCTGGAGCTGTAGCAGCAGGAGGAGCAGAAGTAGATGGAGCAGAAGAAATAGGAGGAGCTACCCATGGAGCTATTTCTTGAATAGTCACAGAACTCTTAGCTCTTGTAGTATGTATGAGGCCATCTCCTTCTTACATTATCTAAGGGAGAGAGAAATCCAAATTCCTGAGAGGAGCGTCAGCTGGCTCATGTGAGAGCTCATCAGAAATGAAGATTGTTTCTAGCTGTTCTTGGTGAGATTGAGCTGGAGTTCTTGCTGGAGAGATTTCTGGAGACTTTGCTGGTGATGGCACTAGATACTGTGCTGGAGACTCTACAGGAGTGGGGTCCTTGGCAATTTCAGTGAGTGGAGCTTTTGGAGATAGAGGAGGAGGAGGAGATTAAACTACAGTTAATTCCTCTATCATCTCATTGATGGCAGCATCAGTGGATAGGAGAATTTCTTGAAGATGTTGATCTATAGGGATATCTTCTAGGGTGCTTGGTGGAGGAGTAGGAGTTGGTGGAGTTGGCTTTCTGGCTGGAATAGCAGGAGCAGGCTCCCCCTCATTTAGTGCACCAGAGGAGCTGGGGACCTGTGATGGAGAGGGAGATGGGGTCATATCCTCTGTGTCTTGAACCTCAGTTACTTTGGCAGCTTGAGAAGGATTCTGCAACTTGAGTTCTCATCTTTGAATGGAGGAGATGGAGACCTTCTTCATGTGATTAAGGATACTCCCTTTAGAGAAGTTGAAGGTTACAGGGTCTAACTCATGAAGGATTAGAGAAATTATCCTTGCATAGTTGGGGGATTTAATGCTCTCCTTTATTTTATTCAGGATGAGCAATCCAAACTGAAAGTCTTTTCTACAGACTATGGCTTGCATCATTTCAAAGAAATACAAAGGGTTATCTCTTATGGAATTTGTTTTACACAAAAGAATTTTCCCTATAATATCAACCAGCAGTTTACCTTCTGCATTCATGTCAGCCCTTCTGATGTATTTTGCATCAGCAGAAATTCCACAAAATAAACAAGTTCTGGCATATTCTTCATCACCCAGAAAATCATCTGTATCTAAAACTGGCAGCCTAAGAAGTTGAGAAACAGAGGTTGAAGTAAGTTTGATCTTTATACCTCTGACTTTGGATTTTAGAACTGTCCTTTGGCGCCTCACCTTGACATTCCTGAAAAATTCTGCAACATCGGGGAAGTGGATTCGACATTGTTCTTGGAGAACGAAGGTTAATCCGGCGATGTCGAGCAAAATCATTAGATTATGGAAGTCATCAGAGAGTTCTGTAATCCCGGGGGTAACTAATTCCAAACCCACGCCGATTTTAGAGGAGGCGGCCATGATTCAGAAATCTTGGAGATGCCGAAACCCTAGAAAGGTGCGACGGAGTGAAGGAAATCGCACGGCTCTATAGCTGACTGAGGAAGCTGAAGAGGCAGTGGGGTACTCTAGAGAGCGGAAATGATTTCGTGTAGGGAAATTTCTGGATTTTCTTATTTATATAACCCTAGTTTTAGGTCTAATTATACGATAATGAAGAATTAAACCAAAGAAGAGGCTGCATTAGCCTTGGCTTGCGCATAATAAAATTTGAAAATACAAATGACTCGGCATATACACGAGTGAGGAAATTGACTCGAGTAGATGAATCTGGAATTACTCGAGTAAGTATACATAAGTACTCGAGTAGATGAACTGAAGTACTCGAATAAGTGAGTGAGGTACTCGAGTAAGTGAAGCGGACTACTCGAGTATGTCAGTCTGCTACTCGAGTAGGTCAAGTCGACTACACGAGTATATCATTCCACTACTTGAGTAGGTCAAGTCGACTACTCGAGTAGGTCATTCTACTACTCAAGTAGGTCATATGCTTACTTGAGTAGGCTGTATCTTACTCGAGTCAAAGAGTTAGAATTTTGAAAAAATCCGATTTTTTTACTAACCTTTGAGCCTTGGGCCTTCTTGAAAGTCCAGCTTCTCTAGTCTTCTTTGTTGAGCATCCCAAGTTCTGTTTTGAAGAACGAGAACTTGGTCTCATCCAGCGGCTTCGTAAAAATGTCAGCAATTTGCCTATCTGTAGAGACATATTGAAGGTCTGTGTCCACATGCTCCACATGCTCCCGGAT
Organism: Platanthera guangdongensis; assembly: GCA_039583875.1. Taxonomy (NCBI): domain Eukaryota; kingdom Viridiplantae; phylum Streptophyta; class Magnoliopsida; order Asparagales; family Orchidaceae; genus Platanthera; species Platanthera guangdongensis. Next base: position 150,605,616 of record CM077156.1, on the reverse strand, counting down.
GAAGTGATACCTTAGCTCTATATGCTTTGTCCGACTGTGCGAGACTGGGTTGTTGGCTATTGCTATTGCGCTGGAAGTGTCGCAAAATAATGGAATCTTTTCAAACTTTTTGTTATAGTCCTCAAACTGATTCTTTATCCAGAGTAACTATGCACAGCAACTTCCTGCAGAGATGTACTCTGACTCAGCCGTTGAGATTGCCACACAGTTTTGCTTCTTGCTACTCCAAAAGATAAGTCTTCTTCCAAAGAATTGACATGTCCCAGAAGTGCTTTTCCTGTCGTCTTTGCTCCCTGCAAAATTTGCATCTGAAAAACCTATTAGTTCGATGTCATTACTTCTTGGGTACCATAAGCCAAGATTTGGTGTACCTTTAAGGTATCTCAAAATCTGCTTTGCAGCAGCGTAGTGAGATTCCTTAGAGTTCACCTGAAATCTAGCACAGACATATGTTGAGAACATTATGTCAGGTCTACTTGTCGTAAGGTAGAGCAAGGATCCAATTATGCTTCTGTACTTGGTTTCATCAAAAGGTTTCCCTTTTTCATCCTTGTCTAGAGACATAGTTGAGGGTTTCGTTCTCCATTCTGAATTTCTTAACCAGCTCTTTGGTGAACTTGGTCAGTGAGATGAAAATTCCATCTTTAGACTGTTTCACTTGAAGCCCTAAGAAATACTTCAGCTCGCTCATACTGCTCATTTCAAACTTCCCTTGCATAAGTTTTGAAAACTTCTTGCAGAGGTTGTCATCAGTAGAGCCAAAAATAATGTCGTCGACATAGATTTGCACTAGCAAAATCTTGCCTTTAATTTCCCTAAGAAATAATGTATTGTCTATCTTTCCCCTTGTGAACTTGTTCTCAAGTAGAAAGCTAGACAACGTCTCATACCAAGCTCGAGGAGCTTGTTTCAGGCCATATAACGCTTTATGCAGTAAGTAAACATAATCAGGAAAGTTAGAATCAACAAAACCTAGAGTTTGTTCCACATACACCTCTTCCTTTATGTCACCATTAAGGAAGGCAGACTTCACGTCCATCTGGTAGACAGTGAAGCCTTTGAGTGCAGCATATGCTAGGAATAACCTTATTGCCTCCAGCCTTGCCACTGGAGCGTATGTCTGGTCGAAGTCGATTTCTTCTTCTTGACGATAGCCTTTTGCGACAAGTCTGGCCTTGTTCTTTACTATCGTTCCATCCTCGTCCATCTTATTCCTATAGACCCATTTTGTCCTAATGACGCTCTTACCTTTGGGTCTTAGAACAAGCTTCCATACTTTGCAGCGCTTGAACTGGTTTAGTTCGTCTTCCATCTCCATTATCCACGATGTGTCTGAGTTTGCTTCCTCAAACTTCTTTGGCTCAACCTGCGATAAAAAACTTAAATATAGATTCTCATTAGTTGTACCTCTACGAGTTCTGACACCATCCCAGGGATCTCCTATGATCTGGTCCATGGGGTGATCCTTTAGATGTCTGAACTCTAGATTCCTTGCATCTGGATTGTCTTCTATCACCAGAGTGACTTCTTCATCTTGGATGACTTCTTCATCTTGATCATCAGTCTCTCCAATAGGGGTTGGAGTGGTGATCTTGATGAACTTTTCAACTTTATCTTCGGACGGTCCATCCAAGTTAATTTATTTCATCTTTGCACCTGCATCTTCAATGAGAACACTAGAAGAGTTGCTTTGTAGCAAACTCGTCTCATCAAATACAACATATATCAATTCTTCCACAATCAGGGTTTTTCTATTAAAGATCATGTATGCCTTACTATGGCTACTATAACCTACAAAAATACCTTCAAAACTCTTTTCGCTAAACTTTGTAGTATGATACTTGTCATTGTTGAGCACGAAGCATTTATAGCCAAAAATTCTAAAATATGAGACTGTCGGTTTCCTTCACTTCAGAAGTTCGTAAGGTGTCTTATCGTGGTTTTTGTTTATGAGGGCTCGATTTTTCACGTGTCATACAGTGTTGACGGCTTCTGCCCAAAAGTAATCCGGAAGTGAAGCATCACTCAATATGGTTCTACAGGCCTCTATGAGTGTTCTATTCCTTCTCCCAGCCACCCCATTTTGTTGAGGAGTGCGAGGAGAGGAAAACTCATGAAAGATACCCAGGCTTTCACAAAATTCTATCATGCCCCCAGATTTGAACTCTGTTCCATTGTCACTTCTAATTTTGACTATGGAGCAGTTGTATTCATTCTGGACTTGCTTGACAAAATTAGTAAAGATGTCGAAGGTATCTGACTTGTGTTTCAGAAATAACACCCATGCAAAGCTCGAGTAATCATCAACAATTACCAACGTAAAATCCTTTCCTCCCAAACTTCTAATTTGCAGTGGACCAAACAAGTCCATATGCAGTAGATGAAGACATCTATAAGAATCCTCGTCAATAATGATTTTAAAGGTAGCCCTTGTTTGCTTGCCTTTTACACATGCATGACAAAGTCTATCTTTGACGTACTTGACATTTGGGGCATCACGTACTAAGTTCATTGAAAATAATTTATTAATAGTTTTGAAATTAATATGTGCTAGTCTCTTGTGTCATTGGTTACCAAGAGATGCACTATCTTTTGCTAAAAAGCACACTGGTGTCGAAGAATCTATACAAATGAAATTCAAGAAAAATATGTTTCTTCTTCGAGTGTCGGATAGAATTGTTTCTATATTATCAACAGATTTTATCAAGCACTTATCAGCGTGAAACTCAACTATGTATCCTTTATCGCAGAGTTGTCTTATGCTTATAAGGTTATGTTCCAAACCTTCCACATAAGCCACATCTGAGAATGATACATTACCACTCTAAATCATACCGTAGCCTTCAGTGATTCCACGGTCTGAACCTCCAAAGATGACCTTCGGTCCGTTCACGACTGGAGTAAAGTTCTGGATTAAGCTTCTTGTCCCGGTCATATGCCGAGAGCATCCACTGTCCAAATTCCAGATTAGCATTTTGGTGGCTTTGGACATACCTGCAATCACAATCAGTTTGCCTTAGGAACCCAAATACATTTGGGTCCTTGGTCTCGGGTTAGAACACTCCCCTAAGCATATTAGCATTAGGAGTGGTCTTCCTCATATTGCCAACATGTGGGGTTATAGCATTTTTGGGATTAAACCAGCAATTAATGGCAAAGTGACCAATTCTGCCACAACACCAACAGTCAAATCTATTGTATCTTTGCCTTATGTTCTCCTGCTTGACCTTTTGGAATTGTGGTCTAGCAGGGGCAACATTCTTGGAGGAAGAAGCTTCATGATGATGACAATCACATGTTTTCTTCTCCTTCACTGGCTTTTCTACAACAGTCTTTACCTTAGGTGCCTTCTTGAAGTTATGGCCATAATTGAAAGGGCCATAGCTCTGAAGAATGACTTCTTCATAATGTGCCTTAAAGACACTTTCACCAAAGTTTCTGGGTCGAGTCCATCCTTGATAACGGGAATTTGGCTCTATATAGGTAGGCCGAGCAAAGTGTCCGTAAGATGAGTCAAGATCAAACTCGTTTGAAGGAAATATAACCTTTTTGAACGTGGTCTGATCTTGAGGGGCTTTCCCCTTCTCTTTGACTAAGGCCTTTTTGGCAGCCTTATTCTTCTGTTGAACCTTATTTCTCCTAGAAGACTTACTAGGAGCTTCTTCATGGCCTAGTCAAGCACCCTTAGCCTTGGCTGAGAATTCAGTAACGAATGGAAGAACTGTCTTGGGCTTTGAGAAACTTTCAACTAGTTTCTTTTCAGCAGCAAGTTGGGCTTCCAGCTCTTTGATGATTTTCTCTTTAAGGTCGAGATGCTCAAGAGCTTTGTTATATTCCTCAATAGTATTATTGAAGTTCTCTTCGAGTGAGTCAATCTTTGCGACTTTATCTCTTAAGATGCTCTCTTCAGGTTTGAGAGACTTTATCTCTTTAGCCTGAGTTTTCACGACTCGGCGATATTTATCGTAAGCCATGATTAACTCCTTATATTGGGTCATGAGTTCTGACTCATCGTCAGAAGAGCTATCCTCACAATCATGTTCAGAAACTTCAGAATCAGAAAGAGGAGTGTGAGAGTTTACATTCCCAGTGAACTGGGGCTCTTGTTCGTCATCTGTTTGAGTCATGAGCCCAAAATAGGCTTCTTCTTCTTCACTCGACTCAAATGAGTCAGAGTCACTAAGAGTCTTGCCCTTTTTGGCCATCAAGCTCTTCTATGTCCTCTTCTTGTTGTACGAGGACTTCTTTTCCTCTCTTCTGCCACCCTCCTTCTTCTTATGAGAGCAGTCAGCGATGACGTGTCCTGGCTTATTACAACAATAGCAAATAATGTTAGTAGAAACATGTCTGTTCTGTTTAGAAGTGTACCTGTCATGATTGCTTGAGCCTTTTCTTTGCGGATCACGATCGTGTCGTGATCTTCTATAGGAGGCATCCTTGCCTTTCCATTGCTTCTTCTTATTCAAGAATTTCTTGAACTATCGAGAGAGTAGTAAGAACTCTCCTTCTGATAGTTCAGAGCCTGAGGTGCTTGGCTCTGAGGTTTCTTCTTCACTAACTTTTGGTTCTGGAGTAGGAGAAACAACATTTGTCTTCTTAGAGGTGTCTGCCTTTAAAGCAACAGACTTCTCTTTGAATGCAGACATGCTCTTCTCTTCTTTAGCCTTTCTAGTGTTGAGTTTAAGCTCATATGACATAAGCTTCCCGAAGAGATTCTGAGGGTCTGTCTCGGTCAGTTTTCCAAACTCCCTTATGGCACAGACCTTGTTATCCCATTCTTTAGTTAGGGATCTCAAGAACTTATCATTTAATTCTCCATTAATGAAGACTCTGCCATAGACCCTTAGCCCATTCACTATCTTGAAGAAGTTCTCAAAGGTGTCAGCAATGGTATCTTTGTTTCCTTGTCGGAAAACTTTATACTTCTGATTAAGAAGGGATCTTCTATCATCCCTCACTTCTTTGGTGTCTTCCATTAAGGTAACTAGTGACTGCCACATCTCCTTCGCAGAATGGCAGTGAATCAGGTTTTGCAGCATTGAATCATCGACTGCACTTGCTACGATATTTTTTGCCTTTTTGTCCAATGAGATAAGTGCAATCTCATCCTTATCTAGATCCATAAGTTTCTTTGGGACTTTCTTAGTTGGATCTATAGTGGAGATGATCATGGGAATGTAAGGACCTTCTTCAATTATCATGAAGATCTTTGGATCCACAGCTTCCATAAAAAACTTGATTCTCTCTTTCCACATGGGAAAATTATTTTTGGTACATAAAGGAAGCTTGGCAAAATCTTTAGCCTTGTCCATTTTTGGTAGATCTCAAAGGACAACTATTGAAAGATCTGATCAAGGTGTTAACCTTTTAACGATCAACCTCACTCTGATACCAATTGAAAGTTTATAGTTGCCTACCTAAATCACCTAGAGGGGGTGAATAGGTGAGATGTGCGTCTTTTTGCGGGAAAAAAAATTACAAACCAATGCACAGATCTATCTACCAATCAAACACAGACGAGGCAAGATTTATAGTGGTTCCCCAACCTTGGGTACATCCACTTTCCCTCACCGATCTAACAATACACTAGACTCAGCTACTCCACTATCTCGGATTGAAAATCAATCCTACCCTCGGAACAACGTTCCTACAAACTCGATCCACAAAACAGATCTACACTCGGAAGATGAAACTTCCTACAATCTCTGAGTTGAAAAACTCCTACACTAGGAGAAAACATCTCCTACAATAATGAAATAAAATTGTATAGAAATACAAACAATGAATCTTGTCAGATCTGCAAGTAATCTACCAGGATCTTCTTCTTCTAGACTTTTTGACTTTATCAGATAGGTGAAGAAAACCTCGGCAAAATCAGATCTGAATCTTCTTGACTTTACACGATCGAATAGAGAATGAAGAGTTGAGCGGAAATCTCGATCTGTAAAATCTTCTTAATCTGAATCCATTGAAAATGGATTCCCTAGCCGGTCGGGAATCTGCGACGGCGATGGCGGCGGTTTTCGTTTCTTGGAGAGAGAGAGAGAGGAGACAGAAAGGGGCTGTAAAGACTTCTTAGAATAATCTTCTTAGATTTATGATTGTTAGGGTTTGTCGGTTTAGACAAGACCTTTTATAAGAGAGGAGAAGATTTGCCATAATTGAGTCATTATGAGAGATACGTGGACCAATCACGTCAAAGTATATGAATAAGACCGTTAGTCTGGACTTAATAAATTTTCGGAAAAGTCAAAGTAAAATACTCGAGATAGAACAGACTACTCGAGTACATGCAGCACTACTCGAGTAGGTAGAAGATGACTACTCGAGTACATGAGAAAAACTACTCGAGAGGGAATGAGATCATTACTCGAGTACATGGAGTCAACTACTCGAGTAAGTAAGAAGAAAAGGAAATCAGCTACTCGAGTAACAAGAATAACATACTCGAGTACCTAAGTACTTACACGAGAAGTGGAGTAAATTACTCGAGTAAAAGAAATACTACTCGAGTATATAAGAATGAACTACTCGAGTATAAGAAATACTACTCGAGACAAAGACTTTGAAAATTTCTAGAACAATAAAACTGTATTACTCGATTATAGAAGTTGAACTACTCGAGGCAAATAGAACTACTCGAGTATATGGAGATGGCTACTCGAGTAATTCACTTAGAGAAATTTTCTAGAATGGAATCCTGGATTACTCTAGTATAAATACTGGACTACTCGAGTAGGAGATGAACTACTCGAGTACATGACTTAGCTTACTCGAGAAAAATGGAACTACTCGAGTATATAAGATAAAACTACTAGAGACAGAAAATAAAACTACTCAAGTATTATACAGAGCCACTCGAGTATTTAACTTAGAAAATTTGAGAAGAGAATTTCTGTAAAACCCGAGAGGAGAAAAGAAACTACTCGAGTAGTTGTCTTAACTACTCGCGAGCCATAATTGACTACTCGTGATATATCTTAACTACTCGAGTAGGAGTATTATTACTCGAGCATGAACTCAGTAACTTACTCGAGTAAGTAAAGAACTACTTGAGTACTTTACTTAGGAAACTTTTCTTGACAGAATTTCTTCTAAGGGATGACCAGCATCAAGTCTTTTCACATAGTCCTAGAGCTTGAATATGAAGTGTATCCCAATAGAGAGGCTACACATGAGTCAGCACTTTGGAGCACACAATGAGGGATTACGTTATTTGGTCCTCTGTTTGGTGACCCATTGTAGAATGACATTGGTCTACACTTCCCATAAGAAGTCCTGCAAACACATAACTCAAACCAAGCATCAAATACAACTTAATTCATCTTAGTTCAAGGGTGACTTCATCAAATCTAGGTTAGTGTGGATACAATACCCAACAGGCGAGTACCCAGCTCCAGATATATAACAAACTCCACATCTTTCTCCAGTGGAAGACCAAGACGAATATCTGGAAAGACATCAGGAAACTCTCGCCCCACAAGAATATCCTTGACACATGAATAACCACCAGCTGCTTCAAAAACAGAAACCAAATACGCACAACAACTAGAATCTAAAATCTTCCGAGCATATACTGCGGAAATCACCGGGGAATCTTGGCGGGGAATGCCACACACACTCCTAGGGTGGTCGGTGTCCATCTTGTCATCCAAAGGCTTAACCTTGCATTGCATAGCCGCATCATATCTAGACAACCAGTCCATGCCCAGAATCACATCAAAGTCCTCCAAGTCCAACAGCTTTAGATTGGAAAAAGCTAGAAAATCGCCTAAAAGAATCAGACAACTCTGGATACCCTGGTTTGACACCACCGAGTCAGAAGAGGGAAACTTAACACGAAACAGATCGCCAACTTGATCAAGAGTCAGACAATGTCATTCTATGAAAGTCCTAGCCATGAACCAGTGGGTAGCACCAAAATCAAACAAAACGCGCACCCAATGATTCTTGACCTTAAACATCCCTATAAAATAGCATATGTAACTAGTCGACTGTAACGCCCCTGATTTTCCAAGGTTTATTTAAAACCCCTTTAGTGACGTATTTTGACATCAGGGCGTTATGTTGGCGCGTAGTTGGTGGTTACTGTTGTCTGAGCGTGACTTTTGTACGTTGGTATCCAAGGTTTTGGTTAGGGAGAATTTGCTTGGATAATTTCTCCTATGTTTTGATATTCCATTGCAAGTCGGGGTTCGTTTTGGAACACGGCAGAGTGTTTTTGGGATATTTGATGTTTAGACTTCAGGGATTGTTTACCTGAGTTTGGTTTATCGGATTTCGACTTCGACTTTGTCGTTGGATTTATAGCATCAATATTTAATTACTGTGCGATTTTCATATAAATCCGAGTTAGTGCTAGTTTTGATCATTTGGACGTTTTAATTATAATAATAATATATTATATTATTTATTCCATATAAATAGCCTTGCGATAAGACGGAAACCCTATTCATTATCTTCTTCCACAAATCGTCGGACTGTTTTTGCGGAAGGACGAGAGCAGCGGACCATCCAAGCTTTTGGCCGTCGACTGTAGGAGCTCTGGTGCACAAAATCTTTGTCAGAGAGTAGATCCGGTTAGCTCACTCCAAGATCTACGTTTCTACTGTGAGTTTTCCCCATTTCTTGGATTTTTAGAGATTACGGTATACAGTTTTACTGCTTAGATGTTTTTGCGGCCAGATCCATGAGGAGGAGTGGAGGGGCTGCAGAATTCTGGCAAGATCGAGGCAAGTGGTGATTTCTTCCCCTTGCCAAGCATTCCTTCCTTATATTCACTATTATTGCCCCTTTTTCCTTCTTAAAATTTAGGAATAGTGTAGGGTTCAGCCAGGTTCTACCTGCTGTATTGGGTAGATCCTTGTTCCGCTGATGTGTATATTCACCGTTTTTTACTATTGGTTTTTATGTATATCCGTCGAGTATATGCTAGTAAGACCTAGTTTAGTTCGTCGTGTATGACAGTGAGAGGATTTGTTGGGTTTGAAGATTAGCTTAGGATAATGTTGTCTTATAAGGTTGATTAGTTTTGTAAATTAGTCAATTTTGACAAAAGTCAAAATTGCCAAAAAAATAAATTGGCGCTAAGGCAAAAGCATTGAGTGCGCTGAATGCATTCGACATGGCATTGAGTGAAGCATTGGCGTTGAGTGGTCTGTGAGGCTAAGGCAAAATGGTTGAGTGTGCTGAATGCACTCAATGCGGCATTGAGTGAAGGCTTGGCGTTGAGTGAAGTTCACTTGGCGTTGAGTGAATCATTAGCATTGAGTAGTTTCGAGACTAATTCAAAAGCATTGAGTGTACTCAACGCGACATTTAGTGAAGTCCATAGCGTTGAGTTAACTGTTAAGCGTTGAGTGTACTCAACGTGGCGTTGAGTGAAGCTTTGGCATTGAGTGAAGCCTTGGCATTGAGTGGCCTGTAAGACTATGTCAAAAGCATTGTATAGACACAACAAGACGTCGAGTGAAGGTAATACGCTGAGTAAAAATGTTTGGCATTGAGTGCGCTGAATGCACTCAACGCGGCATTAAGTGTAGGCCAGGTGTCGAGTTCACTCGTTGCTTTTCCCGTGACTTGGAATTTTTTGCTGCTGATTTGTCTTGTATCAAGTTGTCATTGTTGTTAAGTGGAATTCATTGTGTGTCTACTAATTAGTCGAGTATACTCGACGAGACGAATCAGTGTGGACTTAAATTTTTTTTGCCAATTTAAGTAGAATTTGTCAAGTACGACTTAAAATGGCTATCACTTGGGAATTTTCTTCCTCTATGTCAAGGAGAGTTTCTGTATTCTAGTTGAGGTTATAGGTGTTTATGGATGTTATGTATGGCCCTTGGTTGGTAGTGGATAAAGGACTCCCAACCTAGTGCTAAATTGTGAATCATTACACTATTGGGCTTGTTTATAGCCTGTGTGTTGAGTTGGATAATGTTGCCACAACCACAACACCTTGTTTATGTATATTTGGATTTTTGGGTTGAGTTGGACAATGTTGCCGCCACCCTAGTGTCATGTTGAGACAATTGTACTGTTAGGTTTTGTCGGACAATGTTGCCGCCACCACAGTACCTTCTTGAAATATGTTGGGTCTGTAAGTTCGGGATGGATAATGTGGCCACCTACTCATGAACATTTCTTACCAAGTGTTAATGATTCATATGAGTAGAGTTATTAAGTCTCTTTCCCTCTAATGTGCAAATATATGTTATTCTACTTACTTTTGCAGATATTCTCGAAACATGACTTTGTTTCGCACTTGGTACAATTTTCTTACCTTTAACTTAATAAGTAAATCTTTTGCCATTGCCATATGCTTAATTGCTGAGATTTGACAGCCTCCTTATGTTTGGGTTGGTAATCCTTTATTCCTTTCTGGTATATTTCTAACCTTTTGATCTTTGATCACCACTTGTGTATTTCTTGCTGAGGTATTCTTTTCTGGTGAATGCCTCGTGTTTGGAGCAATAGCCTGTTGAGTAGCTAGGGTTGGTTTTGGTTGGTGTTTTGCAGCCGTCGTTTCCTCACCATTGTGAGGTAATTGTTGTTTGTTTTCTTTTAATTCATACATACATACTTGTGTGTGTTCGTGTCAGTTTGTTGACGTCCGCTGGATTTTGTAAAGTATTAAGTACTTACTAGCTGCTAAGTCTGTTCCTATATGACTTGTTGGTTTTTACTTGCTCTCTGGGAAGCTTTTATGCTAGGATTGTATGTTAGTTACTTTAACTATAAAAAGTATCATTTTTACTATCTCATGCACATGCCATCTTTTAAATGCTAAAGTAACTATATCTTATTGAATGTACAAACTATTTTCTATGCTTATACTAAATCTAGAGTCATGCATAACATGCGTTGTCCTATACGGATGTTTATGCTCATGTAGGATGTTAACCATTATAACAAACTATTTTCCACAACGTATAATTATATCTTTACTTGTGGAATAGTTGATCCACTGAGTCGAGGGATACGACTAACCAATTAAACTTAAACTTGTTTTTTTTACAATAACTCGTGAATTTTAAATAAAATGTAGAGTTGGAGTCTTGACTGAGCATCTGCAGTTATCCCCTACATGGCGTGGAATCACGGCGCATATTTTCTCATACTCTGATATGTCGTTTAAATATGGAGAAAATACAGGTTGTGACATTTGGTATCAAAGGGAGGTTGTTTGACAATATGCCAAGCAACCATCCCAAGTTAATTTTTGTTGTCTTGTTCCATTGCATACACCCACCAATGTGTCATCAGTACGTCTTGGTTGAAGCATAAAACCTACACTCATAAGCATGATAAGAAGTATACTGGGCATATTATGTAGTATGAGATGCATAATATGTGTTTGTATATGGATCATTGATGATTATTTTCTCCATGCTAGAGCGTGTTTCCAATCGATGAGGCAAATATACCTATCGTTCGGAGTATAGGATCAAGTGTCGTATATCGACTCGGGGCTTGTCGAATACTTGTACTCACAAGAAAGAGCTATTATTTTATCGGACAGAAAGTTGGTTTTTTTGTTTAAAACAGTAAAGGAAACGAAACACTAAGAAAGAGAAATTCGATTTTGGGGGAAGCTAGCACTTGATCTAGAATCCATTTGAACTAAAATAAACCTTTTTTGAAAATAAAGTAATGCAAGCTCTTAAACTACTCACTCGACCGTGGAAGTTCCTAAGTACAAAAGCGTCTCTCTTGAGCTCATGCTTTTGACTAAGCTTAGGTTGATCGATTAAGACCTCTCGGCCAGTCGAAACCCCTAGGCTTGCTTTAGGCGGTGAACCACTCTATTGGATTTGACTCCAATCCGGAGGATTTATGTCATCCTCTCTCGAGGAGTGCATGCAACTCCTTTTATCTTTGAGTGATCTTCTCGTATCCGCAACCTCTCGGTCATTTAGGATATGGATCTTAGATCGAAAATCATATTCACGAAATATGAATTCGACAAAACTATAAATCAAGGATAAATCGTAGCGAGCATAATTAAGAACAAGACATAGGATAAAAATAAAGAAAGGTTTTATTTTATTTCAAGCTTCATCATGACCAAGTGCTAAATAAAAATTAGCTACTCATCATCCTTAGGGAAATACAAGTTGAGGTAGGGAAAGACATGACTAAAAATAAACTTGAAAGTAAAGACTAAAAATGCAAGGAAGACATTAAACAAAACAGAACTAAGTTCCCCAAAAAATCTCCTCTAGCTTCTGGAATTGCCTGGAATTTATAGGAAACATTTCTTCAAGGTCACGCCCTAGGTCACGCTCGTGACCTAGGGCGTGTCAGGCTCGGAACCGCTGTCTTGAAAGCTCGGGAACGTTGGAGAAGGAACCGCCAAAATATGTTAAATGGCGGGTCACGCCCCAAGGTCACGCCCGTGACCTAGGGCATGTCACTTCTGTTTCTGGAAAACCGCAGGAACCTGAAAACGGCGGGAGTAAAGGGCTGATGATGGAGGGGTCACGCCCCATGGTCACGCCCGTGACCATGGGCGTGTCAGGCTGAAACAACCATCTTGCGGCAACGGCAGGAACGACTGGATTTATTGGCTGGAAACTCTCTCGACACGCCATGGCCACGCCCGTGACCGATGTGTCACGGGCGTGTAATTCTCCGTTCGACGTTCTTCGGTCGACGATCTTTGAAACTATAGCTTTAATTTGGCATGCCGGGATGTCACGGCCAGTCGTCACGCCCGTGACCAATATGTCACACCCGTGTCCGGGCGTGTAACTGTGATCTGCCATGGATTGGAGTTCTGGACACGCGCCGAGTTCACGCCTGGATGGCACGACCGTGACCTGTTGGTCACGCCCGTGTCCGGGGCGTGTGCTTTGTAATTTTTTCAGCTTAGTCCAGATTTGTCTCCTGATCAATCCTGTAGACTCCATATTGATATTGGCAGCCCACATTGATCCTGAAATAATAAAATATAGAAATTAGATAATAAAATCATAGAATATATTAAAAACTAATTAATTATTAAATAAAAATTAAATATAAAAATATGGATAAAATTAGAGTTATCAATCATCATAAGAAGCAACATGTGATTGTTATGTAGTATGGAATGCATAACAATTATCACATGAATGCACATTAGACTTTTCTTTTCATTACGTACGATATTATGTAGTATGAGATGCATAATATTTCATGTATACGCCGCTCATAACATGAAATAAGGCCTTTATTATATTGCATAGCACCTCATGCATGACATAGCATTGCAGTAGCACACGTGGCAAGCTAAAGATTTACATGATGACACATGTACACACATGGTTTTAAGTCAAAGGAGTAAGAATTCATGCATTCATGGTTGATGCACATGAGCCAGTGGGATGACGGTATATCATCCTAAGTTTAAGCATGACATCATTAATGAAATTCCCAGAGTAAGTTAGCAGCTTGAGCAAGTATTTGTACAGGTATTATCTGAACTAAGTTGTGTAGTTCTAGCGGTAAGCTAGTTATTGATTAGTTGTTTGTTGTTTTTTTAGAATGTCGTTGAAGCATCCCGTGGCAAGGTTGACTGCCCAGTCTGATGGCGAGTCGTCTGGGGTGCAGGGTGAGGTAGTGATCGAAAGATTACGACAGAATAATAAGGCTCTGTCCAGGCAGATGTTGGAGATGTAATGGCAGATCCAGACATTGTGTTCAGTTGTTTTTGGGCAACCACTTAGAGTGCAGGATCCTGTTGTGGGTCAGGTCATTCCTGTTCCTCCTGCTCCTCTGGTGCCCCCAATTGTGTTGCCACCAGAGATGAGCTTTAAATTGCATTTTTAGCGAATAGGACCCCCTACCAACGACTGTAGAGCCGACTTCATGGCTTTGGACGGTTAGATTGGCGCAATAGAGGAAATGTTTTTGTACTCATGAATATCTGCAGATCAAAGAGTAATGGTTGTTGTATACTAATTGAAAGGCCTTTCAAAGGGTTGGTGGTTGAGAGAGAAGGAGAACCTTAAGGATGGATGTTCATGGGAAGCCTTTAAGGAGTTATTAACGAGGAAGTTTCTACCATCGGTCGAGCAAGACTGCTTGATGAATAATTTGCTACACTTGAAGAAAAGACAACTTACGGTTAGTATGTGCGTGGTGGAGTTTAGTAAATTGAGCCGGTTTGCCCAGGATCTAGTATCCTTGGAATCTAGTAGAGTCAATCACTTTCTGGGTGGTCTTAGGAATGACATCCAACAGCTAGTCAATGCTTATGGATCTGGAAGTTACGCTGAAGTAGTAGAAGCCGCCTTAAATGTCGAAGCAATCCACAATGCGAAGAATCGAGGCCAGCAGATGATGAAAGATAAGAGGAAGTCCGATAAGGGTTATAACTCTAAGGAATCTGGTTTTGTTTCAAGGAGGAGAAGCAGGGAAGTGTGTCGTTTCTGTGGATGGTCAGGACACCCGTTCGAGAAATGTTTCAAGAGGCTGGGAGCTCAGAATAAGGAATAGGTACACGCACTTCTGGGCGCTCCCAAAGGAGAACTTGTTTGTGCTTTGTACAAATGAAAGGAGCATGATACTGCCCATTGTTGGTATAAGGACAAGGTCTACTTCCAGTGTGGACAGAAAGGGCAAGTTAAGTTAAAGTGCCCGCAGTCTCAGCCCACTCTGCAGCGGTTCCACTCCAAGATTTGCCGCCGCCGCCGCATTTGTACAAAGGGAAGGGCAAGCTGAACGTGGTGTCTATGGAGGAAGCGCATACGTCTACCCAGGTGATCTCAGGTTAGATCCAAACCTAATTGGTTTTTAACTCATAGATGTAGTTTCGATGTTGCTTGGTTAGTTATGAATGTGATTTTATAGGAAAGTTTAAGGTAAAGAACCACTGGGTGTGCGTTCTTTTCAATTCTGGTGAAACCCACTCGTTTGTGACTATGGACTTTATAGATCGCCATCATTTGACTCTCGATAAAATTGGTGATTCCATTTGCATTAAGTTTCCCTCTGGTGATTAGGTGGTGTCAGACCAAGGTATTCAGAGTTGTCCGATCCTATTAGGCGATTTTCTAGTCAATGCTGATTTGAAGGTGATATACCTAGAGGACTTCGATGTGATCTTAGGCAGGGACTAGTTGTCCAGATATGATGCGGTTATCCAATGCAAGGTCAAGCGGTTGGAATTCAAGATGGACAACAGTTACCCCAAGAGTGTTTATGGTTTTCCGTGCCAGGATTCCTCGATTATTTCTGCAGTACGTGCTTAGAAGCTTTTAGATTCCGGTTGCTTTGCCTACTTGCTTTCATTTTTGGAGACCATTTGGAGTTTACCGCGTGTAGAGGAGATTCCTGTAGTGCGTGAGTTTCCTGATGTTTTTCCATATAGACTTCATGTTCTTCCACCTGAGAGGGATGTAGAGTTTATTATAGATCTTGAGCCAGGTACTCATCCTATTCCTAAGGCATAGTACTGTATGGCCCCTCAAGAGCTGGAAGAGTTGCGTACCCAGCTGGATGAGCTTTTTCTGTGTGGATTTATTAGGCCGAGTTCTTCACCTTGGGGTACTCCCGTGTTGTTTGTAAGTAAGAAGGATGGATTCATGAGGTTGTGCATTGATTATAAGGAACTACATAAGGTAACTATCAAGAACAGGTATCCCTTGTTGCGAATAGATGATTGTTTGATCAGTTGCGTAGTAGTACAGTGTTTTTGAAGATTGACCTTCGTTCAGGCTACCATTAGTTGAGGATTCGTGAGGCGGATATTCCACAAACCACTTTTAATTATCGGTATGGACATTTTGATTTCTTGGTGATATCCTTTGGTTTGACTAATGCACCATCTACTTTCATGGACATGATGAACAGAGTGTTCAAATAGTTTTTTTGACCGTTTTGTGGTCGTGTTTATAGATGATGTTTCGGTTCATTACCAGAGTGCTGAGGAGCATGCCCAGCACTTGCGGTTAGTTCTGTCTGCTTTGAGAGAGCATAAGTTGTTTGCCAAGTTAAGCAAGTATGAGTTTTGACTTCCTCAAGTATCCTTCTTGGGTCATGTCATTAATAAGGATGGAATTTCTGTTGACCCAGAGAAGATTTCCGCCGTGATGGATTAGAATAAACCCACCACACCCAAAGTGATAGAAGTTTCCTAGGGTTGGCATGGTATTATAGGAGGTTTGTGGAAGGATTTTCTACGATATCTTTGTCACTGACTAAGCTTACGTGGAAGAACGCAGCGTTCATCTGGAGCGATAAGTGTGAAGAAGCTTTTTAGGAGTTGAAAAAGTGATTATGTACTGCTCCAGTTTTGACCTTTCCTACCGAAGGAATGTGAAAGTGCAAGTTAGATCTGATATACTCTAGAGGGGGGTGAATAAAGTATGTTGCTTGCTAAAAACTTTTTACAACTGTTGTTGTATTCCTAAGTGAACAGGGAAGCAAATAACATAAAGAAAATCTAAACAAAGAACAATCACAGATCAATCACAAAGCAATCACAAAGCACAGCCAGAAATAAAAGGAAAAACAAACAACCAGAAGACACAAGGAGCTATAGTGGTTCCCCTATCAACCTGGGTACATCCACTCTTCTACCACCCTAGGTAGGAATCCACTGCAGGATGAGTTGATCAGGTGTCCTGGGCACCAATGAGCTTTTGATAAGGTGCTCAAAACCAAACCAGATTTTTTGATCAGGTGTCTTACCACCACTGAGTTTTGATAAGGTCTCAAAAACCAATCACAAACTTTTGAAGGGAGTTTGAAAAACCCTTTACAACAGAGAGAGAGAGAGAGAGGGATGAGATGATCTTCTCTGTCAACAATCAGAGAGAAGATAGTGGATGTTGTCAAAGCTCCCCCTGAGATCTTGAGTTGTTCAGGAAGTGAAGCTTTGCAGTAGGGTGATAGGCCTTCAGATGATTTGATCTCCAACAAAAGATGATTTCAGTAACAGCTGAAATGTGAGGTATCTGGAGTCTTGAATGATGATGGCATTTGAACACTTGAATCAAGAGAGATCTGAAAATTTCAGTTAGTTGATCTCCTTATGTGATGTGTATTCTTGTATGAATTTTTGAGACTGAGAATATCTGCAACTCTCTTTCTTTCTCTTGTGTAATTATTGTTGTAAGAGCTGTAATTCTTGTTGTTGCAGAGAATTGTTGTTGCAGAGAATTGTTCTATATTCTACAACAGGAATGAAAAAGCTGATCTTTTATTCCTTAGATCTGAATAGAAATGATCCTCTGTCCAAGATAGTCGTTATCCTGTCATAAATGACTTCCTTAACTGCATTTGTCTTCTGGAGGAAAGTCTAATAAAACATTCCTTGAAAATTCCTTGAAAATTGCTCCACATTAATTGAAAACGGCTACAAGATCTCTGACATAAATGCTGAGAATAATTCCACAACTGTCTGAATTTGAATCTTGAAAAACATCTAACTCTTCAGAAAAACGTCGAACTGAGCTCCACTATCGTTGAACTGAGCTTAGAGACTGAACTTAGATAGAAACAGAGATCGTCGATCTGAGCTCAACTATCGTCGAACTGAGCTCAGAGATAAAGAATCAAACTGGAGTCAAGAACGTCGATCTGAGCTCAAAGATCGTCGAATGGAGTTCGACGACTCATTGAAGTTGAGCTCAGAGATCGTCGAATGGAGTTCGACGATTCGTCGAAGTGAGCTCAGCGATCGTCGAATGGAGTTCGACGATTCGTCGTACTAAGCTCGACGAAATGACTTAGTCTCCAAAACTGAAAAAAAACTTGGTCTTGAGGGCAGCTTCCAAACATAACTACTAACCCTTACACTCAATTCTAATTGACCTTTATATCTATATAATGAGGTCAAGACAGGTTTCCTAAGAGACATAGTGATCCTTGCCCAAATCAGTAATAGGGTGTTCCAACAATCTCCCCCTATTTGGGTTAGGATTACTATTTACATACATTGGAAAAATAAAAGCATACAAAGCATAAATGCAACAAACAAACATTGTAGAATCACAGACATTATCTCAGATAGTTCAGAAAACAAAATATACTGTCACCTTACAGAATTATTCTTTTTTCCTTGCTCTTTATAAGTACTATTTCACTGTTGGGATTGAGAGCTTCCTTCTTAGATCTTCTATCATCAGCTGCACCTAGAGAGGTTTGTTGCTTTGGCCTGGGCACTACAGCTTCTGGATGCAGCTTCATGTAGCTTTCCGAATCAAAGAATTTACTGGATGAGTATCTTTCAAGTTCCTTCTTCCTTTGATCTGATAATGTAGTGATACTGGAAGTATCTTTCCCTTGTTCTCTGGCTTTCTTGATCTGATCTAAAGCAGCCAATTCTTTCATCCTAGCTGTCCATGAAGTAGGATTGTTTTTTGGATCCTCAAATGGAACTGGAGGCTCATATCTATTTGAAGGATTGTCTGGAGGGGCTCTAGAAGAGACTAAATCTTTCAGCTTATAAGGAAAGGGACCAGAAGTTGTGTCAGATGGACCTTGTCCTTCCCTTGAATATGGATGTTGCCTGGAATATCCTTTAGAATAAACTTGAAATTCTCTTTGATTTCCTCTGTAATTTCCTCTTCTTGACTGGTAGCCTCTAGATTGACTTCCTCTGTATTGGGATCTTCCTTGAGGTTGATAAGAGGTTTGGCTCCTGTCAGAAGGTTGAGATGCAGAACTTCCACTTGCACCTGCATCAGGTGAAGGAGGAGGAGGAGGAGGATTGAACTGGGATGATCCTTTATCATATTTTCTCTTCTTCTTCATAGCCTAAAATTGATTTTTGGAGTATTGCATCCAATGTTCTGTGATAGGGCAATCATGCAGTATGTAATAAGGAATGTCATTTGTGTCTTTTACTTTTGCTGGGGGAACTCTCTTCATTGCTTTGCTTCTGGCCTTTCTTTTCTTTGCAATTGTAGCAGAGGAATCATCTGAGTCAGTCCTGAACTAATCACTGTCTGAGCTTGGAGGATTGTCATACACTACATCAATCCTTTTGAGGTAATCTTTTTGTTGTTGTGACTGAGCAGGAGAGACAGCAGAAACAGTAATAGTAGCAGCAGCAACAGCAGGAAGAGGAATAGAAGTAGCACTGGCAGAAGAAGTTATGACAGCAACAGATTCAGATACAATATTTTCAGAAACAACACTTTCAGAAACAGAAGGTACAGTAGCAGTAGTATCAGATGGAACTTGAAAATCAACTACAGAAGGAGCATTAGAAGCTGTAACAGAAGGCTCAAAAACAAATGCCTCTGTCATATGTATATCCTCAAAAACATCAATATCAGTACTAGCAGAAACATCAATAACAGCAGTAGGAGCAGCATCAGTAAGAGCAACAGAAACAGAAGGAGCAGTAGTATATAGGGAATTTACAAAAGAATTTATTAAGCTGGTATCACAGCTGGAAATAGGCACAATGGCCTTAGAGAGATCTTCAGATTGCTGGACTGCAGAGTGCTGGACTGGAAGACAGTTGAAATAAGCAGAATCAAAAATTGATAACAGTGACTTGAGGTCCACTGTGATAACTGCAACTGGAGGTACTGGAGCTTGTGCTTGGACTGAAGTAACAGCAGCAACGGGCAATCTTTCAACTTCATGAGGCATCTCCCCCTACATAGATTCAGTGGCAATTGGATCAAGGCACCCATAAGAAGGGATTGCCTGAGGAGGAAGAATGGAAGAAAGCCTGGCAGACAGTTCTTGCACTGTTTTTATAAGTGGAGCCAAAGAGGTCTCCATCAAGAGTGATAGCCTTGGAGCTATCAGCTCATAGAGCCTGTCTGCAAGAGCTGGAAGATCTACATGCTCAAGATGGACTTGAGTAGAGGTAGGAATTGAAGGTGGGGCAGCAGGAGATGTTGGTGGAGAACTTATGGATGGTGGAAATGATGGTTAAGAGATGGGAATTATGGAAATGGAAGATAGTGGAATAGAAATAGATGGTGTGAAGGATGGTTATGCAATGATATCTTAAAGTAGTTGTTGGTATGAGGTGGATGAAGATGGTTGCTCAGTAGTGGATGAGGAAGAATCATCCATATAGGAATCATCTATAAGATTGAAAGATGGAATGTGAGAGGATGAATCAATATCTAGGTGTGGGTATTGATGTAGAGGATGGAAGAGTTCTTCTTTGAGAGGTGGAGTTGGAGAAGGAATGGAAGTTGGAGATGGGGTGGAAATTATGATGGTGGATGTGACTGGTGTAGATGAAATAAGAGGTGGAGGAGGAGGAGAAGCAGGCAAGTCTTCTGCAGGGGCAGAAACTTGAGGGGAAGTGACTGGAGCAGTCCTTGTGCCTGAAGTAGAAACTGTAGAGGGACTGCTGGGCTTCATAATTTGCCTGTCCCATTTTCCAAATAGGGCACAGGTGAGCCTCTTGGAGGCATTGATGTGCATCCCATTTGAAACAAGCAGTGCAGGGCATCTGTTCTGAAGAAACAGCCCTAATATCCTTCCAAAGTTAACAAAATTCTTGTTAATCTTCTTCTTAATCAAGTCAAAGAAAATTTCTCCCTAGTTCAGTTGTTTCTTACCCACAAGGTCACCCATCAAGCAGAGCTGATACCTTGATATGGTATCATGAGCTGAGTGTTTGGCCAACAACACTTTTCCAACCACATCAGCCAGAAATCTGTACTCAACATACATATTTTTCTTCAGCAATTTGCTAGGGTTTGCATCTGAATGTCCCATTATTTCAAGCAAATTGGAAAACTCTTCTCCAGAAAGTTCAGCAGAGTCTTCTCCAGATTTCAATTCAAAAACCTCTGTCAAGGCAGCATGTGTGAGAGATACCTGGGTTCCTGAGATTGTTCGAATCACTATATTCTGATCTAGGTTATGGGCAGTATACACCCATTATTTTATCTCATCTGCAGCCAATTTAATCCTAGTAGTCATTATGGTAACTAGCTTTTGTTCCTTGAAAAGTTCCAGAATATCTTTGAAAATTTGATCGTTGTTATTGAAAGAGTCCATGTCGATATCAAAACCTGCAACAAATTTCATTGCGGCCAGGATTGCAACTGAGACGGCCATTGATTCCTGCAAAAACTAACAAACAAGCGACCAAGTGTAGAGAAGTTTGTAGGGAAAGAGAAAGTTTGCAGAAAGTATGAAAGCGCAAAGGGAGAACGACGACCGAAAAATGAGTTTTATATTAGGGTTCGACGCAGAAAAGGAAAGATCGTTGAACTCTGTTCGACGATCTGGGCTTCTAAAGGAAACTGAAAGGTCATCAACATCGTCGATCTCCGCTCGACGATATTGGAGAGCGTCGAGCTCCATTCGACGATAGTTCAGAAAACAAAATCGTCGAGCTCCGCACGACGATCGCTGACCTGAGAAAGATAGTTTAGCACTATCTGAGAAGCACTGAACTCTGGTCGACGATTTCGGAAGTCGTCGATCTCCGTTCGATGATCTGGGGGAAAATCGTCGAGTGCAGTTAAATGATCAGAAACACACTATACACTAGAAAAATTAAGATGTTTGCCTAGTCTTGGTCAATTTTAGAGTTTTAAAATCTTGGATCTTATTTTAGACTTCCTCCATCTAACATTCCTAACTGATTCAGGAAGAATGTATGTTTCTTTTTATCCAAGGGTTTGGTGAAAATATCTCCCCTTTGCAAATCAGTTGGGATATATTGAAGTTCAATTTTATTTTTCTCAACATTATCCCTTAAAAAGTGATGTCTAATTTCTATATGTTTTGTCCTACTATGGAGGACTGGATTTTGTGCTATAGAAATAGCACTGGTATTATCACAAAATATTTTTGACTTCTCTAAGTTGTAGCCATAGTCTAGGAGCTGATTTTGAATCCACAAGATTTGTGAACAACAACTACCTGCAGCCATATATTCAGTTTCAGCAGTTGAAGTTGACACAGATGTTTGTTTCTTGCAAAACCAGGAGACAAGTCTATCACCAAGAAACTGACAAGTTCCACTGGTGCTTTTTCTTGTCTATTCTGCATCCAGCATAATCAGCATCTGAAAATCCAGTTAAGTCAAATGTTGAATCTTTTGGATACCAGAGACCTAGATTTGGATAACTTTTTTACAAATCTGAGAATCCTTTTTACTAAGGTTAAGTGTGACTCTCTAGGGCTCACATGGAATCTAGCACATATGCATGTTACAAACATTATGCAGGTCTACTAGCTGTAAGGTACAATAAAGAGCCAATCATTGCTCTGTATGTTGTCTGATCAACAGGTTTCCCATGTTCATCAGCATCTAATACAACATTAGTAGGCATAGGTGTTTTCATACATGATGCTTTAAACATACCAAATTTCTTAACCAATTCTTTTGCATACTTGGTTTGAGAAATAAATATGTCTTCAACATGTTGTTTGATTTGCAATCCTAAAAAGAAGGATAGCTCACCCATGCTACTCATTTCAAATTTAGAATGCATTAGGTTGGAAAACCTTCTGCACAAATTTGAATCAGTAGAACCAAATATAATATCATCTACATAGATTTGTACTAGTAGGGTATGGGACTTATCGGTTCTAATAAAAAGAGTTTGGTCTACTCTACCCCTTATAAACTCATTTTTAGAAGAAAGCATGCTAGAGTCTCATACCATGCTCTAGAAGCTTGCTTTAGACCATATAATGCTTTATGCAATTTGAAAACATAATCAGGATGAGTTGAAGAGATAAAACCTGGGGGTTGTCTGACATAGACTTCTTCTTTGATATCTCCATTGAGAAAAGCACTCTTTACATCCATCTAGTATACTTTGAAACCTTTGTGTGCTGCATATGCTAAGAAGATTCTTATGGCCTCTAACCTTGCAACTGGTGCAAAAGTCTGGTCATAGTCTATCCCTTCTTCTTCAGAATACCCTTGAGCAACTAGCCTTGCCTTATTCCTTACAATTACTCCTTGATCATCCAACTTATTTCTGAACACCCACTTTGTTCCAACAATGGAGTGATCCTTAGGCCTTGATACTAGTTCCCAAACTTTGTTCCTTTCAAATTGATGCAACTCTTCTTGCATTGCAATGATCCAGTGTGGATCTTGCTCTGCATCTTGAATGGATTGAGGTTCAATTTGAGAAAGGAAGCAAGTGTGCATCAGGTTTTGGTTGACCTG
The DNA here is from genome assembly GCA_039583875.1 of Platanthera guangdongensis. Taxonomy (NCBI): domain Eukaryota; kingdom Viridiplantae; phylum Streptophyta; class Magnoliopsida; order Asparagales; family Orchidaceae; genus Platanthera; species Platanthera guangdongensis. The sequence continues at coordinate 150,582,515 of CM077156.1, read as the reverse complement.
ATTTCTGGTTTGCACACCAACTGAGATGTCTCCAATCACTTGGGAGATTGGATGGTATCTTGATGTTACTAAATCAACAGGAGATGTTGATTTTTCACCAACCTGTGTTGTTGTTTCCTCTTGTGGTACAACAACTGGCTCTTCAAGAAGTTTCTCTTCAAGATGTTGAATGTATTCTTCATCTTCACTACTTTCCTCTTTTTGAATGATTTGTATCCTGTCCAAGTCTTCAGCAAGAGAGTGTACCTGTAAAGGTTCTATGGTAGAAGTATTCTTCTCCTTGAAAGACATGTTAGATTCATCAAAAGATATATGAACAGATTCTTCAATTTTAAGAGTTGATTTATTATATACCCTATAAGCTTTACTGATCATGGAGTATCCCAGAAACACTCCTTCATCAGCTTTAGCTTGAAATTTTGCTAAATATTTTTTGTCATTATTATGAATGTAACAAATACAACCAAAAATTCTAAAATAGTCTACTTTAGGTTTCTTCCCGTTGAGTAATTCATAGGGAGTCTTGTCCTTCAGTTTATGTATTAAACTTCTATTCAACACATAGTTGGAGGTGTTCACTACCTCTACCCAAAAGGATAGAGGAAGGTGAGCATCTGACAACAATGTAGTGGCAGATTCAATAATGTTTCTATTTTTCCTTTCAGCTACCCCATTTTGTTGAGGAGTTATAGGAGCTGAGAAAGTGTGCCTGATCCCTTCTCTCTGACAGAACTCTTGCATAAGAAGAGAATCAAACTCTGTCTCATGATCACTTCTGATCAGGGCAATGTGAGTATTGAACTCAATCTGTATGCATTTGAGAAACTCTGTCAAACACTTAAAGTTATTTGACTTCTTCCTCAGAAAGAACACCCATGTGAATCTAGAGAAGTCATCTACAACCACTAAAGTATAAGATTTCCCTCCTAAGCTTTGTACTGTAATGGGTCCAAAGAGATCCATGTGTAATAGATACAAAATCCTAGGTGAATCACTCTTATTAAGTGACTTGAAACTATTTTTGGTTTGCTTGGCTAATTGACAAGCCCTGCAGAGTCCTTCCTTCTTGTAGGGGCCAGAAGGTAGTCCTCTAACAAGGTTGTCCTTGGATAGCCTAGCAATGGTTTTAAGGTTTATATGCCCTAGTATCTTATGTCATAACTCATTAGGTCTACAAATAGAATTAAACAGGAAAATATCTACTTCTGTTGAAAGAAAGTCTACTAAATAGATGTTACCTTTCCTTTTACCTATCAACACAGTTGTGTTGTCCTCTGATTTGATCTTGCATAAGGATTTGCTGAAATTCACTTGGTAGCCTTCATCATATAGTTGACTGATGTTGATCAAGTTATGCTTCAGTCCTTCCACATAGGCTACTCTCTTGAATGTGACTGTGCCAATTTGGACTGCACCATATCCTTTTGTTAGTCCAAAGTTTGAATCACCAAATATGACTTTGGGTCCAAGCTTGGCTTTGAAGAATGTGAAATTGTCCTTGCTTCCTGTCATGTGCTTGGAGCACCCACTATCCAAATACCATTGTTGGATTGATGTTGGATAGGTCTTCACTTATACATAAAACAATTTACTTGTTTTTGACCCAGTTTACCTTGGGCCTAGGTTGATAACCTTTAAATTCAGAAATAAATGACATCTCTGGTTGACTCTTATAACCTTCAGCATGATATCTCCTTGGAGGTATTATCCGTTCAGTATAAGGGTTAAATCTTTGCGATGAAGGACCCCTAGGATTGTATTTTGATTTACCTTTGAAAAAGTTTTCAAAGCTCTGATCTCTGCTCGACGATCGTTGAGCTGAGTTCGATGATCTTGGGTCAGATCGTCGAGCTCCGTTCGAAGATCGACTGTGGCAGAGTTCAGGGTTTAGTGATCGTCGACCTGAGTTCGACGATTTTGCCTGAGATCATTGACCTCCGTTCGACGATCATCTAGCTCCGTTCGACGATTTCTGTTGAACTCTTGTTTTCTTAGGTAAGTCAAAATTTTTCCTAGCTACCTCTACAACTCCCTTACCTTTATCAGAGATAAATATAATTGGGATTGTTAGAACTATAGGTTGGCTGGATGAAGCACCCAAGCCCAGTGTACTGTTGAATCTTGAGTTCGCTGTGCTTGTGATGTCCATTAGCTTGATACTTCTCCCATTAAGGGATTCTTCAAGCTTTTTGGCCACTGATAGCTCACATTTTAGTGAAGCTATCTGCTCCCTACAGCACTCCAAATCCTTAGAGAGTTTGAGGTTTTCTGATTTTAAGGTACTGTGTTCAGATAATTTGAAAGTGCAACTAGATCTGATATACTCTAGAGGGGGGTGAATAGAGTATATGGTGCTTTAAAAACTTTTACAAACTTTTACAACAATTGTTGTAATATGTGTGAGCAGGGAAGCAAAAATAAATCTAATCACAGCACTAAGCTAAGCAAAAACTAAGCACAGAAAAATCAAGGCCAGAAACAAAAAATGAAAGCAAGCAGAACCAGAAGACACAAGGAAATATAGTGGTTCCCCAAACTTGGGTACATCCACTCTTCTACCACCCTAGGTAGGAATCCACTGCAGGATGAGTTGATCAGGTGTCCTGGGCACCAATGAGCTTTTGATAAGGTGCTCAAAAACCAAAGCAGATTTTTTGATCAGGTGTCTTGCCACCAATGAGCTTTTGACAAGGTGCTCAAAAACCAAGTTCAAACTTTTGAAGGGAGTTTGAGAAACCCTTTACAGAATGGGGGTGAGAGAGTGATGGAAGTCTTCTCTTTCTCAAACAACTGAGAAGACTATGTGGATTGATGTCAAAGCTCCCCATGAATCCTTGAAATCTTCAGGAAGAAAAGCTTTGCTGAGGGTGATAGGCCTTCAAAGATTGAACTCCAGCAATGGATGATTTCAGCAATAGCTGAAATGTTGAGTGTCTGGAGTCTTGAAATATGTTGGCCTTGAACACTTTGAAAACTAAAGAGATCTGAAGATTTGAAAACTTGATCTCCTTGGATGAGTGTTCTTCAGAATTCTTTGTGACAGAAGATTTTTGAATGTGTCTCTGTAATCTGTATCTTCTCTCTGTATAGTGTGTATTCTTCTATGAGAGAGATTCAAAAAGTTCTGTCTACTATTCTCTGGTACAGAATAGAATATCATTATCTGTCAAGTATAGCCGTTGGCCTGCATTAATTGCATCCTTAATTGCATAATCTCTTCTGGAGGAAAGTCCACAGAAACATTCCTTGAAAAATCCCTTGAAACTTGGTCCAGAAATAAATGAAAACGGCTAGCAAATCACTGAATTAATTGCAGAATAACTCCTAACTGATTTGAATTTGAATTCTGGAAGTTATCTAAAATCGTCGAACTGAGCACTGCTATCGTCGATCTGAGCTCAGCGATCTGGAAACATACTGAAAGATATGGTACCTAAACACCTAGAGGGGGGGGGGGTGAATAAGTGACCTAAACCCTTTTTAAAACTTTGTTTGCAGCAAAACAATTATCTCACAGATTTCTACAGCTAACAGCAATAACAAAATATAAACTGCTAATCCACAGCACAGCACAGCACAGCAGACACACAAATTTATAGTGGTTCCCCAATCTTTGGGTACATCCACTTTCCCCCTTCGCCTATCTAGCAGTGTACTAGATTCGGCCAAACTTCTCCACTATCTCAGAACCCAACTAGGTTCCTACACCTCAGACCCAAAGCCTTACACTCAGCCACCAAGGCCTACACTCAGCCACCCAGGCCTACACTCAGCCAATCAAGGCCTACACTCAGAGTTCTTCAACTCCTACACTCAGGCAACCAAGCCCTACCCTCAGCCTTTATAATATAGGCTTACAATTCACTCAGATCCAATGGATCCTACAAGTTAAAATTGAATTACAATAACTAACTCTACAACTCAGAAAATAAGAGAGGAGTTGAGAGTTTCTTGAAGAGTTCTTGGAAGAACTCAGCTAGATCCAAACTGACTTAGCTTCCTTCAAAGCTTCTTGAGTAGAACTGAATTAGTCTGAATCCTCTGTAGTTGATCCTTGACCTCTGCTTCTTGAGATCCAGATGATTCTGAATCCTTCTTCTCAGCCTTAGTTCCAAAGACTGAATTCTTGATTGGAGCTCTCTCTCTCCAACTTCTTAGATCTGCAGTTGGACTGTCAGATCTTCTTGTGTTGATCCTCTGTGTATCACTTTTCTGATTACTTGAATAATCTGATCAACCACTTTAATTATTCTCACAACTTGTGACAGCAACTTGTAACTCTTGCAACAACAACTACTATTTCTGTAAACTGTGGATGCCTATTTATAGGCAATCTTCATGGTAACCGGCTGGTCCGGTTCATAACAGACTTCTGACTTCTCTGACAGTTGCTGTAGACCGGCTGGATCGGCAGCTGTCATGTCAACCAGTCACTTCTTGAAATTCTCTAACTGTCAGATAGTGTCGAGACTTTCTGTTCTTAAGTGTCGACACTTATAGCCAAGTGTCGACACATGCTGTGTAAGTGTCGACACAAGTCTATAAGGTGTCGACACAACTCCTTGTATGTCTCGACACAGATTCTTCTTCAAGTGTCGACACTGAAATTAAGTGTCGACACAAGTACTTGATCTTCTGTAACTTGTTGAATTCTTCTAGGTGTCGACACATCTCCCTTGTGTCGACACAACTTCTTGTGTTGAATCTGTCAAGTGTCGACACTGCTTCTTGGTGTCGACACAAGTCTTCAATATAGATTCTTCAGCTGAGTGTCGACACATTCCCTTAGTGTCGACACTTGTACTTAGAATATTTTGTAAACTTATATTTTGTAAACTTTTCTGTTCTTTGCTAAGTGTCGACACAGCTCCTTGTGTCGACACTTTCTTCAAGTGTAGAGTCTTCAACTAAGTGTCGACACATTGTGCTGGGTGTCGACACTTTCTTCAAGTGTTGACTCTTCTGGTTGTGTGTCGACACATTGTGCTGAGTGTCGACACATACTTCAAGTGTTGACTCCTTTGAGTGTGTGTCGACACATTGTGCTGAGTGTCGACACATTCTTCATATGTTGACTCTGTTGATTGAGTGTCGACACATTGTGTTGAGTGTCGACACTTGTCCTTAGTCTCTGCAGAATTTTGCTGAGTGTCGACACAACTCCAAGTGTCGACACTTTCTGATGTAGACTCAGCTCTTCTAGGTGTCGACACTTCTGCTAAGTGTCGACACAGCTTTTCTGCATACTTCTTCACTGAGTGTCGACACAGCTCCAAGTGTCGACACTTTCTGTCTGGTGTCGACTCTTCATCCCAGGTGTCGACACAATGACTCCAAGTGTCGACACTGCTTGTCTGGGTGTCGACACAAGCTTTCTCAAGTGTCGACACTTTCCCTCTGGGTGTCGACACATGGACTTAGAAACTTTTAGCTTCAGTCTAGTGAATACCTAACCTGCACAAGTAACTCAAACACACATCAAATACATTATGATGTATATCATTGAGTTGGGTCAGGCTTCTTCAAATCAGGTACATTTGACCAATGTACCCAACAATCTCCCCCTATTTGGAGAAGTCATAACCCTTAGTCAATGATATACACCACTCATAAATAAAAATTAGAGAATGATGTAAAGCAGGTATATGTCAACAGGGCAAACTTAAACATGTAATAAAGCACACATGTATACTCATTAAACATTGCAGAACAAACAAGAAATAGACACATGCTTCTGAACAATCATGAGATATATTTATCAAAAATTGTTCTAACATTGTTTTAATACAAAATATTGCATATGTAAAAGATTACAACAATGTTTCTTAGTCTAATCTTAGGCTAGTTCTGATCTGGTTCTTTTATAACTATTCCTTTCCCAGCTTGTACTTTGGCCTTTACAGTAGCAGCAGCAGCAGCAGGCTCAGTATCAGCAATCTTCTTTCCTTTGGAGTCCTTCTTCTTTAGGTCTTCAGCCTTGATTTTCTGCCTCTCAAAGTAATGATAGGGCTTAGGAAAGTACTTGCTAGGCTCCACAGCTGTAGGAGGTAGCTTTCCTAACTTAGCCTTCCTTCTATGCTGGACAATGGCTTCCTGCCTAATCTCATGCTTCCTCCATTCTGCTTCTGAAAACCATTTGTTCCTCTCATGAGCATTGTCCTTGGCTGCTTTCCAGGCTGTGAGAATGATGTTCCTAGAAGTAGGGCTCCACTGTTCAAAATCTGGCTTCTGCTCAGCTAGTTCCCTAAACTTCTTCTTTGACAGCCTTGTCTCTTCTTCCTTGTCCAAAGCCTCTTGCATAGCTGCTGTAACAGGTTGAACAACCTTTTCTAGAACAACATTTGACTTTCCAGCAGTTGGACTATACATTGTGCTGACTTCTGCATGAACCATGTCAAAATCTGGAGGTGGATAGATCACCTGAGCTACTTCCTGTTGCTCACCTCCAAGATATGCACATTGAATTCCTGATTCAGCAACATTATCATCATCACACAGGGGAGGATAGCCCAGTGTAGCTCTGATGGAGTTAGAAATCCATTTGGCATGGTCAGAGCTAGCTTTGACTAACACCCTCTCCCCCTTTATGACTTCTTGTGCAACATGGTCTCTGACATCATCCTTTTGGAATCTGATCTGACTGTCCAAATACCTGATCCCATCTTTAAAATAAGGTCTAAGCTTGGTAAGCTGTTCAGAAATGACCTTCTGTGAATCCTTGATTGCAGTCTTGACAGCAGCAATTTCATCCTGAAAAGCTTTATCAAATTCAGCCTTTGCAGCAGCAGATGATGTTGAAGGTTCAGCAGTCTTAGTCCTTAGTTCAGTCACTATAGCATTATGGGAGGCAGTTAAATTATCATTCATTCTTAATTGATTCTCCAGCACATAGCCTTGCTTTAGTGCGATATCATCTACTTGAGTCTTGATCTTTTCCTGATGAGTTGCCAGAAATACCACTGCATTTCCACCCTTGTGGAAGCATTCATTCATCTCTTTCTTGTTCAGGTTCATCTCAAACCTGATTGATTTTATATCTTGAGCTAAATCAAATTGTAAAGACTTGTGGCCTTCATCAATATACTTCTCTATAGCCCTCCTGTGCTCATCCAGCTTAACTTGCATTGCTACCATTAAGCCACTGTAATCAGTTGATGGAGCTTGTTGGACTAAGGAGTGCTGAGCAACAGTTTGTAGAGCCTTCTTGTAGCTCTGACTCCTTCTTTTGAATACAAAGAATTTCTTCTTTTTAGCTTGTTCAGTCTCATCTTCCTCAGACTCTGAAGTACTGGCTATAGTCACCCTGTCCTTAGGGCTTGATGGTTTTTCAGCTTGCACATCTAGTGCCTTCTCAGTGTCCAGCCTTAAAGGCTCATCCTGAACTTCCAAGTTCTCCCCCTCAACAGCAGCACCCTTCTCTTCAGCATCAGCATTCTTGTCCATGTCAAAATCCTCTTGATCTAAATTAAGAAATAGATCTTCCATTGTGTATTCAGTTAGAGACTGTGCAGGAGAAGTACTGTGTTCATCAACTACTTTATCAGTAACAAGTTCTTGTACTACTGATGTGTCTTGGAGAACAACATCTAGTTCTTGATTTTCTTGCTGAGTTTGTTGATGGACATCAGACAAATCAGAATTTATTACAGAAAAATCTAAAGTATTGAGGTCAGAAAGTACCTCTTGGATAATGAGTGTAGCTTGCTCACTCTCCAGTGTAGAGGGATGTTCTACAGCTGGAGGCTCCCCCTGGCTTGGATCCTTTTGCATGGGGCTAGCTGTAGGCAGCTCCCCCTGGATTTCAGCTGTCTCTAGAGGAGCAGGAGACTTCTCTGCAGCCACTTCCACTTGACTATCAGGAGTGAAAACAACTTGTTCTTCACTACCTGAACTGCTGGAGGACTCCTGTGTCACAGGAGCTATCTTCCTCTTCTTCTTTGGAGGTGAATCTTTCTTAGAAACTTGCTTCTCAGGGGTGGACAGTTCCTTTGACAGCACCCTTTCCCACCTTGAGAAGATCCTCATGTCCATCTTTCTCATGTGGTTGATTTTGCTACCTGCAGCAGTGCTCATTACCTCTGGTATTGTACCAGCCAGGTAGAGACTAAGTATCCTGCCCAGATTGGGCTTCTTCAGACTTTCCTTTATCTTCTCAAAGACAACCATTGACCAATCTATTTTTAGGTTTAAGATGATTCTGGTCATGACATTGAACATGGAGGCTGACACCCTGTCATGCCCTCCAGGTTTACTGAGGATAACCTTTCCCACTATTTCTGATAGAAACTTTCCTTGAATGTTCATGCCTTTTCTGTTAAAGACAGAACCTATTTTCATCTTAGAGTCAAGACCACACCAGGTAAGTGCTTCCCTGGTCTGAGATGTAGTCACTTCCTCTTCTGCTTGAATTCTAGGTAGCTGAAGTACCTTTCTTAGAGTTTTGGGTGAAATCTTGACCTTGGTGCCATGCACTCTTGATTTGATTTTGTGACCTGAGTCATCTACAGAAGCTCCAGTAAGGAATTCAAGAACTTCCTTCTTCCATATTTTTGTTGGTTCTGAAACCAGGTACTCCAATCCAGAATCGGTGACTAGGGTTACCACCGATTTGATTTTTTGATCGCCATCATCGAACGCGCCACGAACCAGCTCATAGCCTTCATTGACATTCTCCTCGAGCTTGGGAGTCATTAGGGTTTGGAGAATTAGTCTTGAGAAGAGAGAAATGTCGACACAGTAGTTTGGTCTCGAAACTCTGAAAGCGTGTCGACAAACAAAGACAGAATCTTATTTATACCTTTCTGGTTTGAAGACGAACAGGCGGGATGGATTACTAAAGATGTGTCGACACTGGCAATAAGTGTCGACACTGACTTATAATGTCTCGACACTCATGTGTCGACACAAGTTTAGTCAACAGATTGTATGTGTCGACACTTGGTTAGGTGTCGACACCACACTACTCGACATGTAGTCGAGACGTTACTTAGAAGATTCTGAGTAAAACTTAAGTGTCGACACCTCATTGGATGTGTCGACACCAACTCGACATGTGTCAACACTAACATTCTGAAGTGTCGACACCAACTTCCTAGATGTGTCGACACTATTTTCCTGAAGTGTCGACACTTACTATTCTGTGTCGACATAGACTTGTCTATGTGTCGACACCTTTTTACTTAGCCAGTTTTTTTAGTTCTGTAAACTTAGTCTAAGTTTATCATACCTAGTTCAATTTTGAACCTATTAAACTTAGCTTCTTCTAAGGGCTTAGTAAACATATCAGCTATCTGATTATCAGTTTTAACATATTCAAGTGCAATATCATTTCTTTCTACATGCTCCCTAAGAAAGTGATATTTAATCTCAATATGTTTAGTTCTACTATGTGATACAGAATTATTAGCTATTGAAATAGCACTTGTAGAATCACAGAAAAGTGGAGTTCTACTTACCTGAATTCCATAGTCTTCTAGCTGATGTTGAATGCACAGAAGTTGAGCACAGCAACTTCCTGCAGCTACATATTCTGACTCAGCTGTGGAGATAGCCACACTAGTCTGCTTTTTGCTGCTCCATGAAATTATTCTTCCACCTAGGAATTGACAGGTTCTAGTTGTGCTCTTCCTATCCTCTTTGCATCCTGCAAAGTCTGCATCTGTATAACCTGTTAGATCAAAATCTCCATTCCTAGGGTACCAGAGGCCTAGATAGGGAGTGCCCTTTAGATATCTCAAGATTCTCTTGACTGCAGTCAAGTGAGACTCTTTGGGGCAGGCTTGATACCTGGCACAAACATATGTAGCATACATAATGTCAGGCCTACTTGCAGTCAAGTATAGTAAGGAGCCAACTATCCCTCTATACAAGGTTTCATCTACAGGTTTCCCTATATCATCCTTGCTAAGAGACATACTTGACCCCATAGGAGTCTTCATGGTACTGGATGAATCCATACCATATTTCCTTATGAGTTCTAGGGTGAACTTGGACTGACATATGGACAAGCCACTTTCAGTCTGTTTAACTTGGAGACCCAAGAAAAACTTCAGTTCTCCCATACTACTCATCTCAAATTGACTTTGCATAAGCTTTGCAAACTTTTTGCAAAGGCTACTTTCAGTAGACCCAAATATAATGTCATCTACATATATTTGGACTAGTATGACTTTGCCTCTAGATTCCCTAAGGAATAGAGTCTTATCTATTTTCCCCCTTGTGAACTTATTCTCAATGAGGAAACTAGATAGGGTTTCATACCAAGCTCTAGGAGCTTGTTTTAACCCATACAATGCTTTCCTAAGTCTATAGACATAATGTGGAAGAGTAGGATCAACAAAACCTGAAGGCTGCTCCACATATACTTCTTCCTTTAGATTACCATTTAGGAATGCTGACTTGACATCCATTTGGTATACCTTGAATCCTTGATAGGTTGCATAGGCCAAGAACATCCTTATGGCCTCCAGTCTGGCTACTGGGGCAAAGGTTTGATCAAAATCAATACCTTCTTCTTGCCTATATCCTTTTGCAACCAGTCTTGCTTTATTCTTTATGATGACCCCTTGTTCATCTAACTTATTTCTGTAGATCCACTTAGTTCCTATAACATTGTGGTCTTTAGGCTTTGGAACCAGCTCCCAAACCTTGCACCTTTTGAACTGATTAAGTTCTTCTTGCATAGCTTCAGTCCACTGTGGATCTTGTATAGCTTCTTCAAATTTCTTTGGTTCTATTTGAGACAGAAAACTTGAATATACTACAGCATTCTGATTTCTGCTCCTTGTCTGAACACCTTGTCTTGGATCTCCAATAATCAGCTCTACTGGATGATCTCTTAGATGCCTGTTGGCTGGAGGCATCCTTACTTCTGGTTGTACTTCTACAGCATCTTCATCATGCTGAGTTCCTTGTACTTCTTCAGCTCCTGGTACATGTAGTTCTCCCCCTGGACATAAGCCATCTTCTTCTACTTGCTGTCTTGCAGCAGGTACATCTTCTATGGTTAGCTTGTCCATCTTCTTAGTAAGACCTGTGGGGCTGCACACACTACTAGACAACTCATTGTTAATAAGTTTTGTCTCATCAAAAACTACATGCACAGACTCCTCTACAACTTGTGTAGTCAAGTTATAGACTCTATAAGCCTTACTATTATTGCTGTACCCAACAAACACTCCCTCTTGGGACTTGGCAGCAAACTTAGTTAAGTAAGACTTCCCATTGTTAAGTATGAAGCATTTACAACCAAAGATCCTAAAATAGGATAGGTTTGGTTTCCTGCCTTTCACAACTTCATAGGGGGTCTTATTTAACCTTTTAGTGATGGTAGCCCTATTTATCACATGGCATGCAGTGTTAACTGCTTCAGCCCAGAAATACTCAGGCAGTGATGTATCACTTAATAGGGTCCTACCAGCCTCTATCAAGGTCCTATTCTTCCTTTCAGCAATGCCATTTTGCTGAGGTGTTCTAGGTGAAGAGAATTCTTGAAATATCCCAAAATCTTCACACAGTTTTGTCATGCTTTCAGACTGAAACTCAGTACCATGGTCACTTCTAATTTTGACCACTGTACAGTTCAATTCATTCTGAATTTGCTTAACAAAGCTATAGAAGACACTAGGTGTTTCAGATTTCTGCCTTAAGAAGAACACCCAGGAAAACCTTGAGTAGTCATCAACAACTACAAAGGTATAGACCTTCCTACCTAAGCTGTGAACTGGCATTTGACCAAATAGATCCATATGCAAGAGGTATAAACACCTCGCAGCTTCTTTGATGTCTAAGCTTCTAAAGGTGGATTTAGTCTGCTTGCCCTTTTGACAAGCTGAGCAAATGCCATCTTTGACACACTTAACTTGAGGACCATTCCTCACTAACTCTTTGCTAAAGAGTTTGCTAATAGTCTTGTAGTTAAGATGAGCTAGCCTCTTGTGCCACTTGACACAATGAGAGATTGTCTCATCAGCTACAAGACAGACAGGAGAACCATTGTTCTCAATCATAATGTCTAAACAGTAGACATTCCTCTTTCTATATCCTGTCAAAATGATCTCTTGATCACTTGACCTCTTGATATGACAACCATTTTTAACAAAAGAGATGTCATACCCTACATCACTTAACTGACTTATACTAATGAGGTTGTGTTTCAACCCTTTAACATAAGCCACTTGAGTAATGGTAACAAGGTTTGAAGAGATGTTACCAAACCCTTTGATGATTCCTTTTTCAGAACCACCAAAGGTCACTTTAGGACCATTTTTGATTGGAATGTAGTCCTTCAGTAGTCCCCTTATTCCAGTCATGTGTCTGGAACATCCACTATCCAAGTACCATGTTGGGGTATGGCCACTTGGATTCACCTGCAAAACAAATTAATGAACCTTAGAACCCAAAGTAAACTTGGGTCCTTGGTGATTGTTAGTTTGCAACTTGACAAAACTACCTACTGGCTTTCCACTAGGTAGCTTGCTACTCCTATTGGCACTTGCATTGTGCCAACATTCCAAGGCAAAGTGGCCAACTTTGCCACAGCACCAGCATTCAAACTTGTTGTACCTTTGCTTAGGTACAGACTTGGCTGTCTTGGCTACATCAGGCTTATTGAATGTTGGGGCTTTGCCCTTGGACTTGGACTGATCCTGAACAGTCCTAGCTGGTTTAATAAAACCCAATCCAGCCTTTCCTTTATGATGAACAAATTCATCAATCAAGGGTAGCACTGATTTAGGTTTTGAAAACCTAGCAACTAGCTCTCTTTCCTTCTGAAGATTGATCTCCAGTCTCTTAATTTGATCATTTTTGTAGGTGATAGTTCCCATCTGAATCACAGTAATGTGTTTCAGCCTGGCTACCTCATTGAGCTTTTGATCAAATTTCTTCTCAAAATCTGTTGCAGCTGCCTTGAGATCAGCAATCTCCTTTGCCTGACTTTTGGCTAGGGTCTTGCTTTTCTTATAGGCTTGCAACAGTACTTTATATTCATCTAAGAGCTGATGAATATCTCCCTCAGATTCAGAAACACTTCCATCAATTGATGAAGATGAATCTGTCTCTGAACTAGAACTGGAATCTGAACTTTGAGTTGGACTTTGTACCTGACTAGGTCCTGGCTGCTCCATGATTTTGGTACTTTCAGTCAATGCCATCAGTCCTTGGCACTGACACTCTTCTTGTTCATAGATTGATTCCAAGATCTGCATAAACTCTTCTTCTTCTTCAGCAAATAGCCCTATGTAGGCTTCAGCATCTGTCTCAGTGTCTGAAGAAGAAATGTCTGAAAGAGTCTTCTCATTCTTTGCAACAAAGGACTTCTCCTTCTTTCCTTTGAAGTGAGTCTTCGTTTTGTCACTGGATTCTTTTCTTCTATCAGGACAATCTGCAATAACATGACCCTGTCTATTGCAGCAGTAACACACTATCTTAGACCCAGTTGCCTTGCTAGTCTTTGTCTTTTTCTTGTCCTTCTTTGAAGGCTTCTTCTCCTGATACTGGACTTCTTTCCCTTTGGAAAATGAAGGTCTGGACCTCCACTGTTTCTTCTTCAGGAATTTCTGAAAATGTCTGGTGAATGCAGCAAAGTTTTCATCACTTTCACTGCTTGTAGACTTTGTGCTAATAGACTCATCTGATTCTGATTCAACTACCTCTGGAGGAGGAGTTGATGACTTAGTCCTGCCCTTTCTAGGTACTTCTGACTTGAAGGCAACAGTCCTTTCCCTTGACTCAGTCCTTGTTGATTTTTCCTCCTCTTTTCTCACTGACAGCTGCATCTCATAAGACAACAACTTGCCAAACAGTGTGGGAGGAGGAATTTCTCCCAACTTTGCCATTTCTCTGATGGCACAGATCTTGGTGTCCCAATCTTTGGTTAGGGACCTTAAGAACTTATCATTCAATTCATAGTTAGTGAACTCTCTTCCATAGGACATGAGTTCATTAACAATTCTATAGAACTTCTTGTAGCATTCAGTGATGCTATCTCCTCTTCCTTGCCTAAAGCTTTCATACTCTTGATTAAGCAAGGACTTCCTATCTTGCCTAACTTCTTCAGAACCTTCCATATAGACAATGAGGGTATCCCACATTTCTTTTGCTGTTTTACAGTGAATTAAGTTCTGAAAAGTGGCATCATCAATGGCACTTACTATAATGTTTTGTGCCCTCTTGTCCATAGTGGCTAGGACAATTTCATCCTTGGTCATCTCAGAGAAATCCTTTGGAGTCCTCTGATTTGCATCTAATACTGAGATCTTCATTGGCACATAAGGCCCTTCTTTTACTGTGATGTAGATCCTAGGGTCAGAGGCTTCCATGAATAGCCTTACCCTCTCTTTCCAGATCCCAAAGATCTCTTTTCTGCATATGGGCAGTTTCATTGAACCCAATTCCTTGTGATTCTCTGAAGAACCCATGTTTCTTGATTTTCTTGAAACTGTGTTCTGATTTACACTGAATCTGTCAAACTGGATCTCCTCAGACAGTTAGTCCTTTTTGAGGAACCTGGCTCTGATACCACTTGAAAGATATGGTACCTAAACACCTAGAGGGGGGGTGAATAGGTGACCTAAACCCTTTTTAAAACTTTGTTGGCAGCAAAACAATTATCTCACAGATTTCTACAGCTAACAGCAATAACAAAATATAAACTGCTAATCCACAGCACAGCACAGCAGACACACAAATTTATAGTGGTTCCCCAATCTTTGGGTACATCCACTTTCCCCCTTCGCCTATCTAGCAGTGTACTAGATTCGGCCAAACTTCTCCACTATCTCAGAACCCAACTAGGTTCCTACACCTCAGGCCCAAAGCCTTACACTCAGCCACCAAGGCCTACACTCAGCCACCCAGGCCTACACTCAGCCAATCAAGGCCTACACTCAGAGTTCTTCAACTCCTACACTCAGGCAACCAAGCCCTACCCTCAGCCTTTATAATATAGGCTTACAATTCACTCAGATCCAATGGATCCTACAAGTTAAAATTGAATTACAATAACTAACTCTACAACTCAGAAAATAAGAGAGGAGTTGAGAGTTTCTTGAAGAGTTCTTGGAAGGACTCAGCTAGATCTAAACTGACTTAGCTTCCTTCAAAGCTTCTTGAGTAGAACTGAATTAGTCTGAATCCTCTGCAGTTGATCCTTGACCTCTGCTTCTTGAGATCCAGATGATTCTGAATCCTTCTTCTCAGCCTTAGTTCCAAAGACTGAATTCTTGATTGGAGCTCTCTCTCTCCAACTTCTTAGATCTGCAGTTGGACTGTCAGATCTTCTTGTGTTGATCCTCTGTGTATCACTTTTCTGATTACTTGAATAATCTGATCAACCACTTTAATTATTCTCACAACTTGTGACAGCAACTTGTAACTCTTGCAACAACAACTACTATTTCTGTAAACTGTGGATGCCTATTTATAGGCAATCTTCATGGTAACCGGCTGGTCCGGTTCATAACAGACTTCTGACTTCTCTGACAGTTGCTGTAGACCGGCTGGATCGGCAGCTGTCATGTCAACCAGTCACTTCTTGAAATTCTCTAACTGTCAGATAGTGTCGAGACTTTCTGTTCTTAAGTGTCGACACTTATAGCCAAGTGTCGACACATGCTGTGTAAGTGTCGACACAAGTCTATAAGGTGTCGACACAACTCCTTGTATGTCTCGACACAGATTCTTCTTCAAGTGTCGACACTGAAATTAAGTGTCGACACAAGTACTTGATCTTCTGTAACTTGTTGAATTCTTCTAGGTGTCGACACATCTCCCTTGTGTCGACACAACTTCTTGTGTTGAATCTGTCAAGTGTCGACACTGCTTCTTGGTGTCGACACAAGTCTTCAATATAGATTCTTCAGCTGAGTGTCGACACATTCCCTTAGTGTCGACACTTGTACTTAGAATATTTTGTAAACTTATATTTTGTAAACTTTTCTGTTCTTTGCTAAGTGTCGACACAGCTCCTTGTGTCGACACTTTCTTCAAGTGTAGAGTCTTCAACTAAGTGTCGACACATTGTGCTGGGTGTCGACACTTTCTTCAAGTGTTGACTCTTCTGGTTGTGTGTCGACACATTGTGCTGAGTGTCGACACATACTTCAAGTGTTGACTCCTTTGAGTGTGTGTCGACACATTGTGCTGAGTGTCGACACATTCTTCATATGTTGACTCTGCTGATTGAGTGTCGACACATTGTGTTGAGTGTCGACACTTGTCCTTAGTCTCTGCAGAATTTTGCTGAGTGTCGACACAACTCCAAGTGTCGACACTTTCTGATGTAGACTCAGCTCTTCTAGGTGTCGACACTTCTGCTAAGTGTCGACACAGCTTTTCTGCATACTTCTTCACTGAGTGTCGACACAGCTCCAAGTGTCGACACTTTCTGTCTGGTGTCGACTCTTCATCCCAGGTGTCGACACAATGACTCCAAGTGTCGACACTGCTTGTCTGGGTATCGACACAAGCTTTCTCAAGTGTCGACACTTTCCCTCTAGGTGTCGACACATGGACTTAGAAACTTTTAGCTTCAGTCTAGTGAATACCTAACCTGCACAAGTAACTCAAACACACATCAAATACATTATGATGTATATCATTGAGTTGGGTCAGGCTTCTTCAAATCAGGTACATTTGACCAATGTACCCAACACATACAACAGCAAAATATCGTCGATCTGAGCTCAAAGATCGTCGAACTGAGCTCAGATATAAAGATCCAAAGCAGAGTCAAAATCGTCGACCTGAGCTCACCGATCGTCGAATGGAGTTCGACGATATAATGAAGTTGAGCTCAGCGATCGTCGAATGGAGTTCGACGATCTGTCGAAGTTGAGCTAGACGATCGTCGACCGGAGTTCGACGAATCGTCGTGCTGAGCTCGACGATCAGACTTAGTCTCTAGACTGAGAATCCTGGTCTTCAGGGCAGCTTCCAAACCTAGACTTCTAACCCTTAGACTCAATTCTAATTGACCTATTAAGCTATACAGAAGGTCAAGCAAAGATTCCTAGAGACATAGTGATCCTGACCCAAATTAGTAATAGGGTGTTCCAACAATCTCCCCCTATTTGGGTTAGGATTACTATTTACAGACTTTGGAAAAATTTGAATAACAACATACAATCAGCAAAACATAAAAACAACAGTTGGACATGCAGAAACATCACAGAGATATATATATATATAGCATCCAGATAATCAGAAATTCCAGAAATTGTCACCTTACAATATCACTTCTTCTCTTTGCCTTTAACCATTTTAATTTCTTTGTTAGGATTTAGGGCTTCCTTGTTGGATCTGGTGTCATCTGCTGCACCCAAATATGTTTACTTTGTAGGCCTGGGAACCATAGCTGCAGGATGTAATTCCATGTATCTGTCAGCATCAAAGAATTTACTGGAAGCATATCTTTCTAATTCTTTTTGTCTCTGTTCAGACATAGTAGAAATGTTAGAAGAATCTAATCCTTGATCTCTGGCCTTCTTAATCTGATCAAGTGCAGCTAATTCCTTTAACCTGGCAGTCCAAGCAGCTGGGTTATTTTCAGGGTCCTCAAAAGGTACAGGTGGCTCATACCTGTTGGAAGGATTGTCTTGAGGAGGCCTGGTAGACACAGTCTCTTTCAGCTTATAAGGGAAAGGACCTGATGATGTATCAGATGAGATATGTCCTCCCCTAGAAAATGGGTGCTGCCTGGAGTACCCTTTGGAATATACTTGAATATCTCTCTGATTACCTCTATATCCTCCTCTCCTAGAATATGAACCCCTGGATTGGCTTTCCCTTTGATAGGATCTGGCATGAGGTTGATAGGGAGCCTGGCTTCTGGCTGGGGGTTGACTTGCAGAGCTTCCACCTGCACCTGCATCAGGAGGAGGTGGTGGAGGAGGATGAGAGTGCTGGAATGGGGATGAACACTTCTCATATTTTCTCTTTTTCTTCATGGATTTCAGCTGGTTCTTGGAATACTGCATCCAGTGTTCAGTGATTGAGCAATTATGAAGGATATAATAAGGGATATCATTGTTATCCTTAACTTTAGCAGGAGGAACTCTTTTCATTACTTTGCTCCTTGCCTTCCTTTTCCTGGCAATGGTAGCAGATGAGTCATCAGAGTCTGTTTTGAATTCATCAGATTCAGAACTCTGGTCATCATATAGAGCATCTATTTTCTTCATAAGATCTTTCTTTAGCTGAATAGAGGCAGATGAGGCAGAAGCTGAAGCAGCAGCAGCAGCAGGGGTTGAGATGGTAATAGCAGGGACAACAGTAGATGGAGAAGGTGTAACAACAGCAGCAGCAGGCTCTGGACAGGTGACAACAGCAGCAACTTTACTAACAACAGCAGATTCACTAACAGCCACAGAAGCTGGAGAGGTGATAGCAGCAAGAACTTCACTGATAACATCAGTAACAGCAGAAACATCATCAAAATCTGCAGCAGGCTCAATTTCAGTGGCCTCTGACATCAGAATGTCCTTGGATATTGGCTCATCAGAAGCAGTAAAAACTTCAGCAGCAGCAGCATCAACATTCTCAGAAGCAGCAATGACTGAATTGACAAAGGAGGAGATCATGCTAGGGTCACAGCAAGAAAAAGGCACAAGTGCCTTGGATAAGTCTTCTGGAGGCTGGACAGCATGGACCTCTGGCAGAAGGCTAAAGTAAGCAGAGTCAAAAGCAGATAGCAAAGACTTGAGGTCTATTGCCAGAACTGGAGTAGGAGGCACAGCAGTAGCAGCAAGAGGAGGAGCAGCAGTCACAGAAACAGCAGCAGCAACAGCATGAAGGCTTTCTTCATATGGCATCTCCCCCTGCCTAGATGCAGATACATCTGGATCAAGGCACACTGCTGTAGGTGCTGCCTGATGGAAGAGGGAGGAGATCCTGGCAGAAAGGGCTGCCACTGACAGGTGGAGTAGAGCCAAAGAGGTCTCCAACAGCAGAGTTAGCCTGGGGGCAAGTAACTCATACAGCCTGTCAGCTAGGGCTGAGAGGTCTACTTGCTCAATAGCTGGAGCAGAGGTAGATGGTATGGAAGCAGCTGGGGATGCTGGAAGGGAAGGGCTGGAGAATGTTGGTATGGATGGCTGAGGTGTTGGTAGGGTGGATATGGAGGACAGGGGAATGGAGATGGATGGGGTGAATGTTGGTTGATCTATGATGTGGTGTAGGAGGTCCTGGAAAGAAGTGGAGGAGGAGGGTAACTCAGGAGGAGATGATGGGGAATCATCCATAAAGGAATCATCCAGTAGGGTGAAGGATGGAATGGATGGTGATGAGGTGATATCTGGTGGAGGGTAGGAGAACAGTGGGTGGAATTGGTCTTCTGGTGGAGGTGGAATGGGTTCTGGAGATGGAGTTGATGTTGGAGATGGGCTAGATATGGTAATGGTGGAGGGAGCTGGAATGGTGGATGGTAAGGGAAGGGATGGAATTGGAGGAGGAGGAGAGGCAGCAGCAGTAGCCAGGTCATCTGAAGGGGCAGAGACCTGTGGAGGAGTGACTCTTGGAGTCCTTGTGCCTGAAGGGACACTGGAGGATGGCCTGCTAGGCTTGCTGATTTGCCTGTCCCACTTGCCAAAGAGGGCACAGGTTAGTCTCTTGGAGGCATTGATATGAACTCCAGAGGAGACCAGCAAGGCAGGGCACCTGGTCTGCAGAAAAACTCCAATAATTCTCCCAAAATTAACAAAACTTTTGTTTATTTTCTTTTTGATGAGGTCAAAGAAGAGCTCTCCCCAATTCAGATTTTTCTTATCCACAAGAGCTCCCATGAGACAGAGCTGATGTCTGGATATAGTATCATGGGCTGAGTGCTTTGCCAGGAGCACTTTTCCAACAACATCTGTCAGGAACATATATTCAACAGACAGATTCCTCTTGAAGAGCTTGCTAGGGTTTCCCTCTGGATGACCCATCCTGGCAAGCAGGTCAGAATACTCTTCTCCAGATAACTCAGCAGATTCTTCTCCATTTCTTAACTCAAAAACCTCTGAAAGAATGGTTGGGGTCAAGGGTACCTGATTTCCAGCTATTGACCCAACTATAGTGTTGTTATCTTGATTATGGGCAGTATAAACCCACTCCTAATTTCATCAGAAGCCAACTTGATCCTGGTGGTCATTAGTGCAGTTAGATTCTGATCCTTGAACAGACCCAGTATATCTTGAAAGATCTGATCAGTCGTGCTGAAGGATTCTATATCAATGTCAAACCCAGCATCAAACTTCATTGCAACAAGAACAGCAACTGACACAGCCATTTGTACCTGCAAAAACTCAACAAACAAAACGACCAAGCGTAGAACTGTTTTGAGGAAAAAAAAAATTCTTGCAGAGAAATCGAAAGCTCAAAAGAGAACGACGGCGAAAAATGAGTTTTATATTAGGGTTCGACGCAGAAATGGAAAGATCGTTGAACTCAGTTTGACGATCGAGGCTCCTAAAGGAATCTGAAGAGTCTTCAACATCGTCGATCTCCGTTCGACGATCTTGGAGAGCGTCGAGCTCCGTTCGACGATCGTTCAGAGAACATAATCGTCGAGCGCCGTTCGACGATCGTTGACCGGAAGAGATAGTTCATACTATCTGAGAGACGCTGAACTCAGTTCGACGATTTTTGGAAATCGTCGATCTCCGTTCGACGATCTTGAGGGAAATCGTCGAGCGCAGTTCAGAGATCAGAGAAAGGCTAGACGCTAAGAAAAATCAGAATGTTTGCCTAGTCTTGGTCAATTTTTAAGCTTTCAAAATCTTGGAGATTATTTAAGGCTTCCTCCCTCTAACATTCCTAACTGATTTAGGAAGAAGGTGTGTTTCTTTTCATCCAAGGGCTTGGTGAAAATATCTCCCCTTTGTAAATCAGTTGGGATATAATGTAATTCAATTTTATTCTTTTCAACATTATCCCGTAGGAAATGATGCCTAATCTCTATGTGTTTTGTCCTACTATGGAGGAATGGATTTTGAGCTATGGAAATAGCACTTGTGTTATCACAAAAGATTTTAGACTTCTCTAAGTTGTAACCATAGTCTAGGAGTTGATTTTGAATCCACAAGATTTGTGAACAACAACTGCCTGCAGCCATATATTCAGCTTCAGCAGTTGAAGTTGACACAGATGTTTGTTTCTTACAAAACCAAGAGACAAGTCTGTCACCAAGGAACTGACAAGTTCCACTGGTGCTTTTCCTGTCAATTCTGCATCCAGCATAATCAGCATCAGAGAATCCAGTTAACTCAAATGCTGAATCTTTTGGATACCAGAGACCTAGATTTGGACAACTTTGAACATACCTGAGAATCCTCTTTACTAAAGTTAGGTGTGACTCTCTAGGGCTTACTTGGAACCTAGCACATATACATGTAGCAAACATTATATCTGGTCTACTAGCTGTAAGATACAGTAAAGAGTCAATCATTGCTCTATATGTTGTCTGATCAACTGGTTTCCCATGTTCATCAGCATCTAATACAGCATTGGTAGGCATGTGTGTTTTCATACAAGATGCCTCAGACATACTAAATTTCTTAACCAATTCATTTGCATATTTGGTTTGAGAGATAAAGATGCCTTTAACATGTTGCTTGACTTGCAATCCTAGGAAGAAGGATAGCTCACCCATGCTACTCATCTCAAATTTAGAATGCATCAGGTTAGAAAACCTTCTGCATAATTTTGAGTCAGTAGAACCAAAAATGATATTATCTACATAAATTTGTACTAGTAGGGTATGGGACTTATGAGTTCTAATAAAAAGAGTTTGGTCTACTCTACCCCTTATAAAACCATTTTCCAAAAGAAAGCATGTTAGGGTCTCATTCCATGCTCTAGGAGCTTGCTTGAGACCATATAATGCTTTGTTCAGTCTAAAAACATAATCAGGATAAGTTGGAGAGATAAAACCTGGAGGTTGTCTGACATAAACTTCCTCTTTGATGTCTCCATTTAAGAAAGCACTTTTGACATCCATCTGATATACTTTGAAGCCTTTGTGAGCTGCATAAGCTAGAAATATTCTGATGGCTTCTAGTCTTGCAACTGGTGCAAAAGTCTGGTCGTAGTCGATTCCTTCTTCTTGAGAGTATCCCTGAGCAACTAGCCTTGCCTTGTTCCTTATAATTACTCCTTGATCATCCAGTTTGTTTCTGAATACCCATTTTGTTCCAACAATGGAATGATCCTTAGGCTTTAGCACTAGTTCCCATACTTTGTTCCTCTCAAATTGATGCAACTTCTCTTGCATTGCAATGATCCAGTGTGGATCTTGCTCTGCATCTTGAATGGACTGAGGTTCAATTTGAGATAGGAAGCAGGTGTGCAACAGGTTTTGGTTGACCTGATTTCTGGTTTGTACACCAGCTGAGATTTCTCCAATTATTTGGGAAATTGGATGGTCTCTTGATGTTACTAAATCAACAGGGGGTGTTGATTGTTCACCAACCTGTGTTGTTGTTTCCTCTTGTGGTACAACAACTGGCTCTTCAAGTTGTGCTTCAATATGTTGAGCATTCCCTTCATCTTCACTGCTTTCATCCTCTTGAGTAACCTGTAACCTGTTCAAGTCTTCAACTAGAGAATGTTCCTGCAAGGGTTCTATGGTAGAAGAAATCTTCTCCTTGAAAGACATGTCAGATTCATCAAAAGAAATGTGAACAGATTCCTCAATTTTCAAAGATGATTTATTATAAACCCTTTAGGCCTTGCTGATCATGGAGTATCCCAAAAACACTCCTTCATCAGCTTTGGCTTGAAATTTTGCTAAATATTTCTTGTCATTATTGTGAATGTAGCAAATACAACCAAAGACTCTAAAATAGTCAACTTTAGGTTTCTTCCCTTTGAGTAATTCATAGGGAGTCTTTCCCTTTAGTTTATGTATCAGACTTCTGTTCAGCACATAGTTGGAGGTGTTCACTGCCTCTACCCAAAAGGATAGAGGTAGATGAGCATCTGACAACAATGTGGTTGCAGATTCAATAAGGGTTCTATTTTTCCTTTCAGCTACCCCATTTTGTTGAGGAGTTCTAGGAGCTGAGAAAGTATGCCTGATCCCTTCACTCTGACAGAACTCTTGCATTAGAAGAGAATCAAACTCTGTCCCATGATCACTTCTGATCAGGGCAATGTGAGTATTGAACTCAATCTATATACATTTGAGAAACTCTGTCAGACACTTAAAGTTATCAAACATCTTCCTTAGAAAGAACACCCAAGTGAATCTAGAGAAGTCATCTACAATTACTAAGGTGTAGGATTTCCCTCCTAGGCTTTGTACTGTGATGGGTCCAAAAAGATCCATGTGTAACAGATACAATATCCTAGGTGAATCACTCTTATTAAGTGACTTAAAACTGTTTTTAGTTTGCTTGCCTAATTGACAAGCCCTGTAGAGTCCTTCCTTCTTGTAGGGGCCAGAAGGTAGTCCTCTAACAAGGTTGTCCTTGGATAGCCTAGCAATAGTTCTAAGGTTTAGGTGTCCTAATCTCTTATGTCATAAAACATTTGGTCTACAGACAGAGTTAAACAAGCAAATATCTACATTAGTTGAAAGAAAGTCTACTAGATAGATGTTACCTTTCCTTTTACCTGTCAACACTGTTGTGTTGTTCTCTGACTTGATTTTGCATAAGGCTTTGCTGAAGGTCACCTGGTAGCCTTCATCACACAGCTGACTGATGCTAATTAGGTTGTGCTTCAGTCCTTCTACATAAGCTACCTTCTTGAAAGTTACTGAACCAATCTGGACTGCACCATATCCTTTAGTCTGTCCAAAGTTTGAATCACCAAAGATAACTTTGGGTCCAAGCTTGGCTCTGAAGGATGTGAGGTTGTCCTTGTTTCCTGTCATGTACTTAGAGCACCCACTATCCAAATACCATTGCTGGTTAGATGTTGGATAGGTCTTCACCTGCACATAAGACAATTCATTTGTTTTTGACCCATTTTACCTTGGGCCTAGGTTGATAACCTTTAAATTCAGAAATGAAAGACATCCCAGGTTGACTCTTATATCCTTCAGGATGATATCTCCTTGGAGGTAAAATCCATTCAGTGTAAGGGTTATAGATTTGGGATGAAGGACCCTTAGGATTCAATTTTGATTTGCCTTTGAAAAATTTTCCAGAGCTCTGACCTCTGTTCGACGATCTTGGAGCTGCGTTCGACGAACTTGGGTCAGATCGTCTAGCTCCGTTCGACGGTCGACTATGGGTGAGGTCAGGTATTTGAGATCGTCGACCTGCGTTCG
Organism: Platanthera guangdongensis; assembly: GCA_039583875.1. NCBI lineage: Eukaryota > Viridiplantae > Streptophyta > Magnoliopsida > Asparagales > Orchidaceae > Platanthera > Platanthera guangdongensis. The sequence goes on along the minus strand of CM077156.1, from coordinate 150,558,259 downwards.
ACGACTTTGGCTGAGATCGTCGATCTACATTTGACGATTTTGCCTGAGATCGTCGAGCTGCGTTTGGCGATCGTCGAGCTTCGTTCGGCGATCATCGATCTACGTTCGACGATTTCTGCTGGGACTTAGTTTTCTGAGGCAAATCAGAATTTTTCCTGGCAACCTCTACAACTCCCTTTCCCTTGTCAAAAATGAATTTGATGGGAGTTGTTAGGACTATAGGTTGGCTGGATGAAGCACCCAAGCCCAGTGTACTGTTGAATCTAGAGTTCACTGTGCTTGTGATGTCCATCAGCTTGATGCTTCTCCCATTAAGGGATTCTTCAAGCTTCTTGGCCTCAGAGAGCTCACTTTTCAGTGAAGCTATATGTTCCCTACAGCACTCCAACTCCTGAGAGAGGTTGAGGTTTTCTGACTTTAGAGCATTGTGTTCAGATAATTGATTTCTGAGAGAGATAATCTCTTTCTCAGACTTTAGCAGGTCTAAACACAGTGCTTTAAATTCAGATTTAAAATCTTCTGAACTAAAATCAAAGGAACCAATTACCTGATCTTCTTCAGGTTGAGTCTCTGAGTCTGACTCTGACTCTTCTTCCTCTGAATTGTGCTGTGAGGCATTGATTGCCATCATGCAGAACTCCTTTTCTTCTGCATCATCCTCATCATCACTGGAGCTGGATGAGGCTTCTGACTCCTCTTCTGTCTCACTCCAGGATTCAGCAACAAACCCTTTTCTTGTATGCTTATTTTTGTTTGAAGAAGGTTTGCCATTGCCATTCCTTTTGGAGACTTTCTCCTTTCTTCTTTCTTTTCTGTCCCTTCTGTCCTTATTCTTGTTCTCTGGACAGTCAGGAATTATGTGCCCTGGTTTCCTGCAACCAAAGCAAATAATGTCTTTATTATTACTAATGGACTTGTCATACCTTGGCTTGTCCTGCTCCTTGTATGATCTTCTTCTGAAGTCCTTTCTGGCCATTTTGTAGAATCTTTTGGCCAGCAGACTGAGTAGTTCATCATTTCCTGTGGCTTTATCTTCAGGCAGATCCTTAGTTTCCTTGAAGGCTATGGTCTTCTCTTTCCTTGTGGCTGGTGAAGCAGCCTTCTGTTCTTCCTCTCTATTCTTGATGAGTAGCTCATAAGATTTGAGCTTACCCAACAAGGCTTCAGTGGTGATCTCATTCAGACTTCTGGCATCCTTAATTGGCCAGATTCTTGAATCCCAAGTGCTGGGAAAGCACATTAGGATCTTGTCATTAAGTTCAGTTAGTGAGATCTCTTTGTCCAATGTCCTTAATTCACTGACAATTAGACTTAGTCTGTTGTACATATCTCCCACTGACTCAGTCTCTCCCTTCTTAAAATTCTCATATTGGGAGATGAGATGGGATCTTCTGTCCTTTCTCTCATCAGCTGAGCCTGAGACTATTTCTGAGAGCTTGTCCCAAATTTCCTTGGCTGAATTGCATTCAGCTACCTTTTGAAATATATCATCTGACATTGTCTGGGCTAGGATGTTCATAGCCTTGGCATCAGCTACCTTCCATCTCTTGATGTCAGCATCTGTTCCTGATGGAGGTGGCACAGCATTTGTGCTTGTGCTCTCTGGGGGTCTTGGACACACTGTCAAAACAGAGTTAAAGATATCTTCGTCAATAGAATTCATGTAAAGTCTAATCCTTGCCTTCCAAAGTGCAAACTTGGATAGATTGCACACTGGAGGTCTGGTGCTTGCATAATCTTTGTTTTGGGCCATGATTTGTGCAAACAAAATCTAATAATACACTGCAAAAGAAGAACAGATCTAGTTTGGGATCTTTGGGTTCAGGTGTTAGCCTGTACAACCAATCATGTATGGTATGTTTAACCAACCTGCCTCTGATACCAATTGAAAGTGCAACTAGATCTGATATACTCTAGAGGGGGGTGAATAGAGTATATGGTGCTTTAAAAACTTTTACAAACGTTTACAACAATTGTTATAATATGTGTGAACAGGGAAGCAAAAATAAATCTAATCACAGCACTAAGCTAAGCAAAAACTAAGCACAGAAAAATCAAGGCCAGAAACAAAAAATGAAAGCAAGCAGAACCAGAAGACACAAGGAAATATAGTGGTTCCCCAAACTTGGGTACATCCACTCTTCTACCACCCTAGGTAGGAATCTACTGCAGGATGAGTTGATCAGGTGTCCTGGGCACCAATGAGCTTTTGATAAGGTGCTCAAAAACCAAAGCAGATTTTTTGATCAGGTGTCTTGCCACCAATGAGCTTTTGACAAGGTGCTCAAAAACCAAGTTCAAACTTTTGAAGGGAGTTTGAGAAACCCTTTACAGAATGGGGGTGAGAGAGTGATGGAAGTCTTCTCTTTCTCAAACAACTGAGAAGACTATGTGGATTGATGTCAAAGCTCCCCCTGAATCCTTGAAATCTTCAGGAAGAAAAGCTTTGCTGAGGGTGATAGGCCTTCAAAGATTGAACTCCAGCAATGGATGATTTCAGCAATAGCTGAAATGTTGAGTGTCTGGAGTCTTGAAATATGTTGGCCTTGAACACTTTGAAAACTAATGAGATCTGAAGATTTGAAAACTTGATCTCCTTGGATGAGTGTTCTTCAGAATTCTTTGTGACAGAAGATTTTTGAATGTGTCTCTGTAATCTGTATCTTCTCTCTGTATAGTGTGTATTCTTCTATGAGAGAGATTCAAAAAGTTCTGTCTACTATTCTCTGGTACAGAATAGAATATCATTCTCTGTCAAGTATAGTTGTTGGCCTGCATTAATTGCATCCTTAATTGCATAATCTCTTCTGGAGGAAAGTCCACAGAAACATTCCTTGAAAAATCCCTTGAAACTTGGTCCAGAAATAAATGAAAACGGCTAGCAAATCTCTGAATTAATTGCAGAATAACTCCTAACTGATTTGAATTTGAATTCTGGAAGTTATCTGAAATCGTCGAACTGAGCTCTGCTATCGTCGATCTGAGCTCAGCGATCTGGAAACATACAGCAGCAAAATATCGTCGATCTGAGCTCAAAGATCGTCGAACTGAGCTCAGAGATAAAGATCCAAAGCAGAGTCAAAATCGTTGACCTGAGCTCACCGATCATCGAATGGAGTTCGACGATATAATGAAGTTGAGCTCAGCGATCGTCGAATGGAGTTCGACGATCTGTCGAAGTTGAGCTAGACGATCGTCGACCGGAGTTCGACGAATCGTCGTGCTGAGCTCGACGATCAGACTTAGTCTCCAGACTGAGAATCCTGGTCTTCAGGGCAGCTTCCAAACCTAGACTTCTAACCCTTAGACTCAATTTTAATTGACCTATTAAGCTATACAGAAGGTCAAGCAAAGATTCCTAGAGACATAGTGATCCTGACCCAAATTAGTAATCGGGTGTTCCAACATAATTGATTTCTGAGAGAAATGATTTCCTTCTCAGATTTTAATAGGTCTAAACATAGTGCTTTAAACTCATACTTAAAGTCCTCAGAATTGAAATCAAAAGAACTTATTACCTGATCCTCTTCAAATTGAGTCTCTGAGTCTGACTCTGACTCTTCTGCATCAGAATGTGTTGTGAGGCATTGATAGCCATCATACAGAATTCCTTTTCTTCAGCATCATCTTCATCATCACTTGAGTTGGATGAAGCTTCTGATTCTTCCTCTGTCTCACTCCAAGTTTCAACAACAAATCCCTTCCTTGTGTGTTTGTTCTTGCTAGAGGAGGGTTTGCCATTGCTATTCTTCTTGAAGTCCTTGTCTTTTCTTCTTTCTTTCTTGTCCTTTCTGTCCTTGTTTTTATTTTCTACACAGTCAGGCACAATGTGGCCTGGTTTCCTGCAACCAAAACAGATAATCTCTTTGTTATTTGATTTATCATACCTTGGCTTGTCATGCTCTTTGTATGATCTTTTCCTGAAGTCCTTTCTGGCCATTTTGTAAAATCTTTTGGCCAGTAGACTTAGCAATTCCTCATTGCCTATGACCTTGTCTTCAGGCTGATCTTCAGTGGCTTTGAAAGCTATTGACTTTTCCTTTCTTGTGGCTGGTGAGGCAGCCTTCTTCTCTTCTTCTCTATTCTTAATGAGCAGCTCATAAGACTTGAGCTTGCCCAAGAGAGCTTCAGTTGTGATCTCATTGAGACTTCTGGCATCATTGATTGGTCAGATCCTCGAGTCCCAAGTGCTTAGGAAGCACATTAGGATTTTGTCATTTAGCTCAGTCAATGAGATCTCTTTGTCCAAAGTTTTTAGCTCATTGACTATGAGACTGAGTCTGCTATACATGTCTGCTACTAACTCAGCTTCTCCTTTCTTGAAATTCTCATATTGGGTTATAAGGTGAGATCTTCTGTCTTTTCTCTCATCAGCTGATCCTGAGACTATTTCAGATAGCTTGTCCCAGATGTCCTTTGCTGAGTTGCATTCAACTACCTTTTGGAATATCTCATCAGACATAGTCTGGGCTAGGATGTTCATAGCTTTTGCATCAGCCAATTTCCATTTCTTTATCTCTGCATCTGTTCCTGAAGGAGGAGGAAAAACACTTGTACTTGTGTTCTCTGGAGGTCTTGGACACACTGTCAAAACAGAATTGAAAATGTCCTTATCAATAGAGTTCATGTATAGTCTAATCCTTGCCTTGCAAAGTGCAAACTTAGATAGATTGCACACTGGAGGTCTGATGCTAGCATAATCTTTGTTCTGGGCCATGTTTTGTGAAGAAATGATCATAATAACAAACTTACAACAAGCAGATCTAATTGGAGGGATCTTTGGGTTCAGGTGTTAGCCTGTGCAACCACTGAGATGTGGTATTTTTAACCAACCTCGCTCTGATACCAATTGAAAGTGCAAGTTAGATCTGATATACTCTAGAGGGGGGGGGGGTGAATAGAGTATGTTGCTTGCTAAAAACTTTTTACAACTGTTGATGTATTCCTAAGTGAACAGGGAAGCAAATAACATAAATAAATCTAAACAAAGAACAATCACAGATCAATCACAAAGCAATCACAAAGCACAGCTAGAAACAAAAGGAAAAACAAGAAACCAGAAGACACAAGGAGCTATAGTGGTTCCCCAATAAACCTGGGTACATCCACTCTTCTACCACCCTAGGTAGGAATCCACTGCAGGATGAGTTGATCAGGTGTCCTGGGCACCAATGAGCTTTTGATAAGGTGCTCAAAAACCAAACCAGATTTTTTGATCAGGTGTCTTGCCACCACTGAGTTTTGATAAGGTCTCAGAAACCAATCACAAACTTTTGAAGGGAGTTTGAAAAACCCTTTACAGTAGAGAGAGAGAGAGGGATGAGATGATCTTCTCTGTCAACAGTCAGAGAGAAGATAGTGGATGTTGTCAAAGCTCCCCCTGAGATCTTGAGTTGTTCAGGAAGTGAAGCTTTGCAGTAGGGTGATAGGCCTTCAGATGATTTGATCTCCAGTAAAAGATGATTTCAGCAATAGCTGAAATGTGAGGTGTCTGGAGTCTTGAATGATGATGGCCTTTGAACACTTGAATCAAGAGAGATCTGAAAATTTCAGTTAGTTGATCTCCTTATGTGATGTGTGTTCTTGTATGAATTTTTTGAGACTGAGAATGTCTGCAACTCTCTTTCTTTCTCTTGTGTAATTGTTGTTGTAAGAGCTGTAATTCTTGTTGTTGTAGAGAATTGTTCTATGTTCTACAGCAGGAATGAAAAAGCTGATCTTTTATTCCTTAGATCTGAATAGAAATGATCCTTTGTCCAAGATAGTCGTTAGCCTGTCATAAATGACTTCCTTAACTGCATTTGTCTTCTGGAGGAAAGTCCAATAAAACATTTCTTGAAAATTCCTTGAAACTTGCTCCAGATTAATTGAAAACGACTACAAGATCTCTGACATAAATGCTGAGAATAATTCCACAACTGTCTGAATTTGAATCTTGAAAAATGTCTAACTCTTCAGAAAAATGTCAAACTGAGCTCCACTATCGTTGAACTGAGCTCAGAGACTGAACTTAGATAGAAACAGAGATCGTCGATCTGAGCTCAACTATCGTCGAACTGAGCTCAGAGATAGAGAATCAAACTGGAGTCAAGAACGTCGATCTGAGCTCGAAGATCGTCGAATATAGTTCGACGACTCGTTGAAGTTGAGCTCAGAGATCGTCAAATGGAGTTCGACGATTCGTCGAAGTGAGCTCAGCGATCGTCGAATGGAGTTCGACGATTCGTCGTACTGAGCTCGACGAAATGACTTAGTCTCCAAAACTGGAAAAAAACCTGGTCTTGAGGGCAGCTTCCAAACCTAACTACTAACCCTTAGACTCAATTCTAATTGACCTTTAGATCTATACAATGAGGTCAAGACAGGTTTCCTAAGAGACATAGTGATCCTTGCCCAAATCAGTAATAGGGTGTTCCAACAGATTGGAATATGCAGTTTACATGGATGCATCACATGTTGTACTTGGTTGTGGATTAATACAAGAAGGAAAAGTGATTGCGTATGGGTCGAGGAGTTAAAGATTCATGAAAGAAACTACACTACTCATGATTTAGAGTTTGTTGCAGTCATTTATGCCTTGAAGTTATAGACACATCTATTGTATGGTGTGTTGTGCAAAATTTACACGGATCATAAGAGTTTGAAGTACGTCTTCACTCAGAAGGTGTTGAATTTGCTTTGGCGTAGATGGCTAGAATATATTGCGGATTATGATGTGGAGATCCAATACCATCCGGACAAAGCTAATATGGTAGCCGACGCCCAGAGTAGGAAAGATCGTGCAAATCTTTGGACTTTCGGTGGAATCCTTGTTAAAAGAGTTTCTGTTAATGGGTATCTCGGTTGGAAGTAGCGACTCGCCAAGTAGTTTGGAAGTGTTAGAGCCTTCTTGGATTACACTTACAAGGCTACATTAAAAGGACGGTCCTGATTTGCAACACCTCCGTAATATAACTGAGAAAGGGGAGTTACTAGACTTTTCAATCGATGTCGCGGGTACCTTGAAGTACTATGGTAGATATTGCATCCCCGCTATTGAGGATATTTGAGTTAAGTTGTGCAATAAGGAGCATGGTTCTAGTGGTGCCTACCACCCTGGTTCTACTAAGATATATAGAGATCTGAAACAGATCGTTTAGAGGTATGATAGCCAAGTTTGTCTCAGAATGCTTCACTAGCAAGCGGGTTAAGGCTGATTATAGGAGGCCTGGTGGCAAGTTGATGCCTTTAGAGATTCCAAGTTGGAAGTGGGAGAGTATTTCCATGGAGTTCATTACTGGGTTGCCTAAATCTCCCCGAGAGCATGATTCAGTATGCATTATTGTCGATAGACTGACGAAGTGTGCTCACTTTGTGCCTTTCAAGATCGATTACTCCATGAAGAAAATAGCAGAGTTATATTTGGATGAGCTCATCAGAATACATGGAGTGCCAGTGAGTATTGTGTCGAATCAAGCCTCCAGGTTTACGTCTCATATTTGGAAAAGCTTACAAGAAGGATTAGGAACCGATCTGAGGTATTCCACAGCTTATCATCAACAAACAAATGGTCAAATGGAAATCATAAATTAGATTTCGGAGGATATGATTAGATCTTATATTTTGGACCATGGGTGAGCGCGAGATGAGATACTCAGATTGATGGAGTTTGCTTATAATAACAGTTATTAAGAGAGCTTGCAGATGGCCCCGTTTGAGGCCTTGTATGGGAGACGATGCAGAACTCCTTTGTTTTGGGCTGAGGTTGGCAAAAGACCATTGTTGAGTCCGGAAGTCTTGGAAGAAATGGATATCTCTGTGAAGCATATTCGAGAGAAGTTTTGTATAGCTCAGGAGCATTATGAGAAGAGCGCTAATCGGTGAAGGACTGATTTGGAATTTGTTATAGGGGACATGATGTTTCTTATAGTTTCCTAGATATCTGTTGTCAAAAGTTTTGGTAAGAACCATAAGTTGGATCCTAGGTATGTGGTACCCTTCAATATTATTGAACGTATTGGAATGTCTGCGTATAGGATGGATTTGATCGCTAGTTTTCCTGGTGTGCACGATGTGTTTCACGTAAGCCAGTTGCGGAAATATGTGCTTAGAGACCAGTAGGTTCTTGATTCTGTGCCCCAGTTGGAGCCTAACCTTTCTTATATTGAGATGCCTATAGGCATTCTGGATACTCAAGATCAAGTGTTGCAGAGGAAGACCATACCAATGGTTAAAGTTTTGTGGTGGAACCAAGATGTGGAAATCGCGACTTGGAAGTTGGAGTTAGCTATGAGAGAGGATCATCCTCATCTGTTCTCCTAGTTTCTTTCTGTATGGATTTCCATTCTATAATCTTTGATTATTTTCCTTCCATAGTGGGATCTTTTGTGCATAAAGTTTCGGGACGAAACTTTCTTTTAGGAGGGGTGGCTGTAACGCCCCTGATTTTCCAAGATTTATTTAAAACCCCTTTAGTGACGTATTTTGACGTCAGGGCGTTATGTTGACACGTAGTTGGTGGGTACCGTTGTCTGAGTGTGACTTTTGCTCGTTGGTATCCAAGGTTTTGGTTAGGGAGAATTAGCTTGGCAAATTTCTCCTATGTTTTGATATTCCCTTGCGAGCCGGGTTTTGTTTTGGAACACGGCGGAGCGTTTTTGGGATATTTGATGTTTAGACTTCGGGGAGTGTTTACCCGAGTTTGTTATGTCAGATTTCGATTTCGACTTCATCGTTGGATTTGTAGCTTCGATATTTAGCTACGGTGCGATTTTCGAGAAATCCAAGTTAGTGCGAGTTTTGGTCATTAGGATGTTTTAATTATAATAATAATATATTATATTATTTATTCCATATAAATAGCTTTGCGATAAGACGGAAACCCTATTCATTATCTTATTCCCCAAACCGTCGAACTGTTTTTGCGGAAGGACGAGAGCGGCGGACCTTGTGAAGCTTTCGGCCGTTGAATGTAGGAGCTCTGGTGGGCAAAATCGTCGTTGTAGAGTAGATCCGGTTAGCTCTCTCCAAGATCTACATTTCTACAGTGAGTTTTTCTTGTTTCTTGGATTTTCAGAGATTAAGGCATGCAGTTTTGACCTTCTATCCTCTCAAAAAGTTTCAGGTTTTACTACTTAGGTGTTTTTGCGGCCAGATCCGTGAGGACGAGTGGTGGTGCGGCCGAATTCCAGCAAGATCGAGGCAAGTGGTGATTTCTTCACATTGTCAAGCTTTCTGTCCTTATATTCACTGTTATTGCCCCTTTTTCCTTCTTAGAATTTAGGAGTAGGGTAGGGTTCGGCCGGGTTCTACCTGTTGCATAGGGTAGATCCTTGTTCCGGTGAAGTGTATATTTGCCGTTTTTTTACTGTTGATCTGTGTATATCCGTCACGTATAGGTTAGTAAGCCCTAGTTTAATTCATCGTGTATGGCAGTGAGGGGATTCGTCGGGTTTGAAGATTATCTTAGGATAATGTCGTCTTATAAGGTTTATTAGTTTAGTAAATTAGTCGATTTTGACAAAAGTCAAAATTGCCGAAAAATAAATTGGCGCTAAGGCAAAAGCGTTGAGTGCGCTGAATGCACTCAACGCGGCGTTGAGTGAAGCTTTAGTGTTGAGTGGTCTGTGAGGCCAAGGAAAAAGATTTGAGTGCGGTGAATGAACTCAACATGACATTGAGCGATGGCTTGGCGTTGAGTGAAGTTCACTTAGCGTTGAGTAGTTTTGAGACTAAGTCAAAAGCGTTAAGTGTACTCAACGCGGTGTTGAGTGAAGTCCATAGCATTCAGTTAACTGTTAAGCGTTTATTGTACTCAACGCGGCATTGAGTGAAGCCTTGGTGTTGAGTGGTTTGTAAGACTAAGTCAAAAGCATTGTGTAGACTCAACGCGGTGTCGAGTGAAGGTAATACGCTGAGTAAAACTATTTGGCATTGAGTGCGCTGAATTCACACAACGTGGCGTCGAGTGTAGGCCAGACATCGAGTTCACTCGCCGCTTTTCCCGTGACTTTGAATTTTTGGTCCCCAATTCGTCGTGTATCAAGTTGTGATTGTTGTTAAGTGTGGACGTAGAAATTGTTTCGCCGGATTAAGGTGAATTTTTCGAGTACGACTTAGAATGGCTATCACTTGGGAATTTTCTTCCTTTATTTCAAGGAGAGTTTCTGTATTCTAGTTGAGGTTATAGGTGTTTATGGATGTTATGTATGGCCCTTGGTTGGTAGTAGATAAAGGACCCCCAACCTAGTTCTAAATTGTGAAACATTACACTGTGGGGCTTGTTTATGGCCTGTGTGTTGAGTTGGACAATGTTGTCGTCACCACAGCATCTTGTTTATGTATATCTGGATTGTTGGGTTGAGTTGGACAATATTGCCACCACCCTAGTGTCTTGTTGAGAGAATTGGACTGTCAGGTTATGTTGGACAATGTTATCACCACCACAGTACCTTCTTGAAATATGTTAGGTCTGTAAGTTCGGGTTGGACAATGTGGCCACCTACTCAGGACCATTTCTTACCAAATGTTAATGATTCATATGAGTAGAGTTATTAAGTCTCTTTCCTCGCATTTTGCAGTTATATTTATTCTGCTTACTTTTGCAAATATTCTCGAAGCATGGCTTCGTTTCACACTTAGTGCAATTTTCTTTCCTTGAACTTAAAAAGTGAATCTTTTACCATTGTCATATGCTTAATTGTTGAGATTTGACAGCCTCCTTATTTTTGGGTTGGTAAACATTTATTCCTTTTTGGTTTATTGCTAACCTTTTGATCTTTGATCACAACTTGTGTATTTCTTGTTGAGGTATTCTTTTCTTGTGAATGCCTCTGGTTTGGAGCAATAGACGGTTGAGCGGCTAAGGTTGGTTTTGGTTGGTGTTTTGCAGCTTTCTTTTTGTCACCACTGTGTGGTAATTGTTATTTGTTTTCTTTTAGTTCATACATACATACATTTAGTGGGTTGGTGCCAGTTTGTTTACGCCCACTAGATTTTGTAAAGTGTTAAGTACTTACTAGATGTTAAGTCTGTTCCCTTATGACTTATTGGTTTTTACATACTCTCTGGGAAGGTTTTATGCTAGGATAGTATGTTAGTTACTTTAACTATAAAAAGTATTGTTTTTACTATCTCATGCACATGCCATCTTTTAAAAGCTAAAGTCATTATATCTTATTAAACGTATAAACTATTTTTTTTGCTTATACTAAATCTAGAGTTATGCTTAACATGAGTTGTCATATACGGATGTTTATGCTCATGTAGGATGTTAACCATTGTAACAAACTATTTTTCGCAACGTATAATTATATTTTTACTTGTGGACTTGTTGATCTACTGAGCTGAGGGACACGACTAACCAATTAAACTTAAACTGGATTTTTTTACAATAACTCATGAATTTCATATAAAATGTATAGTTGGAGTCTTGCCCGAGCGTCTGCAGTTATCCCCTGCATGGTGTGACTAAGGCTGTTCACAAATAATATAGTTCGCAAATAACTCGGGATTCAATTCGTGAAGATAAGATTAAAATTCGTATTTTTCGAATTCAAATCCGGATTCGAATCCGAATTTCATATTCGAATAGTTTTTGAATCCGAATAATTTTCTCCCTATTCGGAGGATTTGCGAATAGTTCGCGAATACTGGAATATATATTAAAAAAATTAATGTATGTAAATAAATATTAAATATAGTTATATTTTAATATTATATTAAATTAAATATTATAACATTCAAATTCAAATTTGAATCCATGTTCGAATCTGAATTCGAACCCAAAGTCGAATCCAATATATCATGACGAATTCGAATCCGACACCGAATATTCGATTGAATCTGAATCCAAATCTCTGCATTCTTTGTCAAATTTGGATTCGATTGTATAATTATTTGGTTCGATTCGGTTTGTGAACCCCCTAGGTGTGACATCACGACATATATTTTCTCTTACTATGATATGTCGTTTAAATACGGAGAAAATGCAGGTTGTGACATCGACCTACATTGAAACTAATACTGCGAACTAAGAACTAAATTAGAATCTAACCTGAGATTACTTGGGTGGACCTCTGCGCTTCTTCTAAAGTCTTCACATTTAGCTTGCCCTTCCCTTTATCCAAAAGCTACGGTGGCGACAAAGCTTAAAGTGGAACTAGCTGCAGCAAGGTCTTAGACTGCGGGCACTTTGACTTTAAATGTCCTTTTTGTCCACACTGGATGCAGATCTTCTCCCTACCCCAACAATTGGCAGCATCGTTCCCCTTCCGCTTGCATGAAGCACAAACTGTTGATGCACAAAAATGGATGAGGGGAGAGTAGAGGGTTGTTGTCGTGGGCACCAGCAGCTAACAGGGTGTGTTCGGTCTCACAGACAAGGTGGCGAGGTGAAGAGGTTGATGGTTGCGGGGATAATGGAGAGGAGAAAGCTTCTGAGTGCTCGAGAGTGGAGCAAATGCTGTCCAAGAGTTGCGGGGATAGAGGAGAGAAGGGTGTTGATCCGTGTGTGGAGTTGGTTGGGAAGGTTGATCAGGAGCTATCGGGCAGATAGTTACTTTGACGGTTGTGCTTGCAGGTTGACGTTGAGAGCTGAGCTGATAAGAAGAGAGGGACCGCTAGCAGTGGCAACAGCAGACTTCGACCTCCGTGGCCTAAATACCACTCTTGCGACGAGCTTTCCTTTGATTAATGTTGAGTATTACAGATTGAGTTACACCTTTACATGGAAAGCAAATAAAGGGTACATTGGGGAAGCTAGCGGCCAAGGAAAGGAAGTGCCAGAGGAGGCCGCATAGACTGAGCTAAGAGGCCAGCAGACCGCGCAGTTAGGTGAACCCGCAGTTCGCTGGAGCAATCCGAGTGGACTGCGCTGTCAGGCAGCAATTGTTAAAGAGGCTGGCATGGACTGAGAAAGGTAATACGCAGGGGCTGAATACTTGAGCTTGTCATCGGGTGCCCTCGAGCATCAAACCCTCCTGAATGAGAGGTACGGGGCGCTATTTATAGGCCCAAATAGGTAACAGATTTCGATAATGTCACCCCCGGTGAGTCGGTAACTTGTGCGAGTAGAGAGTGGAGTCCGCCGAGTCCACGCCAGGTTGCGCGGTCTGGGACTGCTTCTGGAGCTAGTCCTGCTGTTGGCATACCGGGAGGAGTCCGCCCCTGCTGTTAGGAAGAAGTGGGTGTTGGAAGCTGAGTGGCAGGCTACGTAATGAGTCTGCCTATGCTTCTGGAATAGGAGTGGGGCACCTACTACTGAAAAGCTGGTGTAGGGCTTCATCAATGAAGGCGGACTGGAAGGTTGGACTGCACGACGAGTCCGCCCAGTCCACGACGGACGGACAGTGCTGAATGTTCTGCGGAGAGCTGGAGCAAGTCCAGGCCCTTGGGCGGACTGAGATGGAGCCCGTGAAACTTGCGAGCGGATGAGCTGACATGGGCGACCTGGCGAACCGGCTAAGCAGGTCGCCCCTTCTACTGAAGTCCGCCGCATGTTGAATGGAATGGCTTGCCGTCCCTGCTAGTTGTCCTGGGCTTGGCGACCTGGCAGGTCGCGCATGCTGGCGAAGTGGAACCAGTTGTTGCTGGTTGGAGGCCTGGGGGAAGGTCGCAATTATTGCTATTCGGTGATCTAGAGGGTTGTCGGCGCTGCTGATGGTGGGTGGCCTGGAGGCAGGCCTTTTGATGATGTGGCGGTCTAGTCTACTTGATGTGCAACCTGCAGGAGTGGGTTGAAGGAGACTACCTCCTGTAAAGTACACGGCTTATTGCCTATCTGGGCGGATAGGTATCCGAGTCCTCCAAAGTTGGTCGTCACCTGTAGAGATAGAGAGGAGCTTGGGGTGGTTAGCATATCAAAGTGCACGACCTGTAGGGGTAGACTGAGAAAGCAGTCCACGACCCCTACCGAACAAGGGAACGTTGCACGACCTGGGAGGTCAGACCGCTGAGACCGCCCAAGCCGTGCGGCCTGATCGGATAGAGAAGCATATCCGCCCATCCTTTGACGTCGCGACCTCCAGGAAGAACCCGAAGTATACTGCGACTAACGAGTTGGCTACCTTGGGAAGGATCACTTATTTCTGGGTTAACATAATCCCCGCACTTTTTTAAGTTCCGAAGGGAACTTCGAAAAAGTAGGAGACCCGCGAAAATCATGATCCACCCCAAAGAAAAACCAAGAGGCAAGGAGAGATAGAACCTGATGTCTCTCCTTAGGAGTTTTCTAATGCCTATCTTCTTCCTGCAAAGGAAAAGTTAGTGTAGGCATGTATGGAAGGTACATCTTGTGTGTACCTGAGTTTGCCTTTACAAAAATGAAGGAGACGTGTATTCCATTGAGTTCTGCAAAATGAAGATGAGAGGAAAGCATAGGAGAATAATAACTTGCAAGTACCTGATGGAGGCTTGCAAGCACATGTTATCCTCTGCAAAAAGAAGAGTAAGCAGTATGTATGAAGGGAAAAATAAGTTGCAAGTACCTGAAGGGGACTTGCAAGCATTTGCTGGTTTCTGCAAAAGAGAAGTTAGAGGCAGATATGAAAGTAAAGTAAGCCGCAAGTACCTGAAGGGAACTTGCAGGTATCTGCTAATCTCTACAAAAAGGAGTTAGAATCAGACATAATATATGAAAATAGGATGCAAGTACCTGAAAGGAAACTTGCTGGTATCTGTTGATCTCTGCAAGAAAAGAGTTAGAAGCAGGTGTGATATATGAAAGTAGGTTGCAAATACCTATGAAGAAAACTTACTGGTATCTGCTGATCTCTGCAAGAAAAGAGTTAGAAGCAGATGTGATATATGAAAGTAGGTTGCATGTACCTGTGAAGAAACTTGCAAGTATCTGCTGATCTCTGCAAGAAAAGAGTTAGAAGTAGATGTGATGAAAAGACTAAGCTGTAAGTACCTGGATGAGACTTGCAGGTGCCCTCTAATCACTGTAAGGAGAAGAGTGAGCAGCAGACAAAAATAATGAACTAAGCTGCAAGTACCTGAGTGGGACTTGAGAATGCTAACTATTGATGAGATAAGATGGATGTGATCATATAGTAGAGGAAATATCTAACGAACACTGATGATAATTGAATGAAGATCAAAGCAGAATAGTGACCTTGCTAGATTAGAGATGACATCTTTAATATGAAGTCCAGATCAATAATAAGAAATCATATTAGTTAGACTCCAATTGCATGGCTTGTTAATTAAGGAGATCCAGATTCTTTGATCAATGATTGATGTCATTAACATTGATAAGAGTAATGAAGAGCTTTGTAGATCATCATCTGATAGAGCTTTGAGCAAGCAATGCATATAAGATGAGAATAAGCAAAATGATTGTTGCAAATCTTTTTGATAGGTCGGATTTAACATGTTCACCTGTGAAAGAGGCAGTTGACAAAAAGAGGTCTATACTCGGAGATGACCAAGAAAGACTGGATGCTGCCATAGGAGATCACCCGTGAGTCTTATGCATCGCTTGCCTGAAAAATGGTCATCAGGATTATAGTCCTACTTAGAGCAGACTAGTTATACTCCCATGACAGAGCACAAAAGGGAGACATGCACAAAATCCTAAGACGGAAACGGCAGATGTACTGCTCTCCTGCTTCGGGTACAACATCACTAATCAATGAGACTAGTTGCGCTAAGTGGCCTATAGCATTGCTTGTTTGTGGAAAGATCAGCGGAGTTTTGGGTCCTGCGAAAGCACGGATTGAGAGTACCATAGAGTGTTCGGCCATCAGAGTTATAAGATGATCGAAGAGACAAGACTACGCTTGATCACCATTGCTTGTCAAGCAAAGATCATCGTAACTTTAATGTATCCTTAATGAAGCACATCAGAGCTAACACATGGGACCTTCCTTGATGCACACTTTGTGTTAGATACCGGCAAGGATCCGAAGTCTGAAGTCCGCCATCGTAGATTGAACAACACCCACTGAACATACGTGAACACTCCCCACAGTATGTGGTCATCGTGGCCTTACACCGAAGAACAATCTACGGAGGGAACAACAAGACTCAGCGATATCTCAGTGGTTCAGTGATCTCTTTGGCAAAGAGAAAATAGAGGAAGAAATATTACAAAAAGGGAACTGTGACAGTACAGGATCCCTGATGTAAATTTTATTGAAATGCAAGAATCAACACTTAGGAGTACTTTGTAAAGAAAGTGTTTGAAACATGTAAAGTAGAGTAAGAGTAACTGTTAATGAATGCGAGGAGCTTTGAGGAGCTGTGATGTCCTTTTTCAGCTCAGAATAGTCTTCCAAGCTTGCCCTCGTCATCAGCATCAAAGCATTCAACAATATTGAGGTTAGGGTGATTGTTGATTTGACTCACTCCCTTTGAGCAGCAAGGAGTGTCTGCAACTTCTTTTCCCTTTGAGGTTGTTGGATCAGGGTGATCATCTTTAGGGAGCAGGTCACGCATCTTACCTTGCCGCAGCATCCTTTGCACTAGTTGGCAAAGTGCTCGGCAGTTTTCAATTAGGTGGCCTGGCTCTTTATGGAATTCGCAGTATGGATCTGAGTCTTTCGATCTTTGATCAGCTGGTCGATAAGGCCTTTTGTAATTAGACCTATCCTTCGTGATTTGGCTTACTTCTTTCATGGCTACGTCTAATACACGCTCTTGCAAGTCATCATCCTGCTATTGATGAACCACAGTTATTTGTGAGGAAGGAGCTGGTAATAATAGCAATTGATCTCGAGTACGATCATGCTCCATGAAGGAGTGTCAATGACATTGAAATCTTCTTCCCTTCCTTGAGTGAGATGAGAAATCTTTGCGAGGAGACCTCGGAGGTTGCTTGTAAGAAGGAGGATCTTTCTCTGCTATAAGCCTGAAGATGAAGCTTAGGTTGCTCTTTTCACCTCGGATGTATGAGTTGGCTAGGCTAATCAGCTCTTGATATGTTCTTGGTGCTCGCACATTAGCTTCAAACTTGAGCGGCCCATCACGAAGACCGTAGATAAAAGCCACTCAGTACATTTCTTGATCAACAATCTCAATGTCCAAGATTTCTCTCTAGAATCGATCTACAAACTAAGACCAAGTCTCATTCTGACGTTACCTGATCTCAAAGAGGGCTTCTGGTCCACCTTTTCTCTTTGTTGAAATTGAAAATCTGAGCAAGAACTCCCTTCGCAGATCTGCAAATGAAGTGATAGACTGAGGGCACAAACCATAGAACCAATCTCTCACTTGTCCATCAAATTTTATTACAAAGAGCTTGCACTTGGTAGCATCTGAGAGAGTTTTGAGAGAAATGGCTGATTCAAAGGCTTGAAGATGCTTCACTGGATCAGTCTCTCCAGTGTATATTGGTAATCGTGGCTCTCTAAAACTATCTGGAGTTGGTTCATGACGAACGTTCTCTGAAAATGACGATGGCTCTTCCTGTTCTCCTATAGCATAAGGATAGAAGGAAGCATAAGTTGCAGCTGCAAAAGAAGCAGGAGGAGGATAGAAAGGAAAAACTGTTGCAGGAGGAGTAAAGGCAGGAGCTGATGGGTAAGGATGACTTCCCTGAAAGTTCAGAAATCTTGTTGGACTTCCCCGGGCTTCTTCCCGGAAGAAGTTTTGACGAGCTGCAAACTCATCATTCTGAGGTTGCAAAGGGGCTGCAGGCCATTGCGAAAAGGTTGGTGTGTAAGGAGGAGGATAGACCGGTAGGTAAGCCAGAGGATAAGCTTGTTGATTCTCCAATGTTGGTGTTGGATTGACTGGAGCAGCTGGAGCAACTGGATCTACTGCTGATTGCATCTGTAATTATTGCGTGATTGTAGCAAGAATTTGGTTGATTGCCTGAAATTGTTTAGTAGATTCACGGCATGATTGCTCCAAGGCTTCCTAGAGAGGATCATCACTAGGACTTGATTGAGCAAGGTTCTCGCCTGAACGATGATCTGACATGGCTAACTGTCGGTGTTCACCATCTGTTCGAATCTGAAGGTCGTGTGTGAACTGTTGATGCGCGGAAACGGATGAGGGGAGAGTAGAGGATTGTTGTTGCGGGCACCAGCAGCTAATGGGGTGTGTTCGGTCTCACAGGCAAGGTGATGAGGTGAAGAGGTTGATGGTTATTTGGATAATGGAGAGGAGAAAGCTTCTGAGTGCTCAAGAATAGAGCAAACGCTTGTTCAAGAGTTGCGTGGATAGAGGAGAGAAGGGTGTTGATCCGTGTGTGGAGTTGGTTGGGAAGGTTGATCCGGAGCTATCAGGCAGATGGTTACTTTGACGGTTGTACTTGCAGGTTGATGCCGAGAGAGTTGAGCTAAGAAGAAGAGGGAGGCCGCTAGTAGAGGCCACAGCAGACTTCGTCCGCCGCGGCTTAAATGTCACTCTTGCGACGGGCTTTCCTTTGATTAATGTTGAGTATTATAGATTGAGTTACACCTTTACCTGGAAAGCAAATAAAGGGTACATTGGGGAAGCTGGCGGCCAAGGAAAGGAAGTGCCAGAGGAGGCCACGCGGACTGAGCTAAGAGGCCGGCAGACCGCACGGTTAGGTGATCCCGCAGTTCGCTAGAGCAAGCCGAGCAGACTGTGCGGTCAGACAGCAACGGTTAAATAGGCTGGCGTTGACTGAGAAAGGGAGTATGCAGGGGCTGAAGACTTGAGCTTGTCGTCAGGTGCCCTCGAGCGTCATAGCCTCCTGAATGAGAGGTACGAGGCATTATTTATAGGCCCGAACAGGTAACGGATTTTAGCAACGACACCCCCGGTGAGTTAGTAACTTGTGCGAGTAGAGAGTGGAGTCCGCCGAGTCCACGCGGTCTGGGACTGCTTCTGGAGCTAGTCCTGCTGTTGGCGTACTGGGAGGAGTCCGCCCCTGCTGTTGTAAAGAAGCGGGTGCTAGAGGCTGAGTGATGGACTACGCAATGAGTCTGTCTATGCTGCTGGAATAGGAGCGGGGCGCCTACTACTGAAAAGATGGAGTAGGTCTTCATCAATATAGGCGGACTGGAAGGTTGGACTGCACGCCGAGTCCGCCTAGTATGCGGGGGACGGACAGTGCTAAATGTTCTACGGAGAGCTGGAGCAAGTCCAGGCTCTTTGGCGGACTGAGATGGAGCCTGCGAAACTTGCGAGGGGATGAGCTGACATGGGCGACCTGGCGGACCAGCTAAGCAGGTCGCCCCTTCTGCTAAAGTCCACCTCCTGTTGAATGGAATGGCTTGCCGCCCCTGCTGGGTGGCATGGGCTTGGCGACCTGGCAGGTCGCGCATGCTGGCGAAGTGGAACTAGGTGTTTCTGGTTGGCGGCCTGGGGGCAGGCCGCCATTCTTGCTATTCGGCGAGCTAGAGGGTTGTCGGCACTGCTGATGGTGGGCGGCCTAGAGGCAAGCCTTTTGACAATATGGTGGTCTGGTATGCTTGATGTGCGACCTGCAGGAGCGGGCTGAAGGAGACTAACTCCAACAGAGTACACGGCTTATTGCCGGTCTGGGGGGATAGGTATCCGAGTCCGCCAAAGTTGGTCATCACCTGTCGGGATGGAGAGGAGCTTGGGGTTGTTAGCTGATCAAAGTGCGTGACCTGCAAAGGCGGACTGAGGAAGCAGTCCGCGTCCCCTACCAAACAAGGGAATGTTACGCGACCTGGACGGTCAGACCGTTGAGACCGTACAGGCCGTGCGACCTGAGCGGAGAGAGAATCCTGTCCACCCATCTTTTGACGTCACGACCTCCAGGGAGAACCCGGAGCAGACTGTGACTAGCAAGCTGTCTACCTTGGGAAGGATCGCAGAATTCTGGGTTAACACAAATCAGGGCTCCTTTGGGAGTGCTCTGAATTGCATGCACCTGCTACTGCTTTTGAGCTCCCAACCTCTTAAAATATTTCTCGAACGGATGGCTTGACCAGCCACAGAAACTACACACCTCCTTACTTATTTTCCTTGAAGAAAAACTAGATTTCTGAGACCTCTTACCACCATCTGACTTTCTCTTGTATTTTCTCATTTACATTCCTCGATTCTTGGCATTATCTATAGCTTCAACCTTAGGAGTAGCTTCCACTGCCTCAACATTGTACTCAGATCCATAAGCGGTAGCTAGCTACTATATGTCACTCATAAGACCACCCTTAAATCGCTTGACTCTGCTAGCTTCAGAGGCTACTAAATCCATGGAAAACCGGCACAACTTGATAAACTCTACCACATACTCACTGACTGTGAGTTGCCTCTATTTCAAATGCAGGAAATTGTTCATCAAACGGTCTTACTCGACCGATGGCAGAAACTTCCTAAGCAACAATTCCTTGAACGATCCCCACGAACATCCATCAGTGAGGTTTTATTTTTCTCTCAACCATCAGCTCTTTGTAAGACCCTTAAGTTGTAAGTGGCGACCATCACTCTCTGGTCCGTAGAAATTCCTGAGTACAAGAACATCTCCTCGATAGCGATAATCCAATCATCCAAAGCGATGAAATCAGCTCTACTCTCATAGGTAGGAGGTCCTAGTCACTGAAAATGTGAAATAAAGTTCGTCTCTGATGGGAGCAAAACTGGAGGCACCAAAGGAATAGGAGGAACAGGAACAGCTTGACCCACTACAGGGTCCTGCACTCTGGGTAGTTGCCCTGAAATGACTGACAACAACACATGGATTTGCGATTGCATCTCCACCATCTACCTTGACAGAGCCTCATTGCTCTGCTACAGTCCTTCAATCACAGCCTCACTCTGCCTACTAGATGACTCGCCCTCAAACTGGGGAGTCGACCTCATCATAAACTTAGGCGACATCTTAATAATTCAACGAACAACTAATCAAAACCTAGCTTAACTACTAGAACTACACAACTTAGTTCAGACCAAACATGTTTAGACACTTGCTCATACTACTAAATTGCTCTTGGATTTTCATTAATGATGTCATGCTTAAACTTAGGATGATATAACATCATCTTATTGACTCATGTGCATAAACCATGAATGCAAGAATTATCATTACTTTTGTTTTAAATCCATGTGTGTATGTATGTCATCCTGTAGATCTTAGTTTGGCGCATGTGCTAATGCGATGTTATGTTATGCATGTTGTGCTATGCATTCTAATAAAGGCCCTATTGCATGTTATGAGCATCGTACATATGAAATATTATGCATCACATACTACATAAATGACATGTAACGAAAAGTAAAATCTAATGTACATTCATGTGATGATTGTTATGCATCTCATACTACATAACAGTCACATGTTGCTTCCTATGATGATCCATATGCAAACACATATTATGCAACCCATACTACATAATATGCCTCATATAATTTTTGTCATTCTTATGAGTGTAGTGTTCATGCTTCAGCCAAGACGTACTAAAGACACATTGGTGTGCGTGCGAAATGGAACAAGACAACTAAAAATAACCAAAGATAATCTTTCGACCATTTGTCAAACAACCTATCCCTATGATACCAACCATCACAACTCGCATTTTCTCTGAATTTAAAAAATATATTAGAGTAAGTGAAAACATGTGTCATGATGTCACGACGTGCAGGGGATAACTGCAGGCGCTCAGGCAAGAACTCGAACAAACACTTTATATGAAATCCTCAAGTTATTATGAAGAAACTACAATTTAAGTTAGATTTTGATAGCCTTATCCCTTGGCTCTGTGGATCAACTAGTCCACAAGTGAAAACATGAATATATACTGCGGAAAATACTTTGTTTATATTGATTAACATCCTACATGAGCAAAAACATCCAAATAGGACAACTCATGATATGTATACCACTAAATTTATATAAGTATAGAAATAACTTTTACGTTCATTAAAATATAATGGCTTGGGTTAAAAGATATTATGCATGAGATAGCCAAAATGATAGTTTTATACTTTAAATAACTAACAAGCAATCCGAGCAGAAAACCTTCCCAGAGAGCAAGTAAACCAATAATTCAATCAAAAATTAACTTAGCAGCTAGCAAGCACGTAACATTCCACAAAACAAATTCTCTAGTGGGCATCAACAACCTAACAGAAACCCACTAAAAAGTATGTATGTCTGAACTAAAAACAAAACAATAGGCCAACCTCACAACGATGAGGAAAGAACAACTGCAACAGCTACAAAACACTAGCAACAGCTGCAGAACACCAGCAACAACCAACGCTAGCCGCTCAACCGGCTACTGCTCCAAGCCTGAGACATTCAAAAGGAAATAATACCCTAGCAAGAATAAACAAGTGGCGATCAAAGATCATTAGTAGCAATAATATAAAGAGACAAAATGGTTGCCAACCCTTATAAAAGAAAAGTTGTCCAATCGCAGTGAATAATTCATACTTTAATATGCAGAGAAGAATTCTCAAACAGAGTAATAAAAAAGGGTGCACCAAGTGCGAAATGAAGACATGCTTCTATAAAATCTGCAAGTGCATTCATAAGAACATATGTGCATTTATATACAAAGAGACTGATCAGCTCAAAACACGTGAATCATTAACATCGGTAAAAAATGGTACTAAGTTGGGGGCCATATTGTCCAACACCAACCTTCAGACCGAACATCTCAAAAAGACGCTGTGGTGGTGGCCACATTGTCCAACATAACCCAATAGCCCATAAGAAGAGAAGAAAACCCACTAGGTGTAATGATAAACAAACCGGCACTGAGGTGATGGTCCTTAACCACTACCAACCAAGGCCACAAATAATCATTAATTATATTAATAAACAGCACACAAAAAACCCAAGGCTTAGCATCAGATTTTCATGACGATGCAAAGGGGAGAAAACCAGAAGTTACTAAGGTAAACTCGACGAATATGACATGACGAACTCAAAGACACTCGACAGACACGTCAAAATTGCCAAAACACAAGCTCTGAGATCACTCGATGCCAAAACACAAGCTCTGAGTTCACTCGATGCCTAAATAAAGGCTCTGAATTCGCTCGGCGCCTAAACAAAGGCTCTGAATTCACTCGATGCCTAAACAAGGGCTCTGAATTCACTCGATGCTTAAACAAAGTTCTTAATTCACTCCACACCTAAACAAGTCTCTAAATTCAATCGACGCATAAACAAAGGCTCTGAATTCACTCGACACCTGGATAGATATAGTCTAAGCACTCGACGCCTAGCTGCTTCACTCAACGCTCTTGACACCAATGGCTACACTCAACTCTCTCGACGCCAAAGCACTTTCACTCGATGCCAAGCCTGACTCAGTCAACACACTCAATTCCAAGGCTACACTCAACACATTCAACACTTTTCACTCAACGCCAAGCCTCCACTCGATGCACTCAATGCTTTTCAATCAACACCAAGCCTTCAGTCAATGTTTTTCACTCAATATCAAGCCTTCACTTGACGCACTCGATGATTTTCACTCAATTCCAAGCCTTCACTTGATGCACTCAACGCTTTTCACTCAACACCAAGACTTCACTCGTCGCACTCAATGCCTAGCTGAGTTCACTCGATGTCAGGACATAACTCAACGAATGTTTATTACACTCGACGCCTAGTTGAGTACTATCCCAGCCAGAAGCTTTCTTACCCAAACAGAGGTTAATTAGACTTATAGATTTTTGAAAATAGCTAAACTTATACCATTAATAAGTTCCAGAAATTAAGAGAAAGGGAGGGTAGACAAGGCAAGAGACCAAACACAGGTGAAAGACTCTACAGCAACACGGCAAGGAGAAAGAAAAGAAATCTTATAGTTATGTTATCCAAGATACAGCCAAGAGTAGACAAAAATTCAGAGGAGGAAACATAAGAAATTTATAAGAGGCTGTGCAAGGGAGCAAACCACCACTTGCCTCAAGATCTACAGGAACCCGACCTCACGAGCGCTCTGCTCCAAGGATCAGCCGCAAGAACTCTTAGGCAACTATTCCTGAAACTTTACGAGACAAACGAGAGTCAAGCTCAAAAACCCTAACGCCAAAAGTCCAAGAAAACAAAATTACCTATCGCCAACGCGTAGATCTGGGCGAGAGCTTTCCGGTTCTACACTTCGTCGACGATTTCAGCACCGGCACTCCTACAAGAGGAGGCCAAAAGCCTTGCGAAACCTGTCGCCTCCTTTCTTCTGCGTTCTCGATCTGATGGCTTGGGGAAGATAATGAATACTGTTTATAATTATAAATATTTTTGTATATAATATAATATTATTAGTATTAAACTAAACATCCAAATGACCGAAAAATCCAATCAACTCGGATTTTCATGAAATTCACAACGATGCTAAATATAGTTGCTACGAATCCAACGACGAAGAAGAAATCAAAATCCGACAACCCAAAATCAGTTAAAAACTCCCTGAAGTCCAAAACATTCAATATCTCAAAAAGGCTCCACCGAGTTCCAAAACAACATGGCTCGCAAGGGAAATCTCAAAAACACACTAGAAACTAGCCAAGCTAATATTCTAAGTCAAAACCCCGGATACCAATGAGCAAAAGTCATGCTCTAGCAATGGTACCTGTCAACTATGCGTCAACATAACGCTCTGGCATCAAAAATACGTCACTAAAGGAATTACAATAAACATCGGAAAATCATGGACGTTACTGCCTTGTCTAACACATTATTAGAATGGTGGAAGGGAAAGTTGATGTACTCATACCTTGTGGAACAGATGCGTCGGCAAGTGCACCGGCCGTTGTCAAGTAATAAATTTGGGAATAGCTTCCCCGAATGTCGATCTCGAGGGAACGTGGGATGGGTACGTGATAGCGTCGCAGAAAGATTGTTACTAAGAGTTGAAAGAAACAATAAAGGGTGTTGGTTTTGGATTCCTAATTCTATCAAAACAAAAAAAAAGAACTAATGCGGGTCATATGCACCGCTTCGCTTGGTGGATGGAACTAGTGCAGGCCACTATGCCGTGCTTGGTGAGGCGGATGGATGGAAAGCAAGCGGATGAAATGAACTCAAGTGCGGAGTGTGAGGGTCTCAATCACCTCTTCAACCACCAACACTAGCCTTTACTAGAGTGCTACTAGTGCGCGAGTGAGTGGATGTGAATGGAGATGAGTACATCACAACTAACAAAAGAGGATGTAATTAACAAAAGCATACTTCATTCATAGACAAATAAAAGCATGTTAAGGTTCATTATAAGCTTTAGAGTACAATTTACTATGGAGATGAGGTAGAATAAACTGAAAGGGGGAAAGCTTAGCCGTGGTTCTTGGACGGAGTGATGGGTTGTCAGTCCACTTCATGACTCTGACTGTGGTTGCTTCCGGAGGCAAATGGGTTGTCAATCCACTTGTCTTCCTCTGTCTTCTCCCCTTCCCTTAAACCCTGTCTCCCTCTGCCTAAAAGAGTTGCACCGGAAGATCTCTGTTGCTTGTTGCTGGAGGGTGGAGATGAGGAACGGCACTTCGTGTGCAGCAGTGGGGCGGAAAATGAAGTGATGATACCCTAATTCACGGAGAACGGGTTTAAATACTACAGCAGAAAAACAAAGCACATGATCAGAGTCGCACGGCCAACAGTCGTACGCATTGGATCCCCTGATCGTGCGATTAGCAATGGCAGAACTCTAGGAAAATTGAATCAACATTCACGAGCAGTGGCGCACGACCAGAGGTCATGCGCACTATGTCCAATGATCGTGTGACTGCCCCAGATAGAACTTGGAAAAGATGGAGAATAGATCGCATGATCAGTGGCTCACAACCAGTGGTCGTGCGCTATATATCCAATGATCGTGCGCAGTATTCATATACCATTTGGAATTCGATGAACAGACAGCGCACGACTAGCAGTCGTGCGCTAAGGTGTCCACTGACCGTGGGCATGTAAAAATGCACGATCAATGGCCCTTTGGCAAAAAACATTCCCAAACGATCTCGGAACACACACACACACACGACCCTTGTACCTGCAGCAAAAATAGAATAGCCACCGAAAAGGGCATTCCACATTCTCCAACACAGAAAAACACCAAGTAGGGCAAAAGTACAATAACAACAAAATCACACTAAAAACGGGCCAAAGTGCACTTAACAAGGAATGGACATAATAACAAATATGAATAATTATTGCTCTAAAGTGTAGTGCATCAATAAGAAAACTAGCTCAGATGAGCCCATAAATATGTATATAACTTGGACTCATCACACCCCCAGACTTAAACATTTGCTCATCCCAAGCAAATCATCACTCCGTGGACTAGAAAATAGTTAGCTGGCTTTGTAATTTCCAAATACAGTAATGAGAGAAATCAAATATATCATGGGCATAGAAAATAGAATTGATAAACTTTCTAATTATACTACAAAATTTATATTTTTTGACACGCGTAAATAAATATTGTATCTACTCAAAATTGGAATTATAGAGAATCGTTCGGTCATATGTAGGAAGAAAGTAGGCAGTCCACTGAGATGAGCATTGCCAAAGACCAAGGCTTAGGATCACCTCCAAAGAAATACATCAATGTCAGGGACCATACGCTTGCCCGTTCACACTCTCTCCACGGTACTAGCTCGTTGGGCGTGAATCCATAGGACTTTAGGATAATCGTGGGGGGTAGGCTAAGGTTTGGTTGTCAAAGATAAACATAGATGCTACACGCAACCCAAGAGAGCAAACAACCAGCTAAACCAATACAGCCCTCAGAATTACACATTTGACACACCCCTAGACTTAGCTTGAAAATCGAGTGTGTACACGGCCTAACCCGACCAAAATCAAGATAAATAAGATGGGGATTCCATTGCTCATTATAATTCTTTTTAGATTTTCACTTTCAATTCTCATTCATTTTTTTCTTTTACAATCCCCAAATTTTTAGCAAGAAAACTTTCTTGAATTCATCTACCACAAAACTAGAATTCCACACATCACACCTCATCAAAATATTAAATTCACTGCAGCTCATGGATTTGGTTGCGATAGGAGGATTGGATTTAGGCTTTGGTGAATGAAGGTGGAGCTGAATTAAAGGAGGAGTAGGCACAAATTTGGCTTGCAACGGTTAGCAGTCAGGACAAAGTAAGCAAGGCTCAAACTAGCCAAATTGATGGCCTACGTCACGCTCATGCTTGACTAACCATGCACCAATGCTTCAAAAGTAGCTTGGGGAAAGTTCTTAGTGTTGAAAATTGTGAAGTGAAAGTGGGTGAATGGAGCACTTGGAAAACCTACCCGCCCGGACTACGCAGACAGGTTTGGCAGACTGCGAAGTCGGCAGGGATGTTGCAGACGGTTTGCTCTGTAGCGGCCTGGGTTGTCTGTTCGTGCGGACTACGCGGACAGCAGTTGCGGTTAGCGAGGTCGGTTTGTGCTCAGCAGGCAGTTGGATCCCATGAAGTAACCAGGCGGATAGCATCTCTATCCGCGAAGTCCGGCATGAAGCGGAATGATGAACTGGTGCTCGGCAGACCAGTTTGGCAGTTTCCTTGGTCTTGCTCTGGTGCAGCGGCAAGTGGAAGTCGCGGAGACCGCCGGTCAGTGCGGATAGAAGCTGGAGGTCGCCCGGTATGGCGGGCTAGATCCAGTGTCCGCCAATAAGTGCGGACTGGCCTTTGTAGCCAGTGGACTGGACTTGGTGGGTTCTGAACCAAGTCTAGGGTGGCTCAGTCCGGGGTGATCGCACAGTGGAGCGCGGGCTATTTTCTCAGTCCTCCAAGCTCAGTAGAAGTGTTGTTGCCTTGATTGGTAGCTTGGGGATATGTGGACTGAAGTATTGCCTGTGCAAGAGCGTGCGGACTGGAGCTAGAGTCCGCTGAGTTCGGTTTAGCCTTGTGATGAGGTTATGAACTCAGGGAAGCGGACCGGAATAGTCTGCGTTATAGCGGACTGGAGTTTGCTGTGTAAGCAGACTGGATCGGCGTGTCCGCTGAGTCCGGCAGGTGCCTTGAGAATAAGGCAATGGACTCAGGATGTGCGGACGGAAGTCGGGTGTCTGCTGAGTCCGGCAGGTGCCTTGATGGCGAGGCTGCGGGCTCGGGTTAAGCGGGCTGGTGTTGTGTCCGCGGATTGGCAGACATAACTGTTGTGAAATCCGGCTGTGGTGGTCCTGGCTTGGCCCTCAGCGACAAGGCAGACTGGAGATTGGAGTCCGGCTTTGGAGAAGCTGGGGCGGACTGGCTATCTGCATAGGAGTGGCGAACTGGAGTGTGTGTCCGTGGGCTGGCGGACACACTTGTTCTAGTTGTTGTATATGGCGGTGATCCTATCGGCTCGGGCGGTGACAACACTCATCATCTTGCCTATAAATAGGACCCTTGTCACATCAGGAATTGAATACCTGGACCAAAGTAAGTGAACAGTTATTGAGCTCGCGTAAGTTGCTGCGGTCTGGACTTTGGTGTCCACGCGGTTTGTCGAAGTTGACCAGGTGTGCTGTGCAGGTTGTGCGGATAGCGCTGGAAAGCCATCACTTGGCTCTGATTGCGGTCAGGGACAGTGCAGACTCTGCGGTTAAGCAACAGACGGTAAACAGCAGGTCGCGGATAGCGACTAGGCGGTCTTCTCTTTGGCAACTTGGTTCGGGGTTCAGGGAGTCGCCTGCTTCAAGCGGACTATTCCATTTGGTATCGCAGCGTGTGCGGTCTGGCGGCTAAGCGACCTCGCGGTCAGGCGGCCTGCAGATCGACGGTGAAGGGCTAAGCATTGGAATAAGGGGTAGTCCGCGCAGCTTGGGTTGCGGTCTAGCGACCTAGCAGACTGAGAGGACTCCACAGCAATAGACCGACGGCTTGTTGATCGAGTCCACGCGGCTTGTTTTGTTTCTTGTCTTTGTAACTGTCTCTGCTCTCCTTGTTTGGTTGTTGGTGAAGCATGTCTCGCCATGTATGTCTCGGCTTGTAAAGAAGTTTTCTCTTGATCAATAAAGACGCTTGTACTGCATGTGTTGCTGGTTGTTACTGCTTTGTTGAGATAACCCCTGCTAACTCCAAGATCCGAGAAAACGTTCAACATTATAAGTGGACGTGTCCTCCTCCAGTTTGTTGAGTTTCAACAGGATATCCGAGGTGGCGTCTGCGGGTTTGTTGAATTTTAACATGGTATCAGAGGTAGGTTGGAGTGGTCAAGCAGTGCTCAACGGAAGTAGTTGCTCTTGGGAAGAGGAAACCAGTGGTAGAACCATGGCAGTGGAAGATGTAAGTTGTCTTGGAATTGATCTTCTTACAAAGACGAACTTTGAAAGGTGGAAGTCTTGTATGGAGAGCTTTTTTCTTGGCGAGGACCTTTGGGAGGTTGTATGCGGAGCAGGAAGACAAGAGGCTACTGCTGGCAATGCTGAAGCAATGAGAGCTTGGAAGGAGACAAATGCGAAAGCGGAGTCTATTCTCAAGCAGGTGATATCATCGGAGCTCTTGGACCACATCAGTGGATGTCGGTCAGCTGCGGAGGTTTGGACTTCCCTTGATGGGTTGTTCAGGAAGGAGGTGAAGGTTGCTGCTGAAGATGGTCCCTCTACTTCATATCAGGAAGAAAGGAGTGTTTCTCCTAGGCGTGATAGGAAGATGAAGGAAGGACCAAGGTGCTATAAATGCAAGCAGCAAGGTCATCTTCGGAAGGAGTGCAAGGTTGTCTTGCTCTCAGCGAATGTCGCTCAAGTAGGGAGGAAGGAGAAGAACATTGTTGGGTTATCAACAAGTTCTGAAGCTGATCGGATGAAGGCCAGTGATAGTGCAGCTATCTGGCATGAAATACTGGGGCATGTAGGGATGGACAAGCTAAAAGCAATGGCGGAAAGAAGACTCGTAAGAGGCTTGCCTAGATTATCATCCTATGACGATGGTCGGGGGTGTGCAGGATGTCAGCATAGTGAAGCTTATCGCTTCATGGTTGATAAGGCACAATCCAGATGTAAAGCACCGTTGGCGGCTGTCCATTGTGCTCTGGTGGGACCGACCGTCACAGCCAGTCTTGGAGGCAGCAAGTTCATGCTGATATTGGTTGATGACTATTCAAGATATACTTGGGTATACTTCATGAAGAAGAAGTCCAACATGATGTGCTTGTTTGTGGAGTTCAAGAAGCTTGTGGAAGGCCAGCTTGGCCTGAGGATCAAGGTGCTGAGGACAAGCATCGGTGGTGAGTTTGGCTCAACCGAGTTCTCAAACTTTTGCAGGAAGCAAGGGATCCGGAAGGAGCTTTCTTGTGGACATACTTCACAACAAGGTAGTGTTGCAGCTCGGATGATCCGTTGGTTAACGGAGACCTGCAAGTGTTGGATTCAGAGTAAAGGCGTTCTGAAGGCTCTTTGGGCGGAAGGGATGGTCTGTGCTGCTCATGTCATCAACCGAATGCCTCTTAGTCCGATCATAGTGAAGACTCCTTTTGAGCTGATGTTCGGAGTAAAGCCTAGTGTGAAGCACCTACGGGTGTTTGGATCTACCAGCTACATACACTCTCCGGGTGCTCTCAAGACAAAGCTAACCTTTGTTGGGTATGATAAGCAGACGAGAAGATGGAGATGTATGGATCCTGCGACGAAGAAACTCATGCTGTCTAGGGAAATTGTCTTCGATGAGTTGACGTCGTATTGGGGTAGCTCTCATGTGGAGCTAGAGATGAGCAGGTCAGATGGTGGGCTGAAGGAGGCTGCTGCTAAGGTTTATGTGGAGCTGCCTGAGTCACCAGGTGCTCCAGGTTGTTCTATCTCCGGGGCAAAGGCGTCAGAGTCGGGAAGAAGGGGGAGAGAAGCTCCAGGAACTTCTGACTCAAAGGCGGAGGCTTCCATTTTAGGAAGCAGGGGGAGCGATGTTCCAGGTAGTTCTTGTTCGAGAGCGGAGACTTCTGGTTCAGGTAGCAGGGGGAGCGTTGCTCCGGGTGCTTCTGGTTCCAGTAAGGAGGCGTCTTGTTCAGGAAGCATGGGGAGCATTATTCCGGGTTTGCCCGGGAACGGAGCTGGTTCAGAAGCAGCGGAGGTTGTTAGCCATGATCAGGTTCTTCGGAGATCGAAGAGGATCAGTAAGCCACCAGCTCGATATAATGAAGGGAACACGACGGACTTGGTCCCATGTTTCTTTGATAGCCCTCAGGTCGATCAAGGTTCTTCTAGATGTGATGACCCCACTAGAATCAAGGAGGTGGTTGACACCAAGGCTGAAGAGGTGACTTCTCTCAGAGGTAACGAGGCTTGGGCTTTTGTGCCCAAGGTAGTTGGTGATACTCCTGTGATGCATGAGTGGAGGTTGAAGCTGAAGAAGGCAGAGGGAAGCATGGCTCCTTTTGGGAGATGCTGGAGGGCTCCCTCATGGTCCATGATATGCGGGGAGAGGAGTATATCTTGAACATTTCTTCGTAGATGCTATAGGAGGGACCAGGTGCAAGGTTACGGTAGCTGCTGGAGTTATTCACCACTTCTCACTTCAAGGGGGAGTGTTGAAAATTGTGAAGTGAAAGTGGGTGAATGGAGAACTTGGAAAACCTACACGCGCGGACTACGCGGACAGGTTTGGCGGACTGCGAAGTTGGCAGGGATGTTGCAGACGGTTTGCTCTGTAACGGCCTGGGTTGTCTATTCGCGCGGACTACGCGGGCAGCAGTTGTGGTTAGCCAGGTCGGCTTGTGCTCAGCAGGCAGTTGGATCCCATGAAGTAACCGGGCAGATAGCATCTCTATCCGCGAATTCCGGCATGAAGCGGAATGATGAATTGGTGCTCGGCAGACCGGTTTGGCAGTTGCCTTGGTCTTGCTCTGGTGCAGCGGTAAGTGGAAGTCTCGGAGACCGCCGGTCAGTGCGGACAGAAGCTGGAGGTCACCCGGTATGGCGGGCTAGATCCAGTGTCCGCCAGTAAGTGCGGACTGGCCTTTGTAGCCAGTGGATTGGACTTGGTGGGTTCTGAACCAAGTCCAGGGTGGCTCAGTCCGGGGAGATCACGCACTGGAGCGCGGGCTGTTTTCTCAGTCCGCCAAGCTCAGTAGAAGTATTGTTGCCTTGATTGCTAGCTTGGGGATATGCTGACTGAAGTATTGCCTGTGCAAAAGCGTGTGGACTGGAGCTAGAGTCCGCTGAGTTCGGTTTAGCCTTGTGATGAGATTATGAACTCAGGGAAGTAGACCAGCATAGTCTGCGTTATAGCGGACTGGAGTTTGTTGTGTAAGCAGACTGGATCGGCGTGTCCGCTGAGTCCGGCAGGTGCCTTGAGAATAAGGCAATGGACTCAGGATGTGCGGACGGAAGCCGGGTGTCCGCTGAGTCCGGCAGGTGCCTTGATGGTGAGGCTGCGGGCTCAGGTTAAGCGGTCTGGTGTTGTGTCCGCGGATTGGCGGACATAGCTGTTGTGGAGTCCGGCTATGGTGGTCCTGGCTTGGCCCTCGGCGACAAGGCGGACTGGAGATTGGAGTCCGGCTTTGGACAATCTGGGGCGGACTGGCTATCTGCACAGGAGCGGCGAACTGGAGTGTGTGTCTGTGGGCTGGCGGACACACTTGTTCTAGCTGCTGGATGTGGTGGTGATCCCATCGGCTCAGGCGGTGACAACACTCATCATCGTGCCTATAAATAGGACCCTTGTCGCATCAGGAATTGAATACCTGGACCAAAGTAAGTGAACAGTTATTGAGCTCGCGTAAGTTGCTGCGGTCTGGACTTTGGTGTCCGCGCGGTATGTCGAAGTTGACCGGGTGTGCTGTGCAGTTTGTGCGGATAGCGCTGGAAAGCCAGGACTTGGCTCTGATTACGGTCAGGGACAGTGCGGACTCTGCAGCTAAGCAACATGCTGTAAACAGCAGGTCATAGATAGCGACTAGGCGGTGTTCTCTTTGGCAACTTGGTTCGCGGTTCAGGGAGTCGCCTGCTTCAGGCAGACTGTTCCATTTTGTATCGCAGTGTGTGCGGTCTGGCGGCTAAGCGACCTCGCGGTCAGGCGGCTTGCAGATCGGCGGTGAAGAGATAAGCATTGGAATAAGGGGTAGTCCGCGCGGCTTGGGTTGCAGTCTGGCGACCTGGCGGACTGAGCGGACTCCACAACAGTAGACCGGCGGCTTGTTGATTGAGTCAGCGCGGCTTGTTTTGTTTCTTGTCTTTGTAACTGTCTCTGCTCTCCTGGTTTGGTTGTTGGTGAAGCATGTCTCGCCATGTATGTCTCGCCTTGTAAAGAAGTTTGCTCATGATCAATAAAGACGCTTGTGCTGCATGTGTTGCTTGTTGTTACTGCTTTGTTGAGATAACCCCTTCTAACTCCAAGATCCGGAAAAACGTTCAACATTATAAGTGGACGTGTCCTCCTCCAGTTTGTTGAGTTTCAACAGGATATCCGAGGTGGCGTCTGCGGGTTTGTTGAATTTTAACACTTAGTCACCGAGAAAGATGATCCTTCCTCCTCACTCGAGCAAAACAAGACTAGTGACAGCTATACACATCCATACACTAACTTTCGATTTCACCAAATTCAACATTTTTGAGTAGTACAAACAATATTTAGATCTGCAAAAAATTATAAATCTACGAGCATAAAGAAAATTAAATGTATACTATTTCTACACAGATCTTGAGTACTCGATTAGGAGCACTGCACGAGTTTCACAGTACTATATCCTAAAATACTAGGCCAGTACCACTATTTTAAAGTTTATACACAAGCAATGCATTTGACTCGAGCCGCGTGCGTGGATATGATCGCGCTCAAGCGGGTGATTCAATGTGTGCTACAGTGATTTTCAAATAACTAAATAACAACTGGTATGTAATAAAACGTGTGCTCATGTAGTGACCACAGGCATGCTCTCCCCCCCCCCAAACTTGAATGTCACACTAATAAAACTAAACATTCCAAATTATATCAAGAGTTAGGGGTAAGAAGTACATATGCTCAAAACTAAGCATACCAGTCGTGCTGTGTTGTTGTCTGATAGCGGCTGGTCTGCTGCGCTTTAAAAATCTCCAACACCTGCGAATTAAAGATCCCACGCAAAATAAGAAAATAGATATACACAGATAATAAGAAACATGGCACAAAAAACAGGACCAAGTGGTCCTACTTGGGTTGTCTCCCAAAAACCCTTTTTTTTACAGTCCTTAAGGTGGACCAAATACCTGTATTAAGCATGATATAGAGTTTTAAGTCCACAACAAACTAAATGAAAAAACAACTATACATGTCCACCGAGCAGTTACTAGCATAAACTATCCAACAATTATCAACTAAACGCTGATTTATGATATAACTACCCGCAAGAGTGAGAAAGCTCAGGGCTTGAAGCTCTAGGATTCAAGTAGGTTTTACCCAACAGGACCAAAGCCCCATACTTCTCTCCCTGGAGAGCAACAAAACGAGCGGATCGCAAAAACGTTCATTTTTCTTTTTCTCCACAGTGGGAGAAAACCACTTAGCGTAAGCAACTGATACTCCATCAAAGGTTTAAGGTCTCATCATCTCCCATGCCATAGTGGCAACCGGATCCGCCCACGAAACCTTACGATTAAACTGTTTGTCCTTAAATTCAGCATAAGGAGGTGGAGAATCATGCTCCCACACAGATCTAAACTCAAGAATTTTAACAGCATCCTCCTCATGAACCAACAGATCCTTATTTTCTTCCTCATCACCAAGCTCTTCTTCAGAGGTACTTCTTCTCTCATTCTGCTTCCATTTTTCCTGTTTATCCCTGGGATCCACATCACTAATCAATTCGTCGGTGATACCAACAGGAGGGGGGTACAGAGGTTCAGTCACGATGCTAGGAAAGCACGCCGGTTTCACCACATTTGGTACAACCACCTCCCCCTTGGAAAAGTCCAAGGTGGCGCTGCTTTCCCTCAAAAAACGGGACTCCCAAGATTGGGATAGAAGTATTTTCGATTGGTCCCAATACTTGGAAATCCGCAACAACCTTGGTTCCATCCACCGTAAATTCAACCTCTTTCACCTCTCCTTCATTCTCCACTAGAACTTCGTTAGCTAAATCAAGGGATGTACGATCATCCGGATTTAATTTTAAATTAAAATTCTCGACGTCTTGCAACGCGAGAACATTTCTAGAAGATTCGGAATCACAAAGTGCGGGTGTGTCGAGGTTGTTGAACGTACAAGCGATCACTAGATCTCCACACACCCCCTATTTCTTCTCAGCAAGATTCCTCCCCTGATCTATGGGGTTCTTTTATGTGTTTCTTGGAAGAGTCCCTTAGGGACGCTCAGCTAGCACCTGAGCCAATTGTCCCATTTGCACTTCCAGATTCTGCATAGATGCAGTCCGATTAGCCATATTTGATTGAACGACCTCAACAAACTTCTCCATCATTTATTCCAAATTACTCTTCCTAGGTGCCGAATAGATCTGATTATAACCCGAGTTTGGTGGCCTCTGTTGGCTCCCAGAGTCTAAAGCATCGAATTGATGCTGCCCTGGTTGCCATCGTTGGCCACCGGCATTTTGGTTCCAAAACAAGTTGGGGTGATTTCTCACCCCGGGGTTATACGCATTCCCATACGGCACACCACTATTTTGGTTAGCAATGAAATTCACAAATTCATTCATATTTAGATTATACAACTCACCAGACAGTTCGTCTCCCGGGCATTCATATGCGTGATGGCCGTCCCCGCCGCATCCTTGGCAAGAGATTGCCATGACAGGTTTTGCAGTTGGTACAGCCGATCCAAGAGCGACTATTCCACGGTTATTCCTTTGGGTATTTCTCCCAATAGTCCAATATATTTTATGTGAGGCTGTATCTTGCAGAAGCCTCAGGGCGTCATCAGGTGTAAGGTTCATCAATGAGCCTCCAGCAGCGGCGCCAATCATAGCCCTATAATTGGGCTCGATGGTAAAGTAGAACTGGACCACCAAGTTCCAAGGCTGAAACTCATGGTTTGGGCATTTCCGCAGCAAGTCATTAAAGCATTCCCATGCCTCCGCCGGGCTCTCCTGATTGAACTGGCGGAAGTTACCAATCTCCCGTCACAGGTTCACAATCTTGTCTACCTGATTGAACTTCTCCAGGAATCGCGCAGTTAAGGCATCCCACATTGTGGCGGCCCCAGAGGTAAGCTGTGTAGCCACGCCTTGGCTTTATCACGCAGTGAAAATGGGAATTGCTTCAACATCACCATATCATCGGGTATTCCGCCGTAACGGAAGGTCCCATATATCTTAGAAAATTCTGAGAGATGCATGTGTGGGTCCTCGCTCGGCAACCCAGAGAACTGAGTGTTGCTGCGTATCATGTTCACAATGGCCGGTTTGATTTCAAACTGCAGATTAGGGATGGTCGGCCCAAAAGCTGGATACACACTCCCAACTGTGGGGGTAGTGTAGTCTCTCATGTTGCGAAGCCTCGACCGATTTACCTCATTCTCATCAACATGCTACCCTCCAGCAGCAGCTCCATTCCCTCTCGGACCAGCCCTATGCATCGGCTGTCCCTGCCGGTTTCTAACATTCTCATCAGTGTTTGCCCCAAAGTTGTTCTCTTCCTTTCTTCCGTTGCCTCCAGCCTGAATTAGATTGTGATCCATCTCTAGCCGATCGTTTGTGGTATGCCTCCGTGCTCGAGCGGTCCTCTCTATTTCAGGATCGTAGACAAGCAACTCTCTTGATCCTTGCCTCTGCATACACCAGAGTTCACAACAAAACAAAAAATCAAAAACAACAAGTCTTGAGTAACTACCTTCGACAATGCAGATCACTTACGCCTGTACTCCACGACAATGACGCCAAAAACCTGATACGTCGGCAAGTGCACCGGTCGCTGTCAAGTAATAAATTTGGGAATAGCTTCCCTAAATATCGATCTCTAGGGAATGCAGGATGGATACATGATAGCGTCACAGAAAGATCGTTACTAAGAGTTGAAAGAAACAATATAGGTTGTTGGTTTTGGATTCCTAATTCTATCAAAACAAAAAAAAGAACTAATATGGGTCGTAAACACCGCTTTGCTTGGTGGATGGAACTAGGGAAGGCCGCTATGTCGTGCCTCGTGAGGCGGATGGACGTAAAGCAAGCGGATGGAATGAACTCAAGTGCGGAGTGTGAGGGTCGCAATCACCTCTTCAACCACCAACACTAGCCTTTGCTAGAGTGGTACTAGTGCACGAGTGAGTGGATGTGAATGGAGGTGAGTGCATCACACCTAACAAAAGAGGATGTAGTTAACCAAAGCATACTTCATTTATAGACAAGTAAAAGCAAGTTATGGTTCATTAAAAGCTTTAGAGAACAATCTACTATGGAGATGAGGTAGAATAAACTGAAAGGGGGAAATCCTAGCCGTGGTTCTTGGCCGGAGTGGTGGGTTGTCAGTCCACTTCACGACTCTGACTGTGGTTGCTTCCAGAGGTAAATGGGTTGTCAATCCACTTGTCTTCCTCTGTCTTCTTCCCTTCCCTTAAATCCTTTCTCCCTCTGCCCAAAAGAGTTGCACAGGAAGATCTTTGTTGCACGCTACTAGTAGCCGGAAACTCTCCAAACGGTTGAAGATGGCTTCAGATCGCCGGAGAAAGCTTCCCGGAGGGTGGAGATGAGTCAAGAACCTGTGGGTATGAGGAACGACGCTTTGCACGCATCATCGGGGCGGAAAATGAAGTGATGATACCCTAATTCACGGAGCACGGGTTTAAATACTACAGCAAAAAATAAAGCGCACGATCAGGGGCGCATGACCAGCGGTCATGCGTATTGGATCCCCTAATCATACGATTAGCAATGGCAGATCTCCAGAAAAATTGAATCAACGCACACGAGCAGTGGTGCACGACCATAGGTCGTGTGCACTATGTCCAATGATCGTGCGATTGCCCCAGACAGAACTTGGAAAAGATGGAGAATAGTGTGCACAATCAGTGGCTCACAACCAGTGGCCGTGCGCTATAGATCCAATGATCGTGCGCTGTATTCCTGTACCATTGGAATTCAATGAACAGACAGTGCAGGACCAGCGGTCATGCACTAAGGAGTCCACTGACCGTGAGCGTGTAAAAATGCACGATCAGTGGCCCTTGGGCGAAAAACATGCCCAAACAATCCCGGAACACATACACGACCCTTGTACCTACAGCAAAAATAGAAGAGCCACCGAAAAGGGCATTCCACATTCTCCAACACAGAAAAACACCAAGTAGGGCAAAAGTACAATAACAACAGAATCACACTGAAAAGGGCCAAAATTGCACTTAACAAGGAATGGTCATAATAACAAATATGAATAATTATAGCTCTAAAGTGTAGTGCATCAATGAGAAAACTAGCCCAGATGAGTCCAAAAATATGTATATAACTTGGACTCATCGGGAACCACTATAAATACTGGTGTGTTGCTCTGCGTTCTTGAAATCTAACTCATAATCTAACTCATAACACACCAAATTAAAAAGTAGTCATAAATACTAGTAGTCATAAAGACTTGAAAACCCTATTCACCCACTCCCCCCCCCCCTCTAGGTGTTTAGATACTATTGAAATAAAGGCTTTCAAGTGGTATCAAAATGAGATTGTTCAAAAAGGATTTAACAGTCTGAACAGATCTCCTTGAGTAACTGAAATTTATCCCTATGGGCTCTGGTGATAACCATAAAGAGTTGAGCTCAATGAAGCTTCCTATTTGTAGGAAGGAAAACTTTGGGATTTGGAAAGAGAGAGTCAGGCTACTCATGGAATCCTCAGACCCTAAAATACTCATTATAGTTCAAGAAGGACCCTTCATTCCCATGAAGATCTCTGTCCTAGATGCAAATGTTCAAACTCTAAAGAAATATACTGAAATGACCAAGGATGAAGTAATCTTGGCAACCATGGATAAAAGGTCTCAGAATATCATTGTTAGTGTCATAGATGATTCCACCTTCTAGAACTTGGTCCACTGCAAGACTGCAAATGATATGTGGGATTCTCTTATTGTATATATGGAAGAAATAAAAGAAGTGAGGGATGATAGGAAATACCTCCTAAATCAGCAATACGAGGCCTTAAAACAAGGCAAGAAGGACTCCATAGCAGAATGCTATATACAAATTTTCATAATAATAAACTGTCTGATCAGCTATGGAAGACAGTTCACTAATTATAAGTTGAATGACAAGTTCTTGAGATCTCTAAATAATGAATGAGATATCAAGATCTGTATTATCAGAGAAGTTGGTAAGTTGGCCAACATATTGCCCGAAAATCTATTTGGGAAGCTGTTATCCCATGAGATGCAACTAAACTCCAGGAAGGCTGAAGATTATGCTGCCAGATCTCTTAACAAAGAGAAATCTATGGCCTTCAGAGCTGAAGCCACAAGAAGATGCAGGGAAAAGACTCCCTCTCTACCAGTGAGAGTACAAGAGTCTGAGAGTTCTGATCCCAGCTCCTCTGGGAATTAACTGTCTGATGGAGAACTAATATTATTCTCAAAATAGTTCAAGAAGATGCTGAGTCGAATGAGACAATGGAAGAACAAAGGCTCTTCGAGCTCAACCTCAAAGAAGCCTTACTCCAGCAAGGACAAATCTAGAAATGACCCCTCTAGGGAAGGTATGACTTCAAGTAGAACAAATATGTTAAGTCTATTGTTGTGTGCTACTGTTGTAACAAGAGTGGACATGTCAATGTTGACTGTCCAAGTAAGAGGAAGAAGCACATGAAGTCTGAAGGCAAAATGTATTATAAGGACAAGAATGCTGAGAATAGCTTATTGGCCAAAAAGAAAGTCAGCCTATCTGACAGTTATTCTGATTCTTC
Source organism: Platanthera guangdongensis (assembly GCA_039583875.1). NCBI lineage: Eukaryota > Viridiplantae > Streptophyta > Magnoliopsida > Asparagales > Orchidaceae > Platanthera > Platanthera guangdongensis. The sequence continues at coordinate 150,518,649 of CM077156.1, read as the reverse complement.
AGAATCAGATGAAGAGGAGGCCTACATTGGTCTCATGAATATTGAAGAAGATGCAGAACATCCTACCGCCCCATATGGCATAAGGTCCCCACTATCCTCGGTTGATAGTGACATTAAAGAGGATGAGAAGTTCAGTCCCATGGCCATGTCAGAAGACAATCAGGATAATCCTACTCCTGATGAGATACACTCAATCCCTACCTCTCCCTCTATTTATGAGTCTGGCTCAGACTCTAAAGCATCTACTTTCTCCAGTAGGGATGATGGATAAGATTCTAAACATGATGTCAATCAATTGATTGACAAGTATGGTGTAATTCTAGATGCTCTAAAGAAAAGCAAAAGGTTTATCAAGAGACAAGCTGAGGAGATTGCCTCTCTTCAGCAAGCTGCTTCCCTGCAGCCTGAGTCAGCACCCTTGCTAGTTCAGATGAGGAGGGAAGTTAGACAACTGAAGATAATCTCAATTATCAAAATTGGACCATTAGCTGGAAGAATAAGATCATCATTGATCTTGAAGAGAAGATCCTTAAGGAGAGAAAGATTGTGCTTGATTTCTCTAAGCCCAAAACTGTGTTGCCAGTGATTGACTCCTTCATCTATCAAAAGGATAAGAGAGATTTGGGGTTCAAGTGAAACTCTAGAGCTGCCCATTCTAAAAGGAAAGGCAAAGCTCCTATAGTGCCTCAGACCACCTTTCACAAGATAATCCTCCCTGCCAATAGGTATGACCAGGACAACATGTATGGTCACTGGAAGAATTGGAACTCTTCTTGTAAGAATACTAGGGTATCTTATAATTGAGGGAGAAAGGACATGGGTGTGAGTGCACTGAAGGCTCCCCATAAGAAAATCCAAATGACCCATTATGGACCATTTGTGTTTGGTGCTCCAGCCCCCACAATCAAGGATATGGCAGTGGGCTATTCTCAGGATCCTCCAGCAAACACATTGACTAAGGCTAAGTCAGACAGTAAGCCACACCTGGCAGTTCCTAAAGCCACCAATTCCATGTCAACTGAAAAGATGACATTTATTTGTGCCACTCAGAATAAGCCATGTGCACCCACTAGTAGACTAACTTTCAATCAAATTCTTGCTAAAAGAAATAAGAAGATTGTTACTCTCCCCCCTGAACAGGCAACTTCTTCCAAGGTTGTTCAGAAGAGGAGATAAAACATTCATGAATGTTGGTGTTGTGATAAGGTGGGACACTTTGCCATATATTATTGGCATAACCCTAGTATGCCAAGGGCAAGGGTGAGCCTTCATGTTAGGGGTGCTGCAGGTAGACATTTTCATTTTCAGACTAACGTTAATCAAGGACCCAATCCCTTTTTGGTTCCTAAGGTGAAATAATCTGTGTTTGCAGGGTAGTCCAAGTACCCATACAATGCCAATATGGTACTTAGATAGTGTATGTTCCAGACACATGACCGGAACAAGGAGTCATCCTAAGGATTATACTCCTGTGAAGAATAGACCTATGGTGATCTTTGGATTTTCAGACAAAGGAGTCACCAAGGGATATGGTATGATCACCAATGGAATAGCCTCCATCACAAAAGTAGCTTATGTTGAAGGATTGATACACAATCTGATTAGCATAAGCCAACTATGTGACATTGGCTATATCATTGTCTTTCATAAGAATGAGTGTCTGATCAAAAGGTCAAGTGACTAAGAAGTCATTTTAATGGGCACTAGGAGTGGAAATATATATTGTTTAAACTTCTTATGATTAAGTACAGACTTAACATTTTGTCTGGTAGCAAATAAGAAAGTTTCATATTGTGTACAATGATATAAGAGACTTGATCACTTGAATTGCAAGACAATTAGCAAGCTCTTCAGTAAAGGGATAGTCAGAAATGGACCCAATCTAAGAATCATCAAAGAGGGCATCTGCTCTGCATGTCAAAAGGACAAGTAGACTAATGCTTCCTTTAAGAGAATTGGGGCCAATGATTCACAGAGGTGCTTATACCTCTTGCATATACACTTGTTTGGTCTTATGCCAGTTCATAGTCAAGGTAGGAAAGTCTACACACTTGTGATAGTTGATGACTATTCCAGATTTTCGTGGGTTTCCTTTCTAAAGCAAAATTCTGAAACCCTTGGCATCTTTGTGAACTTTGTTAGACAAGTTTAGAATGAAAAGGACATTTCTGTGGTCAAAATCAGAAGTGAACATGGTACTGAATTTTAGTCTGAAGGCATGATAAAGTTCTATAAAGAACAAGGGATTCATCAAGAGTTCTCTTCTCTAAGAACACCATAGCAAAATGGGATTTTTTGAGAGGAAAAATATAGCTCTCATAGAAGCCGACAGGACACTACTCATTGACACCTCTCTCCCAGAATACTTCTGGGCTAAGGCTGTGAACACTGCTTATCAAGTCCTGAATAGATCCTCTATCAACAAGTATCACAAGAAAACTCCCTACGAGATTATGAAAGGCAGAAAACCAAATCTAGCCTATCTCAGGATCTTTAGAAGTAAGTGCTTTGTGCTCAATAATGGAAAGTCCTACTTGACTAAGTTTGTTGCCAAATCCTATGAAAGAATCTTTGTTGGGTACAGCAACCATAGCAAAGCTTGTAGAGTCTACAGCTTGAAAAATCAAGTTGTAGAAGATTTTATAAATGTTGTGTTTGATAAATCATCTATGATTAACAGTGAACTGTCTAGATCCTCTAGATCTGTAGGTGTAGAGTTGAAGATGGAGAATTTGACCATCAAGGACACTCCTCTAAATACCCAAGAAGAAGATGATGGTGTGCTCATTCATGAAGAATAAACAACTTCATAGGTCATGGATGAAGACCAGGAGGATCTAGACATTGAAGGTTAAGATATTGAGAATAGAATGTCAGCTACTGTCAGGCATTTGAGGGATTGTCCAAGATATCAAATCATAGGTGATGCTAGCTAAGGTGATACAATAAGGAGAAGAAGCCTCAACATTATTATATACTCTAGCTTTCTATCTCAGGTTGAACCTAAAAGGTTTGAAGATTCCAACATAAACACATTTTAGATTGTTTATATGCAAGAAGAACTGAACCAGTTCAAGAGATGCAATGTCTAAAAGTTGGTTCCCAGACAACAAGGACATAACATCATTGGAACCAAGTGGATCTATAGGAATAAACTTGATGAGAATGGTGTTATAATTAAGAACAAAACTAGACTGGTGGCCAAGGGATACAGACGGGAGGAAGGTATTGATTTTGATCAAACCTTTGTACAATAGCTAGATTGGAAGCTATAAGATTATTCCTTGCATATGCTGTACATAAACGATTCAAGGTCTATCAAATGGATGTAAAGTTAGCTTTCCTAAATGGTGACCTAAAAAGGAGGTCTATGTTGAGCAACCCATAGGTTTTGTTAACTCTAACTTTCCTGATTATGTATTTAAGCTTAGAAAAGCTTTTTATGGGTTAAACCAATCCCCCAGGGCTTGGTATGAAATCATGTTTATCTCTCTCAATGAGAACAAATTATTAAAGGAAAGATAGACAAGACATTATTCCTTAGGGAAGTCAAGGGTAAGATCATTCTAGTTCAAATTTATGTAGATGACATAATATTTGGGTCTACTGATGATGGCCTCTGCAAGAAGTTTTCCAAACTTATGCAAGGGCAGTTTGAGATTAGCAGTATGGGTGAACTCAAGTATTTATTGGGCCTTCAAGTTTGACAGTCAGAGGATGGTCTATCCATCTCTCAATATAAGTTCACCAAGGAGTTAATTAAAATTTTTGGAATGGAGAGTACCTCCATAATGAAAACTCCAATGGGGTCAAATGTGTCAATAGACATGGATGAGACAGGAAAACCTGTTAATGAAACCTTATATAGAGGCATAATTAGCTCCCCCATCAACCTTATTGTAAGTAAGCCAGACATTATGTATGTTACATGTGTTTGTGCTAGATACCAGGCTAGCCCTAAGGAATCTCATTATTTTGTTGTAAAAAGAATTTTGAGATATCTCAAGGGAACACCTGATCTTGGTCTATGACACCCTAGGAATAATGACTTTGAACTAATTGGGTATTCAAATGCAAACTTTACAGGTTGTAGAGAAGACAGGAAAAAGACTTCTGGAACCTATTACTTTCTAGGAAGAAGATTAATCTCCTGTAGAAGTAAGAAGCAAACAAGTGTTGTTATCTCAACAGCTGAATCAGAATATATCTCAGCTGGAAGTTGTTGTGCACAACTACCGTGGATCCAACATTAGCTCCAAGACTACAATCTCAAGCTAAGTATAACTCCTATGTTTTGTGATTCTTCTAATGCAATCTTTATTCCTAGGAATTCTGTGTCTCATAGCAAGATTAAGCTTATAGAGATTAAATATCATTTTATTAGAGAGCATGTAGAAAAAAAAGACATTTGTCTTGATTTTATCCCACACTAACAAATAAGTGGCTGACATTTTTGCTAAGCTACTAGATGAAGCAAAGTTCAACATATTAAAAATTGAGTTGGGCATGTTGAACTTAGTTTAGCTTCAGTGTTTTTATGCATATGTGTTGCCGGAAAAATTGACTCTTGCAAGATATCAAGAAAGACACGGGCTTAACAAAGCATCTGATGCAATGAGTCTAAGTGTTCAAGTGTCGAGTGTACTGAGACAACACCAGGCATCGAGTGCACTGAGTGTAAGTGTCTAGGCGTCGAGAGCGTTGAGAAAACTTCATGCTTCGAGAGCGTCGAGTGCGTCAAGATAACTCAACGAATTCTCCCAGGGACTTCAATTTTCGGCTATCTTACGGGATTAATCTCAGCTACTGATCTCCTCATAATTATCACCGCAGGAACGGGACTCTACACATTCTCAAATAAGTAGAAAGTATAAATAGAAGTGTGTGTGTGCGCGCTTAAATTAAAAAAACACTATTCCTAGCCCTTTCATCTCCCTGCCTCCCTGCGATGACAGCTCGAGAAATCTATAGAATTTCAAAGGATTCATGGCGTCAAAATGAATGGATTTCCTGTTCTAAGGCTCAGAACTCATGCAAAATGGATTCAAACATGCTCTAGAGGAAGTTCAGTTAGTGCTACACTTACTGCAGGTCGCTGACCTAGGTTTCATCATGTTAGAGCCTGTCTTGATATGGAAGAGAGAAGTTCTTGAACTATACTTTAATGCCACTATTGACTCGTCCTCAGACAAAATAAAATCCTCCATCAGTGGGCATATGATCAAAATCACTCCAAAAAGATTGTGCAAAGAACTGCAACTACCCAAGGACAAGCAATCTGATGAAGAAGACGACTTATATTAGAATGATGTGAAGTATTCCCTAAAGTGGTGTGGGCTTTCAAAGCACACCACTGGATCAATATTAAGTAAGAAACTGAATATAAGAGGGAAGTTTCTAGTGGATATAGTTGGGAAAGCTCTGCATTACAAGATAGGTTATCATGATAAGATATCCAAATGATGTTTGAACTCATGAACAAAATAATTCTATCTAAGAAAACAGACTGCGGGTAAGGTGTTGTTTGAAAGAATAGTAGAGTGCATCCCAGAACCAAAGTTGGGAAGAATACTGTTAATATACTTGTACAACACTATTCCAGGGATCCTCAATATGAGGCTAGTAGCAAAGATCCATCACATGAGAATGATGGACTCAAAGGTGTTTGACATATGGGATAGAGTACTACTTCCACATCAACAGACAAGTGAGAAGAAGAAAAAGAAGGTTGTACTCATCACTGAGGAAAGCACAGGAAGTAGCTCATCTAAGAGCAGTGAGGAAGAGCCACATGATCTTCAGCTAACTGAGTATTCTGAGGAAATAAGGAGGGATATGAGTGCTCAGGTGTCAATATCCTCTGAACCTGCAGCAAATACTGTCCAATTTAGTGGCTCACAATCTGAAGACACCCCAACAGAGGTAGCTGAACAAGTGACTGAAGGTATTGTGGAAAGGATCTATGCAAACATTGAGGGTGATACTTCCCAGATGCTTGTACCTGCTATGGAGGGGATAGTACAATCAATTCAAGATCAGCTTGATTCATTCATTGAAAATCTATAGAACACGATAGCTCAAACTCTAGAAGGTCCTGAATTAATTCTTTTTTGTCCTCAAGATGAGGGGGAGCAAGTTCTTGATAAGATGATTGAAGATGCTCCAGCTGTAAGTAATGCAAATTAATAAATTCCCATTGGGAATGCAGAGATTGAGGGGGAGATTCAAACGGAGCTCCCTGCTTAATAAGAAGAGAATGTGATTGACATTTTTGAAGATGGTGAACCTGCCGTTGATGAGCCAAATAGTGATTCTGCTGATCATTCTTCTGAATATATAAGATTAGATTTTAAGATAATGGAAGAATCAAGAGAAGAACATGACGAGGTACATGACCAAGGGACATCTCATTAGGGTAAACAAATGTCCTCTATTTTCTTTGCTCAACTCTTGAATATTTTGTTGATGACTCCATCCAGGAAATTAGAAAGGATATATCCACTGAGATAAAGTCCATTAGATTTGAGGTTAACCTGTTGAAGGCCAACACAGTATCATTCTTCATAAGAGCTACCCTAGATGTTACCCACACGGAGAGCAAGCTTGAGGAAATCTGGAAGAAGTAACTAGATATCATGGAAAATCAAAACATCACAACGTACAACATGAAAATTATCCATGAAGTGCAGAAAATCATAATGGAAGAGAGTAGGAAAATCATGGATAGGAGAATGGATGCTTGCACTCAGTACCTAGACAATCACATGTTAGAAGTTAAGAACCATGTTACTAAGGGAGTCAACTTTCTAGATCAATGACTCTCTATTGCAAAGGATTCTGTAACTACAACTGTTGGTGAAGAAGTCATGAAGGGGGAGAAGGCAATGATTAAGGTCAATACTGAGAATGTTGTTTTGGTTACCAATGTAATCAGAGGTTCATTGGGGCTTGATCAACATACATATGAAAATATTCATACTGTTCTAGAAGGACTATATGATGTACAGTATGGTGATTAGAGGGTAGATCAATATAATGATCAAGGTAGTGCTCAGTTGGCTGAACCCTCTATTGTTGTAATTCCAACATTCAGCCCCGCCGTTGATCAAATACCAAGAGCCAGAGACAAATCTATTGCTGAAGAGGAGGAAGAGGTCAGACTCAGTAAGAAGACGTACATAGAGGAGATAGAAACTAGGCCAGACTTTGAGAAATGGAGTCCTCAATCTAAGACTATCATATTTTCTTCTTGGGATCAAAATAAAGAAAGGAAAACTGAAAGGGGAAAGTTGTATAGCTCCCTAGAATGGGCAAAATTACAAAGAAATGAAAAGGCCAAGTGAAATTTCTGAAGAGACAAAAATTCAGGTGCAGTGTCACCAGATTCTCTTGAGCCCAACAAGTACTTCCCAAAGCCCTGTAATTACTTTGAGAGATAGAAGCAGAAGAAGACTAAAGTTGATGACAAGGATGCAAATAAACCCAGCAGGGGGATAGTGATCAAGGAACCTGAAAATAAAATGTTGTTTTGTTTTCCTTAAGGGCTTTAGGACTATGAACATTTTGTTATAAGCACACTGTCTATTTATGACTTTTGTCTTAAATAATAATCATATTTTTGTGTGTGTATCAATTTCTATTCCTATATACTATAAATGTTTATCTTCTGTAATATGGTAGTGTACATCATTAACTAGGGTTATGACTTCTTCAAATAGGAAGAGATTGTTGGGTAATTTTACAGGTTGTCATACTCATAATAATAGTTGGACTCAAGACAGGATGCTGGCACAACAAAAAACTGGCTAAGTTCAGAAGCATTGATTGAAGTCAGTTCACTCAATGCCAAGAGGCTAAAAGCATTGACAGAACCTCAAACATTCAAAGCCTCAATATTGTTGACAAGAAATCTGTCTAAGAACAAAAGCGTTGAGTGAAGACAGTTCACTCAACGCCAACTCAACTAGATTTTAGATCAAGTATAAAAGCATTGAGTGAAGAAAGGTCACTTAACGCCTCATCAAGAAGTCAGGCAAGTTCAAGAAGCATTGAGTGTAGAAGCTGCACTTAACGCCTTATTGTAGAGAAATTTCAACCAAGTCTAGAAATGCTGAGTGATGAAGGATCACTCAACTCTTTAACTATTAGACTGTAATTATCAAAAGCATTGAGTGTTGGAGGTTCACTCGACGCCTCAAGATGCATAATTCTGCTAAGTATTTTTTGCTTTGAGTGACAAGGCTTCACTCAACACCTATGCAGATTGTTTGGAATTTACCAAGTCTACAAGCACTGAGTCATGCTGATGTCATCAATAATTCAACTATTGCGGGAATAGTGTGCTAGATGACAAAAGGCGTTGAATGCCTTTAGTATAGCTATAAATGCAAAAGGTAGAGTGGCAGTTACCAACTCCGGCTTATCCATACTACAAAAAGAGCCATTTTACGACGGGATACAAAAAGCTTAGTCTCGAAAAAGAACAGAGAGTTTTTTTATCATCTTCTTCCTCTCAACTAAGTGGAAGATTTCGAAGAACTTGTTCTTATAGCTAGTCTGTGGAACACAGACAAAGTTTGGTGTTGAAGATACAAAATAACTGAAGAAACATTTTGTCTTCAACATCTAGATCAGAAAGTTCTTTATTTCTATGTTTGAAGGGGAAGTAGAGCAAACCCAAGTTGCTGGTGCTCTTCATGGTCACTACAATCAACTCAACTACATCAAAGGCTTGAAGAGTCAGTGCACTACAACAATCTTCTCAACACAAGCAGAAACTTCTTAAAGATCCATTTTTTGTTATTATGAAGAAGTTAGGGCTGAGTCAACTTTGTTCAAAAGGTAGACTCAGAGAATCATTTCTCTGGAGTCTTATATCATCAAACTTAGACACATTCTGTAGGATCTTAATTGATCTGAGTTGTAAGCCTAGATTATAAAGGCTAAGAGGTATGATTCAGTGTGAATCTAAGAGGGTAGGGCATGTGTGCCTGAGGTAGGATCTGAGTCAGATTTGAGTTGTAGGGGATAATTTCTCTGAGTGTAGGGCTATCCTTCTAGCCTGAGTTATAGGGCTTTTCATTAAGTCTGAGGTAGGTGATATGTAGGATCACTAAGCTGTAAGAGTAGAGCTTACCCTGAGTTATAGGGTTGTGGCCTAAGGTAGGACTTGAAGGAAGTCTGAGAGATCCTGAGGAATCTGTGGTGTAAGCTCTTTCAGCCGAGATTTGGAGAAGATTACCTTGTCTAACACACTGTTAGAAAGATAGAAGAGAAAGAGGATGTCCCCATACCTTGGGGAACCACTATAAATATTGGTGTGTTAATCTGTGTTCCTGAAAGCAAACTCATAATCTAACTCACAACACACTAAATCAAAAGGTAGTCATAATGACTTGAAAAACATATTCACCCCCTCCCTCTAGGTGTTTAGCTACTATTGAAATAAAGACTTTCAATAGTCATGCAATCCTATCTTATACAAGAACACTTTCCCAATAATACCAGTTAGGAGCTTGACTTCATCATTCATTTCTTTGTGTCTGATGGTTGTGGATTTCCTCTCCAAGTCACAGAAGGAGAGAGCTCTGTAATAGTCAGTGTCAGAGATTTTACCTTCCTATTAAACCTCGGGCATTCTTAAAAATTGGTATTGTTGAAACCGAAAACTCAGTCTCTGTGGAGTTCGACCCGTGGGGAAGGAGTGATCGCACACTTACTTCTCTCTCACAAGCCAAACAACTAAAGACTTATCACAAGGAACAAACCCAAGGCTCCAGCATAGAGGTACCACCACACACCCAGAAGATCTTAGAGTGCTTCCCATCCTTAGCCAAGTGCTGAGCTAAGGATACCTCAGAAAGTACAAGAAGACCAGGGCACAAGTAAGCATACCTTATAAGGTACCCCTTGGGTCTACTTATAGTTTTTTGAAGTTCTTCTGCTAACAGCGCACCTCCACTGTTTGGAACAGCTATATGAATCCAAAAGTGGTCTGTCGGCAGCTTAACTCTGCAGTTCTGGAAGGATATCTGCACCCCCGGTAAGGTCATCCAGGTAAATTTACCTTTGGACCCCACTGGGCGGGTACTGAGCAATAGGGGGTAAACTCGCCCTTCCATATGGTGTATGAGATCTGGCTCCTGCAGCTCGTCTTCTATCTCTAGGAGAGCGTGAGCTGGGCTGCAATGGCTTGCCTGCCCCTATATGGAGGCGAGCCAGCAATAAGGTCGCCTAGGCAGGCATGGGCTAGATGTACTGGCTCGCACAGCTCGCCCGCCTAGCCTTGGCGGGAGCAAGTCGGCTATCTAGGTTTGAATGACTATTGTATTAACGTGGGCTAGTCATTCTGGTTCGCTCTCCTAGTATGGCGGACTCACTTGGCGAACACGGGGTTGTCTAGGTATAAGAAGCTTGGCTTCATTCTCACTTCAAAATTTCCTACAGTGCTTTTGATGAGGGATCCTTTTCTCTTGAGCTCTACATTCTTGAAGAAATCTAAGACTTCTCTGTCAAGAAATCTGTAGTCTTTCTCCAGAATGAATGTCAGTTCAGCGGTTTCCAACATAAGAATGACATTCCGAAATTCGTCAGAATCCATAGAAAATCCAGAGGATACATGTTCTCCTCCCACCTGAAGAATATCAGCGCCCTTACAAGCCATTTCCGATGTGATTTGAGGAGAAATGGAAGGAACTTTTGAAGAATTGGAGACGAGCAAAAGAAACTCTCTGCAGTTCGACGGGAAGATGAACAGACGGAGAAGTCTTGATAAAATTAAGATAGGTTGCATTAAGTCTCGAATGCCCTTTGAACCGTTTATATATATACATATATATATATTATTTTGAGAAAAATTGAAAAGGTGCATACCTGAGGAATTGAGAAACTAATTCTTCAGATCCAATAAAGAAATTCTGAACCAAGTCCAATTTGTCAAATGCATACGGGAGTACTTGTCTAATTCATTGAATGTTTACGGGATTACTCGTCTAATTCATCGAGAGAGTCTGAGACATCTCGTCAATTCGTCGAGAATTCTCGATTATTCGTCAATTATACTTGTGATTTCTCAATTTATTCATGAGTGCTTGTGTGACGACTTGATGAATTTGACCTTCACTTGGGAAAATTTCTTTAGCTTCCTTGGCCACCTCAAGAGTCCTTGTCGAGCTTTCCAACTTCAGTTTTGAAGTATGTGAACTTGGCTTCATCTAGAGGTTTTGTAAAAATATCTGTAGCTAGCTTGTCCATTGATACATAGCAAAGGTTAATATCCTAGTTCTCCACATGCTCCCGGATGAAGTGATAGTGTATCTCGATATATTTTGTTCAGCTATGAGAAATTGGATAATTAGCTATTGATACTGCGCTTGATGAATTGCAAAATAATAGAATCTCCTTTAACTTCATATTATAGTCTTCAAGCTGATTTCTTATCCATAGAAGTTATGCACAACAACTGCCTATAGAGATGTACTCTAACTCAGCAGTTGAAATTGCTACACAATTTTGCTTCTTACTACTCCTCGAGATAAGCCTTCTTCCATGGAATTGACACGTCTCGGAAGTGCTTTTTCTGTCATCCCAGCTTCTTGTAAAATCAGTATATGAAAAACCAATTAGCTCACAGTCATTACTTCTTGGGTACCATAAGCTAAGATTAGGTGTGCCTTTAAGGTATCTAAAAATCCTCTTCGTAGAGTCATAGTGAGATTCCTTAAAGTTCACCTAAAAACTAGCTCAGACACATGTCGAAAATATTATATCTGGTCTACTAGAAATGAGATAGAGCAAGGATCCAATTATGCACTTGTACTTTGTTTCATCAAAAGGTTTCTCTTTCTCATCATTGTCAAGAGACATAGCTGAATTCATTGGATTCCTCATAGAGGTTGCATTCTCCTTTCTAAATTTCTTAAGTAACTCCTCAATGAACATTGCTAAGTTATGAAAATTTCATCTTCAGATTGTTTCACCTAAATTCCTAAGAAATACTTCAGCTCACTCATAGTACTCATTTCAAACTTCTCTTGCATCAAGTTAGAAAACTTTTTTGCAAAGGTTATCATCTCTAGAACTAAATATAATATCATCAACATATATTTGTACTAGCAAAATCTTGTCTTTTACTTCCCTAAGAGATAATGTCTTGTCTAACTTTCATCTTGTAAACTTGTTTTCAAGAAGAAATATAGACATCTCATACTAAGCTCGAGGAGCTTATTTTAAACCATACAAGGCTTTATGAAGAAAATAAACAAAATCAAGTAGGGATGAATCAACAAAACTTGGGGATTGTTCTATGTATACTTCTTTTAAATTTCTGTTGGGAATATTGCCCTCAATGCTCCTTATACTTGATTTGAAGAGGCATAACACACACCACTAAGAGCATAGTTATATTTGATGTTGTTTAAGCTCATCATGTGCAGGATGTTTCCTTAAAACAAGGTTAGACAACCTATCTAAGTGATGGTGACAGGTGGTCACAAGGTAGGCTGGTGGAGAGACAAAAAATCTGTCTAAGTACACAGACATTGAGTGAAGCAAGCTCACTCAATGTCAGATGTAGAGAAATATGGCTAAGCCCACAGGCTATGAGTAATGCAAGCTCACTCAATGCCAGAGGCATGGATATGTGGTTAAGTCCATAGGAGTTGAGTGGAGCAAGCTCACTCAATGCCAGATGCCAAGAAGCACCGTGTGTTGTAAAGCTTCTACATTGACAGAGTAAAAATTGACTAAGTCCACAAGCATTGAGTGAATACAGCTCACTCAACGCCATATAACAAGAGGCGTCGAGTGAATACATCAAAGGAGTGATGTGATGTCAAAGCTTTCTCTTTGACAGTAATGAAATCTGGTCAAGTCCAGAAGCATCAAGTGATGAAGGCTCACTCGATGCCAAAGCAGTTAAGACTACATCAGTCTATATGCCATTGAGTGATGAAGACACACTCAACACCTAAGCTGATAGAAAATCTGTCAAAGTACAAAAGCATTTAGTGAATTTTATTCACTCAATGCCGCATTAATAAAATAGGCTAAAGCAGAAAGCACTGAGTGAAGAGACTACACTCAACGCTTTCATTCTGTAATGAGACTAAGTGTTTTAGCATTGAGTTATGAAGGCTCACTCAACGCCTAGTGACATAAAACTATCTAAGTACTTTGGCATTGAGTGATGAAGACTCACTAAACGCCTACTAATGAGTAAGATTAGCCAAGGCAAAAAGCATTGATTGAAGCTTCTTCACTCAACGCTCTCAACACCTGAGATGCAGAAAGTTTGGCGAAGGCCAAAAGCATTGAGTGAAGCTTGTTCACTCAACGCATGAGTTAGACAAAAATCTGTCTAAGTGTTTTGGCATTGAGTGAAGCTTGTTCACTCAACGTCTATACAAATGTTCTTGAATTTGACTAAGTCCACAGATGTTGACTTCAACAAAAGTCAACATAGTCAACAAAATTCAAAATGAGGTGGGATGACAATAGTACACGACAAACGACGCAGCTGGCATACAGTATGACTTTTGGCTATTAAAGTAAAGATGTAGCTATCAAATTCAGTGGGGCCCACTGGTCAAAATAGTCGTTGATTGGCGGAATAGAGTGAAAAATGAGAGAGAAATGGACAAGAGGTAAAAAAATCGTAAATTTTATTGCTCCAAAAAGATAATCATTACATAGGTCTGCCCCTTTATTTATAGAAAACTGGGGAGGAAAGAGAAAATAATACACGATGTGGGACAAAACTTAAGTCGGGAGGCCTGTATGGTTTGACATATACAAACCACACACTACACAAAATACAACTATACATCCGACGGCCACTAGAGAAGAATTCCATTATCTATAGAAGACTGTCAGACTAGTCATTAAACTGCACATGCGGGATGCATCAAAATGAAGCTGCTCCAAGCCACCTGACCGCATACTGCGGGTTGCCACCAGAACACAGTTGCGGCTATCCATCAGTCCACTGATGCGGCTTCAAGCAGACCACTGCGACTTCACATGATTGATTCAGCTTACACATAAGCCACATTTGCGACCCCCTTCCAGACCGATGCAGCTTAAGTCCAAGTCAATACTACAGCTTCACCAGACTATTGTGGCTTATATTTAGACCACTGCTGCGACCTCCTCCCAGAACACTGCGTCTTACAACCAAGGCACTACTGCAGCCTCAAACCAGCCCACTAGAGAACTAACCCAAAAGCATGTTGTGCCAAATCGCTAGAAGGCTGACTGGACAAGCCGCGTCGGCTAGTTCATCTAATCGCCCGAACTGAGTTCGAACACTCCCCCTCAAGCTGGAGCATATATGTCAACCATGTCCAGCTCTCTACAAACTTCTATGAATGAAGTAACCATTTTCTTGAATCAGCCAGCTCCTTATTAGAGGTAACAAACGGCGTACATATTAGATTCTTCATAATCTCTTCTCTAATAAAATGGCAATCAACTTCGATATGCTTCATTCTCTCATGAATGATAAAATTCTTCAAAATGTATATAGCTGCTTTATTATCACACAACATCAACAAAACATGATCATAAAACTCTCATAGATCCAGTAAGAGAGTCCTAAGCCACTTCAGCTCGGAAGCTTTCAGTGTCATGCTTCTGTACTCTACTTCTGCACTCAATCTGGTAACTATAGCCTGCTTCTTGCTCTTCCAACTGACCATATTACCTCCAATGAAGGTGCAAAAACTAGATTTAACTTCCCATGAACCTTGTCATCTACGTAGCTGGCATTAGAATAAGCCTCTACTTTTAAATGTCCCCTCTTCTGAAATTGGAGCCCTTCTTTTGGTGCACCTTTCACATACTCGAGAATCTTTAGAGCTAACTGCATATGACACTCCCTTGGATCTTGCATAAATTGACTCACTCTCCCTACCACATAGTAAATATCTAGTCGTGTAACTGTAAAATAGATGAGTTTACCGACAAGATCTCTATACCTGGTGACATCTTCAAGAAGAGGAGAGGTCTCACTCCAGCATTTGTCATCTCTAACAGCCATAGGAGACCGAGCAGGTTTATCTCCAAGAAGTCCTGTCTCTTGTAAAAGATCTAAGGCATACTTCCACTGTGAAAGAATAATAGAACCAGGTTTTCGAGATATCTCCATCCCCAGAAAGTACTTAGGAGACCACATATCCTTTGTAACAAAATGCTAGAGCAGATGATTCTTTGTCATATCAATACCTTTCCTATCATACCCTATAAGAAGAATATCATCCACATATACTGCAAGAATTACAAGACTAACCGAGGTCTTTTGAATAAACAAAGAGTGATTTGCAGCACTTCGAACAAATCCAGCAACAGAAATAACCTCGTTGAACTTGTCAAACCAGGCTCTCGGACTTTGCTTAAGACCATAGATGGTTTTCTTCAACTTACATACCTGAGAATCCCCCTGAGCAACATACCCAGGAGGTTTCTCCATATAAACTTTTTCATTCAAATCACCATAGAGAAAGGCATTCTTGACATCAAACTGAGACATTTCTCAATCTCTGTTTATAGCCACAGAAAAAAGGACACGGATCGTAGTAATTCGAGCAACAAGAGAGAATGTGTCAAACAAATTCACACCGTAGGTTTGCGTAAATTCTTTAGCAACAAATCGAGCTTTATATCGATCAACAGTACCATCAGGAAGATATTTGATGACAAAAACCCAGTGACATCCAACTATATCAACACCAGGAGGAGTAGGAACAAGAGACTAAGTACCCCCATTTAGTCAGATTTTTCATCTCTTCATCCATAACAGCTTCCAATATGGAATTACTAGAGCATCACGATAAGATGCAGGAAGAACATTTGTTGAGAGGGCAAGAGCAAAACATTGCGTTAGAGGAGACAAGCTTGTATAATACACCACAATAGCAAGAGGATGTTGAGGTAATGAATGAACCCCCTTTCGAAGAGCAATCGGAAGATTAAGATCAGTCTTGTCTACTTGTGTGGTTCCATCTAAAGGAGAGACTAGCAAACCAGGAGCTATTGGCAACGGCTCAATAAAGGAATTAGATAGAGCGGGAGAATCACAAGGGGAAGAAGGAATGGCAGGCTAGGGAAAAGGTGCTGGCACAAGAGGAAAAGAAATTGAAACATCAGAAGAAGGAAGAATTGAGGAGAGTGAAAAGAATGTGATATCCTCAAATAAAGTGACATCGACAGAAACATAGGGTCAGCAGAGAATAGGATCATAACACTTGTATCCTTTCTGTGTCGAACAATAGCCCAGAAAGATATATTTGATCGAGTGTGACGAAAATTTGTCACGACCAGAAGGAGTGTTAACAAACGCAGTGAACCCAAAGACACGAGGAGGCAAAGGAAAAGGATTTGCGTCAGGATGCAAGATATAAAAAGGGAGTCTTCCCATCGAGAACCGATGACGGATCTCGATTAATAAGAAAACATGATAAAATAACATCATGACCTTAATATGACTTGGGAGCATGCATATGAGTGAGAAGACTACGAGCCATATCTAGAAGATGACGATTCTTCCATTCAGCAACACCAATTTGTTGCGACGTATACGGGCATGTGGTCTGATGAACAATACCATGATCCATAAAAAATAATGTAAATTGATGACTAAGATACTCTTTAGCATTATCAGACCGAAGGATTTTAATAGAAATATCAAATTATGTATGAATCTCATTATAAAACGCAGTGAAAATAAAAAAAATTTAGAGCGTTCGTGGAGCAAATATAACCACGTACAACAAGAAAAATCATCAATAAAAGTCACAAAATATAAGCTACCCCTACCAACAGTTTGAGTAGGAGCAGGGCCACATATATATGAATATACAATTTCAAAAGGACGAGAAAAACTATGTCCATTTTTAGCAGGAAAAGTAGATCTGTGATGTTTGCCAAACGGAGAAGCCTCACAATGAATAGAAGAATCTCCACGAGGTAAATCAGGCAGAAGTTGATAAAGAATCCGAGGAGGATGTCCAAGCCGAAGATGCCACTGAAGCAAAGGAGTGGAGGCAAAAAAGGTAGAAGAAGTATCAAGATAGAATAAGCCGCCGCTTTCAGTCCCAGTAGCAATTATGTCCTTGGACTGAGGAACCTGAAAAGCACAAGTAGAAGCGGTAAATATAGCTTCACAGTTCAATTGCTTGTAAAGAGTTGTAATATAAATAAGATTGCATGGAAAATTCGGGACATAGAGAGTCTCCTAAAGCTGAAGAAAACCAGTAACATGCACTATGTCAGACCCATGAATCGGGGATGGATAACCATCAGCAATAAGAACCGGAGGTAACCGGTTACTTTTTGTTAAGAGAAGAAAAAAGTCGTGAATTCCCTGTCATATGATTAGTAGCACTGGAATCAATATGACACCTACCCATGGTAGCTAACTGAGCAGCACCAGAAGTAGCAAGAGAAGTAGTAGACTTCTTGGTGGAATCAGCAAAGGTAGAACGGAGGTGAGGATGTTTGACCCAGCAGTAATCAACTAAGTTGCCAACTTTGCCACAATGAGAGCAGAGAAACTTAGAATAACCATGGCCTCCAGTACGGCCACCCCGACCACTAGAATTGTCATGATGTACAAGATGAGCAAAAATATTAGGAGAAGGAGAGGGAAGCAAAGGACACTGAAGCAGAGTTATAATAGTAGAAATACGAGCAGCAGTAGCATCCAAAGTCGAAGTATTTGCCTCTCCTGGAATCTATTGACGAATCATGTCAAATTAGTCAGGAAGACGAAGCAAGTAGCAAACGACAAGAAGCTCCTGAATGTTTTTTTGTTGCTTAGCAAGATCAGTAGAAAATGGATGATGTTAAAGAAGTTTAGCACCAAGACTCTGGACCTCCTGATAAGCAGCAGGAGTCATAACAGGGCGAGCAAAGAGATCCTCATATAAAGTATAGATGCACGAAGTCTGAGCCCCCTTAGAATATAAAGCAGCAAGATGATTCCATGCAGCTTTGATAGTGTGATCATGTCTGATGATAGGAAGACATTCATCAGACAAACTGTTGGCCAAACAAGTGCAGACCATGGCATCAGAAGCATCCCAATCATCATAAGTGGTTGAGCCAACATGAGGAGGGTCATTAGTCAAATGAGAGCGCTTATGCTGAGAGCGTAAAAGAAAAATAAAAGATACAGTCCAGTCAGGATAGTTTGGGACGGTAAGCTTGGACACGGTACCGAAATTACCCAAAGTAGAAACAAAAGTAGAAGAAAGAGAGAGATGGGCAGAGAAAGTAGCAGAAGAAGACGGAGTGTCCATGAAGAAAAACAATAAGCTGCACGGTGAAGCACTCAAACTGCGTGAACAAACAAGGTGAAAACAACCTGCGTGAATAGGAGAAGAGACCTTCCGGTTGATGGAGACGATGGCCCTCAACATGTAGAAGACGGTGACTGCGTGTTTATGAAAGAACTTTCTCCACCTCCAAATAAAGACTTGTGGCACCGTGATGACCATATGGAGCGTCACCGTGATGACCATGTGAAGCGTCGCCATAATATCCGCCCTCGGCGCAAACCAATTTATTAATAATTATTAATAAATTATTAATAATTATTAATAATTAGTAATAATTATTAATTCATTTTTTATGTTTTATTTGCAATGTTTATTTAAATTTCATGTAATGCTTAAAACCATGGTTATGTTTTATTTTTTTCTATTTGGGCTGCAAGTAGCCAACTATCATGATGTAAGCCTATATATAGGCATGTATTGTTTCATAATGAGTGGAGAATGAATACAAGAAAACCCTAAAATTGCAAGAGTGAAATTTCCACCCTCTTTTCCCTTGGCAAATTTCGGCCACACCTCTCTTCCCCCTCTCTTGGCCGCCGGCCAACCTTCTCCCTCCCTCCTCTAGTTTGGCCCTCCCCCTCTCTCCTCTTTCTCCCTCGACCTAGCCGCCACCATTTCCCCTCAACCAAGCCACCACCCTCACCCCTCAACCTAGCCACCACCTTCTCCCTCATCAAAACTACCAACCTCCTAGCCATCTCCTCCCAAAACCCGAGCACCACTCTTCATCACCTCCAATAGCTGACCTCTTATCTTACCAACCAAAGATCTTGGCCAAGGCACGAAGCGACGAAGGCGGACAAGTTCCTCTCCATCCGACGTGACTCCGGTAGAGCCATTGAAGGGCGATCCAAGTAGAGAAAAACCGGAATCATCCATTTCGGTTGGGTAACGAAATATTTCTACTCTATGTGTGTTTCCCTCTAGCTAATTCTTATGGTGGGCTTCTTGTAATTAGGTTTTGATAGCATTGAAATTTCGTGGATTACTTTCATTTGATTTTGCTGAACAACTTAATTTATTTAAGTTCGAGAGGTTTGGCGAACCTTCGTTTTCTTTTGTTGGGAGAGATCTACCGTTTTCCGAATCGTTATTTTTGGTAGATCTCTTTTGGTACAACCTTCGCTCGATCGAACCGGGTTGGTACTTTTAGCCGAAAAGAATATTGGCTTATCGCCTCTATTCGATCCTAATCCATTTGGCTACCTGTATGCTAGCATATAATTGATAGAATTAATTAACGTGGTGATGCGTAGAACGATTGTGCGAGTATATGATTGGATCGAAGAGAGGTATATGTGCTAGTCCGTAAATTTAATTCGTTGTCAACGTATGAGTTTGCATCAATTCGGTATCAGAGGGAGGTTCACGTCAATTTCCTAATTGGCCCCCTCCCCCATTTGCTTTCAGCACCGACACGCACTTGCCTGTTTCATTGCACAACATATAAATCAATTTTTAAAATTTTGGTCTGCAAATAGCGGCCTAAAATTTTCAATTTTCTTGAAATTCAAAAAAACAAAATTCTGGAAATTCTCCATCATTTTCTTAGTAAGAAATCCAAAAACATTTTACTTTTCATTAAATCATTATTTTTATTAAGTCGTTATAAAATTTAATTGTTGGTCTGCTAATAGTGGCCTATATTTTTATTTTTTTCAGCACAAAAATCAAGACAAAATTATTTCATAATCTTCATATTATTTCCAGCAAGAAAATAAAAAAAATATACATTTGTTATTTTAAGTAATTAGCGGGAACAATTACATCTTTGGAAATTAACTAGGGCCAGGTTATTTTTCATTGCATGTGCACCAGTTTCGGGTGAGATATTCTCGCCGGTTCTCACTAAAATGGCCTATGATGTTAATGTTTCCCGAGTAAAATCTTTTGATTCCATGACGAACGTTAGGAAACCAGTACGGTCCCCTGTAGTGGATGAGATTAAGGTTTTGATTACACAACTAAAGGCTAGCCAAGTGTAAGACCCCTCCCCTTACCAAGGAGGCTCCCGGTCTTATGCCCAGAACCGCCGTCTTACGGTGGCACTAACGCACGGGTTAGTCGACACCGCAACACGCCGATTCTGCTGGCTAATACGATTATATAACCTGTAGGCCAATATGAGAAATAGAAGTATAGCGGTAATGTAGAAATAAACTACAACCAGTCCACAGTCATAGTACATATCAAATAACAAAATGAAAGTACATCCAGTCCACAATGAGTACAAAAATATGAAGAGTAATAAGGGCTTATGCCCAGTACATCATATGAATAACTCTCCTCACAAAACATCAAAACATCGGAAGCTAATCAACTAATCTTGAACTCATCCCACCCGAGGTAGCGCTGTAGTAGTAGTAGGTGGTGGTATCAACTCCTCATGCCCTGTCACCTCGTACTGCTGGTGGTGCTGGTGCTCCATCTCTTCGAGCTCCTAAAAATAGTTGGTCACCGACCATTAGTCAAAAGACTAAGTCATTTTGTCCTCACCTCGCCCCATAACTCCTAGGCACCGTGCGGGAGGACGAAGCGGAGGACTATCAAGGGGTAACAAAAGGAAGCAGGTGACAAGGAATCTATGCTACCAAGTAAGAGTGTAAGCAGTAAATCTACACTAGCAGTTCTATGTATATAGTACAAAAGTAAAAGCATGTACAGTACAAGTAAGTAAAGAACTGAAAGTAAGAGCAGAAAAGTAAAGCTATGTTACCACTACTCTACCATCACAAACGTACCTTAACTTATAAAAATGCCCATACAAATTTATAAGTTAAGGTTTCCAGAAATTTTAACTTGCATATAAAAGAGCTTATACTAATTTATATGATAAGGATCTATGAAGCGTATGTTCTAATATGAATGAATATTTATGATGCAATTTATGCAACAAGCAAGTGCAACTCACACAAAACGACTCTGTGATCACAGACCTTTAGTTCCCACTTTTTGAGAGCTAGCATCACTCTCGGGTACCACCATTGTGGCTAACGGCAGCAGCGGAGCGGGTGTCTCCACTTCTAGGCAGGTATGCACACTAACAAACCTAGACCTCTCTCACACGCCTCTGTACACATCCTAGGTGCACTCTAGAGTCTGCGTATGTATTTTTCTGACTATCTATCAGTCTTGTTGGGTCGCGTGTGCGTTATCGGGGATCGTCATCCAGACCTCAGTATAAACAACCTACTGGCCCCTCAAACCCTCACACCCGCCTGAGTCACCGTACTGCCATCGGTGTGACGATTGGCCCAGTACCGCATGACTCGCCACTAAATTTATGCACATGCAAGTATTTCATCTCGAGCCTTCAGCTCGCAGGACCAACCTGTCCTGATTCCCTCCAACCCATCGCGGGTGAGATGCTTTTATTCAAAATCCCTCAAACCCTTCACGGGTGAGATTGCACAATAGTGTCTTTAATCAGAACCCCTCAAACCCATCACGGGCGACAAATGAACCACAATGTCTTAACTTATTAGACTACTCTTGTCTACAGGTTATTACACTTAGTGTTTTAAGGTTAATACCAGGACTACCAAGGGTATACCCGGTGAAGGGCTCTCGGGGGCACTAGGAACTACGATGGGATTACGCCCAAAGCTCTCTTTCTCAAGGATATTTACTTTAGTTGATAACTATCCATAATTCACCCTCAGCTCTCGTTATTGCTCTCGAACAATCCTAATGACTTAAGATATTACCGGGAAATCGACGGTCTTTCGTCGCTCTCCGTTTTAACCACTGTCCTTATGGTTTGCACTCAACCAGGGCTTATTCCTCTAATGTAATTCTCACCTCAATGGTTAAACATATCCCCCGGTGGTCCTAGTAGTTTAACCTACTTACACTGTGTGCAACTCATGACCTAATACCACCCCGAAATAGAACTTCAAATTCCTTGGGCCACCCGCACCTAAATATTTATCCTAGGATGGTATGGACTAATAGAGTGAGCATATTGATTTTCTTAATTTTCTTAAGTCATTAAAACCTCTAATTAAATCATTTAATTAATCCCCTAGGTCATTTAATACAAGAAGTATTACAAATTATAATCCACTGATCTATGTAATTTTTCCTGAGTTGCATCTTGGTAAAATATTACTGTCTACCAAAATTCATAATTTTTCTTTGAATATTTCTATTTATTCCTTAATTAATACAAAACTCACATAATTGTCATTTCCAAATGAAGTACAAGGAATACATTACTCAAAATTCTAGGAAATTTATAGAGCATATATATCATTAATTTAAGGCTAATGGCAGAGTTTCATCAACCTCTATAATGTAATGGCCTACCAATTTCAATTCCTAATAATTTACCTAAATGACATTATGCTAGTTTAAAAATTATTAGGACATCCAAAAATTTTGAGATAATTATACAAGGCTAATCATACAAATATACAACATTAGAAATTTTTTCCAAATTTTTCTGATATATGTTTCCCTCAGTTTGTAAATAAATGCAATAAGGGTAAAATGGTAATTCCCATGTATTTTACTCCAAAACTTCTCAAACAGAAAAATAAAAATTTTCATGAGTCAAATATGACCTCCCTTTTATTTTGACAGATTCTAGGGTTTAAAATCATCAATATCCCTATTTTTAAATTTTCTATCATAAAATAGCCTAATATTCAAAAATTCCAAATCATGGGATTTTTGTTTCCACAAATCCCAATATTTCTAAGAGGTGTAAAATCCATCCCTATAGACTCATTTCCAGAGTTTTGTAGTCATACAATGTATAATAAGGGGTAAATTTACATTTTGGTGAAAATGGCTATATGCACCCCAAGCCTATGAATATCCAACACATGCAAGTGGGTTTACCCAACATGCAATGGTCCAATGAGGCTGAACATTTGACCATGGGTATATACTGACCCCAAGACCATGCCACCAAAATTTGGGGTCATTTGGTGTCATATTACGGCAATTACTTCATTTATTAAATTATGTGTATTATGATAAATACTATAGCGCAATTGCTCCCCAAAAATTCCCATTTTTGGGCAGGGACTAGATATGCCATAATTGAGCACATGCCCAAAATCTTGGGTCATTTGGATATTTGGTTTGGCTTGGGCAATTTTTTTGGTTTCTGCCCTAGCCTAGGACCAGTCCTAGGAAAACAGACATACAACAAATCTACTATACCAAATTTGATGTTTAAGGTGTCATATTAAAGTTAAGACAATAGGCTACAATTTTTATTTAGGGTTCATGTTCTGGAAAGGCCTCTAAAAGGCCTAAATATGGCTTGTAAAATGACTGAAAAAGTGTGACAGTTATAAGATTTTATTTAATCTAATTTAAATCTGGATTTGCACGAATCTTAAAGCAAGTTGGACGGAATCGGGTTGTCTTCAACCTCCTGCCGATGGCTGGGATTCATCCTTCCTGGGCCACCTTTGCTGCCTGTTTACAGCCACCTGGGGCTACGCCACCGCCGACGATTATTGCCACCACCTCCATTGAGGTGGGGGCTAGCGTTTCCCGGCGGTGAGGCGGTGGGAGGCGGCTCCTCCGGCGATCCCGAGCAAGAAGAAAAACTAGGAATTTTGTCTCTTTTATCACATGGCATCGGGCTCAATTGAGCCCGATATATCTCCTAAACGATCTAGGAAGCTAGTACGGGTAGAGGTGAAGTGAAACGAACCTGATTCAGGCCTTGGCGGCGAGTGCGGCGGCGGTTGGCCATAGCCGAGCTGCTCCGGCGATCTTCTGATCAAAACCTTGATTCTCCACAATTCTCTTGCTCCAGGACTCGATCTCCACTTGTTTCCTCTCTCTGAAGTTGTTGGTAAAGTTAGTTTTGGCTGTAGGTGGTTGTATATGGAGATACAACCAAGGTGAGCTCGGGATCAACCTTGGATGCTTCACCCATGGTGCCAAGTGGACACTATGCAGCCAAATTCTTCTAGAATTCCCTTGGGTGGCCGACCAGCAGTCTTTGGGCAGAAGGAGCCAAGGCCAAGTGGCCTCCTCCTCTTAATTCCACTTTCTCTCTCCTCCTTTTGGGTGAATTCTCCAAAATGCCCCATGCATACACTCTCTCTCCAAATCCAGAGGGGTAGGGCTGGTCTTTGACACCTTGGGCTGATAATGGGCCAAGTTTGGTGGGCTTAGCCCATGGGGAAGTGGCTTGGGCTCATTTTCACTCTTTAGGACAATTTGTTGACTAAGTTGACTTTTAAGTTGACTTGGTCAAGCATGATGAGTGGGCTGACCCCACTTGAAGGTAATGACCCCAATGGCACTACCCAACTTGGGTTGGGTCAAGGTGATGCTCTACTTGGGCTAAGTGGGCCTATAGGTATAGGTTTGACCAACTTTGGGCTAAGGTTGACTTTGGTCAACTAGAGTCAAAGTGTTGACCTAGTGACATGCCCTAGGGTCCACTTAGATTATTTTAGGGTTAAGGGCAATGTGGTGGGGTTATGGTGTGGCTAGGGTTCCTATTTAGGCTAGTTTGACTTGGTTTGACTTGGGCCCTATAGTGGGCCCTACATGGCTACAACCCACTACCTAGGGTCAAACCTATCTAATTTCCCTAACACCCACCTCATGCCCAACCCAATCTAAGTTATGGGGTCTAGAAGTAACATGGGATGTTATAAATCCTATAAACAAAAAATATAATTTCGTCCCCGAAATTTAAGTTCGGGTCTACGGGGTTCTACTTGCAAGAGTTATAAGAAATTTAAACGCATAAACTAAAGTATACCTGAAGTAAACAGCTCCGGGTGTTGCTCCATCATCAAATCCCTCGGCTCCCAGGTGTGCTCCTCCCGTCCATGGTTGGACCACAACACCTTCCCAAGAGGGACCTTCTTCTTCCGCAACACTCGGACATTCGTATCATCAATCTGGATCGGCTCCAATCTAACGGATCTGTCTGGTGCTATCTGACTGGCTGTAGTAGTAACATGCTGCTCTGGTCATAGGAGAGCTCTTCGCAAGGAACAGACATGGAAGACGTCGTGTAGGGTACTCAACTCTGGTGGCAGCTGCAGTCAGTAAGCAAAGGGGTCGATCCGCTCCAGGATCATGTATGGCCCCATGTATCGAGGACTGAGCTTCTTGTGCCTCCGCACCCGAGAGACACCGTGTACCAGACGTATCTTCAAGAAAACTCTATCTCCAACCTGGAATTCCACCTTCTGGTGCCAAGCATCATAATACTTTGTCTGCCTACTCTAGGCCTCTAGCAGCCGATCCCTGATCAAACGAACCTGAGCCTCCGTATCCTTCACATAATTAGAACCAAGAATCCTCGTGTCCACATCCTGAACCCAAGATAGAGGCGTCCGGCACTTCGTTCCGTACAAAGCCTCGTAAGGCGCTATCTCGATGCTTGCCTGGTGACTATTATTGTAAGAGAACTCGATCAGGGGCAACATTCTCTCCCAGGGCTTCCTTGTATCCAATATGCATAGACGAAGCAGATCATCCATAGTCCGGATGGTCCACTCAGTCTGGTCGTTGGTCTGCGGATGGAAGGCGGTGCTAAAAGTGAGCCGAGAACCCAAGTAATCATGCACAACCCTCCATTACCTTGATTTGAACTGACCATCACGGTCTGAGACGATCATTCTGGGGATGCCATTGTACCTGACGAATTGCTCCACGAACAATCTCACCAGAACAGCAATTAGAGCATCCTTCCTGACTAGAATAAACCGCGCTACCATGGTCAGCCTGTCAACTATGACCCATATAGAATCGTGTCCAGAGTGGGAGCGAGGCAGTCCGTGCACAAAATCCATAGCAATGTCCTCAAACTTCCACTCTGGAACGGGCAGTGGCTGTAATAAACCTCCCGAGCTCTTGCATTCCACCTTCATACGCTGGCATGTCTCGCAATGTGTCACAAAGTGGGTGATCTCCCTCTTCATCCCAGGCCAGTAAATAGTCTTCCGTAAATCTGCCCACATTTTGGTGATGTCAGGATGCACTAAATATCTGGAGCAGTGTGCCTCTCTAAGTATATCATCCCGGATACCGTCCCCTGTTGGTACATAAACGCGTCCACGGAATCGAAGGAGATTATCCTGCAGCGTGTAAACCTCAACCTTGCCCCTTTCTAGGGCACTGAAAATCGGCTCCAATGCAGCATCCAGCCTCTGATGCGTCACAATGCGCTCCCGAAGATCATTCTCCCCGATCAAGGAGTTCAGATATTCCCGGTAGACTGTTGGCTCGTCCTCTGAAACCATGGTGATATGCATATCATCCATCATCTGCATCAATCCCATATACATCACCCGGGGCTCCGGTCTAGTAGTGTCGGCTCTCCTGCTCAACGCATCTGCCACAGTATTCGCTTTCCCCGGGTGATAGTGCAATTTGTAATCATAATCGCAAAGAAATTCCAGCCATCTCCTCTGCCGAAGGTTCAGATCTTTCTGTGTGTCGACGTATTTGAGGTTCTTGTGATCCGAGTAGATATCACAATGAGCCCCATACAAGTAGTGTCTCCATATCTTCAGTGCGAATACGACCGCCCCGAGCTCCAAGTCACGCACTGGGTAGTTATGCTCATGCTTCTTTAATTGTCTCGAAGCATAAGCAATAACACGTCCGTGCTGCATCAGTACAGCACCCATCCCCTGATAAGAGGCATCTGTGTAGATCTGAAATCCCTCATTCCCAGATGGGAGTGCAAGGATAGGGGATGAGGTGAGTCGGTCCTTCAACCCCTGAAAAGCTGTCTCGCACTGCTCTGTCCAAGCAAACTCTATATCCTTCCTCGTCAAGGACGTGAGGGGGAGTGTTATCCTCGAGAACCCCTCCACGAACTTACGATAATAACCAGCTAATCCCAAGAAGTTGCGAATGTCTGACGCTGTCTTCGGTCGTGGCCAATCTCTCATTGCCTCTATCTTGGCTGGATCCACCGCCAATCCATCTCCACTGATCGTATGCCCCAAGAAGGTCACCTCCTATAG
Organism: Platanthera guangdongensis; assembly: GCA_039583875.1. NCBI lineage: Eukaryota > Viridiplantae > Streptophyta > Magnoliopsida > Asparagales > Orchidaceae > Platanthera > Platanthera guangdongensis. The sequence continues at coordinate 150,491,348 of CM077156.1, read as the reverse complement.
CCAGAACTGGCACTTAGAAAACTTCGCATACATCTGGGACTCCCTCAGCCTCTGCAAAACCTATGCCAAATGCTCTGTGTGCTCCTCCTGAGTTTGAGAATAGATCAGAATATCGTCGATGAATACAATGACGAAGCAATCCAAGTAGGGCTCGAATACATGGTTCATTAGAATCATGAATGCGGAAGGGGCATTCGTGAGCCCAAAAGGCATCATCGTGAACTCGTATAACCCGTATTGTGAGCTGAAAGCCATCTTCGGGATGTCTTCCTCTCGGATGCACAACTGATAGTAACCGGATCTCAAATCCAGCTTAGAGAACCCGAAGGCACCCTGAAGCTGATCAAATAGCTCGTCTATCCGAGACAGTGGATAGGTATTCCAGACCGTCAACCGGTTCAGCTCCATGTAATCTATGCACAGTTGCAATGATCCATCTTTCTTATTCACAAAAAGAACTGGTGCTCCCCACGGCGACGAGCTCGGCCGCACAAATCCAGATTCCACAAGCTCCTGAAGCTGAGTCCTGAATTCTGCCAACTCTCTGGGAGCCATCCTGTAAGGTGCCTGGGACATTGGCCTCGCCCCCGGCACCAACTGAATCCTGAAATCCAAGTCCCGAACTGGTGGAAGTCCGGGCAATTTCTCCGGGAATACATCGGAGAAATCCCGAACCACTGGGATATCAGCTTAGAACTCTCTGCTGCCACCATCTCGAAGCATATAAGGTACACCTCTTCCCCCTGCTTATAGGCCTTGACAGCCTGTACAGAAGATAATGAAAGATGGGGGATAGGTAGGATACCTTCAATAGTGACGTAGGATTCTCCATGCCTGAGTGTGATCCTCTTTGAGGGGCAGTCGATCTGGGCATGGTTCCAATGAAGCCAGGTCATGCCCAAAATCAAATCAAAGTACGGCAATCTCAAGACCACCGCCGGAGCTTCGAATGTCTTGCCTCCGATCTCAGCCTCCATGTTGCAGCTATCTGTGGTCCGTGGCTCCGATCAATCAGGAAGACGCACCCTCATCTCTATGTCAGGGAATCCCTCCACACCCTCTAGTCCTTCAATAAAAGTGTCCGACACGAATGAGTGCAAAGCACCCGTGTCAAAGAGGGTATGAGTGGGCTTGCCGCTGATCATAACTATGTCTGAGATTTATTTGAGTTAAAATGGAGGTTATTTCTAAGGTTTTCAAGGCACTACTAAGGTTGAAATTTCCAAATTAAAATAATTTAAGTACATGTAATTACTTCCTCGGGGTTCCTTTGCTCCGTGAGGTCCAATGCATATATCTGCTCCTGGTTACGTCCTCGGCCGTGATATCCCCGGCCTCGGCTTCGACCTCGGCCTCGACCTCGACCTCGTCCTTTGCCTCGGCCTCGGCCCTGCTGTACTGGAGGGACCACTGGAGGTGGAGGAGGAGGAGGTGGACGGAACTGATGCAGACACTCCGATCTAATATGCCTGGGCTGGTGGCATCCATAACAAACTACCGGCCGATGACCATGGTCATCTTGCCTCCTTGGAACATGCACCTGTAGAGGTGGGGGAGCTAACATTGTAGGAGGCCCTTGCTCTTGCCTGAAGTTGGGACGATGACGTCCCCCACCCCTTTTATATCCAATGACTCTGTCTCGCTGGGATCCCCTGCTACTCTCCCTGGGTGATGACCCATCCAGCGGCCTCTTTCCTCTATTCTGCACCATCCGCTGGTCTGCCTCCAGCTTTTTGGCCATCTCGATGATCTAGGCTGATGTGCCATGAGAAATGAACAATAGGGCCTACCTCAAGTCATCTCTAAGTCCCCGGTAGAATCTCTTGTCATACCTCCTATCTTCTGTATCGTGTATCCCTGCGAACCTGGCAGGGTGGGAAAACTCCCTCTGGTATTCAATCACCAATCTGCTCCCCTACCTGAGGTTCAGAAATCTCTCTTCCAGTGTATCTCTGTTTGTGGTGGATACGGAGTGATCCAAGAATATTTCGTCGAACTCCTCCCAAGATATGTTTGACAGCTCCCAGTCAGCATAAGTGGACACTCGCACGGACTTCCACCATCTTTTTGCATGAGCTTCTAATGCAGAGGTGGCTAGAGGAACTTCCTGGCTGACCGGGCAGCTGATGCCTGCCAATATCCCATGTATGGCCTCCAACCATTCCTTAGTCTTCACAACATCCTCTGTCCCACAGTACATCGGTGGGGACAGGCTCTTGAAGGAACTCAACCAGCTTGACCCCGGATTTGGCTGCGGAGCCGGGACCTACTGGGCTTTGAAGGCTTCTAGGATAGCCGTCAAAGTTTGCATCATCTCTGTCTGTAGAAATGGAGTGGCAGCTGGAGGTGGAGGAACCACATTTTGCGGCGCAGCGACCTGTGGAGGTTGCATAAAGGTAAGGTTAAAACAGAACTGGCCTAACTCATTGTATTTAATGGACTGTTTTATGTGACTTTTTACACATGGGCACACCATTGCTTCCGCTGCATAGTTTGTCCGCAAACTAATGCTTGAGCAGGGTGGTCCATTGTTGTGGACTTCTTTCTTATATGATAGTTTGTTCAAGTGATACCAGTTTGTTAGACCCCTCCCCTTATCAAGGAGGCTCCCGGTCTTCTGCCCAGAACTGCCGTCTTACGATGGCACTAACGCACAGGTTAGTCAACAGCGCAACAACTACGCTACCATGTAAAAGCATGTACAGTACAAGTAAGTAAAGAACTGAAAGTAAGAGCAGAAAAGTAAAGTTATGCTACAACTACTCTACCATCACAAACGTACCTTAACTTATAAAAATGCCCATACAAATTCATAAGTTAAGGTTTCCAGAAATTTTAACTTATCATATAAAAGTGCTCATACTAATTTATATGATAAGGATCTATGAAGCGTATGTCCTAATATGAATGAATGTTTATGATGCAATTTATACAACAGGCAAGTGCAACTCACACACAATGACTCTGTGATCACAGACCTTTAGTTCCCACTTTTTGAGAGCTAGCATCACTCTCGTGTACCACTGTTATGGCTAACGGCAGCAGCGGAGCGGCCGTCTCCACTTCTAGGCAGGTATGCACACTACCAAACCTAGACCACTCTCATACGTCTCTGTACACATCCTAGGTGCACTCTAGAGTCTGCGTACATATTTTTCTGACTACCTGTCAGTCTTGTTGGGTCGGGTGTGCGATATCGGGGATCATCCTGCAGACCTCAGTATAAACAACCTACTGGCCCCTCAAACCCTCACACCCGCCTGAGTCACTGTACTTCCATTGGTGTGACGATCGGCCCAGTACCGTATGACTCGCCACTAAATTTATGCACATGCAAGTATTTAAACTCGAGCCTTTAGCTCACAAGACCAACCTGTCCTGATTCCCTCCAACCCATCGCGGGTGAGATGCTTTTATTCAAAATCCCTCAGACCTTTCGCGGGTGAGATTGCACAATAGTGTCTTTAATCAGAACCCCTCAAACCCATCACGGGCGAGAATGAACCACAATGTATTAACCTATTAGACTACTCTTGTCTACGGGTTATTATACTTAGTGTTTTAAGGTTAATCCCAGGACTGCCCAGGGTATACCCGGTAAAGGGCTCTCGGGGGCACTAGGAACTATGATGAGATTATGCCCAAAGCTCCCTTTCTAAAGGATATTTACTTTAGCTGATGACTACCCATAATTCACCCCCAGCTCTCGTTGTTGCTCTGGAAAAATCCTAATGACTTAAGATATTACTGGGAAATCGGCGGTCTTCCGTCGATCTCCGTTTTAACCACTGTCCTTATGGTTTGCACTCCACCCTTCATGATCCCATAGTGACCTATATGAGACCAACTAGGGCTTATTCCTCTAATGCAATTCTCACGTCAATGGTTAAACATATCCCCCGGTGGTCCTAGTAGTTTAACCTACTTACACTATGCGCAACCTATGACCTAATACCACCCCGAAATAGAACTTCCAATTCCTTGGGCCACCTTCCCCTAACTATTTATCCTAGGATGGTATGGACTAATAGAATGAGCATATTGATTTTCGTAATTTTCTTAAGTCATTAAAGCCTCTAATTAAATCATTTAATTAATCCCCTAGGTCATTTAATACATGAAGTATTACAAATTATAATCCACTGATCAAAGGAATTTTTCCTGAGTTGCATCATGGTAAAATATTGCTGTCTACCAAAATTCATAATTTTCCTTTGATTATTTCTATTTATTCCTTAATAAATACAAAACTCACATAATTATCATTTTGCAAATGAAGTATAAGGAATACATTACTCAAAATTATAGGAACATTACAGAGCATATATATAATTAATTTAAGGCTAATTGCAGAGTTTTATCAACCTCTATAATGTAATGGCATACCAATTTCAATTCCTAATAATTTACCAAAATTCCATTATGCTAGTTTAAACATTATTAGGACATCCAAAAATTGTGAGATAATTATACAAGACTAAACATACAAATATACAACACTAGAAATGTTTTCCAAATTTTTCTGATATATATTTCCCTCAGTTTGTAAATAAATGCAATAAGGGTAAAATGGTAATTCCCATGTATTTTACTCCAAAAATTCTCAAAAAGAAAGATAAAATTTTTCATGAGTCAAATATGACCTCCCTTTTGTTTTGACAGATTCTAGGGTTTAAAATCATCAATATCCCTATTTTTAAAGTTTCTATCATAAAATACCCTAATATTCAAAAATTCCAAATAATGGGATTTTTGTTTCCAAAAATCCCAATATTTCTAGGAGGGGTAAACTCCATCCTTATAGACTCATGTCCAGAGTTTTGTAGTCATACAATATGTAATAAGGGGTAAATTTACATTTTGGTGAAAATGGCTACATGCCCCCCAAGCCTATGAATATCCAACACATGCAAGTGGGTTTACCCAACATAAACTGGTCCAATGAGGCTGCAAATTTAACCATGGGTATATACTAACCCCACGGCCATGCCACCAAAAATTGGGGCCATTTGGAATCATATTACAACAATTATTTCATTTATTTAATAATGTGTAATATGACAAATACTATAGAAACATTGCTCCCACAAATTCCCATTTTTGGGCAGGGGCTATATATGCCCTAATTGAGCACATGCCCAAAATCTTGGGTCATTTGGATATTTGGTTTGGATTGGGCAATTATTTTGGTTTTTGCCCTAGCCTAGGACCAGTCCTAGGAAAACAGACCTACAGCCAAATCTACTTTACCAAATTTGATGTTTAAGGTGCTATATTAAAGTTAAGACAATAGGCTACAATTTTTATTTAGGGTTCATTTATGGAAATGCCTCTAAGAGGCCTAAATATGGCTTGTAAAATGACTGAAAAAGTGTGATAGTTATAAGATTTTATTTAATTTAATTTAAATCTGGATTTGCATGAATCTTAAAGCAAATTGGACGGAATCGGGTTGTCTTCAACCTCCAGCCGATGGATGGGATTCATCCCTCCTGGGCCACCTTTGTTGGCTGTTTCCGGCCACCTGGCGCTGCGCCACACCCGGCGATTATTGTCACCACCTCCGTTGAGGTGGGGGCTAGCGTTTCCCGGCGGTGAGGCAGTCGGAGGCGGCTCCCCCGGCGATCCCGAGAAAGAAGAAAAACTCGGAATTTTGGCTCTTTTCTCACATGGCATCGGGCTCAATTGAGCCCGATATCTCTCCTAAACGATCTAGGAAGCTAGTACGGGTAGAGGTGAAGTGAAACGAACCTGATTCAGGCCTTGGCGGCGAGTGCGACGGCGGTTGGCCATGGCCGAGCTACTCTGGCGATCTCCTGCTCAAAACCTTGATTCTCCACCAATTCTCTTGCTCCAAGACTCGATCTCCACTCGTTTCCTCTCCCTGAAGCTGTTGGTGGGGTCGGTTTTGGCTGTAGGTGGCTGTATATGGAGATACAACCAAGGTGAGCTCGGGCTCAACCTTGGATGGTTCGTCCATGGTGCCAAGTGGCCACTATGCAGCCAAATTCTTCTGGAATTCCCTTCTGTGGCCGGCCAACAGTATTTGGGTAGAAGGAGCCAATGCCAATTGGCCTCCTCCTCTTAATTCCACTTTATCTCTCCTCCTTTTGGGTGAATTCTCCAAAATGCCCCCATGCATGCACTCTCTCTCCAAATCCAGAGGGGTAGGGCTGGTCTTTGACACCTTGGGCTAATAATGGGACAACTTTGGTGGGCTTAGCCACAGGGGAGGTGGCTTGGGCTCATTTTCACTCTTTAGGACAATTTGTTGACTAAGTTGATGTAACGCCCCCGATTTTTCTGCGATTATTTAATTCTCATTGGGCGTTACGTTGACGCATTCCGGCATGTGCCGTTTGTTAGAGCGTAGTCTTAGCTTTCTAGATTCCTTGTGTGGTTGTTAGTAGCATTTTTGGCAAGATTACCTTGCAAGCCGGGTCTGTTTTGGTGACCGGTGAGGCCTCTCGGGGGATGCTTGTATTTTGGCTTCGGGTAGTGATAACCTGAGTTTTGATCGTCGAAAGTTGATTTTGACTTCGTCGTTGCGTTCGTAGCGTGGGTAATTAGCTATGGTGTGAATTTCTTCGAAATCCGAGGTGGTTCAGTTTTCGTGTCGTTTTGTGGTATTAATAATAATGATGCAAATAATTAATTAATAAAGGTTTGAAAGAATCAGTGGCTTTTAGGTGGCAGTTTAGGCTGAATCGGCGTGTCCCTGCATAAATATATATAGTCTCAAGACAAAAAATAAGTCTTTTCATCATCTCTTTCCCGTAAGAGTAGCCGCTGCCTGTTCGAGAGGAAGAAAACTGCCACCCATGTTACCCTTCAAACGCCGATTCTGGGAGCGTTAGTGGACGGAATTCGATTCTGAAAGCGGATTTGGAGTGCTCTCGCCTACACCTTCATTCCTACGGTAAGAAATTCAATTTTCGTGGTGTTTTTAGGGGACTCGGAATTTTTAGTTTGATCCTTTTCCGCCATTAAAACCTTAGATCCTGCTTAGGTGTTGTTGCGGCTGGAGCCGAGAGAGAGAGGAAGGGTTGTGCAAGATATATCGCAGGTATTTGAGGCAAGTGGTGCTCCTACCCTTGCCAAGTTTTCTTCTCCTTTTCATGGTCATATTTGCTATAAGTTTTCTCTATTTACCAAGATTAATATTTTACTCTGTTTTTCCGTCAAAAGCATGTGAATCATTTACCATTATGCTCTTTATGTTTCTGTTTGCATTCTCTTAAATTCTGAAACTCAAATCTTCGGCTGGAGTACTGTAGTCTTGTTTGTATTTATCAAATTGTTCCCTGATAATCATTCAAAGTGTTCCCTATTAAAACCTCTGTTTGGGTAGTATCTAGTCTTTCAACCCTAGAATTTAATAGCAGTGAGATATCATACTTATATTACCGGTAATAGGTTTGAATTAGGCTAAGAAGTTTGGTCTGGAACGAAGTTGGAGGTACAGGATTGTTGTACGCTCGTTGCAGCCAGTTCGACGAAGATCATCGACCTGAGTTCGACGATAAAATCGTCGAACGGAATTCGACAATTTCCTCTGGCCTGCGTTTATTGGAAAATCGTCGAACAGAGTTCGACGATTTCCCGTGTCCTGTGATTCGACAAAAAACGTCGAGCTGCGTTCGACGATTTCCCTGAGTTCGACGGTTTGTTTTTCCCGCGCTCGACGAAAATCGTCGAGCTGCGTTCGACGATTCCTGTAGGCTGAGTCTTTTTTTTCTTTTCAGTTACCTTTTTCCCGAGTGATTACCTCCTAGGGGGATGTCTTGTCGGCCTTTCGTTCTTCCTTTATTTTGAGGGCCGAATCATGGGTTATGGCAGCTAGTGGTATTTTGACACTCTAAAGGAGCGGGATGTTTGTGTGCGAGCCGTGGCCGCCACTTTTTAGTCCCAGGTACGGGCTCGGCATTGTTGTGGCCACCACCCTTTTTATCCTAGGTACGGGCTGGGTTTGTTATGGTTTTGTGCTGACAGTGAAATTTTTTTTTAGTTGGAACTGTTTGTTTGCGGGACTGTTTTTTGTCACCAACTCAGGTCCATGATGATTTACTACTGTCATTCCTCACAAATTAGGATTGTTAGGTGTTTTTTCCTAGTTAAATGCAACATATAATGGCAAGTTTTTCTTGTCTTTTGCCTTGTAACCTCTGCAGGATTTGAGCAGGGCTTGGTGTTGTTGCTTGGTACTTGGTGTACTTTTGCTTCTTTGGGCAGTGTTTGTTTTCACTGTCATGTTTTACTTACCCTCTTTGTTCCATTTTAATTTAATGCCATAATTCAGATTTTTTTTCTTGATTTACTTGCTGAGGTGTTCTTTTCTTTTTTGAATGCCTCAGGCTCTGACTAGTAGCCGAGTAGACGGCTAGATTTGCTGTGGTGTTGCTGGTGATCCCTTGAGTTGTAGGGATCTTTCTCTTGCTGTTGTGAGGTAGTTTTCCTATTTTCTTACAGACATATATACTTGTCGGTGGGTTCGTGTCAGTTTGTTGGCGCCCATTGTTAGTTCTACCTTTTGATACTAGATATATTTCTTTTACTACTATCTTTTCTGGAGATAGTCTACTTGCTCTTGGGAAGATTTATGTTAGGTTGCTTGTTATTTTTAAACCTAAAACACTATAATATGTATATCTCATGATCAGCATGTTTTATAAAACTCATACATTACTTTCCAAGTAATGTAAAAAAAAATCATTTTCCTACTTATAATATAACATAAATCTAGAGTCTTGCATAGTATAAGTAGACCTCGGGGGTCACTTATGCACTCTCATAGGATGTCAAAAATAATAAAGTATTTTCCGCTGCGTATAAGTATAGTTTTTTAAACCGTGGACTAGATGATCCACCGAGCAGAGGGATACGGCCCTTAAAATTATATCTGATTTTCTAATCATTAAATTTATGAGATTTTCATAGTCTAGTTAGATGGTGTTCGCCTGAGCGTCGACAGTTATCCCCTGCTCAACGTGACATCACGACGCGTGTTTTTCTCATACTCTGATACTTCTTTAATTTGGAGAAAAATACGGGTTGTGATAGTTGGTATCAGAGGCGAGGTTGCTTGATAATTTGTCGGGCAACCTTTCCTCATAGGTATTAGTTGTTTAGCATCATATCATACACACACCGATATGCCATCAGCACGTCTTGGCTGAAGCATGAACACTACACTCATAGCATAACATAAAGTATACGGGGAATATTATGTAGTATGGGATGCATAATATGCGTCTGTATATGGATCCACCATAGGGGCAACATGTGAGGGTTATGTAGTATGGGATGCATAACCTCACCACATGAATGCGACTAGCACATTTCTTTTTCATTACATGGGAATGTTATGTAGTATGGGATGCATAACATTTTCATGTGTACGCCGCTCATGACATGCATTAGGGCCTTTTTAGAATGCATAGCATAATCATGCATAGCACAACATTGCATAAGCACAACATGCCAAGTTAAAGATTTGCAGGATGACATATGTACACACATGGTTTTTAAATCAGAAAAAGAATATAAAATCATGCATTCTCGATCTAGGCACAAGAGTTAGATGATGGTGGTTAACCATCCTAGGTTAGGCATAACATCATTTTTGTTCAAATAGACTCCCAGAGCAAGTTTAGCAGTTTTAAGATCATATTTATGTATGTATTGTATGTACTTGTAGTTAGTTCCAACTATTGTACCAGGATTTGACTAATGTTGATATGACCATAGGATGGCAAGGCGTCCTTCGACCAGGTCGACTCCCCTATCTGACGGTGAGACTTCTGGAGCGCAGAGTGATGCGGTGATCGAGAGCTTGCGGTTGAGAAACGATTCCTTGACCAGGCAGTTGGTGGAGATGCAGGTCCAGATCCAGTCTCTGGCGGTAGTTGTGGCAGGATAGACTCAGGTAGTGCAAGACCCTGTAGGGGGGTCAGCTGCCCCTCCTCCTCCTGCTACCCTGAGACCTCCAGTGGTGGTGCCAGTAGAGATGGCCTTCATTTCTCAATTTCAGAGACTTAGCCCTCCTACATATGATGGGAAGGCAGATTTCATGATCATAGATGATTGGTTGATCTCCATGGAGGAGATATTCTCGTACTCCGGTGTTGTAGATGATCAAAGAGTGATGATAGCCGCCTATCAGCTAATGGGTTTGGCTAAGAGCTGGTGGCTTAGGAAAAAGGAGAGCTTGGTGGCTGGTTGCTCTTAGGGATTATTCAAGGAGATGCTGTTGAGGAAGTTCTTGCCTTCGGTCGAGCGTGACCGACTTATGAATGACTTCCTTCACCTGAAGCAGAGGCAACTCACGGTTAGTGAGTACGAGATAGAGTTCGGCAAGTTGAGCCGGTTTGCCCCTGGGTTGGTGAGTGTTGAAGCAGATCGAGTCAAGCGGTTCCTTGGTGGCTTGAGGAGCAAGGTTCAGCAGTTAGCTAGTGCTTATGGATCAGTGACTTATACAGGGGTTGTGGAGGCTGCTCTGAAAGTGGAGGCAATTGAGACCGCAAAGAACAGAGACCAGCAAATGAGGAAGGACAAGAGAAAGTATGCTGAAGAGAAGAACCCCCAAGTACTCGATGCTGCTTTGGGAAAGAAGAGCAAGGTAGTGTGTAGCTTCTGTGGCCGGTCAGGCCACCCTGTTGAGAGGTGTTTCAAGAAGGCGGGAGCTCAGAAGAAGGAGCAAGTTCATGTCATTCAAGGTGCTCCTAGGAAGGATGTTCACTATTTTGTGTGCAAGCGACCCGGGCATGATGCTGCCCAGTGCTGGTCCAAGGATAGTGTTTGCTATCAGTGTGGCCAGAAGGGCCATATCAAGACAAGGTGTCCTCAGGTCCAACCTATTTTGCAGGTAGTTCCACGTCAGGCTTTACCTCCGCCTCAGCGTGTGGACAAGGGAAAGGGAAAGCTGAACGTGATCTCTTCCGAGGAGGCTCAGACTTCGACTCAGGTCATCTCAGGTTAGTTATTTTCCTAGCTTGAAAGTTTTATTTGCTAGAATGGTTATAGTTTTGTTTCGATAGTGCCTTAGTTGCTTATATATACTCCTATAGGGAAATTTAAGGTGAAGAACCGCTGGGTGCGTGTTCTGTTTGACTCTGGCGCTACCCATTCATTTGTGGCTAGAGATTTTGTAGAGCGGTATCGGTTGATTCTAGATCAAGTTCGTGATACTTTCCACGTCAAATTCCCCTCTAGTGAATCTGTGTTGTCAGATTTGGGCATTTTGGATTGCCTTATTTTGTTGAGGGACTTTCTTGCAAAGGTAGACTTGAAGATGATTGATCTAGAGGACTTCGATGTTATTCTGGGCATGGACTGTGTTGGGTACATTGGAATAAATGTACCTGATTTGAAGAACCCTCACCCTACTCATTGACATACATCAAAATGTATTTGATGTGATTTGAGTTTAGTTGTGCAGGTTAAGTATTTGCAGGGAAAGCTGAAAAGATTCTAAGTCCATGTGTCGACACCCAGAAGGAAAGTGTCGACACTTAAGAAGACTTGTGTCGACACCCAGAGAAGCAGTGTCGACACTTGGAGTACTTGTGTCGACACCAAGGATGCAAAGTCGACACCAGAAGCAAAGTGTCGAAACATACAGGTTGTGTCGACACTCAATGAAGAAATGTCCAATGAAGCAGTGTCGACACTTAGAAGCAGTGTCGACACCCAGAGGAACTTTGTCGACATCAGAAAGTGTCGACACTTGGAGGCTGTGTCGACACTCAGCAAACTTCAACAGAGTCTAAGTATAAGTGTCGACATAATGAAGAATGTGTCGACACACAGCAGAAGACTCAACACATGAAGAAAGTGTCGACATAATGAAGAATGTGTCGACACATAGCAGAAGACTCAACACATGAAGAAAGTGTCGACACTAGGAGGCTGTGTCGACACTCAGCAAAGTTCAACAAATTCTAAGTACAAGTGTCGACACAAAGGAGATGTGTCGACACTCAGCCAAAGTCTCAACACAAGAAGAATGTGTCGACACAAGGAGCTGTGTCGATACTCAGCAAGTATCAACATAGAAGGCATGTGTCGACACAAAGAAGATGTGTCGACACTGAACAAGTTCAACACAAGAAGATGTGTCGACACAAAGGAGTTGTGTCGACACTTACAAGAAATCAACTAAGTACTGAAGAACAAGGAGTTATGTCGACACACAATATTAGTGTCGACACATGTTGAAGAAGCAGTGTCGAGAAGAAATTTCCACAACACAAGGAGTTGTGTCGACACCTTGAAGGCTAGTGTCGACACTTAGTCTACTTGTGTCGACACTTAGTCTATAAGTGTCGACACTTAAAGACAGACTGTCTCGACACTTTCAGACAGTTACAGATATTTCAAGAAGTGACTGGATGACATGACAGCTATCATTCCCGCCGGTCTACTGCAACTGTCAGAGATGTCAGAAAGTTATTAGGAACCGGATCAGCCGGTCACCACGAAGAAGGCCTATATAAAGGCATATTCTGTCAACAGAAGATGATGATTAACTACAATCAATTGAAGTGATCAGAAGATCTAAGTAGTTGGAGAGAGAGAGCTCCTTCCAAGAAGACAGCTGTTGGAACCAGGCTGTGAAGAAAGTTTCAGACTTAGTTCTGATTCTTAAGTTAGCAGTGATTGAAGATCAGCTGCAGAGAGACTCAACCCTATTGTGTTCTACATTCAAGAAGCTTTGAAGAAAGCCAAGTGAGGTTGATCTCAGCAGAGTTCTTCCAAGAACTTATCAAGAAACCTGTCAACTCTTCTCTCTTAATCTGAGTTGAGGTTATACACTTTGTATTTTTAATTTCTTGTAGGATCCTTAGGGATCTGAGTTGTAAGCCTGAAATTATAAAGACGGAGTGGTAGGGCCTATGTGCCTGAGTGTAGGAGATTCATATCTCTGAGTGTAGGCCTTGTGGCTGAGTGTAGGTCTTTGTGAAGACTGAGTGGTAGGGCTGTTGAGCCTGAGTTGTAGGAGTGGGATCACTCTGAGCTGTAGGAACCTGGTTGGGGTTCTGAGTGTAAGATCTGAGGATCTGAGGAATAGTGGAGGAGTTTGGCCGAATCTAGTACACTACTAGATAGGCGAAGGGGGAAAGTGGATGTACTCAAACCTTGGGGAACCACTATAAAACTGTGTGTACTCTGTGTATGTGATTGATGTTGTGTATGATGTTTATAGTTCTGTGAAATCTGTGATATAATCTGCCTAAAAGTTTAAAAAGATTAAGTCACCTATTCACCCCCCCCCCCCTCTAGGTGATTAGGTACAATTTCTTTCAAGTGGTATCAGAGGGAGGTTACTCAAAAAGGACATAACTATCTGAGTAGATCCTGTTGGCAGATTCAGTGAAATCAAGGACAGATTCAGCATAATCAAGAAAATCAAGACAATGGGTTCAACAGAGAATCATAAAGAACTTGGATCCATGAAGTTGCCAATTTGCAGAAAAGAGATCTTTAGCATCTAGAAAGAAAGGGTTAGGCTATTTATGGAAGCCTCTGACCCTAGAATCTATATCACAGTTAAAGAAGGGTAATATGTGCCAATGAAGGTATCTGTGTTAGATGCAAATCAGGGAACACCAAAAGACTTTTCTGAAATGACCAGGGATGAGATTATTCTGGCCACCATGGACAAAAGGGCCCAGAATATTATAGTAAGTGCAATAGATGATGCTACATTTCAGAACTTGATACACTGTAAAACATCAAAGGAGATGTGGGATACTCTGATAGTGTACATGGAGGGTTCAGAAGAAGTTAGATAAGACAGGAAGTCTTTGTTAAATAAAGAATATGAGAGCTTCAGACAAGGTAGGCCTGATAGTATAACCGAATGCTATAAGAAAATCTATAGGATTGTCAATGAGTTGATGTCCTATGGAAGAGAATTCAGCAATTATGAGCTGAATGATAAGTTTTTGAGGTCCCTAACAAAGGACTGGGACACCAAGATCTATGTCATAAGGGAAATGACCAAGTTAGCAGATATTCCTCCTCGAACATTGTTTGGAAAGCTGTTGTCCTATGAAATGCAGCTAATGGTAAGGAAAGAAGAGGAGAAGACTACCAAAATTGAGCATAAAGAAAGAGCTGTGGCATTCAAGACAGAAGCCACCAAGAAATATAAAAGTAAGTCTCCATCTCCTCCTCCAAAAGTGACTGAGACTGGGTCAGATGATTCAGAAAGCAGGAATACTGAAAGCAGTGAGAGTGATGAGGACTTTGCAGCTTTCACAAGACATTTTCAGAAGTTCCTAAAGAAGAAACAGGCGAGGACTAAGCCATCCACTTCACAGAAGTCATCAAAGAATGACAGGAGAAAGCCCAAGTCAAGCAAAGCAACTTTATCAGAAATTGTATGTTATTGCTGTAACAGACAAGGACATGTTGTTGCTGACTGTCCAGAGAAAAGGAAAGAGTCTACTGATAAGAAGAAGACTCAAATCAAGGGCAAAAAGGAAAGGTCCTTTATTGCTAAGAAGGACAAAAGTCTATCAGACATATCATCTTCAGAAACTGATTCAGAAGCAGAAGCTTACATTGGACTGTTTGCTGAAGAAGAAGAAGATGAGTTCATCCAATTAATGAACTCTATATATGAGCAAGAGGACAATCAGTGCCAAGAACTGATGGCCTTAACTGAAGGTGACAAAATCCAGGATCAGTCTGGAACAAGTCAGGTACAAAATTGTTCTACTAGTTCAATTTCTGGTACTGAGTCAGATTCAGCAACATCAGCATCAAGTGATGCCAGTGGATCTGAATCTAAAGGGGATATTCATCAGTAGATTGATGAATATAGAGTACTGTTGCAAGCTTTCAAGAAAAGCAAATCCTTGGCCAAGAGTCAGGCAAAGGAGATTGCTAGTCTCAAAGAGGCTGCAACTGATTTTGAGAAGTTGATTGATCAAAAACTAAATGAAATAGCCAGACTGAAGAACATAACTGTTATTCAGATGGGGACTATAACATTTAAGAATAATCAAATCAGAAATCTGGAGATTAGTCTTCAGAAGGAGAGAGATATAGTTGCAAGGTTTTCTAAACCAAAATCTATTTTACCTTTGATAGATGAATTTGTACATCAGAAGGGTAAAACTGGATTAGGGTTTACACAACCTGCTAGGACTGTAAAGTCCAAGTCTAAGGGCAAAGCCCCAGTACTCAACAAGCCTGCTGTAGATAGAACAGCTAGGGTTGTACCTAAGCAAAGGTACAATAGATTTGAGTGCTGGTGCTGTGGCAAGATAGGCCACTTTGTCGTAGACTGTTGGCATAATTCTAGTGCCAAGGTGAGTAGCAAACTGCATGTTGGAAGATCTGCAGGTAGCTTTGTTAAGAGGCAAACTAACCAGCACCAAGGACCCAAGAATTCTTTGGGTTCTAAGGTTAACTAATCTGTTTTGCAGGTGAGTCCAAGTGACCATGCCCCAATATGGTACTTAGACAGTGGATGTTCCAGGCACATGACTGGAACTAGGGGATTGCTAAAGGACTACACACCAATCAAGGATGGTCCTAAAGTCACCTTTGGTGGTTCTAAAAAAGGAATCATCAAAGACTTTGGTAACATTTCTAGCAACCTTATAACAATTACTCAAGTGGCTTATGTTAAAGGTTTGAAACATAACCTAATTAGTATAAGTTAACTGAGTGATGTAGGATATGACATCTCATTTGTCAAAGATGGTTGTCATATCAGGAGGTCAAATGATCAAGAGATCATTCTGACTGGTTATAGAAAGAGAAATGTCTATTGCCTAGACATTATGTGTGAGAACAATGTTTCTCATGTGTGTCTTGTAGCTGATGAGAAAGTCTCTCATTGTGTTAAATGGCACAAGAGGCTAGCCCATCTTAACTACAAGACAATTGGTCAACTCTATAGCAAAGAGTTAGTGAGGAATGGTCCTCAGGTTAAGTGTATTAAAGATGGAATATGTTCAGCTTGTCAAAAGGGAAAGCAGACTAGATCCACCTTTAATAGCATTGAGAACAAAGATGCTGTGAGGTGCTTATACCTCTTGCATATGGATCTTTTTGGTCCTATGCCAGTTCACAGCCTAGGTAGGAAGGTCTACACATTTGTGGTTGTAGATGACTACTCAAGGTTTTCCTGGGTGTTCTTCCTTAGACAGAAATCTGAAACACCTAGTATCTTCTATAGTTTTGTCAAACAAATTCAGAATGAGTTAAACAGTACAGTGGTCAAAATAAGAAGTGACCATGGTACTGAATTCCAATCTGATAGTATGACAAAGCTATGTGAAGAGTTTGGGATATTTCAGGAATTTTCTTCACCAAGAACACCTCAGCAAAATGGCATTGCTGAAAGGAAAAATAGAACCTTGATTGAGGCTGGTAGAACCCTATTAAGTGACACATCTCTCCCAGAATATTTCTGGGCTGAGGCAGTAAACACTGCATGCCATGTAATTAATAGGGCTACTATCACCAAGAGCCACAATAAGACCCCCTATGAGATTGTGAAAGGCAGAAAACCAAACCTATCCTATTTCAGGATCTTTGGTTGTAAATGCTATACACTTAACAATGGTAAGTCTTACTTAACCAAGTTTGCTGCCAAATCCCAAGAGGGGATCTTTGTTGGGTACAGTAACAATAGTAAGGCTTATAGGGTCTACAACTTGACTACTCAAGTTGTAGAAGAGTCAGTCCATGTAGTATTTGATGAAGCTAGACTTATTAACAATGAATTGTCTAGAAGTATTTGCAGCTCCACAGGTGTGACTAAGAAGATGGACAAGCTCACTATTAAAGAAGGATCTACTACAAGTCAGCATGTAGATGATAGTGGCTGTTGTCCAGGGGGAGTACTAGATGCACCTGATGCAGAAGAAGACCAAGGAGTGCAGCAAGTTGTAGAAGCTGAAGGAGTTCAACCTGAAGACAGGCTGCCTCCAGCTAATAGACATCTAAGAGATCATCCAGCAAATCAAATTATTGGTGATCTAAGTCAAGGGGTACAAACAAGGAGCAAAAATCTAAGTTCAGTACTCTACTCCAGTTTTCTATCCCAAGTTGAGCCAAAGAAATTTGAAGAAGCCATCCTAGACCCTCATTGGATTGAGGCAATGCAAGAGGAGCTGAATCAGTTCAAGAGATGCAAAGTCTGGGAGCTTGTTCATAAACCAAAAGACCACAACATAATTGGAACCTAGTGGATCCTTAGGAACAAGATGGATGAACATGGAGTGATTATCAAGAACAAAGCAAGACTGGTTGCTAAGGGATATATGCAGGAAGAAGGTATTGACTTTGATCAGACCTTTGCTCCAGTAGCCAGACTGGAAGCCATAAGGATGTTCCTGGCCTATGCAACCTATCAAGGGTTTAAAGTATACCAAATGGATGTTAAGTCAGCCTTTTTGAATGGCAATCTGAAGGAAGAAGTCTATGTGGAACAGCCATCAGGTTTTGTTGATTCAACTCAACCTAATTATGTCTATAGACTTAGGAAGGCTTTGTATGGGTTAAAACAAGCCCCTAGGTCTTGGTATGAAACTCTGTCTAGTTTCCTCATTGAGAATAAGTTCACAAGGTGGAAAATAGACAAGACTCTATTCCTTATGGAATCCAGAGGCAAGATCATACTAGTCCAAATATATGTAGATGACATAATATTTGGGTCTACTGAAAGTAGTCTTTGCAAAAAGTTTGCAAAACTAATGCAAGGACAATTTGAAATGAGCAGTATGGGGGAACTTAAGTTCTTCTTGGGTCTCCAAGTTAGACAGACTGAGAATGGTTTATCCATATGCCATTCTAATTTCACCCTAGAATTAATAAGGAAGTATGGTATGGAATCATCCAGTACCATGAAAACTCCTATGGGGTCAAGTATGTCTCTTAGCAAAGATGATGCAGGGAAACCTGTAGATGAGACTATGTATAGAGGGATAGTTGGCTTCCTATTGTATTTGACTGCAAGTAGACCAGATATCATGTATGCTACATGTGTCTGTACTAGGTACCAAGCTTGCCCTAAAGAGTCTCATTTGACAGCAGTCAAAAGAATTCTAAGATATCTTAAGGGCACTCCTTATCTAGGCCTTTGATACCCTAGGAATGGAGACTTTGAACTGACAGGTTATTCAGATGCAGATTTTGCAGGCTGCAAAGAAGATAGGAAAAGTACAACAGGTACCTGTCAATTCCTAGGTGGAAGACTGATATCATGGAGTAGCAAGAAACAAACAAGTGTGGCTATCTCCGCAGCAGAATCAGAGTATGTGGCTGCAGGAAGTTGTTGTGCTCAAGTTCTATGGATACAACATCAGCTTGAAGATTATGGTATTCAGGTAAGTAGAACACCTCTATTTTGTGATTCTACTAGTGCTATTTCTATTGCAAACAATCCTGTTTCCCATAGTAGGACTAAGCATATAGAAATAAAATACCATTTTCTAAGAGAACATGTAGAAAAAGGAGATATATCCCTAGAGTATGTTAATACAGAAAATCAGCTAGCTGACTTGTATACTAAGCCCTTAGAAGAAACCAAATTCAATAGGTTTAAAATTGAATTAGGTATGATAAACTTAGAATAAGTTTACAAAAATGGCCAAGTAAAATAATGTCGACACACAGAGTTGTCTGTGTCGAGTCAGAGTATTGGTGTCGACACTTCAGAGAAAAGGTGTCGACACGTCTAGGAAGTTGGTGTTGACACTTCAGATAATTAGTGTCGACACATGAAGTGTAGGTGTCGACACATCCAACGTGGTGTCGACACTTAAGATTTACACAGAATTAGACAAGTAAAGTCTCAACTAAGTGTCGAGCTAAGCGGTGTCGACACATAAACAAGTGTCGACACATATATTCTGTCTACTATACTTGTGTCGACACATAGTTGTCGAGACATTATAAGTCTGTGTCGACACTTTTCAACAGTGTCGACACAATTTAAGTTTATTGACGCGCCCTTTCATCTTCGATTCTAGAAAGGTATAAATAGGGTTTCACCATTGTCTGTCGACACGCTCACCAAAGTTTCGCGACCAAACTTGTGTGTCGACACCTCTCTTCTCTCAATTCAAATTTCTTCAAACCCTAATGGCGCCCAAGCTTGAAGAGAATTTAAATGAAGGCTACGAACTTGTGCGGCATGCTTTTGATGACGGGGAACCAGAGATCAAAGGCGTGATAACCCTAATAGAAGAGATAGGGTTAGATTTTCTTGTTTCAGAGCCGACCAAGATATGGAAGAAAGAAGTTCTGGAATTCCTGAATGGAGCTACAATAGATGAATCTGGACTCAAGATAAAGTCTAGAGTTCATGGGGCTAAGGTGAAAGTCTCTCCTAAGAGTCTAAGAAAGGTACTACAACTACCTAGGACTAAGGAAGAAGAAGATGTTTCTGCTTCTAAGACTAGAGAAGCACTAACATGGTGTGGATTGGACTCCAACCTGAAAATAGGTTCTGTTTTCAATCGGAAAGGAATGAACATGCAGGGCAAATTTCTCTCTGAAATTATTGTCAAGGTGATCTTGAGCAAGCCTGGAGGGCATGACAGAGTTTTAGCTCATATGTTTAGTCTAATGACAAGAATTATCTTCACACTACAAACTGATTGGTCTATAGTAGTGTTTGAGAAGATTAAGGAGAGCCTGAAGAAACCCAATTTGGGTAGGATTTTAAGTCTTTACCTAGCTGGTAGTATACCAAAGATAATGACCCAAGCTGCAGGATCCAAAATTAACCACATGAGGAGAATGGATTTGAGGATCCTCTCTAGGTGGGATAGGGTCTTGACCAAGGAAATGCCAACTCCTGAGAAGGTAACACCCCAGAAAAGGAAGAAGAAATCAACCCCTGTGGCTCAAGAATCATCAAGCAGTTCTGAGGAACAAGTAGTGTTCACTCCTGATGAAGAAGACACTGGAAATGCTGAACAATCTCCAGCAAGACAAGAAGTTGCACCAAGGCAGGGGGAGCTACCTCAAGCAAGCCCAATTCACCAGGATTCCATCCAGGGGGAGCCCTTACTTGTGGATGAGCCACCTCCCCTAGAAAGTGAACAAGCTACCCACACTATACTTGAGGTAATCACTGAGATTAATGCATTAGATTTCCATATTGAGGATGATGTTTTGTCTGATTCAATACCCCATGTTAATCAGCAACCTCAAACACATAGCCAACCTCAAGATGTTGTCATGGAGGACACATCTGTTGCTAATCAAGTGGTATCTGATCAAGTGGTTGATGAGATTAGAGATTCTCCACCCCATCCTCAATAAGAATTTACCCTAGAAGAGCTATTCCCAGATCTTCTCCAAACTGACTTTGAGAAAGAAAGTGCTGCTGCTGAGGGGGAGAAGGCCCATGTTGAGGGGGAGCATGTGGATATTGTTGAAGAAACTGCAAGCAAAGAGACTGAGGTGCCAAAAGATGCTGAAGGGCTACAAAGGACTGAGAAGGAGCTACCTCCTTATCTTAAGGACAGAGTGACTATTGATAGCACATCTGCTTCAAGAGATGAAGAGGTTGCAAGAGCCAAGAAGAGAAAATTTCAAGTTTTCAAGAGGAGGAGCCAGACATATAAGAATGCTTTACAAACAATAGCACCACAGCCTGCACCACAGCCAGCCCCATCTGCAGATTATAGTTCTCTGATGGTTGCAATGCAGATAAAAATGGATGAGCAAAGACAGGCTTTGCAATCTTATATGGATGAAGGGCATAAGTCATTACAATTTGATCTTGCACAAGATATTAAGTCCATCAGATTTGAAATGAATCTGAACAAGAAAGAGATGACTGACTGCTTTCATAAGGGAGGAAATGCAGTAGTCTATCTAGCCACTCATCAGGAGAAGATCAAAGCTCAAGTGGATGATATTGCAGTGAAGCAAGGCTATATTCTGGAGAACCAGCTGATGATGAATGATAATTTAACAGCTTCACACAATGCAATAGTCACAGAAATGAAGAATATAGCTACTGATCAGACTACAGTTAATGCTACAGCTAAGGCAGAATTTGATAAAGCATTACAAGAGGGAATCACTGCTGTTACTTCTGCACTTCAGAATTCCCAGAAGTTAATAACTGAAAAACTCCAAAGGTTGAAACCTTTCTTTAAGGATGGAGTAAACTATTTGGATGCACAAATAAGGTTTCAGAAAGATGATCTTAGGGATCACATTGAAAGAGAAGTCATAAAGGGGGAGAGGGTGTTAGTCAAAGCCAGCTCTGATCATGCAAAATGGATTTCAAATTCCATCAGAGCCACCCTTGGATATCCTCCATTGTGTGATGATGACAATATAGCAGAGTCTGGGATTAATCCTGCATATCTTGGAGGTGAGCAAGCTGAAGTAGCTCAAGTGATTTACCCTCCTCCAGACTTTGATATGATACATGCAGATATACAGTCAATGTATAGCCCACCTGAGGGAAAGCAAAATGTCATCATAGAGAAAGTAGTTCAGCCAGTACCAGAGGCTATACTGAAAGAACAAGAGGCTTTGCTGAAGGAACAAGAAGCACAATTTTCTAAGAAGAGATTCAGAGAGCAAGCTGAACTTAGGCCTGACTTTGAACAATGGAGCTCCACCTCCAAGAATATCATTCTGACTGCATGGAAGGCTGCCAAAGACAATATTGTGGACAGAGGCAAATGGTATTCTGATGTGGAGTGGAGGAAGCATGAGAACAGGCAAGAAGCCATTGTGCAATATAGAAGAAAGGCTAAGATAGGAAAGCTACCTCCTACTGCCCAGGAGCCTAGCAAGTACTTTCCTAAGCCTTATCATTACTTTGAAAGGCAGAAGATCAAGGCTGAAGAGCAGAAAAAGAAGGATCTGAAAGGAAAGAAGCCTGCTGCTGCTGAAGATACTGAAGCTCCTGTCCAAGCAAAGATATAGTCTGGAAAGGGCATAGTGATCAAGGAGCCTAAGCAGCAATAGGATAGAATTTATCTTTAGTTTACAGTTGTAATCTTTTGATTTTAAACACTCTGTAAACTTTTGTATAATGAATATGATAAAGTTGTTAGAACAATGTGATGTGTGATAAATCTATTACATTATTGTTCTGAGATATTTCTATATACATGTTTTGTTTAATACATATTTATGTACTTACCCTGTTATATAATCCTATTTTACATCATACTGTAATTTTGTTATGTATGGTGTATATCATTGACTAAGGGTTATGACTTCTCCAAATAGGGGGAGATTGTTGGGTACATTGGAATAAATGTACCTGATTTGAAGAAGCCTCACCCTACTCAATGATATACATCAAAATGTATTTGATGTGATTTGAGTTTAGTTGTGCAGGTTAAGTATTTGCAGGGAAAGCTGAAATGATTCTAAGTCCATGTGTCGACACCCAGAAGGAAAGTGTCGACACTTAAGAAGACTTGTGTCGACACCCAGAGAAGCAGTGTCGACACTTGGAGTACTTGTGTCGACACCAGGGATGCAAAGTCGACACCACAAGCAAAGTGTCGACACATATAGGTTGTGTCGACACTCAATGAAGAAATGTCCAGTGAAGCAGTGTCGACACTTAGAAGCAGTTTCGACACCTAGAGGAACTTTGTCGACATCAGAAAGTGTTGACACTTGGAGGCTGTGTCGACACTCAGCAAACTTCAACAGAGTCTAAGTATAAGTGTCGACATAATGAAGAATGTGTCGACACACAGCAGAAGACTCAACATATGAAGAAAGTGTCGACATAATGAAGAATGTGTCGACACACAGCAGAAGACTCAACACATGAAGAAAGTTTTGACACTAGGAGGCTGTGTCGACACACGGCAAAGTTCAACAAATTCTAAGTACAAGTGTCGACACTCAGCCAAAGTCTCAACACAAGAAGAATGTGTCGACACAAGGAGTTGTGTCGACACTCAGCAAGTATCAACACAGAAGGCATGTGTCGACACCAAGAAGATGTGTCGACACTGAACAAGTTCAACACAAGAAGATGTGTCGACACAAAGGAGTTGTGTCGACACTTACAAGAAATCAACTAAGTACTGAAGAACAAGGAGTTATGTCGACACACAATATTAGTGTCGACACATGTTGAAGAAGCAGTGTCGAGAAGAAATTTCTACAACACAAGGAGTTGTGTCGACACCTTGAAGGCAAGTGTCGACACTTAGTCTACTTATGTCGACACTTAGTCTATAAGTGTCGACACTTAAAGACAGACTGTCTCGACACTTTCAGAAAGTTACAGATATTTCAAGAAGTGACTGGATGACATGACAGCTGTCATTCCAGTCGGTCTACTGCAACTGTCAGAGATGTCAGAAAGTTGTTAGGAACCGGATCAGTCGGTCACCGTGAAGAAGGCCTATATAAAGGCTTATTCTATCAATAGAAGATGATGATTAACTACAATCAATTGAAGTGATCAGAAGATCTAAGTAGTTGGAGAGAGAGAGCTCCTTCCAAGAAGATAGCTGTTGGAACCAGGTTGTGAAGAAAGTTTCAGACTTAGTTCTGATTCTTAACTTAACAGTGATTGAAGATCAGCTGCAGAGAGACTCAACCCTATTGTGTTCTACATTCAAGAAGCTTTGAAGAAAGCCAAGTGAGGTTGATCTCAACAGAGTTCTTCCAAAAACTTATCAAGAAACCTGTCAACTCTTCTCTTAATCTGAGTTGAGGTTATACACTTTGTATTTTTAATTTCTTGTAGGATCCTTATGGATCTGAGTTGTAAGCCTGAAATTATAAAGGCTGAGTGGTAGGGCCTGTGTGCCTGAGTGTAGGAGATTCATATCTCTGAGTGTAGGCCTTGTGGCTGAGTGTAGGTCTTTGTGAAGACTAAGTGGTAGGGATGTTGAGCCTGAGTTGTAGGAGTGGGATCACTCTGAGCTGTAGGAACCTGGTTGGGGTTCTGAGTGTAAGATCTGAGGATCTGAGGAATAGTGGAGGAGTTTGGCTGAATCTAGTACACTACTAGATAGGCGAAGGGGGAAAGTGGATGTACCCAAACCTTGGGGAACCACTATAAAACTGTGTGTACTCTGTGTATGTGATTGATGCTGTGTATGTTGTTTATAGTTCTGTGAAATCTGTGATATAATCTGCCTAAAAGTTTAAAAAGATTAAGTCATCTATTCACCCCCCCCCCCTCTAGGTGATTAGGTACAATTTCTTTCAGACTGGTTGTCTAGGTATGATGCGGTTATTCAGTGCAAAGGGAAGCGCTTGGAATTCATCAAGGACAATGATCAGCCTGGAAGTGTGTATGCTGATCCATGCCAGGATTCTCCTATCATTTCTGCGGTATGTGCTCAGAAGCTGTTTCATTCTGATTGTTTTGCTTGTTTAGTCTCGGTGGTTGGGATTGCTGTCAGTGTGCCGCTCTTGGAGGAGATTCCTATTATACGTGGGTTCTTTGATGTTCTTCCTGATGACCTTCCTAGTCTTCCCCCCGAGCGGGATGTCGAGTTTGTGATTGATTTGGAACCAGGTACGCGTCATATTGCTAAGGCGCCGTATTGGATGGCCCCCCGTGAGTTGGAGGAGTTGCGAGTCCAGTTGGACGAGTTATTGGATAAAGGTTTTATCAGGCCGAGTTCGTCGCCTTGGGGTGCTCTTGTTATATTTGTGAAGAAGAAGGATGGGTCGATGAGGCTGTGCATTGATTATAGGGAGCTGGACGAGGTTACCATTGAAAGTGAAGGTTAGATCTGAAATACTCTAGAGGGGGGGTGAATAGAGTATTGTGGTCTCTTACAAAATCTTTACAACTCTTGCTGTAATCCTAGAAAAATAGGTTAGCAAACAAAGTAATAAGCACAGCAACCTAACAAATCACAGAACACAGCCAAAACAAAAGAAAAGGGGCAACCAGACGACACAAGAAATTATAGTGGTTCCCCAACCTGGGTACATCCACTCTTCTACTACCCTGGTAGGAATCCACGAAGATTTTTGATCAGGTGTCTGACACCAATGAGCTTTTGTTCAGGTGCTCAAAAACTAAAACCTCAAGTCTTTTGGTAGGAGACTTGCAACCAAGAATAATTTTGAAGGGACTTAAAACCCTGTACAGAGGAAGAAAAAGGTGATGTTGTCTTCTCTTTCTCAATAACAACTGAGAAGACTAGTGGATTGATTTCAGCAGATTGCTCCCCCTGAGATCTTGAATGGATCAGGAAATCTGGTGCTCTGCTTCAGGGTGACAGGTCTTCAAAAACTTGATTGCCTTGACCAGAGATTGCTTCAGGAACTTCTTCGACAGATATAGTTATTGTTGTCCTTCTGAAATTGTCCTGTAGGGTTGAAAGAAGATGACTCTTGATATAGATTGTATGTTCTTCTTCTTCTTGATGATGATGTTCTCTGGCTTAGGCTGATTGCAGTGTGTGTAACTTTTGATTTTTGTAAGACTTGTTGAATGTAATGTGTGTGTCAGCAGGACTGCTTAACCTTTTCTTTTTCTTTTCTTCTGAAACTGACTGAAGAACACACTCAAAATATGAATCCTTGAGCAGTAAATGCAGTCGGCCTGGGAAGGAAGCGACAATGAATGAATTCCCTAATTGTCCCGTGGAAAATGGCATGTAATAATCCATGATCAATGCTCGTTCTAACGGTAACATTCCGAGAAGATTGAGCATTATTTACTCAGGAATCATCACCAAGAAAGAGGGACGGAAAACTGGAGAAGACCAAGTCTGGAATCGTTGAACGAAGAACAGAAATCGTCGAGCTGAGTTCACAGTTCATCTATCTGAGCTGATGAGTTCGTCGACCAGACAATAGCAATTAGTCTTCAAGGGAAACTTGTCAATTCTGCTACAATCTTCGTCGAACTGATAATCATCATTCGTCGAACTGACAATCATCATTCGTCGAACAGAGATCCAAATTTTCGACCAAAGAATGATTGTGGACTTAGAATCTGAGAAGTCCCTCGCTGAGAAGAGTTCAAATAGTAGACCAGAAATCGTCGACCAAGGAGTATGGTTCGTTGAGCTGAGATCGACGAACGTCGAACATATTTCCTTGTGCTGAAGATATCTCTAAGTCTTGAGTTTCTCTGGCAATCTGGAGGATGGATGGTCCACAGGATGATGTTCTAAGGACAAACCCTAGACTCTAGGACACAACCAATGACCCTGACTATACAAGGTGGGTCAAAGATATCCTAACTCAGTGAACCTAGCCCAAATCCAAACTAGGGATCCAACAATCTCCCCCTATTTGGGTGAGGTCACTAAGTGAAGACAC
The DNA here is from genome assembly GCA_039583875.1 of Platanthera guangdongensis. Lineage (NCBI taxonomy): Eukaryota > Viridiplantae > Streptophyta > Magnoliopsida > Asparagales > Orchidaceae > Platanthera > Platanthera guangdongensis. Next base: position 150,465,080 of record CM077156.1, on the reverse strand, counting down.
AGACTGAAACAAAACAAAGCAGTAAAAGCATATCTCTGACAGAGAATTTATAACACATATAGCAGATATATAAAAGCTTTGTTCAGAAACATAACCAGAGAGTTGTAAAAGCAAAAATAGGAAAAGAAAGAAAAACTTAGATCATATCTTGCTCTTCTTGAATTGGTCTTTGTCTTTCTCTTTGCTGCTGCTGCTAGCTCCAGGCTTTGAGAATTTGTTCTCTCTGTTTGGGTTAGCTGCCTGAGCTACAGTCATTATCATATCAGTTATACCAAGTATATTCTGAGTGGAGGCTCTGGAATAATAGCCTCAGGATGGAGCTTCATATAGTCATCTACATTGAAAAGTTTGTTTGCTTTGTCAAACCTTTTAAGTTCTTCTTTTTTATATTTTGACATGGTTGAGTATCCTGAGATATCCTTTCCTTCAGCTTTTGCTTTATTAATCAATGAGAGGCCAATCAGTTCCTGGAATCTGTCCATTCTAGCAGTGTTAGCTGTTTCAGGATCCTCAAAAGAAACAGGAGGTGAATATGGTCTTTTGGTACTATCTGCCTTCTGTTCTACAGATACATTTTGCTGTTGCTGCTAAGGTTATTACTGTTGATGTTGTCGCTGCTGTTGATGTTGTTGTTTGCCTGAAGATTGTTGCCTCTGCTGGTAACCTCCTTAAGACTTACTCTGATGCCTTTGGTAGGTTTGTACAGGAGCGGGCTTTGAAATTGAGGAACTGGAAGTACCAGCAGCTGGAGGAGGAGGAGGAGGATGAGGATCTCTTATGTATTTATAAACTGGTGAAGAAGAGTATCTCCTGCTTTTCTTTCTTTCCTTTTGTTGATTATTTGACAACCATATCCAAGCATGCATTCCCTCATAGGGAGTGATGTTATGCAAGATGTAGTAAGGAGTGTCAGCTGTTGGATTGGGCTTAGGAGCAGGAGGAGGAGGAGCCTTTCTCTTCTTTGACCTGACTCTCTTCTAGGCTTCTTCATCTGAGTCTTCATCTTCCTCTTCCTCACCTGAGCTAGACCCTTGAGGATTGGCATACTGAGCATCAATCGCCCTTAGGGTAGCTACAGAGATCTGGGGCTTGGCAAGTTGAACTGGAACTGGAAAACTGATTAAGACTGAGCGCTCTTCTTGAGCTTTATTCTCTTCCTCAAAATCTGCCAGAACAATGCATCCAGGTCAGGCATTGGGGAATCATCCATAACAAAAATAGGGGCAGAAAGCTCTTCTGGGGGGAGAGGGAGCTTGCTCTGGAACAGCAAAACTGTCACTAAGTTGCTTAGCAACCGTAGAACTTATTGGAGAGGTGACAGGAATAATAGCCAAGGATGGCTTAGTAGAAGGGAACTATACATAAATTGTATAAAAAGATCTCAACAAAATGGCCAAATCAACTGTGGGATTCAAATGGAAATCACCAATAGTATTTATCTGCTCTACAACTGACTCATCTAATTCAATGTCAGTATCCATGAAATGAATTAAGTCAATCAAATCCGAATCAAATTATGTCAAAATTGTTGCTTCTGCATCTGAAACTGCTGTAGAAGGAACTGTTGTTGCATCTGAGACTGCTGTAGGAGGAACTACTGTTGCATCTGAAACTGTTGTTATATCTGCTGCTGCTTCATCACAGAGCATCTCCCCCTGCCTGGTTTCAGGAGAACCTGGAGCCAGGCCCGTGAATGAAGAGGGGGCAGCAAAAAGAAGAGATACTTGGGTAGATAAAGAATTGATAGAATTTACAAGAGGTGTAACGGCCTCTGTGATTAGGGATTTGAGGAGGGGAGTGAGCAGGGTTATGATGGAAGATACAGTGGGGGGTCCAAAGATGGAGAAGTAGTTGGTGATGGTAGAGAAGCAGATGAAGTGAGAGGAACAGATGGAGGGGATACAGATGGAATGGCATCTGTCATGGTGGTGTCTGGTGGAGGTGGAGAAGAGGATGGTATATGAAAATGTGGAATGTTAGATAGATGAGGTGGAGGAGGTGATGCTGGAGGAGACATAGCAGGGGATGCATGAGTTGATGGAGAAACACGAATGGGGGAAGTTGGAGGAATTGGAAGACTGGTTGAAGATGGAAGATGGGTTGCTGGAAGAGGTTGTGGAGATGGGATTACCTCTTCCGCAGGGTGGGGAGTGGCCTGCACGACCCTTGTGCTCTCAAAAGCTGGGATGGAAGAGGAGGACGCCATGGATGGCTTAGAGATCGTCCTCTCCCATCTTCCAAACAAAGCGCATGTGAGGCGCTTGCTGGCATTGATGAATATGGTCGGGGAGACCATGAATTCACAAGCTTTTGCTTGACGGAAAATCCCCAGGATCCTTCCAAAGCATACCTCTTTCTCACTATTTTTCTTCTTTATCAAACTAAAGAAGATCTTGCCCCAATCACCGTGACTCTTGTTGACCACCGCGCACATGACAAGGAATTGGTATCTTCTTATGTAATCGTGCGCGGTGTGCTTGCCCATCAACACTTTTCCCACAACATCCGCCAAGAACTGGTAGGCGGTAGAAAGCTGTTTCTTTAACAGCTTGTTAGGGTTACTCCCAGTAAACCCCATCAGATTCAGCATTGAACTATACTCATCAGAATCTATATCCAAATCTTCTTCTCCATTGACCAACTCAAAAATCTCAGAAATAACGGCGGGGGATAAAGAAACAACATTACCCCCGATATGCCCTGTCAAGGTGTTGTCCTCAGAAGCAGAAGAAGTATACACCCATTCTTTAATCTCCGTTGCATGCAGTTTGATTCTCCTGGTCATAAAATCCTTGAGACCCAGCTCTTCTAGAAGTTCCAGAATGTAAAGAAATATAGGATCAGAGTGCTGAAATGAATCAAAGTCCATATCAAAGCTTGTATCGAATTTCATTGCAGCCAGGGCGCACATTGGAACTGCCATTGATTACCTGCAAGAGAGACAAACAGTGATCAAGTGCAACAGGAATTGAAAGCGCAGGATGGAGGTCGAAGAAAACCTAGATATTGGGTTTTCCTGAATATGAATTGACAAACTCCGTTCCACGAAAATGAAAACAGTTCTCCAAACTGAGGTCGACGAAATAAATTATAGATAAATAATTCGTCGATCTCATCCAGAAGAAACGAAAATAGTTCGTCGAACTCCGTTTGACGAAATATCTTCTGAAGCAAAGTTCGCCGATCTCCAGTCGACGAAAATTATTTCCACACAGAGAATTCGTCGATCTCCGTTCGATGAGCATCTCTCAAACTTTCCCTAATTCGTCGAACTCTGTTCGACGAACTCTGGAGAATTCGTCGAGTGCAGACAGAAACTATTTTAACTCTTCTCCATTGATCATTCCCAGTTGATTTATAAAGAATAGATGATTTTTCTCATCCAAGGGTTTGGTGAAAATGTCTGCTCTCTATAAATCAGTAGGAATATGGATTAGATTAATTTTCTTTTTCTCTACACTATCTCTAATGAAATGATGTCTTATATCAATATGTTTAGTCCTACTAAGGTGAACTGGATTCTGTGCTATGGCTATAGCACTAGTGTTATCACAAAATAATGTTGAATTATTTATGTTGACACCATAGTCTTGGAGTTGGTTTTGTATCCATAACATTTGTGAACAGCAGCTGTCAGCAGCCATATATTCTGCTTCTGCAGTTGATGTAGACACAGATGTTTACTTTTTACAAACCCAAGAGACAAGTCTCATACCCAGGAACTGGCAAGTTCCAGAGGTACTTTTCCTCTCCACTCTACATCCAGCATAGTCAGCATCTGAGTATCCAGTTAACTCAAACTCTGACTTCACAGGATACCAGAGTCCTAGATTAGGACAACTTTTTATATATCTCAAAATTCTTTTTAAGAAAATAAGGTGAGATTCTTTGGGGTTCACTTGGAACCTAGCACAAAGGCATATGGCAAACATGATATCAGGCCTGCTAGCTGTTAGGTATAATAAGGATCCAACAATTCCCTTATAGAGCTTCTGATCTACAGGTTTCCCTGCTGCATCAGAATCCACAACAGCATTGGTAGCCATAGGTGTTTTCATTCCTAAATCATCACCCATCCCAAACTTCTTAATAAGCTCTTTAGCATACTTAGCTTTGGAGAGGAAGATACCATCAGGGAGCTGCTTCACTTGGAGACCAAGGAAGTAGGAAAGCTCACCCATGCTACTCATCTCAAATTTGGAATGCATGAGGTCAGCAAACCTCTTGCATAATTTGGGATCAGTAGACCCAAAGATGATGTCATCCACATAGATTTGTACTAACAATATTTGGTCCTTATGACGTCTAGTGAAAAGGGTTTTATCTATGGTTCCTCTTGTAAATTTATGCTCTAAAAGAAAGCTTACTAAGGTCTCATACCAAGCTCTTGGAGTTTGCTTTAAACCATAGAGAGCTTTATACAATTTAAACACAAAAGAGGGTTGAGTTAGAGAGATAAAACCTGGAGGTTGTTCCACATAAACCTCTTCTTGAAGCACTCCATTCAAAAATGCACTCTTGACATCCATTTGGAAAACTTTGAAACTCCTGTGAGCTGCATAGGCAAGGAATATTCTTATGGCCTCTAACCTTGCAACAGGGGCAAAGGTTTGGTCATAGTCAATTCCTTTCTCTTGCCTATAGCCCTGAGCAACAAGCCTAGCCTTGTTTCTCACAATGTTTCCTTGAGCATCCAGCTTGTTTTTGTAGACCCATTTGGTTCCAATAACTGGGTAGTTATGTGGTCTTGGAACCAAATCTCAAACTCTACATCTCTCAAACTGATTCAGTTCCTCTTGCATTGCAATGATCCAGTGGGGATCTTGCTCAGCTTCATGGATGGAGACAGGTTCAATCTGAGAGAGAAAACAGGCATGCATCAAGTCTTGGTTGAGTTGATGCCTTGTATGTACACCTGCTGAAATGTCTCCAATCACTTGAGATCTGGGGTGATCTCTAAGTGTGACAAGATCAGTGGGTGGAGTTTGTTCAGCAACAGCTTCTATAATTAATTTCTCTTGAGGAATGTTATTAGCTGTTGAAGGAAGTTCAGCTACTTCCACTTGATTTTCTTCTTCACTGTCTTCAGCAACCTGTGGAGAAGGATGGGTTGACACCTCTTGGGTAAGGTTTAGTCCATCCATAGACTCACACAGTTGTGGAACCTGCAAAGAGCTTTTGGTAGAAATCTCTTTCTCCTTATAAGACATGTTAGCTTCATCAAAAGATACATAGACTGACTCTTCAAATTTAAAAGGATTTATTAAAAACCCTATAGGCCTTGCTTACTTGGGAGTATCCTAGAAAAATCCCTTCTTCAGCTTTAGCCTCAAACTTTCTAATGTATCTTTTATTATTTGTGTGAATATAACATATACAACCAAAAACTTTAAAATATGTGATTTTAGGTTTCTTTTCTTTAATCAATTCAGAGGGAGTCTTATTTTTCAGCTTATGTATGAGGCTTCTATTTAGGACATAGTTAGCAGTGTTTACAGCTTCTGCCCAAAAGGATAGAGGCATGTAAGCATTTGCCAATAATGTACATGTAGCTTCAATCAGTGTCCTATTTTTCCTTTCAGCTACCCCATTTTGTTGGAGAGTTCTAGGGGCTGAGAAGCACTGTCTGATACCTTCCTTCTCACAGAACTCATACATAAGAAGAGACTCAAACTCTGTGTCATGATCACTTCTGATTAATGCAATATGAGTAGAGAACTCAATCTGTATGGTCCTGAGAAAATCTGTAAGAACTTTGAATGTATCTGACTTAGTTCTCATAAAGTCCACCCAACTGAATCTGGAGAAGTCATCAACAATTAATAAAGTGTAAGACTTCCCTCCGAGGCTTTATACTGCAATGGGTCCAAATAGGTCCACATGAAGTAAATACAAAATCCTAGGTGAATCACTCTTATTAATATATTTGAAACTAGTTTTAGTTTGCTTGCCTAATTGACAAGCCCTGCATAGGTTTTCCTTCTTGTAGGGAACAGAAGGTAAGCCTCTAACAAGGTTGTCTTTAGATAACCTAGCTATATTTTTAAGGTTTACATGACCTAATCTTTTATGCCACAACTCATTTTGGTTACTAGTGATATTGAGTAAACAAACATCAGTTTTGGCAGAAATAAAGTCTACTAGATATATGTTACCTTGTCTAGTTCCAATTAGAACAGTTTTGTTTTCATTATTAATAATAGAACAGGAGGTTGAGTTAAAGTGTACCTGATAACCTTCATCACATAATTGGCTTATGGATATTAGGTTATGTTTGAGTCGTCTTACATATGTTACTCTCTTGAAGGTAACTGTTCCAATCTTTACTACTCCATATCCTTCAGACTGGCCACTATTTGAGTCACCAAAGATCACCTTTGGTCCTAGCTTGGACTTGTAATTAGATAGATTGTCCTTGCTGCCTGTCATACGCTTGGAGCAACCACTATCCAAGTACCAGGTCTGACTCACCCTTGGACAGCTCTTCACCGGTAATGAAAAACAAAAATTAATTGTACCTGACCCAGGTTACCTGGGGTCCTTTATTTTGTTGAAATGAAAAGCTGGATATAACCCAATCAGCTACTGGAGTGAATGGTTTATTAGCTGGCTTAGAATTTCTGTAAGAGAAATGATTTATGTTTGGTCCTTCTGGGTTCGACGAGTTTCTGTAAGTTCGTCGACCAGAGTTCGACGAATAGGGCTGAGATTGTTAAATTTTCTCAACGTGGTCAACAAGATAGCCCAAACGCCAAATTAATATCTTTGGAACTACCCAGTTCGCACGTTGAACCAGCGGAAACCAAGGACTAGAGGTACAAAGGTAAATCACAACAAACAATGGAAGCACAAGCAGGTCTATTATTCATTCACTTCTTTACAATGCGAGGCATACGTAGCGAGACATGATTTCGCTAGTATAATAGCTGAAAAACAGAAACACCAAAAAATAAGCCGGGCGGACAGCACCCGAGTCCGCCGAGACCGCGAGGTCGCCGAGGTCGCCGAAGCCGCCCGAACTATGCTGCAATCCGCCGAACACCACAGAGTCCGCCGAAGCCGCGAGGCCGCGCGGACACAGCGTTATTCGCCTCCTGCTGAACCCGAACTGAGGAACACCCCTACCCGCCTGAAGCCGGCGGACAGGTTATTGAAGCTGGCAAAGTTGAAACAGAACTGACAAGCCGCAGAGCGACCTCCTGCTGAGTCCGCAGAGACCGCACACTTCCAAGCACTTGACCGAAGTCACAGCCAAACTCCTGGCTCCTTGTAGTTATCCGCGCGACCTGCACACAGCAAACCGTCAGCCTGAAACAATCCGTGCGGACTGGCAAACACAGACCGCAGCACTTCGCACACCCCAACTTACTGTTCACTCAAGTTCCTGTAGATGTGCCAGGGGGATCCTATTTATAGGCCGGGTGAGGAGTGTGGTCATCGCCCAAGAGATAGCGACACAGCCCCAGCCCGCGCGAATACAAACCACCGTCCGCTGAGTCCGCGAGGACTTAGCCGGTCACCAAGGAAAACCGCCAGGAGCAAGGCAACCATTGACGAACCCACTCCAGTCCGCCTAAGCTAAGCGGACAAGGCATCAGCCCGCAAGGCTCCAACCGCTTCAGGACAGCAAACCCCCTTCAATGGCTGTCCGCACCAACCCGAGGCAGTCCGCAAGACACACGCCTCAATCCGCCACAAGTCCACGACCAAAGGCAGCTAAATACAGACCGCCCGGTCACAGCGGACTCGGCGGATACGGCGGACACACTGAACTCGGCACCAAGTGTGACCAAGCCCAAAACCATAAGGGGCTAATGCGAGCTTGGCGGACGCAAAACTCCAGTCCGCCAAAACACCACAGCGCAGACCGCCACAGTTCGCGAGCTCCTCGCACTCCTGCCCTATCACAGCGGTCTAATCCCGGACTCCAAAACCAGGCCGCCACAACGATCTCCACAGCAACTCGCCTGCTGTGCCACCAGAGCTCGACAAGGCCTCAGCCAAGCTTTAAGCTTAGTCCACAACAGCCAATACCGCGGACACATCAGTCTGCAAGCTTCCCGCGGACAAGAGCCAACCCGCCTTTCAGCACAAGCTTGCACCCGCGACCACTGAGCAAAGCACCAGTCCGCAAGCCTCTCTATCCGTAGATACCAGGCCGCACCAAACCGCGGACTCCATGCAACAACCCGCTCAGAAAACAGCCGGCTTCCACCAGACTTTTCACCAGGCTGCAAACCTCAGTCCGCCCAGTCCGCCCAGTCCGCCAAGACTGTCCGCCACAGGCCGCGCGGCCTGTCCCGTCACCCACTTCCACTTCACAAATTTCAACACTCCCCCTTGAAGTGAGAAGTGGTGACCAAGCCCAGCAAGCTGCGCAAGCGTTCAAAGGGCCCCTTCGACAGTGGCTTTGTGAAGATGTCAGCAAGATTATCTTCACTCCGAACATGCCCGACCAGCAGAGACCCCTCCAACACCTTCTCCCTGATGAAGTGGTGATCAATCTCTATATGCTTGGTCCTGGCGTGACACACTGGATTGTTTACCAGTTTGAGAGCACTCTCATTGTCACCCCGGAGTAAAGTAGGCCCTTGCACTTCTTCATGAACATCCTCTATAAGCCTCCTCAACCAAACGGCTTCCCGAGCAGTCAAGGCCGAAGCCTTATACTCCGCCTCCGTGGTTGAAACCGACACTGAGTCCTGCTTCTTGCTACACCACGAGATGCTAGCTGATCCGCAAGTGAACACATAACCTGAAGTAGACCTTCGATCATCCGAATCACCGCCATAGTCAGCATCCGTGTACCCGAGCAACGCAACCTCCGTGTCCCTTCTATAGAGGAGTCCCATGTCAGAAGAAGCCTTGACATACTTCAGAATTCCCTTCGCCGCCACTAGATGAGATTGCCTTGGTTCAGCCATATATCGACTTACTCGGCCAACAGCATAAGCGATATCCGGCCTTGTAATCGTCAGATAAATCAAGCTCCCAACAAGAGCCCTGAACACCAAGGGATCAAGAAGAACCCTTCCCTCATCTCGTCGAAGGTTTAGCCCAGATTCCAGTGGAGTAGAGCACTTCTTCCCTTCGCCCATGCCAAACCGCTTCACAATGCGATCAGCATACCCTTTCTGGCTAATGAGAACCCCGCACTCCTTCCTCTCCACTTCCAGACCAAGAAAGTGATGCAACTCTCCCAAGTCTTTCATCTCGAAGCGTATAGCAAGCTCTGCCCTGAGCCTTGCTACTTCCTCCTCCGAGTTCCCTATGATGATCATGTCATCCACATACAGCAGGACCAAGACTCGTAGCTCTCCCTTCTTCTTGACGAACAAGCTTGAATCCGAGTTAGAAGCCAGGTATCCACAGAATTGCAAGTACTCTGCAATCATCCCATACCACGCTCGAGGAGCTTGCTTCAACCCATAGAGAGCCTTCCTGAGTTTGCAGACATAGTCTGGATGCTTCTCAGAGACAAAACCAAGCGGCTGATCCATGAAGATGTCCTTGTCAATCTCTCCGTAACGAAAGGCATTCTTCACATCGAGTTGCCACAACCTCCATCCCTTGCTAGCAGCCAAGGCGATCACCACTCTTATAGAAGTCATCTTCGCAACTGCACTGAATGTCTCCTCATAGTCTTCTCCATACTGCTGCGAGAATCCTCTAGCGACCAGGCGAGCCTTGAACCGATCAATGCTCCCATCAGCCTTCTTCTTCAACTTATACACCCACTTGCAAGTAACCGGAGTAACGCCATCAACCTTGGGCACAAGGTCCCAGGTTTCATTCTTCTTCAGAGCATCAATCTCTTCCTTCATGGCATCATCCCACTCCTTCACTCCAGTGGCCTCGTTGAAGTTTGCAGGCTCTCGCTCATCCAGAGGACCTGCAAAGAAGCAGGAGACAAAGCTCACTGCATTCCCATCACAGTACCGAGCCGGTGGCTTAACCACCCTCTTCGATCTCCGAAGACATGGCTCCTTGCTCACTGCTTCCGTTGCTTCTTCAGGCTCCACTCCTACCTGGGGCAAGCATTGAGCAGTGCTCCCCCTGCTTCCTGAGCCAGAAGGCTCAGCCTCGGAGTTCGAAGCAATAGGAGCTACTGGTGAAACAGCAAGCTCCTCTTCCAAGCCTTCATCAGCTTCCATCGGTGCTTCATCATCCTTGCTACTTCCGGTTAGCTCCACCGAGCCACCTCCATATGACGTCAGCTCGTCGAAGACAACGTCTCTTGACACCACGAACTTCTTTGTCACAGGGTCCATGCACTTCCATCCCTTCTTCCGCTCATCATAGCCAACAAAGACAAGTTTCCTTGCCTTCGCATCCAGCTTTGTCCGTGAAGCATCCGGGACATGCACGTAGCAAGTTGAACCGAACACCCTAAGGTGTTCAACACTCGGCTTCTCCTTCAGCAACAGCTCAATAGGAGTCTTCATGTTGATAGGGCTGAGTGGCATCCGGTTGATAACATAAGCAGCACAAGACATTCCCTCCGCCCAAAAGGACCTTGGGATATCTTTCGCATGAAGCCAGCATTTGCAGGTCTCCGTCAGATGACGGATCTTCTGCTCCGCTACCCCATTTTGTTGTGGAGTGTGAGCACAAGTAAGCTCCCGTTGGATCCCGTGCTTCCTGCAGAAGTTAGAAAACTCGGAAGAGACAAACTCCCCCCCCCCCATTATTAGTTCTAAACTTCTTAACCCGCAAGCCAAGCCGACCTTCTACCAACTCCTTGAACTCCACGAACAACCGGAAGGCTTCCGACTTCTCCTTTAAGAAGTACACCCAAGTATACCTTGAGTAGTCATCAACCAAGACAAGCATGTATTTGCTTCCACCAAGACTGGCAGTAACAGTCGGTCCCATCAGGTCGCCATGAATACACTCCAATGGTTTCTTGCTCCTTGTTTGTGATTTATCAAACGGAAGGCGATGTGCCTTACCGTATTGACAGCCCGCACAAACATGCCCATCACCAAAGGAGGACAACTTCGGCAACCCCCTCACCAGACTTCTACTTGCCATTGCCTTTAGCTTGTCCATGCCAGCATGCCCCAGCCTCTCATGCCAGATAGCCGCACTATCATTGGCCCTCATTCTATCAACATAAGCACTGGTGGAAAGAACATACAAGCTCTTTACCCTTCTCCCAACATGAGCAACATCAGCCTTCACCGCTGATACGTTGCGAAGGAACCTCACGTCTGTTGGCCCAAACAGAACGTGATACCCAGCGTCCACCGCATTGGTCACCGAGAAGAGGTTCTTCTTCATGCCCGGTACGTGATACACACTCCTTAACGTAAGTGGCCCCTGATCACTACCCAATGACACAACCCCCTCTTTCTCTACTGCATAAACAGTATTATCAGCAGTGATAATAGCTTCATTACCTGAGTAAGCCTGCATGGAGGTGAACTTCGATTTGTCTCCGGTGAGGTGATGACCACACCCGGAGTCCACGATCCACTCGCCGTTGAAGTCCTCAGTAGACAAGGCCCGGACACAAGTGCCCGTCAAGAAAGCTCCGCCCCATTCTGCTTCTTCACTTCTCGAACAAGCTTCCTCCTTTCCCGCAGCATGCCCAGGCTGCAGTTTGACCTTGCAGTCCCGCTTGAAGTGCCCACGCTGATGACACCGGTAGCACTTCAGATTCTTCTTCCAGTCCTTAGGAGCATTGCTCCTCTCCGGCGGATATGAAGTTGAAGTCTCCTTCTCAACAGCGGCCTGCACCTTCTTCTTCTTCCCTTCCCATCCTTTCTTCTTTCCTGAGAAGAGAGCTTCGCTACCTTCCTGATTCAGGTTCACTCCAGCCATCTGCCTTGCTAAGCTCTCCTGCGAGGCAAGCAGATTCTCCAGCTCCAGCAACGACGGCTGAGTAGCCCACCCTTGAACAGATGTGACAAAGGCCACATACTCCTTCCGCAAGCCGCGGATAATGTGCCTTTTCATCTTTGCCTCAGAGATAGGCTCATCAGGATCCAGTGCCGACAGCTCAGCACACAAGCTCTTCATCTTTAAGAAGTACCTGGAAATGGAAAGGTCTCCCTGAGTTGCCCTGGCCAACTCATTCTCCAGGAACTGAAGTCGCGCCACATTCTTCCTATTGAACAACTCATCAATGGTTGTCCAAATATCAGCAGCCGACTCACATCCAATGATGTGATCAAACAGTTCTGGAGACACAGCTCTCTTCAGCACGAACTCTGCCTTAGCATTTGTTCTTCTCCAGAGCCTCACCTGCTCAGCAGTACCGAAAGCAACAGTGACTTCCTGCCTGTCATCTCCACCAACGACATCCCACAGCTCCTCGCCAAGAAGATAACTCTTCATGCACGACTTCCACTTCTTGAAGTTAGTCGGCGTTAAGAGTTCAATGCCCAGACCTCTTGCTAAACTCCCTTCCATTGCAACACCTGTTGGCAACCTTTCAGCAGCTCCGAGCAACAATACAGGTTGATCACCACTCAATCACAGAGTAACAACACTGGCTGACTTCCGCTCACGCAACTGAACCTCAGCAACCTCGCTTTGATACCATGTTAAATTTTCTCAACGTGGTCAGCAAGATAGCCCAAACGCCAAATTAATATCTTCGGAACTACCCAGTTCGCACGTTGAACCAGCGGAAACCAAGGACTAGAGGTACAAAGGTAAATCACAACAAACAATGGAAGCAAAAGCAGGTCTATTATTCATTCACTTCTTTACAATGCGAGGCATACATAGCGAGACATGATTTCTCTAGTATAACAGCTGAAAAACAGAAACACCAAAAAACAAGCCGGGCGAACAGCACCCGAGTCCGCCGAGACCGCGAGGTCGCCGAGGTCGCCGAAGCCGCCCGAACTATGCTGCAATCCGCCGAACACCACGGAGTCCGCCGAAGCCGCGAGGCTGCGCGGACACACCGTTATTCGCCTCCTGCTGAACCCGAACTGAGGAACACCCCTACCCGCCTGAAGCCGGCGGACAGGTTATTGAAGCTGGCAAAGTTGAAACAGAACTGACAAGCCGCAGAGCGACCTCCTGCTGAGTCCGCAGAGACCGCACACTTCCAAGCACTTGACCGAAGTCACAGCCAAACTCCTGGCTCCTTGTAGTTATCCGCGCGACCTGCACACAGCAAACCGTCAGCCTGAAACAATCCATGCGGACTGGCAAACACAGACCGCAGCACTTCGCACACCCCAACTTACTATTCACTCAAGTTCCTGTAGATGTGCTAGGGGGGTCCTATTTATAGGCCGGGTGAGGAGTGTGGTCACCGCCTAAGAGATAGCGACACCGCCCCAGCCCGCGCGAATACAAACCACCGTCCGCTGAGTCCGTGAGGACTTAGCCGGTCACCAAGGAAAACCGCCAGGAGCAAGGCAACCATTGACGAACCCACTCCAGTCCGCCTAAGCTAAGCGGACAAGGCATCAGCCCGCAAGGCTCCAACCGCTTCAGGACAGCAAACCCCCTTCAATGGCTGTCCGCACCAACCCGAGGCAGTCCGCAAGACACACACCTCAATCCGCCACAAGTCCACGACCAAAGGCAGCTAAAGACAGACCTCCCGGTCACAGCGGACTCGGCGGATACGGCGGACACACTGAACTCGGCACCAAGTGTGACCAAGCCCAAAACCATAAGGGGCTAATGCGAGCTTGGCGGACGCAAAACTCCAGTCCGCCAAAACACTACAGCGCAGACCGCCACAGTTCGCGAGCTCCTCGCACTCCTGCCCTATCACAGCGGTCTAATCCCGAACTCCAAAACCAGGCCGCCACAACGATCTCCACAGCAACTCGCCTGCTGTGCAACCAGAGCTCGACAAGGCCTCAGCCAAGCTCTAAGCTTAGTCCGCAATAGCCAATACCGCGGACACATCAGTCCGCAAGCTTCCCGCGGACAAGAGCCAACCCGCCTTTCAGCACAAGCTTGCACCCGCGACCACTGAGCAAAGCACCAGTCCGCAAGCCTCTCTATCCGCAGATACCAGGCCGCACCAAACCGCAGACTCCATGCAACAACCCGCTCAGAACACAGCCGGCTTCCACCAGACTTTTCACCAGGCCGCAAACCTCAGTCCGCCCAGTCCGCCCAGTCCGCCAAGGCTGTCCGCCACATGCCGCGCGGCCTGTCCCGTCACCCACTTCCACTTCACAAATTTCAACAGAGATTGTCGATCTCTGCTCAGAGAATGACAATAGTCATTTTCTGCGCCCCATGTTCGTCGACCTCTGCTCGATGAACCATAAAGAGTTCGTCGATCGCAGTTAGACGAATTGTTATTACTGAAGTTTGCGTTCAGCATTTGTCGATCTAGGTTCGACGAACGGGCCACATTTCGTCGATCTGAGTTCGACGAATGCTGCCGAATCTTGTTTTTATTAGCTGTTTTCTGATTTTTATTGCTCTTGTCTATGGGTTTTGGATTATTTTTAGACAATGATTTGTTTATTATCTTCTCTTTTCCCTTGGCAGAAACAAATTTAATGGGTGTCGCAAGGATATTTTTCTTAATTATGGGGGGCAAACCTGATGATGCGCCCAAGCTCAGCTTGCCATTTAATCTGGCATTTACTGTGCTTGTTATGTCCATCAGCTTGAGACTTCTTCCATTGAGAGATTGCTCAAGTTGTTTATCCTCACATAAATCAGATTTTAATTTAATTATCTGCTCATTTGATGGGATTAGTTGATCTTTTAGTTTAAGATTTTCTGAGTTAACAGATTCAAAGTTTCCTAGTTTTTCTCTAAGGGTTTTTATTACTTTCTCTGAACTAATTAAATCTAAACACATAATCTTGAATTCAATTTTAAATGAATCAGAATTATAATCAAAACTTGAAAGAACCTGATCTGCCTCTGACTCTGAGGCTGCCTCATCTTCAGATTCACCTTCTGATCCTGAACTGCTCCTGGCGGCATCAATTGTCATAAGACAAACCTCCTTGTTTCTTGTTTCTTCCTCTTGTTCACTTAAGCTGGAGGAGGATGATTCTTCTTCAGTATCACTCCATGTTTCAGCAACAAAGCCTTTATCTCTCTTTTTGTACTTGCTGGAGGAGGGTCTGCTGTTGTGTTTTCTCCTGGAGTCTTTTTCTCTACTTTTCTCCTTCTTCTGGCTTTCTGGACATTCAGAGATGTAATGCCCATGTTTTCTACATCCAAAGCACACAACCTCCTTGGTTGGTGTCTTGTCATATTTGGGCTTATCATCCTGCGTGGATGATTTTCTTTTGAAGTCCTTTCTAGCCATCTTATAAAATCTTTTCGCAAAGAGACTCATTAGTTCTTCATTGGATGTTGAGGTCTCACTTTCCTCTGATGCCTTGAAAGATATACTGTGATCTTTTCTCACTGAAGTTGTTGATTTCTGTTCAGCTGCTTCTCTTGATTTAATCAACTGCTCATAAGATTTTAGTTTGCCTAGCAGATATTCTGTTGATATCTCATTTAGGCTTCTGGCTTCTTTGATAGGCCAGATTCTTGAGTCCTAAGAGCTAGGGAAGCACATCAAGATTTTGTCATTCACCTCTGTAAGGGTGATATCTTTATCCAAGGTTTTAAGCTCATTTATGATTGATCTCAACCTATTGTACATTTCAACAACTGACACAGCCTCATCCTTCGTAAAATTCTCATACAGGGATATAAGATTTGATCTCCTGTCTTTCCTTTCATCAGCTGAGCCAGCTACCATTTGGTTGAGGGAGTCCCAAATGCACTTGGCTGAGGTGCACTCAGCCACCTTCTAAAATATATCATCTGACATAGTCTGAGCTAATATGTTCAATGCTTTTGCATCTGCAATTTTGGCTTTCCTCTAGGCTTCAGTCCACTCAGGTGGTGGCACTGCTGTTGTGCTTGAAGATGTTGCAGAAAATGTGAAGACTTTGGGGGGACCTGTCAAAATAGAATTGTAGATATCTTCATCAATAGAGTTCATATACAATTTGATTCTTGCCTTCCAGATGGCAAATCTGTTAAGATTGCATGCTGGAGGTCCGATGCTTGCATAATCTTTATTTTCAGCCATTCTGTGAAGAAATAAATCTAATAACAGAAACAAAACAATCAGATCTAATAAGAGGGATCTTTATGGTTCAGGTGTTAGCCTGTGCAACCAATAATAACCAACCTCCCTCTAATACAGATTGAAAGTGAAGGTTAGATCTGAAATACTCTAGAGGGGGGGGGTGAATAGAGTATTGTGGTCTCTTAGAAAATCTTTAGAACTCTTGCTGTAATCCTAGAAAAATAGGTTAGCAAACAATGTAATAAGCACAACAACCTAATAAATCATAGAACACAGCCAAAACAAAAAGAAAGGGGCAACCAGACGACACAAGAAATTATAGTGATTCCCCAACCTGGGTACATCCACTCTTCTACCACCCTGGTAGAAATCCACTCACATTTTTGATCAGGTTCCTGACACCAATGAGCTTTTGTTCAGGTGCTCAAAAACCAAAACCTCAAGTCTTTTGGTAGGAGACTTGCAACCAGGAATAATTTTGAAGGGACTTAAAACCCTGTACATATGAAGAAAAAGGTGATGGTGTCTTCTCTTTCTCAATAACAACTGAAAAGACTAGTGGATTGATTTCAGCAAATTGCTCCCCCTGAGATCTTGAATGGATCAGGAAATCTGGAGATCTGCTTCAGGGTGACAGTCTTAAAAAACTTGATTGCCTTGACCAGAGATTGCTTCAGGAACTTCTTCGACAGATATAGTTATTGTTGTCCTTCTGAAGTTGTCATGTAGGGTTGAAAGAAGAAGACTCTGGATAGAGATTGTATGTTCTTCTTCTTCTTGATGATGATGTTCTCTGGCCTAGGCTGATAGCAGTGTGTGTAACTTTTGATTTCTGTAAGACTTATTGAATGTAATGTGTGTGTCAGCAGGACTGCTTAATCTTTTCTTTTTCTTTTCTTCTAAAACTGACTGAAGAACACACTCGAAATATGAATCCTTGAGCAGTAAATACAGTCGGCCTGGGAAGGAAGCGACAATGAATGAATTCCCTAACTGTCCCGTGGAAAAACGGCATGTAATAATCCATGATCAATGCTCGTTCTAACGGTAACATTCCGAGAATATTGAGCATTAATTACTCAGGAATCATTGCCAAGAAAGAGGGACGGAAAACTGGAGAAGACCAAGTCTGGAATCGTTGAACGAAGAACAGAAATCATCGAGCTGAGTTCACAGTTCGTCGAGCTGAGCTGATGAGTTCGTCGATCAGATAATAGCAATTAGTCTTCAAGGGAAACTTGTCAATTCTGCTACAATCTTCGTCGAACTGACAATCATCATTTGTCGAACTGACAATCATCATTCGTCGAACAGAGATCCAAATTCGTCGACCGAAGAATGATTGTAGACTTAGAATCTGAGAAGTCTCTGGCTGAGAAGAGTTCAAATAGTACACCAGAAATCGTCGACCAAGGAGTATGGTTCGTTGAGTTGAGATCGACGAATGTCGAACATATTTCCTTGCGCTGAAGATAACTCTAAGTCTTGAGTTTCTCTGGCAATCTGGAGGATGGCTGGTCCACAGGATGATGTTCTAAGGACAAACCCTAGACTTTAGGACACAACCAATGACCCTGATTATACAAGGTGGGTCAAAGACATCCTAACTCAGTGAACCTAGCCCAAATCCAAACTAGGGATCCAACAACCATAAAGAACAGGTACCCTCTGTCGAGGATCGATGATTTATTTGATCAGCTGCGTGGTAGCACGGTGTTTTCCAAGATCGATCTTCGTTCAGGCTATCATCAGCTCAGTATCCGTGAGTCGGACATTCCACGGACTGCTTTCAGGTCGAGGCATGGGCATTTTGAATTCCTGGTTATGTCGTTTGGTTTGACCAACGTGCCATCAGCATTCATGGACATGATGAACCGGGTGTTCAAGGACTTCCTAGACAAGTTCGTTGTGGTATTCATTGATGATGTGTTGATCTACTCTCGCAGTGCTGAGGAGCATGAGCAGCATCTGCGATTGGTTCTGTCTGCTTTGAGAGACCATCAGTTATTCGCCAAGCTGAGTAAATGTGAATTCTGGTTGTCCCAGGTTTCCTTCCCGGGTCATGTGGGGAACAAAGACGGCATTTCAGTTGACCCAGAAAAGATTTCTGTAGTGATGGATTGGCATAGGTCGAGCACACCCAAGGAGATTAGGAGCTTCTTGGGGTTGGCCGGCTATTATAGAAGGTTTGTGGAGGGATTTTCTACCTTGGCAGCCCCCTTCACTAAGCTGACTCAGAAGAATACGGCGTTCATTTGGAACGAGAAATTCAAGGAGGCTTTTCTGGAGCTGAAGAGCAGGTTGTGTTCTGCCCCTATTTTGACATTGCCTACGGAGGGTAAGGACTATGATGTATATGTGGATGCAAGAAGGGAAGGCGATTGCGTATTTGTCGAGGCAATTGAAGACTCATGAGAAGAACTATCCCACGCATGATCTTGAGTTCGCATCAGTGATCTTTGCCCTGAAGCTGTGGAGACATTTACTTTATGGTGCTCAGTGCAAGATCTACACCGATCATAAAAGCCTAAAGTATGTCTTCACCCAGAAGGAGTTAAATTTGCGCTTTTGGCGATGGCTAGAGTATGTGGTCGATTATGATGTGGATATACAGTATCATCCGAGCAAGGAAAATATGGTGGTCGATGCCCTGAGACGGAAGACGGGGAAGATCTTTAATCTCACTGCCGATCGTTTAGTGGAAGAGTTCCTCCTGATGGATATTTCCATGGGACGCTGTGACATGCAGAGCAGTTTGGCAGTGGTAGAGCCGTCTTGGATTGCACTCACCAGGTTGCACCAGAAGGATGATTCGGATCTTCTGCACTTATACCTCAGGACTAAGAGAGGGGAGTTGTCGGATTTCTCTATTGATGATGCGGGTACTTTGAAGTACCGCGGCAGGTTTTGCATCCCAGCTGTTGGAGACATTAGGGGTATGATTTGCAGAGAGGCTCATGGATCCAGTGTTGCATACCATCCAAGATCTACAAAGATGTATCATGAATTGAAGCAGATTACCTGGTGGTATGGGATGAAGGGTGATATAGTCTGATTTGTTGTTGAGTGCTATACTTGCAAGCGTGTGAAGGCCGATCATGGAAGGCCTGGTGGCAAGTTGACTCTATTGGAGATCCCTACTTGGAAGTGGGAAAGTATTTCTATGGACTTCATTACGGGCTTGCCGAGATCTCCTAGAGGTTTTGATTCTGTTTGGGTTATAGTGGATAGACTGACGAAGTGTGCTCACTTTGTGTCATACAAGATTGACTATCCGATGAAAAAGATAGTGGAGCTGTATTTGAATGAGGTCATCAGATTGCACGGTGTGCCAGTTAGCATCATTTTGGATCGGGACTCCCGTTTTACATCTCGCTTCTGGAGGAGTCTGCAAGAGTGTTTGGGTACAGATTTGAGGTATTCTACAGCTTACCACCTGCAAACCAATGGTCAGACCGACCGAGTGAACCAGATAGTTGAGGATATGATCAGGTGCTACATCTTGGACCACGGAGGAGCGTGGGATGAGCGTTTGCGGCTTATGGAATTCACATACAATAACAGTTACCAGGCGAGCTTGCAAATGGCTCCGTTTGAAGCCTTGTATGGGAGGCGCTGCAGAACTCCCTTGTTTTGGACCGAGGTCGATGAGAGGCCTGTGTTGGGTCCGGATGCGCTCGAGGAAATGGAAACTGCTATGAAGCTTATTCAAGAAAAGCTTCGTATTGCTCAGGAGAGATATGAGAAGAACGCCAACCGGCGTAGGTCTGACTTGGAGTTTTCGGTAGGGGACCTTGTGTTTCTTAAGGTTTCCCCGATGGTTGGTGTTAAGAGGTTCGGTAAGAACCGGAAATTGGACCCGCGGTATGTGGGCCCGTTTAAGATTGTTGAACGGATTGGCATGTCAGCATATAGATTGGATTTGCCAGCAAATTTCCCAGGTACTCATAATGTGTTTCATGTAAGCCAATTGCGGAAGTGTGTGCGAAGCAGTGGGCAAGTCTTGGATGTTGTGCCCCAGTTGGAGCCTAATCTTTCATATATTGATGTGCCGGTCCGCATCTTGGATACTCAAGATCGAGTGCTGCGGACGAAGTCTATCCCGATGGTGAAAGTTCTGTGAAAGAATCAGGATTTGGAAAGCGCGACTTGGGAGCTAGAGTCGGCTATGAGGGAGGCTCACCCTCATCTGTTCCCTTAATTTGGTTGGTACGTTTCCTTTCTAGTACTCTTGTTTGTTATCTTCCTTCTATAGTAGAAGTAATGTATATAAAGTTTCGGGACGAAACTTTATTTTAGGGGGAGTGACTGTAACGCCCCCGATTTTTCTGCGATTATTTAATTCTCGTTGGGCGTTACGTTGACGCATTTCCGGCATGTGCCATTTGTTAGAGCGTGGTCTTAGCTCTCTAGATTCCTTGTGTGGTTGTTAGTAGCCTTTTTGGCAAGATTACCTAGCAAGCCGGGTCTGTTTTGGTGACCGGTGAGGCCTCTTGGGGGATGCTTGTGTTTTGGCTTCGGGTAGTGATAACCCGAGTTTTGATCGTCGAAAGTTGATTTCGACTTCGCTATTGCGTTCATAGCGTGGGTAATTAGCTACGGTGTGAATTTCGTCGAAATCCGAGGTGGTTCAGATTTTGCGTCGTTTTGTGGTATTAATAATAATGATGCAAATAATTAATTAATAAAGGTTTGAACGAATCAGTGGCTTTTAGGTGGCAGTTTAGGCCTAATAGGCGTGTCCCTGCATAAATATATATAGTCTCAAGACAAAAAACGAGTCTTTTCATCGTCTCCTTCCCGTAAGAGTAACCACTGCCTGTTCGAGAGGAAGAAAACTACCACCCCTGCTACCCTTCAGACGTCGATTCTGGGAGCGTTAGTGGACGGAATTCGATTCCAAAAGTGGATTTGGAGTGCTGTCGCCTAGACCTTCATTCCTACGGTAAGAAATTCAATTTTCGTGGTGTTTCTAGGGGACTCTGAATTTTTAGCTTGATCCTTTTCCGCCATTAAAACCTCAGATCCTGTTTAGGTGCTATTGCGGCTGGAGCCGAGAGAGAGAGGAAGGGTTGTGCAAGATATATCGCCGGTATTTGAAGCAAGTGGTGCTCCTACCCTTGCCAAGTTTTCTTCTCCTTTTCATGGTTATATTTGCTATAATTTTTCCCTGTTTCCCAAGATTAATATTTTACTCTATTTTTCTGTCAAAAGCATGTGAATCATTAACCATTATGGCTCTTTATGTTTCTGTTTGCATTCTCTCAAGTTCTGAAACTCAAATCTTCGGCTGGAGTACTGTAGTCTTGTTTGTATTTATCAAATTGTTCCCTGATAATCATTCAAAGTGTTCCCTGTTAAAACCTCTATTTGGGTAGTATCTATCCTTTCAACCCTAGAATTTAATAGCAGTGAGATATCATACTTATATTAGTGGTAATAGGTTTGAATTAGGCTAAGAAGTTTGGTCGGTAATGAAGTTGGATGTACAAGAATGTTGTATGCTCGCTGCAGCCAGTTCGACGAAGATCGTCGACCTGAGTTCGACGATAATCGTCGAACTGAGATCAACGATCTCTGGTTGTTTGAGATCGGCGAAGATCGTCGACCTGAGTTCGACGATAATCGTCAAACTGAGATAGACGATCTCTGGTTGCTTGAGATCGACGAAGATCGTCGACCTGAGTTCGACGATGATCGTCGAACTGAGATCAACGATCTCTGTTTGCCTGAGTTCGACGAGGATCGTCGAACTGAGTTCGACGATTTTCTATGGCCTGCATTTAACGCAAAATCGTCGAACGAAATTCGATAATTTCCTCTGGCCTGCGTTTATCAGAAAATCGTCGAACGGAGTTCGATGATTTCCCGTATCCTGTGATTCGACGAAAAATGTCGAGCTGCGTTCGACGATTTCCCTGAGTTCGACGGTTTATTTTCTCGCGCTCGACGAAAATCGTCGAGCTACGTTCGACGATTCCTGTAGGCTGAGTCTTTTTTTTCTTTTCAGTTACCTTTTTCCCGAGTGATTACCTCCTAGGGGGGATGTCTTGTCGGCCTTTCGTTCTTCCTTTGTTTTGAGGGCTGAATCGTGGGTTATGACAGGTAGTGGTATTTTGACGCTCTAAAGGAGCGGGATGTTTGTGTGCGAGTCTTGTCCGCCACTTTTTAGTCCCAGGTACGGGCTGGGCATTGCTGTGGCCGCCACCCTTTTTATCCCAGGCACGGGCTGGGTTTGTGGTGGTTTTGTGCTGACAGTGAAATTTTATTTTTAGTTGGAACTGTTTGTTTGGGGGACTGTTTTTGGTCACTAACTCAGGTCCATGATGATTTACTACTGTCATTACTCACAAATTAGGATTGTTAGGTGTTTCTTCCTGGTTAAATGCAACATATAGTGGCAAGTTTTCCTTTTCTTTTGCCTTGTAGCCTCTGCAGGATTTGAGCAGGGCTTGGTGTTGTTGCTTGGTACTTTGTGTACTTTTGCTTCTTTGGGCAGTGTTTGTTTTCACTATCATGTTTTACTAACCCTCTTTTTTCCATTTTAATTTAATGCCCTAATTCATATTATTTCTTGATTTACTTGCTGAGGTGTTCTTTTCTTTTTTGGATGCCTCAGGTTCTGACTAGTAGCCGAGTAGACGGCTAGATTTGCTGTGGTGTTGCTGGTGATCCCTTGAGTTGTAGGGATCTTTCTCTTGATGTGTTGAGGTAATTTTTCTGTTTTCTTACGGACATACATACTTGCCGGTGGGTTCGTGTCAGTTTGTTGGCGCCCACTGGTAGTTTTACCTTTTGATACTAGATATGTTTCTTTTACTGCTACCTTTTCTAGAGATAGTCTACTTGCTCTTGGGAAAATTTATGTTAGGTTGCTTGTTATTTTTAAACCTAAAAACACTATAATATGTATATCTCATGATCAGCATGTTTTATAAAACACATACATTACTTTCCAAGTAACATAAAAAAAATCATTTTCCTACTTATAATATAACATAAATCTAGAGTCTTGCATAGTATAAGTAGACCTCGGGGGTCACTTATGCACTCTCATAGGATGTCAAAAATAAATAAAGTATTTTCCGCTGCGTATAAGTATAGTTTTTTAAACCGTGGACTAGATGATCCACTAAGCCGAGGGATACGGCCCTTAAAATTATATCTGATTTTGTAATCATTAAACTTATGAGATTTTCATAGTCTAGTTAGATGGTGTTCGCCTGAGGGTCAACAGTTATCCCCTGCTCGACGTGGCATCACGACGCGTGTTTTTCTCATACTCTGATACTTCTTGAATTCGGAGAAAAATGCGGGTTGTGACAGTTGATTTTTGAGTTGACTTGGTCAAGCATGATGAGTGGGATGACCCCACTTGAAGGTAATGACCCCAATGGAACTACCCAACTTTTGTTGGGTCAAGGTGATGCTCTACTTGGGCTATGTGGGCCTATAGGTATAGGTTTGACCAACTTTGGGCTAAGGTTGACTTTGGTCAACTAGGGTCAAAGGGTTGACCTAATTACATGCCCTAGGGTCCACTTAGATTATTTTAGGGTTAAGGGCAATGTGGTGGGGTTATGATGTGGCTAGGGCTTCTATTTAGTCTAGTTTGACCTAGTTTGGCTTGGGCCCTATAGTGGGCCCCACATGGCTACAACCCACTACCTAGGATCAAACCTAGCTAATTTCCCTAACACCCACCTCATGCCCAACCCAATCTAAGTTAAGGGGTTTAGAAGTAACATGGGATGTTACACCAAGTAGCCCCACCATCCCCTAGGACACACCACATTTATCCTACTTATGACGGTTTAGGATGTCCACAAATTTTTAGAGATTGGCTTAAGGGGATAGAAATCTATTTTGATTGCCACATATGGGACGACCACCAAAAGATTAACATCGCCCGAGAGCGGTTTGTAGGTCAAGCCCGTGTGTTCTGGTTAAATGAAGAGCGTCGTGTTGGTACCTATTAATATGCCTGGTCGCACATGCATAGCTTACTTGCGGATCAATTTGACCTCGACTACCTTCGTACTAATAACACTACAATCGTTAGTAAAAATAGTTATGGCATTAGATCCCCACCTGACCATAGGAGTAACATTTTCCATCAGGATATACCCTTTCCCAGGTTGGTAGAGTTACCCATAGCATACCTGCACCCACCTATGGAGGAAAGGAAAAGGTGAGGTCCCCTATCCCTAGTTCTGTACAAGTGACTGCTAAGACTGCCATGAGCCCGCGGGGTGAGAGTAGTCCTATCTGTAGGGGCAGACAGACGATTATGACATGTGAGTCTAGTGGCGTATCTGATCTTGGTTCTATTGTGCGTCCTATTATGAATACGCCCGTAGTCCCTTTTGAGTCTCCCCCTGAGTTGCCTGATCTAATCATTGACTCTCTTGAAGAGTCTGAGGCAGTGTCTAGGACTGAGCCCGCCATTGAGGGCGAGGATGATTTGACCGATTATTTTAGTGATGATGAGGAGCTTGTATATCCTAGTAATTTGGAAGATGATGTATGTGATGAGGATATTCCGATCTGTGAGAGTATCCAGTTGCCAATTACTTTCCCTACTAGTGTTGTGTCTGTTCATCCTAGTATTGAGTACCCTCTCCAGGATACGATCCCCAACGCATTAGAGCCTATGATTACACCCACTGAGACTTCATCTGACTTACTTGAGGAGCCTGTGAGTGAGGATTTCTCTATTGTCATTGATGGCCCTGACTTAATGGATGTCCCGACTGAGTGGGAAGACTCACCTTATGAGAGATGGTTATATTTGGATGATTTTAGCGTTGCGAACCTGAACGATAGTTATTTGATGTTACCACCATTGTTTGAAGCTCAATCTGAATTACAATTTTAGTCGGGTTCGATTTTGCCCATTTCTGAGACCGTTACTGAATCTGAATTGAATGACTTGTGTAGTGTGTTGGAAGAAATTGCAAGCGAGAAAGTGGTATTTTTGGATGATTCTTTGGTATTACCCCTGGCTGAGAGTTCATTGATATTATCACCGATACAAGAAATTAATTCTAATTTGGATTTTATTCCGGGTTTGATTTCACCGACCCTTCCTCCTATTTTTGTGCCCACACTAGTTAGCATTTTAGGATGTGAAATCGGTAGTCCTAGACTGAGTTGTTGTGACACGCCCACTCTATTAGTTCCAACAGGTGTTGTCTCAGCGCGTAGATCTTAGTAAGTTGAGTGCGCTATTTTTTGGTCTGTTCACCGCACCACATAGATCTGACTACGGGTCACATTTTACTATTCCTTTCTCTGTGTGTCCGGCTACAGTTCTATCCTCATCTGTTTCTGTTTCTTTGGTTATTGTGACTCTTGAGGTGGTGTCTCCTTCACATAGTTATATACCACACCCGGTCGCATACATTTATGCACCTCCTTTTGATGACCCTCATTCCCACCCGTTAGTGACGACGGTTAGGCCCCATGAGTTCTATCGCTCGTAGATCTTTTCACACACTAGAGCGTCCAACTCTATTATTTATGATGAGGGTTCCCCTTGGCATATATTCATGCCAAGCGTGAAAATGTTGAATATAAATTTAGAACTGTAAATTTGAGCCAATGAAAGTCATCTTTGATTATAAGGCTCTTGTGCCCCCTGACTTAACCCCTTTATCCTCTGTATTTGGGTTGAGTCACGTAGCACATAGGTTCACACCTCACGATAGTAATATATTTAGGCGCACTTTTAAAAAATTACTCAATCAAGTTGCGTCTTATTATTATTCGCATGCTAGTTGCTCGCTGAATGAGATCGTGCACGGATATAAAGCGCATGTGCCTTTGACTTAATTTCGTTACCACTGTCTTATAAGACAAGTCAACTCGCACAAGTTTATGCCTCTTATGTTCATAAATTATATAAGCACATTAGTGAAGCGCTAACCATACAAATGATATTTTATCAATTTCATGCTAGCTTACATAAAAGAGCGTCTCACTATATTGTTGGCAATTTAGTTTTGGTGCATCTTGTCCGTGAACGGATGCCTTCGGGCACTATAGAAAGTTGGCGAGTTGGCATGCTGGACCTTTTTCGAATATTAAAGAAATTAGGAGAATACACATATCATTTGAAGTTTTCAACTGATTGGGGTATTACCCCTATTTTTAATGTTTCTGATTTAACGCCATATGTTTCTCCACCACTTGAATTATGTGTCTGTCTGTTTGGGTCCACTATGTTTTCTTATGGTTTGGGTAGTGAGCTTGTACCTAGATCGCTCTCTTCTTCAGTCTTCACTGGAGGTACGTTGGTTGTTGGTGTAGAAACTTGTTTTCCTTTATTGCCTAATGTTTTCCAAAGTTCACCAAGACTACATTTTTGCATGACAGGATACTCCAGGTTGAAGTACTCTCCTCTACATGTGGTGATGTTTGACACTACTTGATTTGATGGCATGATCGACCGGCCTCCGATGACTCTTGGTTTCTTGGATCAGAGGTGACTCTTTTGGATGTTGCTCTCCCGTGCTGGTGGAATCAGACCAACTCATCGGTGATGAGTACTTTTGAGCGGGGGAGGATTGATGGAGATGACTGCCCTCAACATGTAGAAGACAGTGGCGGCATGCTTATGGAATAACTTTATCCGCCTCCAAATAAAGGCTTGCAGCGGCGTGATGACCATGTGGAGCGTCGTCGTGATGACCATGTGGAGCGTTGCCATAATATCCGCCCTCGGCGCAAACCAATTTATTAATAATTATTAATAAATTATTAATAATTATTAAATCGCTTTTTATGTTTTATTTGCAATGTTTATTTAATTTTCATGTAATGCTTAAAATCATGATTATGTTTTATTTTTTTCTATTTGGGCTGCATGTAGCCAACTATCATGATGTAAGCATATATATAGGCATGTATTGTTTCATAATGAGTAGAGAATAAATACAAGAAAACCCTAAAATTTCAAGAGTGAAATTTCCCCCCTCTTTCCCCTTGGCAACTTTCGGCCTCACCTCTCTTCCCCCTCTCTTGGTCGCCGGCCAACCTTCTCCCTCCCTGATCAAGTTCGGCCCTCCCCCTCTCTCCTCTTTCTCCCTCAACCTAGCCGCCACCCACTCCCCTCAACCAAGCCGCCACCCTCAACCTAGTCACCACCTTGTCCCTCATCAAAACCACCAACCTCCAAGCCATCTCCTCCCAAAACCCGAGCACCACTCTTCACCTCCAATAGCCGACCTCTTCTCTTACCAACCAAATATCTCGGCCAAGGCGCGAAGTGACGAAGGCGACAAGTTCCTCTCCATCCGGTGTGACTCCGGCGGAGCCGTTGAAGGGCGATGCAAGTAGAGAAAAACCTGAATCATAAATTCCAGTTGGGTAACGAAATATTTCTACTCTATGTGTTTGCCTCTAGTTAATTCTTGTGGTGGGCTTCTTGTCGTTAGGATTTGATAGCATTGAAATTTCGTGGATTCCTTTCATTTGATTTTGTTGAACATCTTAATTTATTTAAGTTCGAGAGGTTTGGTGAACCTCCGTTTTCTTTTGTTGTGAGAGATCTATCGTTTTCTGAATCATTATTTTTGGTATATCTCTTTTGGTACAACCTTCGCTCGATCAGATGGGGTTGGTCCTTTTAGCTAGAAATAATATTGGCATATTGCCTCTATTCGATGCTAATCGGTTTGGCTACCCGTATGCTAGCATATAATTGATAGAATTAATTAATGTGGTGCTGTGTAGAATGATTGTGCGAGTATTGGATTGGATCGAAGAGAGGTATACGTGCTAGTCCGTAGATTTAATTCGTCGTCAACATGTGAGCCTGCATCACCGGTCTCGGTGTTAACACACTAGCAGCAGTAAAGATGCTATGACCAAAATGCGAAACCCAAAACAAAGAAACCACACAAATAAGTCACAAACAACGCGACCAGAAAGAAATGGAGGGAAGAAGTCGTAAGAAGTGAGAGAAAAAGAAACCGCACGATTACAACAAAACAAACCGCAAACAAGAAGAAGCAAACAATAGGAGCAAAGGACCAATTTTTCTCTGATACCAATTGAAAAATGAGAGAGAAAATGGATAAGATGTAAATAAACCACAAATTTTATTGCTCCGAAAAGATAATCATTACATAGGTATGCCCCCTTATTTATAGAAAATGGGGGAGGAGTGAAAAAACAATACACGATGTGGGACTAAACTTAAGTCGGGCGGCCTGTGTGGTTTGACATATACAAACTGCACACTACACAAAATACAACTATATATCCGGCGTCCACTAGAGAAGACCGCCATTATCTACGGAAGACCGCCAAACTAGCAGCCAGACCGCACCTGCGGGATACCATCAAACCGAAGCTGCTATAAGTAACCTAACCGCATACTGCGGGTTGCTAGCAGACCACAGTTGCGGCTATCCATCAGTCCACTGCTGCGGATTCAAGTAGACTGCTACAGCTTACACCTAAACCACAGTTGTGACCTCCTGCCAAACCGATGTAGCTAAACTCCAAATCACTGTTGCTGCTTCACCAGACTGTTGTGGCTTATATTTAGACCATTGTTGTGACCTCCTGCCAGACTGTTGCAGCTTACTACCGAGGCACTACTGCAGCCTCAAACCAGCCCATTGGAGAACCAACCCAATATCCCATTGTGCCAAACCGCCAGAAGGATGACTGGACAAACCGCGGAGGCTAGTTCGGCTAACCTCCCGAACTGAGTTGCAACAAATAGAAAAGGCGGATTTCAGAATGAAGATATCAACTTTCGGGATACAGCTGGACTTCATCTTCTTCCTCGGTCATTGTTGTAGAGCCTGAAGGAGAAGTTCATTATTCTGATATGAGAGTTTAACTAGTTAGCTGTTGTAATTAATATCCTCAATAGCAAGATCAGAGATATTCTCTGAGGAAGTAGAAGCAGCCAATGCCTGAGCCAAGCTACAGCTGATCTGAAAGCCATTAAGAGATAGTTGTTCAGAGCAACACATTCAACATCAAGATCAGAGAAATTCTCTGAGTAAACTGAAGCAGCAGGTTGTTGCCCTAGCTACAGCAACTGGAAGATAATCAAAGTTAGTTGTTGTGATCTCCACCATCAACAATAGTTCAGAGTAAATACATGAGAGAGAAGGTGCAGCAATGGATAACCTTAGTTGCAGCCACTTCACAGTTCTAGCTATACAATTCTGAAGAACATTTTCTGGAGGCTGTGAAGAAGAAGTTAGGACTGAGCTTTTGGTATAGTCTAGGAAGGAAAGAAGAAGCAGAGCAGGGTTCTGCAGGTTACTTCCAGCACAAGCATCTGCTTATTGAAGATCTTCTCTTATTGCTGTGAAGAAGATAGGGCTGAGTATTTCTCAGTTCAGGAACCAGTAGGCTCAGGGAATAAATTCTTCGAGTCAAAGTTGGGTTGAGTTTATCTCAGTCTAGGAAGGTTGGCACGGAGAAATTTCTCATGTCAAATCAACTCAACAACTCACTTCCATTCTGTAGGATCCTTTTGGATTTGAGTTGTATGGTAGTTTTGCCTGAGGTAGGATCCAGCTGTGGATCTGAGGTAGGGCTATTTAGCCTAAGATAGGATCCAATTGTGGATCTGAGATAGGGATTTGGCCTGAGAGTAGGATCTAGTTTGGATCTGAGGTAGGGCTTTTGAGCCTGAAATAGGAGAGTCATTCTCTCTGAGTTGTAGGACACTTGTGTCGGAGTTGTAGGATCCTTTGGATCTAAGTTAGGGCTTTTGTGCCTGAGTTATAGGAGAGTCATTCTATCTGAGGTAGGGCTGTCCTCCCAGCCTGAGTTGTAGGGTCTTTGGGCCTGAGGTAGGTGATCTTTGGATCACTGAGTTATATGTACTTGTGCCTGAGATGTAAGTCTTGTAGGAGACTGAGTGGTACTGCAGGATTGTTTTATAAGCTCTTAGGAGCCGAGATTAGAGAAGAGCCTTATCTAACAAGCTATTAGAAAGGTGGGAGGGAAAGTGGATGTACCCATAATCTGGGGAACCACTATAAATTTTGTGTGTGCTTCTTGTGTTGTTTCTTTATTACAGGTTGTGTGTGTGTCTTTAAAGTAGAAAATTACTAACTCACAAAGCAGTTAAAGAAAGAAAATTAAAGATAGTCATAAGAGACTAAGAAACCTATTCACCCCCCCCCCCCCACCTCCCCCCCCCCCCCTCTAGGTGATTTAGCTATCCTTGAAATTAAAGACTTTCAAGTGGTATTAGAGGGAGATTGCTCAAAAAGGACTTAATAGTCTGAGTGATCTCCAAGGATAGCTAAAAGGTTTATACTTATGGGTTCAGGAGTGAACCATAAGGTGTGGAGCTCAATAGAGCTTCAAGTCTACAGCAAGGAGAACTGTGTGAAAGAGCAACTAGATCTGATATACTCTAGAGGGGGGTGAATAGAGTATATGGTGCTTTGAAACTTTTTACAACAATTGTTGTAATATATGTGAGCAGGGAAGCAATAATAAACTTAATCACAGCACTAAGTTAAGCAAAAACTAAGCACAGAAAAATCAAGACCAGAAACAAAAATGAAAGCAAGAAAAACCAGAAGACACAAGGAAATATAGTGGTTCCCCAAACTTGGGTACATCCACTCTTCTACCACCCTAGGTAGGAATCCACTGCAGGATGAGTTGATCAGGTGTCCTGGGCACCAATGAGCTTTTGATAAGGTGCTCAAAAACCAAAGCAGATTTTTTGATCAGGTGTCTTGCCACCAATGAGCTTTTGACAAGGTGCTCAAAAACCAAGCTCAAACTTTTGAAGGGAGTTTGAGAAACCCTTTACAGAGTGGGGGTGAGAGAATGATGGAAGTCTTCTCTTTCTCAAACAACTGAGAAGACTATGTGGATTGATGTCAAAGCTCCCCCTGAATCCTTGAAATCTTCAGGAAGAAAAGCTTTGCTGAGGGTGATAGGCCTTCAAAGGTTGAACTCCAGCAATAGATGATTTCAGCAAATAGCTGAAATGTTGAATGTCTAGAGTCTGGAAGTATGTAGGCCTTGAACACTTTGAAAACTACAGAGATCTGAAGATTTGAGAAGGCTTGATCTCCTTGGATGAGTGTTCTTCAGAATTCTTTGTGATAGAAGATTTTTTGAATGTATCTCTGTAATCTGTATTGTGTGTGCTCTTCTTGTTGTTCTTAGAGATTCAAAAAACATTCTGTTTTTTATTCTCTGGTCCAGAATAGAATATCAATTTCTGTCAAGTATAGCCGTTGGCTTGCATTAATTGCATCCTTAATTGCATAATCTCTTCTGGAGGAAAGTGCACAGATACATTCATTGAAAAATCCCTTGAAACTTGGTCCAGAATTGAATGATAACGGCTAGGAAATCTCTGAATTAATTGCAGAATAACTCTTAACTGATTTGAATTTGAATTAAGAAATATCCTGGAAGTTGTCTGAAATCGTCGAACTGAGCTCTGCTATCGTAGAGCTGAGCTCAGCGATCTGGAAACATACAGCAGCAAAATATCGTCGATCTGAGCTCAAAGATCGTCGAGCTGAGCTCAGAGATAAAGATCCAAAGCAGAGTCAAAAGTCGTCGACCTGAGCTCACTGATCGTCGAATGGAGTTCGACGATATAATGATGTTGAGCTCAGCGATCGTCGAATGGAGTTCGACGATCTTGTCGAAGTTGAGCTAGACGATCGTCGATCGGAGTTCGACGAATCGTCGTGCTGAGCTCGACGATATGACTTAGTCTCCAGACTGAGAATCCTGGTCTTCAGGGCAGCTTCCAAACCTAGACTTCTAACCCTTAGACTCAATTCTAATTGACCTATTTAGCTATACAGAAGGTCAAGCAAAGATTCCTAGAGACATAGTGATCCTGACCCAAATTAGTAATAGGGTGTTCCAACAATCTCCCCCTATTTGGGTTAGGATTACTATTTACAGGCTTTGGAAAAACTTTAAATAACAACATACAATCAGAAACACAAAAAAGCAACAGCTAGACATAGCAGAAACACAGAAATATATATCATCCAGATAATCAGAAATTGCAGAGATTGTCATCTTACAACATCATTTCTTCTCTTTGCCCTTAACCATTTTAATTTCTCTGTTAGGATTTAGGGCTTCTTTGTTGGATCTGGTGTCATCTGCTGCACCCAAATAAGTTTGCTTTTTAGGCCTGGGGACCACTGCTTCAGGATGTAATTCCATGTATCTGTCAGCATCAAAGAATTTACTGGAAGCATATCTCTCTAATTCTTTTTGTCTTTGCTCAGATATTGTAGAAATGTTGGAAGAATCTAATCCTTGATCTCTGGCCTTTTTAATTTATTCCAGTGCAGCTAATTCCTTTAACCTTGCAGTCCAAGCAGCTGGATTATTTTTAGGGTCCTCAAAAGGTACAGGTGGCTCATACCTATTGGAAGGATTGTCTTGAGTAGGCCTGGCAGACACAGTCTCTTTTAGCTTGTAGGGGAAAGGACCAGAAGTTGTATCAGAAGAACTATGTCCTCCCCTAGAATATGGGTGCTGCCTGGAGTACCCTTTGGAATAAACTTGAATATCTCTTTGAGTTCCTCTATATCCTCCTCTCCTAGAATGTGAACCCCTGGATTGGATTTCCCTTTGGTAAGATCTGGCATGAGGTTGATAGGGAGCCTGACTTCTGGCTGGGGGTTGACTTGCAAAGCTTCCACCTGCACCTGCATCAGGAGGAGGTGGTGGAGGAGGATGAGAGTGCTGGAATTGGGATGAACCCTTCTCATATTTTCTCTTTTTCTTCATAGCTTTCAGCTGATTTTTAAAATATTGCATCCAGTGCTCAGTAATTTGGCAGTTATGAAGGATATAGTATGGAATGTCATTGTTATCTTTAACTTTAGCAGGAGGTACCCTTTTCATAGCCTTGCTCCTTTCCTTCCTTTTCCTGGCAATGGTAGCAGAAGAATCATCAGAGTCTGTTTTAAATTCATCAGATTCAGAACTCTGGTCCTCATAGAGAGCATCTATTTTCTTCATCAAATCCTTCTTTAGCTGAACAGAAGCAGATGAGGCAGAAGCTGAAACAGCAGCAGCAGTAGGTGTTGAGATGGTAACAGCAGGGACAGCAGCAGATGGAGAAGGTGCAACAACAGCAGTAGTAGCAGATACTGGAGAGGTGATAGCAGCAACTGCTTCACTGACAATAGCAGAAACAGCAGGAACATCATCAAAGACTGCAGAAGGCTCAAATTCAGTGGCCTCTGTCATAAGAAAGTCCTTGGAAGATGGTTCAGCAGAAATAGCAGAAACTTCAGCATCAGCAGTAACAACATTCTCAGGAGCAGCAGTATCAACAATCCTTTCTTCAGGAGAAGCAGCAGCAGCAGCAATGACTGAATTTACAAAGGCAGTGATCATGCTAGGGTCACAGCAAGAAAGAGGCACAAGGGCCTTGGATAAGTCTTCTGGAGGCTGGACAGCATGGGCCTCTGGCAGACAGCTAAAGTAGGCAGAATCAAAAACAGATAGCAAAGACCTGAGGTCTATTGCAAGAATTGCATTAGGAGGCACAGCAGTAGCATACAGAGGGCTCACAGCAACAGCAGCAGCAGCATGAAGATTCTCTTCATATGGCATCTCCCCCTGCCTAGATGCAGATACATCTTGATCAAGGCACACTGTTGTAGGTGCTGCCTGAGGGAAGAGGGAAGAAAGCCTGGCAGAAAGGGCTGCCACTGACAGGTGCAGAGGAGCCAAGGAGGTCTCTAACAATAGAGAGAGCCTGGGGGCAAGCAGCTCATACAGCCTGTTAGCAAGGGCTGAGAGGTCTACTTGCTCAAGAGCTGGAGCAGAGGTAGAAGGTATGGAAGAAGCTGGGGATGCTGGAAGGGAAGGGCTGGAGAATTGTGGAATGGATGGCTGAGGTGTTGGTAGGGTGGATATGGAGGATAAGGGAAGGGATATGGATGGTGTGAATGTTGGGTGGTCTATGATGTGGTGTAGGAGATCTTGGAATGAGGTGGAGGAGGAGGGTAACTCAGGAGGGGATGAAGGGGAATCATCCATAAAGGAGTCATCCAGTAGGGTGAAGGATGGAATAGAGGGTGAAGAGGTCACATCTGGTGGAGGGTAAGAGAACAGTGGGTGGAAGTGGTCTGCTGGTGGAGGTAGAATGGGTTCTGGGGATGGTGTTGATGTTGGAGATGGGCTGGATATGATAATGGTGGATGGAGCTGGAATGGTGGATGGTAGGGGCAGGGATGGAATTGGAGGAGGAGGAGAGGCAGCAGCAGCAGCCAGGTCATCTGCAGGGGCAGAGACCTGTAGAGGATTGACTCTTGGAGTCCTTGTGCCTGAAGGAGCACTGGAGGAGGGCCTGCTAGGCTTACCGATTTGCCTGTCCCACTTTCCAAAGAGGGCACAGGTCAGTCTCTTGGAGGCATTGATATGAACTCCAGAGGAGACTAGCAAGGCAGGACACCTATGCTGCAGAAATACTCCAATAATTCTTCCAAAATTAACAAAACTTTTGTTTATTTTCTTTTTGATGAGCTCAAAGAAAACCTCTCCCCAGTTCAGATTTTTCTTATCCACAAGAGCTCCCATGAGACAGAGCTGATGTCTGGATATTGTATCATGGGCTGAGTGCTTTGCCAGTAGCACTTTCCCTACCACATCTACCAGGAACCTATATTCAACAGACATATTCCTCTTGAATAGCTTGTTAGGATTTCCCTCTGGATGACCCATCCTGGCAAGCAGTTCAGAAAACTCATCTCCAGATAATTCAGCAGAGTCTTCTCCATTTCTCAATCCAAAAACTTCTGATAAAATTGTGGGGGTCAAGGGTACCTGAGTTCCAGCTATTGACCCAACTATGGTGCTGTTATCTTGATTATGGGCAGTATAAACCCACTCCTTGATCTCATCAGAAGCCAGCTTGATCCTGGTGGTCATTATAGCAGTCAGATTCTGATCCTTGAACAGACCCAGTATGTCTTGAAAAATCTGGTCAGTCGTGTTGAAGGATTCTACATCAATGTCAAACCCAGCATCAAACTTCATTGCAGCAAGAACAGCAACTGACACAGCCATTTGTACCTGCAAAAACTCAACAAACAAAACGACCAAGAGTGGAACTGTTTGGAGGGAAAGAAGATCCTTGCAGAGAAATCGAAAGCGCAAATGAGAACGACGGCGAAAAATGAGTTTTATATTAGGGTTCGACGCAGAATTGGAAAGATCGTTGAACTCAGTTCGACGATCGAGGCTCCTAAAGGAATCTGAAGAGTCTTCAACATAGTCGATCTCCGTTCGACGATCTTGGAGAGCGTCGAGCTCCGTTCGACGATCATTCAGTGAACATAATCGTCGAGCGCCGTTCGACGATCGTTGACCGGAAGGGATAGTTCATACTATCTGAGAGGCGCTGAACTCAGTTCGACGATTTTTGGAAATCGTCGATCTCCGTTCGACGATCTTAGGGCAAATCGTCGAGCGCAGTTCAGAGATCAAAAAAATTCTAGACACTAAGAAAAATCAGAATGTTTGTCTAGTATTGGTCAATTTTTAAGCTTTCAAAATCTTGGGGATTATTTAAGACTTCATCCATCTAACATTCCTAACTGATTTAGGAAGAAGGTGTGTTTCTTTTCATCCAAGGGCTTGGTGAAAATATCTCCCCTTTGTAAATCAGTTGGGATATATTGTAATTCAATTTTATTCTTTTCAACATTATCCCTTAAGAAGTGATGCTTAATCTCTATGTGTTTTGTCCTACTATGGAGGACTGGATTTTGAGCTATGGAAATAGCACTTGTATTGTCACAAAAGATTTTATACTTCTCTAAGTTGTAGCCATAGTCTAGGAGTTGGTTTTGGATCCACAAGATTTGTGAACAACAACTGCCTGCAGCCATATATTCAGCTTCAGCAGTTGAAGTTGACACAGATGTTTGTTTCTTACAAAACCAAGAGACAAGTCTGTCATCAAGGAACTGACAAGTCCACTGGTGCTTTTCCTGTCAATTCTGCATCCAGCATAATCAGCATCAGAGAATCCAGTTAACTCAAATGCTGAATCTTTTGGATACCAGAGACCTAGATTTGGATAACTTTTAACATACCTGAGAATCCTTTTTACTAAAGTTAGGTGTGACTCTCTAGGGCTTACTTGGAACCTAGCACATATACATGTAGCAAACATTATATCTGGTCTACTAGCTGTAAGATACAGTAAAGAGCCAATCGTTGCTCTATATGTTGTCTGATCAACAGGTTTCCCATGTTCATCAGCATCCAATACAGCATTGGTAGGCATGGGTGTTTTCATACAAGCTACCTCAGACATACCAAATTTCTTAACCAATTCATTTGCATATTTGGTTTGAGAAATAAAGATGCCTTCAGCATGTTGCTTGACTTGCAATCCTAGGAAGAAGGATAGCTCACCCATGCTACTCATCTCAAATTTAGAATGCATTAGGTTGGAAAACCTTCTGCACAATTTGGAGTCAGTAGAACCAAAAATAATATCATCTACATAAATTTGTACTAGTAGGGTATGGGACTTATGGGTTCTAATGAAAAGAGTTTGGTCTACTCTACCCCTTATAAAACCATTTTCCAAAATAAAGCATGTTAGGGTCTCATACCATGCTCTGGGAGCTTGCTTGAGAACATATAATGCTTTGTTCAGTCTAAAAACATAATCAGGAAAAGTTGGAGAGATAAAACCTGGAGGTTGTCTGACATAGACTTCCTCTTTGATGTCTCCATTCAAGAAGGCACTTTTGACATCCATCTGATATACTTTGAATCCTTTGTGAGCTGTATAAGCTAGAAATATCCTGATGGCTTCTAATCTCGCAACAGGTGCAAAAGTCTGGTCGTAGTCGATTCCTTCTTCTTGAGAATATCCCTGAGCAACTAGCCTTGCCTTGTTCCTTATAATTACTCCTTGATCATCCAGTTTGTTTCTGAATACCCATTTTGTTCCAACAATGGAATGATCCTTAGGCTTTGGCACTAGTTCCCATACTCTGTTCCTCTCAAATTGATGCAACTCTTCTTGCATTGCAATGATCCAGTGTGGATCTTGCTCTGCATCTTGAATGGACTGAGGTTCAATTTGAGATAGGAAGCAGGTGTGCAACAGGTTTTAGTTGACCTGATTTCTGGTTTGCACACCAGCTGAGATTTCTCCAATTATTTGGGAAATTGGATGGTCTCTTGATGTTACTAAATCAACAGGGGGTGTTGATTGTTCACCAACCTGTGTTGTTGTTTCCTCTTGTGGTACAACAACTGGCTCTTCAAGTTGTGCTTCAATATGTTGAGCATTCCCTTCATCTTCACTGCTTTCATCCTCTTGAGTAACCTGTAACCTGTTCAAGTCTTCAACTAGAGAATGTTCCTGCAAAGGTTCTATGGTAGAAGAAATCTTCTCCTTGAAAGACATGTTAGATTCATCAAAAGAAATATGAACAGATTCCTCAATTTTCAAAGATGATTTATTATAGACCCTATAGGCCTTGCTGATCATGGAGTATCCCAGAAACACTCCTTCATCAGCTTTGGCTTGAAATTTTGCTAAATATTTCTTGTCATTGTTGTGAATGTAGCAAATACAACCAAAAACTCTAAAATAGTCAACTTTAGGTTTCTTCCCTTTGAGTAATTCATAGTGAGTCTTTCCCTTTAGTTTATGTATCAGACTTCTGTTCAGCATATAGTTGGAGGTGTTCACTGCCTCTGCCCAAAAGGATAGAGGTAGATGAGCATCTGACAACAATGTAGTGGCAGATTCAATAAGGGTTATATTTTTCCTTTAAGCTACCCCATTTTGTTGAGGAGTTCTCGGAGCTGAGAAAGTATGCCCGATCCCTTCACTCTGACAGAACTCTTGCATAAGAAGAGAATCAAACTCTGTCCCATGATCAATTCTGATCAGGGCAATGTGAGTATTGAACTCAATCTGTATACATTTGAGAAACTCTATCAGACACTTAAAGTTATCAGACTTCTTCCTTAGAAAGAACACCCAAGTGAATCTAGAGAAGTCATCTACAACTACTAAAGTGTAGGATTTCCCTCCTAGGCTTTGTACTGTGATGGGTCCAAAAAGATCCATGTGTAACAGATACAATATCCTAGGTGAATCACTCTTATTAAGTGACTTAAAGCTATTTTTAGTTTGCTTGCCTAATTGACAAGCCCTGCAGAGTCCTTCCTTCTTGTAGGGGCCAGAAGGTAGTCCTCTAACAAGGTTGTCCTTGGATAGCCTAGCAATAGTTCTAAGGTTTAGGTGTCCTAATCTCTTATGACATAATACATTTGGTCTACAGACAGAGTTAAACAAGCAAATATCTACATCAGTTGAAAGAAAATCTACTAGATAGATGTTACCTTTCCTTTTACCTGTCAACACAGTTGTGTTGTCCTCTGACTTGATTTTGCATAAGGCTTTGCTGAAGGTCACCTGGTAGCCTTCATCACACAGCTGACTGATGCTAATAAGGTTGTGCTTCAGTCCTTCCACATAAGCTACCTTCTTGAAAGTTACTGAACCAATCTGGACTGCACCATATCCTTTAGTTTGTCCAAAGTTTGAATCACCAAAGATAACTTTGGGTCCAAGCTTGGCTCTGAAGGATGTGAGGTTGTCCTTGTTCCCTGTCATGTGCTTAGAGCACCCACTATCCAAATACCATTGCTGGTTAGATGTTGGATAGGTCTTCACATGCACATAAAACAATTCATTTGTTTTTGACCCAGTTTACCTTGGGCCTAGGTTGATAGTCTTTAAATTCTGAAATGGAAGACATCCCAGGTTGACTCTTATATCCTTCAGGATGATATCTCCTTGGAGGTAAAATCCATTTAGTATAAGGGTTAAAGATTTGGGATGAAGGACCCTTAGGATTCAATTTTGATTTGCCTTTGAAAAATTTTCCAGAGCTCTGACCTCTGTTCGACGATCTTGGAGCTGCGTTCGACGATCTTGGGTCAGATCGTCGAGCTCCGTTCGACGGTCGACTATGGCTGAGGTCAGGTATTTGAGATCGTCGACCTGCGTTCGACGACTTTGGCTGAGATCGTCGATCTGCATTCGACGATTGTGCCTGAGATCGTCGAGCTGCGTTCGGCGATCGTCGATCTTCATTCGGCGATCGTCGATCTCCGTTCGACGATTTCTGCTGGGGCTTAGTTTTCTGAGGCAGATCAGAATTTTTCCTAGCTACCTCTACAACTCTCTTTCCCTTGTTAGAAATGAATTTGATGGGAGTTGTTAGGACTATAGGTTGGCTGGATGAAGCACCCAAGCCCAGTGTACTGTTGAATCTGGAGTTCACTGTGCTTATGATGTCCATCAGCTTGATGCTTCTCCCATTAAGGGATTCTTCAAGCTTCTTGGCCTCAGAGAGCTCACTTTTCAGTGAAGCTATCTGTTCCCTACAGCACTCCAACTCCTGAGAGAGTTTGAGGTTTTCTGACTTTAAAGTATTGTGTTCTGTTGGAACACCCTATTACTAATTTGGGTCAGGATCACTATGTCTCTAGGAATTTATGTTTTGACCTTCTGTATAGATTATAGGTTAATTAGAATTGAGTTTAAGGGTTAGAAGGCTAGGATTGGAAGCTGCCCTGAAGACCCAAGTTTTTCTGGAGACTAAGTCCAAATCGTCGAGCTCAGCACGACGTTTCGTCGAACTCCGGTCGACGATCGTCTAGCTCAACTATTGACAGATCGTCGAACTCCATTCGACGATCGCTGAGCTCAACCCTCATAATATCGTCGAGCTCTGGTCGACGATCGCTGAGCTCAACTTCTCAATATCGTCGAACTCCATTCGACGATCGCTGAGCTCAGGCCGACGATTTTGACTCTGCACTGGATCCTTATCTCTGAGCTCAGTTCGACGATCTTTGAGCTCAGATCGACGATTTCTTTGCTGCTTGCTTTCTCCAATTCGCTGAGCTCAGCTCGACGATAGCAGAGCTCAGTTCGACGATTTCAGTTATCTTTCAGAATTCAAATTCAAATCAGATAGAAGTTATTCTGCATTTAATTCAGAAGATCTGCCAGCCATTTTCATTTACTTATGGAGCAAGTTTCAAGGGATTTTTCAAGGAACAAATCAGTGGACTTTCCTTCAGAACATATTATGCAATTAAGGCTGTAATCAATGCAGACCAACGGCTATCTTTGACAGAGTAATATTCTATTCAGACTCAGAGAATAAAAGAGAATGTTTTTGAATAAAGACAGAGAATAGACAAGAACAAAAAGGAGAAGATTGACAAGAATAGGACACCTCTCAATATACAGAGACTCTGAAAAATATTCTGTCAACAAGAATTCAGAAGAACACTCATCAAAAGAGATCAAGCTTTCAAACATTCTTCAGATCTCTTCAGCTCTCAAGTGTTCAAGGCCAACATCATTTCAAGACTCCAGACAATCAACATTTCAGCTTGCTGAAATCATCTTCTGCTGGAGATCTATTTTTGAAGGCCTATCACCCTCAGCAAAGCTCATCTTCCTGAAGATCAAGGACTCAGGGGGAGCTTTGAAATCAATCCACTTAGTCTTCTCAGTTGATTGAGAAAGAGAAGACTGCCATAACTCTCTCAACCCCCTCTCTGTAAAGGGTTTTTCAAACTCCCTTCAAAAGTTTGAATCTGGTTTTTGAGCACCTTGTCAAAAGCTCATTGGTGGCAAGACACCTGATCAAAAAATCTGATTTGGTTTTTGAGCACCTTATCAAAAGCTCATTGGTGCCCAGGACACCTGATCAACTCATCCTGCAGTGGATTCCTACCTAGGGTGGTAGAAGAGTGGATGTACCCAAGTTGGGGAACCACTATATTTCCTTGTGTCATCTGGTTCTGCATGTTGTCTTATTGTTTCTGGCCTAAATTTTCTTGTGCTTAGTTTCTGCATAGCTTAGTTTTGTGATTAGTTTTATTTCTGCTTCCCTGTTCACACTCATTACAACAATTGTTGTAAAGCTTTGCAAAAGTTTTTCTTTGTGTTTTAAAAAGCACCATATACTCTATTCACCCCCCCCCGTTAGAGTATATCAGATCTAGTTTCCCCTTTCAATTGGTATCAGAGCCAGGTTGGTTAAACATACCATATCTGTTCGGTTGTACAGGCTAACACCTGAACCCCAAGATCCCAACTAGATCCTTCTTTTGTATTTTATTATTAGATTTAGCTTGCACAAATCATGGCCCAAAACAAAGATTATGCAAGCACCAGACCTCCAGTGTGCAATCTGTCAAAGTTTGCACTTTGGAAAGCAAGGATTAAACTCTACATGAATTCTATTGACGAGGACATTTTTAAATCTGTTTTGACAGTGTGTCCCAGACCCCCAGACAGTACAAGCACAAATGCTGTTCCACCTCCATCAGGAACAGATGCTGACATCAAAAGGTGGAAGGTAGCTGATGCCAAGGCAATGAACATTCTAGCTCAGACAATGTCAGATGACATTTTTCAAAAGGTAGCTGAATGCAATTCAGCCAAGGAGATTTGGGACAGGCTTTCAGAAATTGTCTCTGGCTCAGCTGATGAGAGAAAGGACAGAAGATCTCATCTCATCTCCCAATATGAGAACTTCAAGAAGGGAGAAACTGAGACAGTGGGAGACATGTACAACAGACTGAGTCTAATTGTCAGTGAACTGAGGACATTAGACAAAGAGATCTCACTAACAAAACTTAATGACAAGATCCTAATGTGCTTCCCCAGCACTTGGGATTCAAGAATCTGGCCAATTAAAGATGCCAGAAGTCTGAATGAGATCGCAACTGAAGCTTTGTTGGGTAAGCTCAAATCTTATGAGCTACTCATCAAGAACAGAGAGGAAGAACAGAAGGCTGCTTCACCAGCCACAAGGAAAGAGAAGACTATAGCATTTAAGGCAGCTGAGGATCTGCCTGAAGAAAAAGGTACAGGCAATGATGAACTTCTCAGCCTGTTGGCCAAAAGATTCTACAAGATGGCTAGAAAGGACTTCAGAAGAAGATCATACAAGGAGCAGGACAAGCCAAGGTATGACAAGTCCATTGGCAATAACAAAGACATTATTTGCTATGGTTGCAGGAAACCAGGGCATATGGTTCCTGACTGTCCAGAAAACAAGAACAAGGACAGAAGAGACAGAAAAGAAAGAAGAAAGGAGAAGGACTCCAAAAGGAATGGAAATAGCAAACCTTCCTCCAGCAGAAATAAGCACACAAGGAAAGGATTTGTTGCTGAATCCTGGAGTGAGACTGAAGAGGAGTCAGAAGCCTCTTCCAGCTCAAGTGATGATGAGGATGATGCAGAGGAAAAGGAGTTCTGCATGATGGCAATCAATGCCTCACAACACAACTCAGAGGAAGAGGAGTCAGAGTCAGACTCAGAGACTCAACCTGAAGAAGATCAGGTAATCAGCTCTTTTGATTTTACTTCAGAAGATTTTAAACTTGAATTTAAAGCACTATGTTTAGACCTGCTAAAGTCTGAGAAAGAGATCATCTCTCTCAGAAATCAATTATCTGAACAAAGTGGTTTAAAATCAGAAAACCTCAAACTCTCTCAGGAGTTGGAGAACCATAGGGAACAGATAGCTTCACTGAAGAGTGAACTCTCTGAGGCCAAGAAGCTTGAAGAATCTCTCAATGGGAGAAGCATCAAGCTGATGGACATCACAAGCACAGTGAACTCAAGATTCAATAGTACACTGGGCTTGGGTGCCTCATCCAGCCAACCTATTGTTCTAACAACCCCTATCAAGTTCATTTCTGACAAGGGAAAGGGAGTTGTAGAGGTTGCCAGGAAAAATTCTGATCTGCCTCAGAAAACTAAAATCCAGCACAAATCGTCGAACGGAGATCGACGATCGCCGAATGAAGATCGACGATCGCCGAACGCAGCTCGACGATCTCAGGACAAATCGTCGAACGTTGATCGACGATCTAAGCCAAGATCGTCGAACGCTGGTCGACGATCCCATATACCTGACCTCAGCCATAGTCGACCGTCGAACGGAGCTCGACGATCTGACCCAAGATCGTCGAACTCAGCTCCAAGATCGTCGAACAGAGGTCAGAGCTCTGGAAATTTTTTCAATGGCAAGTCAAAATTGAATCCTGAGGGTTCTTCATCCCAAACCTTCAACCCTTATACTGAATGGATTTTACCTCCAAGGAGATATCATCCTGAAGGATATAAGAGTCAGCCAGGGATGTCTTTCATTTCTGAATTTAAAAGTTATCAACCTAGGCCCAAGGTAAACTGGGTCAAAAACAAGTGAATTATTTTATGTGCAGGTGAAGACCTATCCAACATCTAACCAGCAATGGTATTTGGATAGTGGGTGCTCTAAGCACATGACAGGGAACAAGGACAACCTCAGTTCCTTTAGAGCCAAGCTTGGACCCAAGGTTATCTTTGGTGACTCCAACTTTGGACAAACTAAAGGTTATGGAGCAGTCCAGATTGGTTCTGTAACCTTCAAGAAAGTAGCATATGTGGAAG
Organism: Platanthera guangdongensis; assembly: GCA_039583875.1. Taxonomy (NCBI): domain Eukaryota; kingdom Viridiplantae; phylum Streptophyta; class Magnoliopsida; order Asparagales; family Orchidaceae; genus Platanthera; species Platanthera guangdongensis. The sequence continues at coordinate 150,421,539 of CM077156.1, read as the reverse complement.
GACTGAAGCACAACCTAATCAGCATCAGTCAGCTATGTGATGAAGGCTACCAGGTGACCTTCAGCAAAACCCTATGCAAAATCAAGTCAGAAGGACAACACAACTGTGTTGACAGGTAAAAGGAAAGGTAACATCTACCTAGTAGATTTTCTTTCAACTTCTATAGATATCTGTTTATTCAATTCAGTTTGTAGACCAAATGTTTTATGGCATAAGAGATTAGGACACCTAAACCTTAGAACTATTGCTAGGCTCTCCAAGGACAACCTTGTTAGAGGACTACCTTCTGGCCCCTACAAGAAGGAAGGACTCTGCAAGGCTTGTCAATTAGGCAAGCAAACTAAAAACAGTTTCAAGTCACTTAATAAAAGTGATTCACCTAGGATATTGTATCTGTTACACATGGATCTATTTGGACCCATCACAGTACAAAGCCTAGGAGGGAAATCCTACACTTTAGTGATTGTAGATGACTTCTCTAGATTCACTTGGGTGTTCTTTCTAAGGAAGAAGTCTGATAACTTTAAGTGTCTGACAGAGTTTCTCAAATGTATAAAGATTGAGTTCAATACTCACATTGCCCTGATCAGAAGTGATCATGGGACAGAGTTTGATTCTCTTCTTATGCAAGAGTTCTGTCAGAGTGAAGGGATCAGGCATACTTTCTCAGCTCCTAGAACTCCTCAACAAAATGGGGTAGCTGAAAGGAAAAATAGAACCCTTATTGAATCTGCCACTACATTGTTGTCAGATGCTCATCTACCTCTATCCTTCTGGGCAGAGGCAGTGAACACCTCCAACTATGTGCTGAACAGAAGTCTGATACATAAACTGAAGGGAAAGACTCCCTATGAATTACTCAAAGGGAAGAAACCTAAAGTTGACTATTTCAAAATTTTTGGTTGCATTTGCTATATTCACAATAATGATAAGAAACATTTAGCAAAATTTCAAGCCAAAGCTGATGAAGGAGTGTTTCTGGGATACTCCATGATCAGCAAGGCCTATAGGGTATATAATAAATCATCATTGAAAATTGAGGAATCTGTTCATGTTTCTTTTGATGAAACTAACATGTCTTTCAAGGAGAAGATTTTTTCTACCATAGAACCTTTGCAGGAACACTCTCTAGTTGAAGATATGAACAAGCTACAGGTTGCTCAAGAAGATGAAAGCAGTGAAGATGAAAGCAATGCTCAACATATTGAAGCACAACCTGAAGAGCCAGTTGTTGTACCACAAGAGGAAACAACAACACAGGTTGGTGAACAATCAACACCCCCTGTTGATTTAGTAACATCAAGAGACCATCCAATTACCCAAATAATTGGAGAAATCTCAGCTGGTGTGCAAACCAGAAATCAGGTCAACCAAAACCTGTTGCACACCTGCTTCCTTTCTCAAATTGAACCTCAGTCCATTCAAGATGCAGAGCAAGATCCACACTGGATCATTGCCATGCAAGAGGAGTTGCATCAATTTGAGAGGAACAAAGTATGGGAACTAGTGTCAAAGCCTAAGGATCATTCCATTGTTGGAACAAAATGGGTATTCAGAAACAAACTGGATGATCAAGGAGTAATAATAAGGAACAAGGCAAGGCTAGTTGCCCAAGGATATTCTCAAGAAGAAGGAATTGACTACGACCAGACCTTTGCACCTGTTGCAAGATTAGAAGCCATCAGGATATTTTTAGCCTATGCAGCTCACAAAGGCTTCAAGGTTTATCAGATGGATGTCAAGAGTGCCTTTTTAAATGGAGACATCAAAGAGGAAGTCTATGTCAGACAACCTCCAGGTTTTATCTCTCCAACTCATCCTGATTTTGTTTTTAGATTAAATAAAGCATTATATGGTCTCAAGCAAGCTCCTAGAGCATGGTATGAGACCCTAGCATGCTTTCTTTTGGAAAATGGTTTTATAAGGGGTAGAGTAGACCAAACTCTTTTCATTAGAACCCATAAGTCCCATACCCTACTAGTACAAATTTATGTAGACGATATCATTTTTGGTTCTACTGACTCAAAACTATGCAGAAGGTTTTCTAACCTAATGCATTCTAAATTTGAGATGAGTAGCATGGGTGAGCTATCCTTCTTCCTAGGATTGCAAGTCAAACAACATGCTGAGGGCATCTTTATTTCTCAAACCAAATATGCTAATGAGCTGGTTAAGAAATTTGGGATGTCTGAGGCATCTTGTATGAAAACACCCATGCCTACCAATGCTGTATTGGATGCTGATGAACATGGGAAACCTGTTGATCAGACAACATATAGAGCAATGATTGGCTCTTTACTGTATCTTACAGCTAGTAGACCAGATATAATGTTTGCTACATGTATATGTGCTAGATTCCAAGTTAGCCCTAGAGAGTCACACCTCACATTAGTAAAGAGGATTCTTAGGTATGTTAAAAGTTGTCCAAATCTAGGTCTCTGGTATCCAAAAGATTCAGCATTTGAGTTAACTGGATTCTCTGATGCTGATTATGCTGGATGCAGAATTGACAGGAAAAGCACCAGTGGAACTTGTCAGTTTCTTGGTGATAGACTTGTCTCTTGGTTTTGCAAGAAACAAACATCTGTGTCAACTTCAACTGCTGAAGCTGAATATATGGCTGCAGGCAGTTGTTGTTCACAAATACTGTGGATTCAAAATCAACTCCTAGACTATGGTTACAACTTAGAGAAGTCAAAAATCTTTTGTGACAATACAAGTGCTATCTCCATAGCTCAAAATCCAGTCCTCCATAGTAGGACAAAACACATAGAGATTAGGCATCATTTCTTAAGGGATAATGTTGAAAAGAACAAAATTGAATTGCAGTATATCCCAACTGATTTACAAAGGGGAGATATTTTCACCAAGCCTTTGGATGAAAAGAAACACACCTTCTTCCTAAATCAGTTAGGAATGTTAAATGGAGGAAGTCTTAAATAATATCCAAGATTTTGAAAGCTAAAAATTGACCAAGACTAGGCAAAATTTCTGATTTTCCTTAGTGACTAAATTTCTCTGATCTCTGAACTGCGCTCGACGATTTTCCCAAAGATCGTCGAACGGAGTTCGACGATTTCCTGAATCGTCGAACTGAGTTCAGCGCTCCTTTGATAGTATAGACTATCTCTTCTGGTCAACGATCGTCGAACGGCGCTCGACGATTTTGTTCACTGAACGATCGTCGAACGGAGCTCGACGCCTTTCCAGATCGTCGAACGGAGATCGACGATTTTGGAGTCTCTTCAGATTCCTTTAGAAGCCTCGATCGTCGAACTGAGTTCAACGATCTTTCCTTTTCTGCGTCGAACCCTAATATAAAACTCATTTTTCGCCGTCGTTCTCTCTTGCGCTTTCAATTTCTCTGCAAACTTTTTCTTCCCTCCAAACAGTTCTACCTTGGTCGTTTTGTTTGTTAAGTTTTTGCAGGTACCATGGTCGTCTCAGTCGCTGTACTCGCCGCCATGAAATTTGATGCAGGTTTTGATATTGATCTAGACTCCTTCAACACCACCGATCAAGTCTTCCAGGACATCCTCAATTTATTCAAAGATCAGCAACTTTCTGCCCTCATGACAACCAGAATCAAACTTGCCTCTGATGAAATCAAAGAATGGGTATATACTGCACACAACCTTGACAACAACACCATTGTTGGCTCTATTGGTGGCACCCAGGTACCTCTGACCCCAACAGTTCTCACAGAGGTTTTTGGATTAAGAAATGGTGAAGACTCTGCTGAACTCTCTGGAGAAGAATTCTCTGATATTCTTGCCAGGATGGGCCATCCTGAGGGGAACCCTAGCAAGCTGTTTAAGAGGAACCTGTCAGTGGAATACAGGTTTCTGGCAGATGTTGTAGGCAAGGTTCTGTTGGCCAAACATTCTGCCCATGACACCATCTCCAGATATCAGCTCTGCCTCATGGGAGCTCTGGTGGATAGGAAAAGCCTGAACTGGGGAGAAGTCTTTTTTGATCTGCTGAAGAAAAAGATAAACAAAACATTTGTGAATTTTGGAAGAATTCTGGGAGTCTTCCTCCAGGCTAAGTGCCCTGCTCTGCTAGTCTCCTCTGGAGTGCACATCAATGCCTCCAAGAGACTCACCTGTGCCCTATTTGGGAAATGGGACAGGCAAATCATCAAGCCCAGCAGGCCCTCTTCATCAGCATCTGCCCCTTCAGGCACCAGGACTCTAAGAGTCACTCCACCCCAGGTCTCTGCCCCTGCAGAGGACCTGCCTGCTGCTAGTGCTGCTTCTCCTCCTCCTCCAAGCCCAACCCTGCCCATTCCATCCACCACTCCAGCTACCTCCACCATTACAATCTCAAGCCCATATCCAACTTCTATTCCATCTCCAGCAACCATCTCATCTCCACCAGCAGACCACTTCCATCCCCTATTATCTTATCCCCCACCAGATGTCACCTCATACCCATCCCTTCCCTCCTTCACACTTCTGGATGAATCCTACATGGATGATTCCCCCTCCTCTCCTCCAGACTTCCCATCCTCTTCCACATCTTTCCAAGACCTTCTCCACCACATTATTGATCAACCCACCTTCACTCCATCCATATCCATCCCACTATCCTCCATCTCCACCATCCCCTCTCCTGAGCCATTCATTCCACCCTTCAGCCCTCCTCCTCCAGCTCCATCAGCCATCCCAGTACCCTCTACCTCTGCTCCTCTTCTTGAGCAAGTAGATCTCCCAGCCTTGGCTGACCAGTTGTATGAGCTCCTTGCACCCAGGCTCTCTCTTCTCATGGAGGCCTCTTTAGCTCCTCTACAACAGTCAGTGGCAGCTCTCTCTGCCAGGCTTTCCTCCTTCCTTACTCCTCAAGCAGCACCCCCAGCAGTGTGCCTTGATACAGCTGTCTTTGTATCCAGGCAGGGGAGATGCCCTATGAAGCCAGCCTTCATGCTGCTGTTGCTGCTGCTTCTGCTGCTACTGATGCTGTTTCTGTGTCTGATTCTGCTACTGCTGCTGCTCCTGCAACTGTTGCCTCTGCTACTCCAGTCCTAGCAATAGACCTAAGGTCTTTGCTATCTACATTTGATACTGTATACTACTGCTGCCTCCCAGAGCCCTCTGCTGTCCAGTCCTCAGAAGATCTGTCCAAGGCTCTGGTGCCCTTCTCATGCTGTGACCCCAGTATAATTTCTGCCTTTATTCATTCAGTAACTGCTGCTTCTGATGATATTACTGCTGCTACTGTTGTTGAAGACAAGGCTGTATCTGCCTCTGAAATTATTCTTGCTGTTGAAGAAGACATTGTTCCAACTACTGCTGATGAGCCCATTCCCCAGGATTTTCTGATGACAGAGGCTGTTGATTTTGAGCCTGCTGAAGTTGTTATTTCTGAAGCTGCTGCTGCCCTCATTCCTGAAGTAATCACTGTTTCTGCTAGTGCTCCTGTACCTGTTGTTTTATCTGCTGCTGCTATCTCTCCTGAAGTTACTAGTGCTGTTTCTGAAGTTATTTCTGTTGCTCCATATGCTGTTGCACCTATTGTTATATCTGCTGCCCCTTCTGCTTCTGCCCCATCAGCTGCTGTTCAGCTAAAAGAAGATCTGATGAAAAAGATTGATGCTTTATATGATGCACAGAGTTCTGAATCTGAGGATTATAATACTGCTTCTGATGATTCATCTGCCACCATTGCAAAGAAAAGGAAAGCAAGAAGTAAGGCATTGAAGAGGGTTCCTCCTGCCAAAGTTAGAGATGACAATGATGTCCCTTACTATATTCTACACAATTGCCCAATCTCTGAGCATTGGATGCAATTCTCTAAGAACCAGCTAAAGGCTATGAAAAAGAAGAGGAAGTATGAAAAAGGTCCCACTCAGTTCAAGCACCCTCATCCTCCTCCACCACCTCCACCTGATGCAGGTGCAGGTGGCAGCTCTGCAAGTTCAGGCCCTGCTAGAAGCCAGGCTCCCTACCAACCTCATGCTAGAACTTATCAAAGGGAAAGCCAGTCTAGGGGCTCTTACTCTAGAAGGGGAGGATATAGGGGAAACCAAAGAGAGACTCAGGTTTACTCCAAAGGGCATTCCAGGCAGCATCCTTACTCTAGGGGAGGACATGTCTCTTCTGATACATCTTCTGGTCCTTTCCCCTATAAGCTCAAAGATACTGTGACTGCCAGGACTCCTCAAGATACTTCTTCCAACAGGTATGAGCCACCTGTTCCATTTGAGGACCCTGAGAAGAATCCTATGGCTTGGACTGCTAGAATGAAAGAGCTGGCTGCTTTAGATCAAATCAAGAAAGCCAAAGAAAAAGGCCTAAACACTTCCAACATCTCCACAATGTCAGAACAAAGACAGAAGGAATTAGAGAGATATGCCTCCAGCAAATTTTTTGATGCAGACAGGTACATGGAATTGCATCCTGCTGCAGTGGTTCCAAGGACTTCTAAGCAAACATATCTGGGAGCAGCTGATGATACAAGATCCAACAGAGAAGCATTAAATCCTAACAGGGAAATTAAAATGGTAAAAGGCAAAGAAAAGGAATAACTCTGTAAGGTGATAACTCTTGGTTTCTCTGACTGCCTTCTGGATATCATGTTTTTATATATCTCTGTGATGGTTCTGTGATGTCTAGCTGCTGTTGTCTTTATGTTTTTGTGACTGTATGATGTTGTTTGTTTTTCCTATGTCTGTAAATAGTTTTCCTAACCCAAATAGGGGGAGATTGTTGGAACACCCTATTACTAATTTGGGTCAGGATCACTATGTCTCTAGGAATTTATGTTTTGACCTTCTGTATAGATTATAGGTCAATTAGAATTGAGTTTAAGGGTTAGAAGGCTAGGATTGGAAGCTGCCCTGAAGACCCAAGTTTTTCTGGAGACTAAGTCCAAATCGTCGAGCTCAGCACGACGTTTCGTCGAACTCCGGTCAACGATCGTCTAGCTCAACTATTGACAGATCGTCGAACTCCATTCGACGATCGCTGAGCTCAACCCTCATAATATCGTCGAGCTCTGGTCGACGATCACTGAGCTCAACTTCTCAATATCGTCGAACTCCATTCGACGATCGCTGAGCTCAGGCCGACGATTTTGACTCTGCACTGGATCCTTATCTCTGAGCTCAGTTCGACGATCTTTGAGCTCAGATCGACGATTTCTTTGCTGCTTGCTTTCTCCAATTCGCTGAGCTCAGCTCGACGATAGCAGAGCTCAGTTCGACGATTTCAGTTATCTTTCAGAATTCAAATTCAAATCAGATAGAAGTTATTCTGCATTTAATTCAGAAGATCTGCCAGCCATTTTCATTTACTTCTGTAGCAAGTTTCAAGGGATTTTTCAAGGAACAAATCAGTGGACTTTCCTTCAGAATATATTATGCAATTAAGGTTGTAATCAATGCAGACCAACGGCTATCTTTGACAGAGTAATATTCTATTCAGACTCAGAGAATAAAAGAGAATGTTTTTGAATAAAGACAGAGAATAGACAAGAACAAAAAGGAGAAGATTGACAAGAATAGGACACCTCTCAATATACAGAGACTCTGAAAAATATTCTGTCAACAAGAATTCAGAAGAACACTCATCAAAAAGAGATTAAGCTTTCAAACATTCTTCAGATCTCTTCAGCTCTCAAGTGTTCAAGGCCAACATCATTTCAAGACTCCAGATAATCAACATTTCAGCTTGCTGAAATCATCTTCTGCTGGAGATCTATTTTTGAAGGCCTATCACCCTCAGCAAAGCTCATCTTCCTGAAGATCAAGGACTCAGGGGGAGCTTTGAAATCAATCCACTTAGTCTTCTCAGTTGATTGAGAAAGAGAAGACTGCCATAACTCTCTCAACCCCCTCTCTGTAAAGGGTTTTTCAAACTCCCTTCAAAAGTTTGAATCTGGTTTTTGAGCACCTTGTCAAAAGCTCATTGGTGGCAAGACACCTGATCAAAAAATCTGATTTGGTTTTTGAGCACCTTATCAAAAGCTCATTGGTGCTCAGGACACCTGATCAACTCATCCTGCAGTGGATTCCTACCTAGGGTGGTAGAAGAGTGGATGTACCCAAGTTGGGGAACCACTATATTTCCTTGTGTCATCTGGTTCTGCATGTTGTCTTATTGTTTCTGGCCTAGATTTTCTTGTGCTTAGTTTCTGCATAGCTTAGTTTTGTGATTAGTTTTATTTCTGCTTCCCTGTTCACACTCATTACAACAATTGTTGTAAAGCTTTGCAAAAGTTTTTCTTTGTGTTTTAAAAAGCACCATATACTCTATTCACCCCCCCTTTAGAGTATATCAGATCTAGTTTCCCCTTTCATGTTCAGATAATTGGTTTCTGAGAGAGATAATCTCTTTCTCAGACTTTAGCAGATCTAAACACAGTGCTTTATACTCAGATTTAAAATCTTATGAACTAAAATCAAAAGAACTAATTACCTGATCTTCTTCAGGTTGAGTCTCTGAGTCTGACTCTGACTCCTCTTCCTCTGAATTGTGCTGTGAGGCATTGATTGCCATCATGCAGAACTCCTTTTCTTCAGCATCATCCTCATCATCACTGGAGCTGGATGAGGCTTCTGACTCTTCTTCTGTCTCACTCCAGGATTCAGCAACAAACCCTTTTCTTGTATGCTTATTTTTGCTTGAAGAAGGTTTGCAATTGCCATTTCTTTTGGAGTCTTTCTCCTTTCTTCTTTCTTTCATGTCCCTTCTGTCCTTGTTCTTGTTCTCTGGACAGTCAGGAACTATGTGCCCTGGTTTCCTGCAACCAAAGCAAATAATGTCTTTATTATTACCAATGGACTTGTCATACCTTGCCTTATCCTGCTCCTTGTATGATCTTCTTCTGAAGTCCTTTCTGGCCATCTTGTAGAATCTTTTGGCCAGCAGACTGAGTAGTTCATCATTGCCTGTAGCTTTATCTTCAGGCAGATCCTCAGTTGCCTTGAATGTTATGGTCTTCTCTTTTCTTGTGGCTGGTGAGGCAGCCTTCTGTTCTTCCTCTCTATTTTTGATGAGTAGCTCATAAGATTTGAGCTTACCCAATAGAGCTTCAGTGGTAATCTCATTTAGACTTCTGGCATCCTTAATTGGCCAGATTCTTGAATCCCAAGTGCTGGGGAAGCACATTAGGATCTTGTCATTAAGTTCTGTTAGAGAGATCTCTTTGTCCAATGTCCTGAGTTCACTGACAATTAGACTTAGTCTGTTGTACATATCTCCCACTGACTCAGTCTCTCCCTTCTTGAAATTCACATATTGAGAGATGAGGTGGGATCTTCTATCCTTTCTCTCATCAGCTGAGCCTGAGACTATTTCTGAGAGCTTGTCCCAAATTTCTTTTGCTGAGTTGCATTCAACTACCTTTTGAAATATATCATCTGACATTGTCTGGGCTAGGATGTTCATAGCCTTAGCATCAGCTACCTTCCATCTCTTGATGGCAGCATCTGTTCCTGTTGGAGGTGGCACAGCATTTGTGCTTGTGCTCTCTGGGGGTCTTGGACACACTGTCAAAACAGAATTAAAGATATCTTCGTCAATAGAATTCATGTAAAGTCTGATCCTTGCTTTCCAAAGTGCAAACTTTGACAGATTGCACACTGGAGGTCTGGTGCTAGCATAATCTTTGTTTTGGGCCATGATTTGTGCAAACAAAATCTAATAATACACTACAAAAGAAGAACAGATCTAGTTTGGGATCTTTGGGTTCAGGTGTTAGCCTGTACAACCAATCAGGTATGGTATGTTTAACCAACCTCGCTTTGATACCAATTGAAAGAGCAACTAGATCTGATATACTCTAGAGGGGGGTGAATAGAGTATATGGTGCTTTGAAACTTTTTACAACAATTGTTGTAATATGTGTGAGCAGGGAAGAAATAATAAACTTAATCACAGCACTAAGTTAAGCAAAAACTAAGCACAGAAAAATCAAGACCAGAAACAAAAATGAAAGCAAGCAAAACCATAAGACACAAGGAAATATAGTGGTTCCCCAAACTTGGGTACATCCACTCTTCTACCACCCTAGGTAGGAATCCACTGCAGGATGAGTTGATCAGGTGTCCTGGGCACCAATGAGCTTTTGATAAGGTGCTCAAAAACCAAAGCAGATTTTTTGATCAGGTGTTTTGCCACCAATGAGCTTTTGACAAGGTGCTCAAAAACCAAGCTCAAACTTTTGAAGGGAGTTTGAGAAACCCTTTACAGAGTGTGGGTGAGAGAATGATGGAAGTCTTCTCTTTCTCAAACAACTGAGAAGACTATGTGGATTGATGTCAAAGCTCCCCCTAAATCCTTGAAATCTTCAGGAAGAAAAGCTTTGCTGAGGGTGATAGGCCTTCAAAGGTTGAACTCCAGCAATAGATGATTTCAGCAAATAGCTGAAATGTTGAATGTCTGGAGTCTGGAAGTATGTAGGCCTTGAACACTTTGAAAACTACAGAGATCTGAAGATTTGAGAAGGCTTGATCTCCTTGGATGAGTGTTCTTCAGAATTCTTTGTGACAGAAGATTTTTTGAATGTATCTCTGTAATCTGTATTGTGTGTGCTCTTCTTGTTATTCTTAGAGATTCAAAAAACATTCTGTCTTTTATTCTCTGGTCCAGAATAGAATATCAATTTCTGTCAAGTATAGTCATTGGCCTGCATTAATTGCATCCTTAATTGCATAATCTCTTCTGGAGGAAAGTCCACCGATACATTCCTTGAAAATCCCTTGAAACTTGGTCCAGAATTGAATGATAACGGCTAGGAAATCTCTGAATTAATTGCAGAATAACTCTTAACTGATTTGAATTTGAATTAAGAAATATCCTGGAAGTTGTCTGAAATCATCGAACTGAGCTCTGCTATCGTCGAGCTGAGCTCAGCGATCTGGAAACATACAGCAGCAAAATATCGTCGATCTGAGCTCAAAGATCGTCGAACTGAGCTCAGAGATAAAGATCCAAAGCAGAGTCAAAAGTCGTCGACCTGAGCTCACCGATCGTCGAATGGAGTTCGACGATATAATGATGTTGAGCTCAGCGATCGTCGAATGGAGTTCGACGATCTTGTCGAAGTTGAGCTAGACGATCGTCAATCGGAGTTCGACGAATCGTCGTGCTGAGCTCGACGATATGACTTAGTCTCCAGACTGAGAATCCTGGTCTTCAGGGCAGCTTCCAAACCTAGACTTCTAACCCTTAGACTCAATTCTAATTGACCTATTTAGCTATACAGAAGGTCAAGCAAAGATTCCTAGAGACATAGTGATCCTGACCCAAATTAGTAATAGGGTGTTCCAACACTGTGGGACCTATAAAGAGAGGATTAGGAAAATCATGGAAGCCTCTAATCCTAGGATATTTGTAACACTTCAAGAAGGACCCTTTATCACTATAAAGGTCTCTGTCTTAAATGTAGAAGTACAGACATAGTTATGCTGAAATGAATGGAGATGAACTCATTTTGGCTATCTTGGACAAGAGGGCACAAAACTTCATTGTAAGTGTCATGGATGACTATACCTTCCAGAACTTGGTCCACTACAAGACTGCCAAAGAAATGTGGGACACTTTGATTATCTACATAGAAGGCAAAGAGGAGGGTGATAAGGAAGATGATGGCATCAACCTATCAGCTAGTGTTTATCCAAATACAAGAATAGAGATCAGGTCCCCTCTATCATATTCACACAGTGATTCAGAGGAAGGGGATGATGAGGAAAGTGACTACAGCTGTTATGGGCTAATATCCATGACAGAAGAAGAATCCTGTTAGGGTCAGCCTGGTCTAGATCAGGTATAATCTCTATCTAGTTTTTCTTATTATGTTGACTATGAGACCAGTTCAGATCTGAAGCATCTTGATCTAGTGATGAATATGACTCTGAATCTGTGGTAGATGCCAATCAATTGATTGACAAGTGTGGTGAAATTCTGGAGTCTTTGAGAAGGAGCAAAAAATTGGCCAAAGAGCAGGCTGACGAGATTATCTCCCTTCAGCTAGTTGCTACCCAGCAGGCTGAGACAGCATCCTTGCTTGATCAAAAGGCTAGGGAAGTTAGCCAACTAAAGGTCATCACAATCACCCAAATTGAGACCATATGCCAAAAGAACATGATCATCTTGGATCTTGAAGAGAAACTCCTAAAGGAGAAAAAGGTTATGGCTAATTTTTCAAAGCCCAAAATTATGCTGCCACTGATTGACTCCTTTACCTGTCAAAAATATGAGAGAGGCTTAGTGTCTAAGTGGAATTCTAGAGTTGGTCATTCCAAAAGGAAAGGCAAGGCTCCTGTAGTTCATCAGGCCACCTTTCACAAGGAAATCCTCCCTTACAACAGGTATGACCAAGACTGCATGTCTGGTCACTGGAAGAATGTGAATTGTCCTTATAAGAGTACAAGTGTACCTTGTAATGGAAGAAGGAAGGGCATGGGCTTGAGTGCACAGAAGTCTCCCCATGAAGAAGTCCAAATGACCCATCATGGATCATTTGTATTTGGTGCTTCAACCCTTACACTCAAGGAGAAGGCAGTGGCCTATTCTCAGGATCTTCCAGCAATAACCCAGACTAAGGGAAAGTCAGTCAGTAAGGCTGACTTGGCTAGCTCTAAGGCCATTAATAGCATTTCAACTACAAAGAAGACTGATGTTAATGAAACCTAGAGTAATCCAAGTACTTCTACTAGCAGAATCACCTTTAGTTAGATTCTTGCTGAGAGAAACAATAAGAAGGCTACAACACTCTTATCTAAACAGGCAGCTAGTGATGGCTTGCACTCTTCAAAGATTGTTCAGAAGAAGAGATATAACATCCATGAGTGTTGGTGTTAAAGTAGGCTACTTTGCCATAGATTGTTGGCACAACCCTAGTGTGCCAAAGGCAAGGGTAAGTCTTCATGACAGAGTTAGTGTTAGTCTTCCTGTCAGAAAATCTACAGGAAGGCATATGCAATTTTATGCTAATCAGAACATAGGACCTAATAATTATTGGGGACCTAAGGTAAAGTAAACTCTTTATTGCAAGATAGTATAAGTGCTCATACCCCCATGTGGAATTTGGATAGAGAATGCTTCAGGAATTAGACTGGAACAAGGACCTAGCTTGAGGATTATACCCTAGTGAGAAATGGACTTGAGATCTTCAGTTGAGAAAAATCACATATATGTCGGGTGCATTCCTGAAGGAAGAGGATGGTGTGATGTTGTGTGCATTACTGAAAGTGGATAAAGCACATATATGTTGGGTAAAATCTTTCAAGTGGTATCTGACTGGATAATCACCAGCAGAGTCCAGCCATTGAAGCCCTAAGATGTCTAACTGATGGGACATAGTATTGCTGCCACTTTAGCAAAACAGTGAGGAGAAGAACAAGTAGGTTGTAATCATCACTGAGGAAAGCACTAGTAGTAGCTCTTCTGAGAGCAACAAATAAGGAGCACATAATGCTCAGTTGAAAAGTTTCTTAAGTGATATCCTCAGCTGTCAGACTCTTCTGAGGAAACAAAGAGGGATAAGAATGCTTAGGGTTCAATGTCTTCTGAACCTGCAGCATGGTATGTCCAAGATAGTGGGTATTGTGTACAAGATCTATGTAAACAATAAGGGAAAGTTAGTACAGTCTGGTAAGCTGGAAAGCTTAAGTCTTGCCTAGAGAATTAGTGTCAGAGAATCTCCAGCATAGATTAGATCAGTAGAACTGTTGAAGACCTAAATGTATCTATGGACAATACTAAGTTTGAAGGGGAGATTCTAACAAATCTCCCTGCTTAAGATGATAAGGGTGTCATTAGAATGACTATAGATACTTCAAAGGATAGTAATCTATGTAGATGAAGAGATAGTTTAGGCCAAGATCTCTTTGTCCTATTTAAAGAGTCTCTTTTACTAAAGAAGTTATAAAGGGTGGAGAAGGCAATGGGAGATGGCCATGTTCAAGGGGGGTATTTTGTGCAAGCAGAGATGGCATACAAAAGAAACAAAACAATACAAGTGGTATCAGGCAACTCATACAGTCAGGTGGTATAAAGAAGAGACATGTTCCACCAATGTTATACAGTACACACTGCCTATTTCCTAATCAGGCTTGTGTGTATCAAGATAGCTAGAGCTAGAGGCAAATTTGTTACTGAAGAAGTTAAATAAATCTGACTCAGCAAGGAGAGGAAGCAGTGGAAGAACAAATCTTCCTCCTTCTGGTATCAGAAGAAGGATCACAATAAATCTGGGAAGATGCTCTCCAAAGGAGACAGGTAAGATCCTAAACCCAGAAAACATATTTCTCTAACTTAATATGTTATTATTGTAGAAAGGCTGGGCATGCCAGTGTTGACGGCCCAGTCAGATGAAAGGAGAAGAGGTAAGAATAAGCACCCCCTGAAAGTGAGGGATATATCTAATTTTACACTAGAGGGGGTGAATAATGTATATTAAAAACTTTAATTTATTTTTATAGCGGATTTAAAGTAAGTGATATATATATATATATGAAAGTCACAACACATAATAGAAAGTAAAGCAATCATAGACAACACAAGAAAATTTTATAGTAGTTCCCCAATAAATCTGGGTACGTCTACTCTTCTACCACACTGGTAGGAACCCACTGCAGGTTTTTGATCAGGTGCCCTACCACCAAAAGATCTATTTTTTAAGATAGATCTAGCAACCCTTTGAGTTTTTGATCAGGTGCCTAAAAACCAAGCTTAAGTCTTTTGATCAGGTGACTTATGAACCAAGAGTTAACTTTTGAAGGAAGTTATAACCTTGTACATAGTAAAGGAAAGAAGTTTGATATTGTCTTCTCTTTCAAGAATCTCTGAGAAAACTTTAGTGGATGATGATTTAAAAAGCTCCCCATGAGTTGAGTAGAATTTGTGATCAAGGGAGAAGAGCGTTTCTTCAGGGTGTAGGCCTTCTTGAGTGTTGTTCCTCTCTAGTAGATGTTTCTGACAGATTTGAAATAGTATGTCTCTTGGAGAGTCTGAGGCAGAATGAAAGTATCTCTTTTTTATCTCTATGTCTCTAAGTCAGTAACCTCTGAAGCAGCAATAATCTGAATATATAATCTCTGAGAAGAATTCAAACATTTGAATTAAAACCATTCGAAAACGCCTGTAGAATCTCTGAAAATTGTAACTGCCCTGGGTAATAAATTAGAGTTAAACTCTGTGATAAATCCATATTTAATGTTGCATTAAATTGTTATATTCATTAAGAATATTTATCATTAAATAACAGAGTTGTAACTGTTGTAATTAAGCTTTAAAAATCACTCTGCCATCAGAATATAAAATTGTCTGAACATTAAATACTACAAGAAATTCGTCGAACTGAGCCTAGAGATCATCGAACTGAGCCTGGAGTTCGTCGAACTGATCCTGCAGTTCGTCGAACTGAGCCTAGACTTCATCGAGATGAGCCGGGAGTTCGTCGAGATGAGCTTCTGAGTTGTGATCATCGTTCATCGAACGGGGCCCAGAGTTCATCGAGCTTAACTCTGAGTTCGTCGAACTGAGCTTGACATTCGTCGAAATGAGCTCGGCATTCGTCGATCTGAATTTTACGTTTGTCGAACAGCACTGCTCTGGAATTCTTATGAAGTAGCAATCTTGGAAATAAACCTATGTCCCTAAACTATACAAGATGTGTCAAACTAATCATCCTAAACAAATAATAGTGATCCTAAACCAAATCAGTAATAGGGTTCCAACAATCTCCCCCTATTTGGGTGAGGATAATATCAAAAACAGAAAAATACAAATCATAAATATCTAGCAGAAATAAAATTTTCAGCAGATATATAATAAGTGCTTTGAGAGTTTAAAAAACAACAACATAGTTCAAAAACATAAACAAAAATCAAGAATCTTTCTGAGGTGCTGCTGAAGGAGATTCTGAAGACGATTTGGTGAAAATAAACTTTCTGGTAGGATCTTCAGCTTCCCTTTTGCTCATCTTTAAGTCTTGAGAGCCAGTAATCTTTAGAGAAGTAGTACTTGGAACTACTACTTCGGGATGTAGACTCATATACTTATCAACATTAAACAAGCTCTTCTTTGAATACATGTACAGTTCATTTTATCTGTATAAGGACATAGTGGTGAATATTAAGGGGTCCTTACCCTCTGTCCTGGCTTTCTTTATCTGAGCAAGAGTAACTTGCTCATTGAATCTTGCCATTCTAAACACTAGATCCAACTCTGGATCATAAACTGGAGAACGTGGCCTTTCCTGGTTTAAATGTTGCTTGTTGCTTTGACTACTTTGACTAGTATAAGTATCAGACCTTGAAGATCTGTCCTGTTTGCCCTGAGCTGGTCTTGAATGATGAGAAGAAGACCTTTGAGAAGAAGAAACACCTCCTGCGGACCTTGTTGCTGGAGAAGGAGGAGGAGGTCCTCTCCAAGACTTTGGAGGGGAAGAATATCTCCTCACCTTCTTCCTATTTTTCTGCACATTCTTGGAGCACCTCATCCAGTGTGGAAGATCTGGAGTTAGAGGTATCTCATGCATAATATAATATGGAATATCTGCAGTTGATCAAGGTTGAGGAGCAACCTTAACTGGAGCCTTCTTCTTGAACTTTCTTTTCTTAGACCTAGAGTCTTCTAAATCATCTGACTCTGCATGATCATCTGATTCTTCTGCTGGCTGATCATATAATTCATCTATCTATTTATATAACTTAGTATTATCATCAAATTGAACTTCTTGCTATTTATATACAATATTTGTATCAGCTGCATCTTCCATATCTTCATTAAGAAGATCATCAAAATTTGGCATTGGAGTTTCATCCCACATAGGAGGGGAGAAATCCTGCTCTATAACATCTATTATATCATCAACTATTATAGGTTGAGGGACTGGAGTAATACTGGTAGAAATGTCTTTAAGACTAGATCTCAGTTGTTCAAACATAGAAGCATCAATGGGAGTAGTGTAACATACTATAGCTCAAGATAAATCATTTTCGAAAACTGGAAAAGTCGGAAGATAATTATGCAGTAGTTCAAAATCTAATAAAAGAGAATGTAAATCAACTATGGGATGCATAATAACACCACCAACAGGAATAACATCTGGTTCTGCTGACAACTCATCTTCAACTGAAACTTCAATCATTTCTGAATATGAAATTGTTGCTGCTGTAACCTCTGGAACTTCTGCATTGGCTGAAACTGAAACAACAGTATTTGGAGCTTCTTTATGAAACATCTCCCCCTGCCTATATATAGGTAGACCTGAATCTAGGTCGTCAGAGGAAGGTACAAAAGAGGAAGATGTTATATTAGAAGAGAGTTCAGCTTTAGAAGCCACAATAGGAGCCAAGGCTTCTTCTATTAGTTTCCTGAGAGTAGGAGTGATGAAGTCCAAAAGATTAGAAGCAATAAAAGAGAAATCCAAATACATGAACTCAAGTGGAGCCTGAGTAGATGCAGAGGATGGAATGGAAGATAAGGGATTAGAAGTGTTTGCACAGTTTGAACATAGGAAAGATGAGTGTGGTATAGATGTAAGATTGGTTACAGGGGGAATGGCATCAGGAACTAGTTCTTCCTGGATTGGGGAGTGAGGTGGAGATATATGAGATGGAGGAGGTGGAGAGAATTGTTGTGGAGATGAATGAGGGGGAGAAGAATTAAGTAGAGAGAAGTGAGGTGGAGATGAAAGAAGTGGAGATGAAGGTGGTGACTGATGAGGTGACTGATGAATTGGGCAATTTGTATGGAATGAAGTAGATGGAACGTCTTTAAATAAATTATGTTGTAGAGGTGACTGAGGAACTGGGGAAACTGCATGTGGGGAGTCTGTATGTAAGGTGGATGATGGAACTTCTACAGATAAAGAAGGTTGTTGGGAAGGTGAAGATGGCTGCTAGGTGAATGGTGTGGAGATGGTAGAGAAGAACAAACAAGAGGAACAAAAAACCTCTTATAGGGTTGGGAGAGTAGCTGGTGCATCTCTTGTGCTTTCAGAAGCTGCTCTGGAGGAAGCTTGCCTTGGAGGCTTAGGAATCACCCTCTCCCATTTTCCAAATAGGGTAGAGGTTAGACTCTTTGAAGCATTGATGTGTATGGTCTGGGAGACCAACACTTCTGGACATTTAGCCTGTAAGAAGATGCCCAGAATTCTGCCATATCCACCAGACTTGCTGGTGTTCTTCTTCTTAATAGAATCAAAAAGAATTGATCACCAGTTTATGTTCTTCTGATCTACCAGAGCACGCATCATTAGGAATTGATGTCAGGTTACATAGTCGTGGGCTGAATGTTTTCCCAAGATAACCTTTCCTACTACATCTGCTAAGAACTTATATTCTTTTGAAAAGTTCTTTTTCAGAATATGGTTAGAGTTCCCTTGAGAATGACACAATCAATATAGCATTATCTCAAATTCAGAACTAGACAATTCTATATCTTCTTCTCTGTTAACAAAATCGAAAATTCCAGAAAAAATTGCAGGTGTTAGAGAAACCTGATTTCCAGAGATTGAACCAGTGATGGTTGAGTTATCCTAATTTTGGCAGTATGAATCCATTCTTTGATCTATGCCACTAGAAGCTTGATCCTTATGGTCATAAAGTGTCACAGATGTTGTACTTCAAACAGTTGCAAAATATCTTGGAAGATTTGATCTGAATGGCGAAATGAGTCCATATTGATGTCAAATCCGACATCAGATTTCATTACAGAGAGAGTCTCCTGTGAAATCTCCATTGTCCTGCAAAATAAAAAGATTAAGTGCAAGGGAAATGGAAATGGAGAAAGTGCGGGATAGAGTTCGATGAAAACCTAGATATAAGTTTTCAGAAGTTGAACAGGAGAACTCTATTCGACGAAAAATAAAACATCAAACTATGTTCGAAGAAAATCATACAAAGGAAAAACAATTCATCGATCTCCATTCGACGAAAGGTTTTCGAAAGGAACATAATTCGTCGAGCTTCGTTTGACAAAAAGTAGGAATTCGTCGATCGATGAAAGGTTCTCAACACGCCGAACTCCGTTCGACGAAAACGTCACAATTCGTCAACCTCTATTCGACGAAGAGATGAATTCGTCAATCTCAAAACAAAAAAAATTAATTTGAAGACTAACCATTAATCATTCCTAACTGATTTAAGAAGAAATTATGTCTCTTTTCATCTAAAGGTTTCGTGAAAATATCAGCTCTTTGAAAATCAGTAAAAATAAATTCTAGTTTAATTTTATTTTTGTCTACATTATCTCTTATAAAATGATGTCTAATTTCAATATGTTTAGTCCTACTATGAAGGATTGGATTCTGCGTAATTGATATTACACTTGTATTATCAAGAAATATAGTTGAATTATTTAAGTTATAACCATAATCTAGAAGTTGATTTTATATCCACAAAATCTGTGAATGACAACTACCAGTTGCAATGTATTCAGCTTCAGCAGTTGAAGTAGAAACAGATATTTGTTTCTTGCAAAACCAAGAAACAAGTCTATCACCAAGAAATTGACAAGTTCCTGATGTGCTTTTTCTATCAACTCTACATCCAGCATAGTCAGCATCTGTGAATCCAGTTAATTTGAATCCTGACTCAATAGGATACCAGAGTCCTAGATTAGGGCAACCCTTTTTATATCTTAAAATTCTTTTTACAAAAATTAAGTGAGATTCTTTAGGATTAACTTGGAACCTAGCACAAATACAGGTTGCAAACATATTATCAGGTCTACTTGTTGTTAAATATTATAAATACTCAATAATAGTCCTATATGTTATTCTGATCAACAGGTTTGCCCTGTTCATCATTATCAACAACAGCATTAGTAGGCATAGGTGTTTTCATAAAGGAGGCATTTGACATCTCAAATCTTTTAATTAGATCTTTAGAATATTTAGATTGAGATATGAAAATTGTAACATCCCTCAAACCGCTAGACCCCTACGAATGGTTTTGTCATGACTAGGTCATGACAAAACCCTAAGAATCTCAAGGGACCAAGTGAAGAAGGCCAAGGTGAAAATCACCTTGGTCTGCCTATAGCTCAGCCCTATATCAGCAAGGGGAGATCTGAACAGTCAGATCCTATATGAAGAAATAAACAGCCACAAAAATTCCCTAAAAACAACATCTTCTAGGTCTGACACGCCCGTGTCGGCCCAGACACGCCCGTCTCACCAGGCGTGTCGTCGGCCCGACGATCGTCGAGATCATTTCATCGAGCACAGATCGACGATCGTCGAGTTCATTTCGTAGAACAGGGGGGAACACGCCCCCGACACGCCCGTGTTGCCAGGCGTGTCATCAGCCCGACGATCGTCGAGCACATTTCGTCGAGCCCAGCTCGACGATTGTCGGGTTCATTTTGTAGAATAGGGGGTAACATGCCCCCGACACGCTCGTATCGCCAGGCGTGTCGTCAGCCCGACGATCGTCGAGCTCATTTTGTCGCTCTCAGCTCGACGATCGTCGAGTTCATTTCGCAGAGCAGGGGGAACACGCCCCCGCCATGCCCGTGTCGCCAGGCATGTCGTCAGCCTGACGATCTTCGAGCTCATTTCGTCGAGCCAAACTCGACGATCGTCGAGTTCATTTCGCAGAGCAGGGGGAACACGCCCCCACCACGCCCGTGTCGCCAGGCGTGTCGTCAGCCCGACGATCGTCGATCTCATTTCATCAAGCTCAGCTCGACGATCGTCGACTTCATGTTGTAGAACAGGGGGGAACACGCCCCCGACACGCCCGTGTCGTCAGGCGTGTCGTCAGCCCGACGATCGTCGAGCTCATTTCGTCGAGTTCATTTCATTTCGTCGAACAGAAGGGAACACGCCCACCTGACACGCCCGTGTCGGATGATACACGCCCGTGTCACCAGGCATGACACGGCAGTTCTGGGCAGAATCGCTGTGAGTAGGAGAGAGAAAGCTCCGTTTTCCCCCAATTTGGAGGAGAGAGGAAGTGGCCATTCATGGTCATTAAGGTGATACACCCCTCGGTATCCCTCCATTATGCTCCCATTCATCTTCCGTGATGAATTAAAGGGGATTCCAGCAGTTTCCAGAGACATTTAATGAAGGGGGTGCATATGGTCGTCCATGGGAGGGGAGATGAAGAGGTCAACCATGGCCAAGAGAATTAAAGCCCCCCACCACCAAACCAACCCCTCCATCATCTTTAGAGACCTCCGAGAAGTAGAATTCCCCATTTTCCTGAACACTTAGAGCTCTCAGAGGAGGCAAAGCCATGGCACCGAAAGCTTTGAGGAGGAGCAATGGCGGCCGGCGGCTGGTGCAAGGAAACGCTCCAAATGAGGTCCAATCCTTCTCCTCTCTATGCGTGCTAGATCTAGACTGTTTAGGTTGAGAAATCGGGCTCAATTGAGCCTGATTGGGAGCTTGTAATTTCAGATTTTCATGGAAAATGGTGGTGTTGAGTTCGCCGGAAACCGCAGCCTCCGGCTGCATGGTCGCCGCCAAACGCTAGCCACCACCTCAATGGAGGTGGTGGTGGTGGTGGCCGACCAGGGAGGTGGTTGGGGTGGCCAAAAAGTCGGCTGGAAGAGTCTCCAGGTCGGCCAATCATGGCCCTTGGCTGGAGGAAGAAGATGACCAGGAGCCACTGGATATGCTTTAAGATTCGTGCTTTATCAAAATCAAAAGTATAGGTTATAATTTTAAGATATTTCATTTCTATCACAGATTTGGTATTTAATGGTTTTAATTTTTAAAAATACTTAGATGCTAGAACAGAAAAAGTGGTCAACAGAGCAAATGAATCCCTTGATGTCTAGTTTATTCTAAAATTGATTTCACTCAGTTTGGAATCTTGGTGTGACCACAACACTCGTTTTGGTGCAACCTATACATAGGCATGACCAGACATTAGAATTAGTGCCCACACCAAACCACTCATCCAAATGCTTTGAAATTTTGAACATAGGCTTCTCATAGCCTTCGCCTTAGACTGTACAAAAATAAGAATTTTTGGAAAAAAAAAAGTTTTCTATAGTTTTTGTGAAAATTTAATAAACCAATTATAAATTATTTAGGTATCATAAACACCTCAAAATCCGCCCAAATTTGGGTGGGTGGTCTTAGAGAGCATGTTAGGGCTCTGGTAAAAATTCCATCTCTTTTGGAGATGTTTTGATTAGGTTTTATCCAACCCTAGTTTGCCCCTTATAGGGTTAATTAGGTCAAAACACCGCCTTTGAGTTTTGAGTGGTCAAATCACCTCAACAGAGGCTGATATTTTGGCCACTGACTCTCTATGTATGACACACCCTCCAATGGAATTTGGGGTGGTTAAGAGCAGGGTAACCCTAGAACCCTAGGGAAGGTCCCTTGATGGGGATTTTTAGGGTTTGAAGGTCATGGGGTCAAATAACCTTGGAATGGCTTGAAAATTGGTGGAGAGGACCATAGGGTTTGTATAGTCTTCTGGTTAAAGTTTTAGGGAATTTGGAAGCCTTAAACCCCCTCAAAACCCTAACCCTAGTTTAGGGCACCAAACCTAATTTGGAGTATGAGGCTATCAAATCACTTTCAAATCACTTGAAATTTGGTATGAGTGGTGTTTTAAGTTTGTAAAAGCTCTAGAGATTTTTGTTATGAATTTAGGATTATTATTTTGGATACTTCATTAACAATTTAGTAATTTGTAATATTTGCTTAGAAATTTATTATGAAGGAACTACTTGCTGGAAATTGATAAACTTTAGCCAGGAGACTCCTTACTATGTTTTAAAACTCTGTGAATATTTATGGTATTTTTGGAAGAATATTTCTAAGAGTTGCTTCATTATGTATTGTTTCACATGAAAAATTAATTTAATTTATTTTGGAGTCTAGCAAGCCTCTAAAATTATGATTTTTGTACAATGTTCTTTTCTGAACCATATTACGATTCTGTAATTTTTACATAATTTTTTGATGAGTAATTTTGGTACTTCCTTCTTTACATATTATTAAGGGAATTATTTTGGATAAATTAATTAGGGGTCAAATATTCTCTGAAAAAATTATGGAAATTAATATCTAGTCATATATCTCTATTATTTAGTGCTAAAAATTTTTGGGTGGCCATTACTTGAGTAGATCATATAGTTCATGTTCAAAATTGCTCATGGCCAAACATTTGGGAAAATTCAATAAATATCAAATTAATTAGAAAACTTATGATTCTCTGATTTTAGACTAAAATTATTATGATATACCTCTGGTAAATTTTATAGGAGATTTAGAAGATAATCCGGAGTACCTCCTTTATACATCTCATATA
Organism: Platanthera guangdongensis; assembly: GCA_039583875.1. Taxonomy (NCBI): domain Eukaryota; kingdom Viridiplantae; phylum Streptophyta; class Magnoliopsida; order Asparagales; family Orchidaceae; genus Platanthera; species Platanthera guangdongensis. Next base: position 150,398,303 of record CM077156.1, on the reverse strand, counting down.
GTATAGGGTGGTCTGCATATAGTGACTGCGAAAACTGAGCTAGAGTGGGTAATGAATTTGAGGAGTTGAATCCTTAGTAGGTTGCTGGTTGGGTAAATAAATGAGAGATCTGATCAAGGGTAGAAATCAATAATATTAAATGTCTTGCGAAAGGGAGCTTTGGGCGTAATCCCATCATAGTTCCTAGTGTCTTCGAGAGCCATTCACGGGGAATACCTTGGGCAGTCCTGGGCTAACGTAAACCTTAGGAATAATTTGGGCAAGAGTAACCCTAATAATAGTTTCACCTTACACTCACACCTGTACACGTAGGGACATGAATTGGTAGAGAAAGGATAGCGTAGGCCCGTTGCCTAAGGGCTTACTGGTAGAGTTAAATGGACTCGGTATTGATTTGGAAGTCCGGGGAGCTGGATGCTCGGGGACTTGGAAAAAAAGGAGACCTGATTAGTCCAGGGAGTCGTGGGCTCGGGAACATGGTGAACTAGTAGGCTCGGTAGTCTAAAGAGCTGGAGACTCGGTACTATAATTAGATACAAACTATCATGGTTGCATGTGCATAACAGTGGTGGGTCCTCGGTATTGGATGATCGATCACACCGTCGTCGGTACGTTGACTCAAGAGACTAGCTGGTTTGCTAGTAATAGTATGGAAACGTACGTGAGGGGCTAGACGGGGTAGTGTGATTACCACTCTAGGAGTGGAGAGGCCCAACCCACTGTCTCCGTTTTGCCACGGTTGAGGCTCCTGAGAGTTTAGCTAACTCCAGAAAAGGGAACTAAAGGTTTGTGCGCATAGAGTCGTGTGTGAGAGTTGCACTTGCATGTGCATAACATAGCATACTTGTATGTCATAGCATAATCATTACATTTAACCCCTGACACCTATCGTATAAAATGGTATGGGACGTTTTATACGATAGGCCCCGCAAAATGACCCCTTGGTCTATAGGGGTAATCCCTATAAATCAACGGTTATATTTCTCGTTGCTCTTACTTACTCTTCTTACTGCTTTTACTTACTTGCTACTCCTTACTGTTTACTTTTGTTACATACTTGTACACATGTTTAATTATTGTGATACCCCTGCTATACCTTATTATTTTATTCCTTAGGGTAGATGTCACCTGTTTGATTACACCCTGCTTTTGGTCCTCCTTTTCACTCCTTTCCGCCCGGTGCCTAGGAGCCACGGGTGGAGGGGTAGGGGATTGTTGACTGAGTCTAGTTTGACTGACGGTCGTTTGACCACCATATTTTAGGTGCTCCGGATGGGAGACAGGGAACAGTCGCAGGAGACACAACACCAGTAGGGTATGATGCAGATAGAGATGGGCAAGTGTAGCTCGGGTGGACATGCATCCGGATCCATGAGTGTAGCCGAGTATTAGTAGTTTTACTTTTATGAGTGAATTGTAGTGAGGTTATCATGTACCGGGCTTAAGCCCGTATTCACTTTCTGGTGTGGACTATTTATTTGTCATGTGATTTCCTCCTTTATATTATTGTGGACTTGGATGCTTACACGTTCATTCATTATACATTCTGTCGATGGTGATCGAGTTGGCCGGCAGGATCGGCGTTTTGTAGTGATGACCTTCCCGGGTGCGAAGGTGTCCCCGCAAAGCGGCGGTTCTGGGCCTAAGACCCCGATGGTTGTTGCAAAAAAATGGGGTCTTACAAGTGGTATAAGAGGCGAAACTCCGATCCGACAGAATGTAGTCCACAAAACATGGGACACCCCGTGCGGGCTTAGTTTGAGGACAAACTAGCAGCGGAAGCAATGGTGTGCCCATGGGAGGAATCACATGCAATGCTCACCAATGACAAAGAGTTTTAGGTCAATTTACTAAACTTAAGACCATCTTTGGTAGGGTGCGACGAATCCTCCCCTGCCGCAGGGGACACCTCCAGCCCCGAATGTGATTCCACCCTCGCCGGCTCCGACCCCGTTGCAGCAAACGGAGCTGGGACAAACTTTGACGGCCATCTTAGAGGCCTTTAGGGCACAGCAGGCTCCGGCTCCTCATCCGTACCCTGGAGCAAACTGGTTGAGTGCATTCTGGGGCCTTGTCCCACCATCCTACTTAGGGACAGAGATGGCAGTGCGCACGGATGAGTGGCTAGACATTATGTACGAGATGTTGGTGGGAATACAGTGCCCGGTGGACCTCGCAGTATCGTTGGTGGTTTCTTGTCTGGAGTCGCATGCGAAGAGGTGGTGGAAGTCGGTGATGGACACCACTTATGCGGGAGTGGAGATCGTGGACATTACTTGGGAGGAGTTTAGGGCGGCACTACTGGAGCATTTTGTGCCGCAGTCCGCAAGGGATGAATTGGAGGATAGATTCTTGCAATTGAAGCAAGGGAACATGATAGTTCTGGAATATCACCGGGAGTTTACTCATTTGGCCCGGTTTTCCCCCACCACAGCTGTGCTATCACTGCCATCAGCCAGGGCACATTCGGAGTAATTGGCCTGTGAGGAATGGGGCCACACTTGCTGCACAGGGTGGCCCACCGGCTCACCAGATGGGAGGTCGTGGACGTGGTCGCGGACGCAGATTTCAGGGCGGTGAAAACAGGCAGGATGGGGAGCAGGTCTACGCTCTGGACTTAGCGCAGCCCCGGAACCCGAACAGGGTTATTGCAGGTATGAGAGTAATTTTTAGTATTGGTAGAATAATTACACAACCTAGGTTAGAAAACTTTATACCTAAGCTATTTTTTCTTTAATTAATTTAGGAATAGTGATGGCGTGCGGCAAACCTGCCCATACCCTGTTCGACATGGGGGCATCACACAACTTTGTGTCGGAGGATTTCATCAAGGATCTGGGCCAGATTCGATATTATACAGGAAATGCCAGGAGGGTGCGTCTCCCCAATGGGATGGAGATCCAGTACACAGAGAAGTGCCTCCTAACGATTACCATAGACGGCTTAACATTCGAGACCCCGGCGACGATCCTGAGAATGCCTGACTTCGACCTTGTCTTGGGCATGACATGGCTTGTCTGGAACCATGCCCATATTGACTTCCCGGTGAGGAGGGTCGTACTAAGACACGGCGACACTTATGCGACATTCGAAGGTACTACTCTGATTTCCCGCCGCCTCCTTTCATCTATTCAGGCCGTCAAGGCCCACCTACAGGGAGACAAGGTATATCAGGTGTTGTTCGAGATGACTGAGGAGAAGGACCTGATTGTTAGCATTCTGGTGGTCTGTGACTATGTCGATGTATTTCCAGAGAAGCTGCCAGGACTGCCTCCGCAGAGGGAGAAGGACTTTCAGATTCAGTTGGTTCCAGGGGCTAAGCCGGTATCCAAGGCCCCTTATCGGATGGCTCCAAGGGAGCTGGCAGAATTACGGACACAGTTGTAGGAGTTGGTGGAAGCAGGATTCGTCAGACCGAGTTCCTCGCCATGGGGAGCTCCGGTCCTATTCGTGAAGAAGAAGGATGTCACTCTTCGCCTGTGCATCGACTATCGAGCACTAAACAGGCTGACCGTCTGAAATACCTATCCGCTCCCAAAGATAGACGAGTTGTTCAATCAGCTGGATGGAGCCCATTATTTCTCGAAGCTGGACTTGAGGTCAGGCTACTACCAACTGCGGATTTAGGAGGAGGATATTCCGAAGATGGCTTTCAGTAGCAGATATGGACTGTATGAGTTCATCGTGGTGCCCTTCGGGCTCACGAATGCTCCATCAGCGTTTATGAGCCTCATGAACTGGGTCTTCGAGACTTATTTGGATGTGTTTGTCATAGTATTCATAGACGACATCCTTGTCTACTCTAGGATGGAGGAGGACCATGCATGGCACCTGGCACTAACTTTGGAGAGATTGCGAGAGCATCGCCTCTATGCAAAATTCAGCAAGTATCAGTTCTGGTTGAAGGACGTGGCTTTCCTGGGCCACATTATCAGCAGAGCTGGGTTAGCGGTGGACCCTGCAAAGGTACAGGCAGTCAGGGATTGGCCACCACTGAAGACGGCCACGGATGTGCGGAGTTTCCTGGGGCTTGCCGGTTATTACCAGAAATTTGTGGAGGGGTTCTCTCGGATCGCCCTTCCACTCACTTCGTTGATAAAGAAGGACGTGCCCTTTGTATGGACGCCATAGTATGAGGCAGCCTTCTAGGAGCTAAAGAATCGACTCATCTCAGCCCCTATTCTGGCCCTTCCATCTGGGAAGGAAGGATTCCAGGTGTATACCGACGCATCATATCAGGGGATGGGAGCGGTGCTGATGCAGAACGGACATGTCATAGCATATGCCTCCCGCCAGCTAAAGACCCATGAGAAGAACTATCCAGTGCACGACCTGGAGATGGGAGCAGTTATATTCGCGTTGAAGATATGGCGACACTACCTCTATGGAGTCCGCTGTGATATATACTCAGATCATAAGAACCTTAAGTACGTAGACACGCAGAAGGGACTGAACATCAGGCAGAGGCGGTGGGTGGAGTTTCTATCTGACTATCAGTACGAGATGCACTACCACCCGGGGAAGGCAAACGTGGTAGCGGATGCACTGAGTAGGAGAGCTGCCACAGCGGGAGCAGAGCCTCAACTGATGTCTACGGAGCTGCTGCAGAGACTAGAGGACATGCACATTACTCTGGTGTCGTCTGACGACCCCGAGCTCTATGAGGAGTACTTGGCCACGATGGGCGTCACCGATGACATCAGAGACCGAGTGAGAGAAGTACAGAGGCAGGATGCCAAGTTAGAGCTCGTCTTCCAGGCCATAGAGGCAGGCACTACAGGAGACTACACACTGAGGGATGGTCTGGTGTGCTTCAGAGGACGGGTGTATATACCGGAGGGAGATCAGATCCGGGAGGACATTATGACAGAGGCGCACTGCAGCCGGTATTCTGTGCACCCGGGGATCACAAAGATGTCGGCTGATTTAAAGAAGACTATGTTCTGGTCGGGCATGAAGAAGGATGTCACTTACTTCGTGACCCATTGTGAGATATGTCAGCTAGTGAAGGCGGAGTGCAGGAACCCCGCAGGATTGTTGCAGCCACTCCCGGTATCGGAGTGGAAGTTTGATAACGTAGCCATGGACTTCATACATGGGCTTCCCCAGTCTCGGATAGGGAATGACTTGATCTGGGTGATCGTTGATCGGTTGACGAAGGTGGCTCGATTTATACCGATCAGGAAGGACGATTCAGTGGGAGTACTAGTGCGGAAGTTTGTGGAGCAGTTTATTTGCTACCATGGCAGGCCCAGGTCAATAGTTTCAGATCGTGATGGGCAGTTTACATCCAAGGAGTGGCGGTCAGTTCAGGCATACTTGGGCACCTGACTGACCTTTAGCACAGCCTTCCACCCTCAGACGGACGAGCAGATAGAGTGCACAAATCGGACGTTGGAGGACCTGCTACGTCTGTGCATTCTAGACCGAGGAGAGCCATGGGAGAAGATGATGCCACTGGTAGAGTTCTCATACAATAACAGTCATCAGGCCAGTATAGGTATGGCCCCCTACGAGGCTCTATATGGACGGAGGTGCAGGACTCCCCTATCATGGATACAGGATGAGGACCCAAAGGTCCTAGGATCGGAATTTGTGGAGGACACCGAGGCCCAAGTGAGACTGATACGAGACCGGATGTTGGAGGCGCAGAGCAGACAGGCCAAATATTACGACGCACGGCATCGACAGGTGGAGTTTCAGGTAGGAGACAGAGTGTTTTCGAAGATACGGCCGATGCACAGAGTCTCTCGAGTTTGCGGGCAGAGGAAGAAGCTCAACCCGAGATATATGGGGCCCTATAGTATCCTGGAGCAGATCGCCCCCTTAGCATACAGACTGGAGCTGCCGCCAGATATGGAAGGCCTGCACGATGTTTTCCATGTCTCCTCCCTCAGGAGGGCCCTATTACGTCCAGAGCAGCAGATAGACACCACGGATGGTCCAGTAGCATCTGACCGGTCTGTGTACATGGAGCCGGTCTGGATTGATGATACGGGTATGCGGGTCTTACGCCGCAAGAAGGTCCAACTGGTCAAGGTTCTTTGGAGAAATCACGGCCAGGAGGAGCACACTTGGGAGCCCCAAGACTTGATGAAGCAGCGGTACTCGGAACTCTTCAGTCAGCTATTACTCTCAGCCTTTCGGGATGTTACAATTTTTATTGCATACTCGAAACTCCGTAGGCCTAACTAGAATTTCGATGACGAAATTTTTTGTTATATATTGGGATTTGTAACATCCCTCAAACCGCTAGACCCTTAGGAATGGTTTTGTCATGACTAGGTTATGACAAAACCCTAGGAAGCTCAAGGGACCAAGTGAAGAAGGCCAAGGTGAAAATCACCTTGGTCTGCCTATAGTTCAGCCCTATATCAGCAAGGGGAGATCTGAACAGTCAGATCCTATAGGAAGAAATAAACAGCCACATAAATTCCCTGAAAACAACATCTTCCGGGTCTGACAAGCTCATGTCGACCCAGACACGCCCGTGTCGCCGGGCGTGTCGCCGGCCCGACGATCGTTGAGCTTATTTCGTCGAGCTCAGATCGACGATCGTCGAGTTCATTTTGTAGAACAAGGGGGAACACGCCCCCAACACGCCCGTGTCGCCAGGCATGTCGTCAGCCCGATGATCGTCGAGCTCATTTCGTCGATCCCAGCTCGATGATGGTCGAGTTCATTTCGCAGAATAGGGGGGAACACGCCCCCGACACGCCCGTATCGTCAGGCGTGTTGTCAGCCCGACGATCGTCGAGCTCATTTCATCGAGCCCAGCTCGACGATCGTCGAGTTCATTTCGCAGAGCAGGGGGAACACGCCCCCGCCACGCCTGTGTCGCCAGGCGTGTCGTCAGCCCGATGATCGTCGAGCTCATTTCGTCGAACCCAGCTCAACGATCGTCGAGTTCATTTCGCAGAGCAGGGGGAACACGCCCCCGCCACACCCGTGTCACCAGGCGTGTCATCAGCCCGACGATCGTCGAGCTCAGCTCGACGATCGTCGACTTCATCTCGTAGAACAGGGTGGAACACGCCCCCGACACGCCCGTGTCTCCAGGCGTGTCGTCAGCCCGACGATCGTCAAGCTCATATCGTCGAGCTCATTTCGTCAAGCTCATTTCATTTCGTCGAACAGAAGGGAACACGCCCACCCGACACCCCCGTGTCGGATGATACACGCCCGTGTCACCAGGCGTGACACGGCGGTTCTGGGCAGAATCACTGTGAGTAGGAGAGAGAAAGCTCTGTTTTCCCCCAATTTGGAGGAGAGAGGAAGTGGCCATTCATGGCCATTAAGGTGATACACCCCTCAGTATCCCTCCATTAAGCTCCCATTCATCTTCCCTGATGAATTAAAGGGGATGCCAGCAGTTTCCAGAGACATTTAATGAAGGGGGGATGCATAGGGTCGGCCATGGGAGGGGAGATGAAGAGGTCAACCATGGCCAAGAGAATTAAAGCCCCCACACCACCCAACCGATCCCTCCATCATCTTTAAAGACCTCTGAGGAGTAGAATTCCCCATTTTCCCGAACACTTAGAGCTCTCGGAGGAGGCAAAGCCATGGCACCGAAAGCTTTGAGGAGGAGCAATGGCGGCCGGCGGCTGGTGCAAGGAAACGCTCCAAATGAGGTCCAATCCTTCTCCTCTCTATGCGTGCTAGATCTAGACTTGTTTAGGTTGAGAAATCGGGCTCAATTGAGCCTGATTGGGAGCTTGTAATTTCATATTTTCATGGAAAATGGTGGTGTTGAGTTCGTCGGAAAACGCCGCCTCCGGCGGCATGGTCGCCGCCAAACGCTAGCCACCACCTCAACGGAGGTGGTGGTGGTGGTGGTGGTGGCCGGCCATGGAGGTGGTCGGGGTGGCCGGAAAGTCGGCTGGAAGAGGCTCCAGGTCGGCCAATCATGGCCCTTGGCTGGAAGAAGAAGATGACCAGGAGCCACTGGATATGCTTTAAGATTCGTGCTTTATCAAAATCAAAAGTATAGGTTATAATTTTAAGATATTTCATTTCTATCACAGATTTGGTATTTAATGGTTTTAATTTTTAAAAATAATTAGATGCTAGAACAGAAAAAGTGGTCAACATAGAAAATGAAGCCCTTGATGTCTAGTTTATTCTATAATTAATTTTACTCGGTTTGGAATAGTGGTGTGACCACAGCACTTGTTTTGGTGCAACCTATACATAGGCATGACCAGACATTAGAATTAGTTCCCACACCAAACCACTCATCCAAATGCTTTGAAATTTTGAACATAGGCTTCTCATAGCCTTCCCCTTAGACTATCCAAAAATAAGAATTTTTGGAAAAGAGTTTTCTATAGTTTTTGTGTAAATTTAATAAACCAATTATAAATTATTTAGGTGTCATAAACACCTCAAAATCCCCCCAAATTTGGTTGGGTGGTCTTAGAGAGCATGTTAGGGCTCTAGTAAAAATTTCATCTCCTTTGTAGATGTTTTTATTAGGTTTTATCCAACCCTAGTTTGCCCCTTATAGGGTTAATTAGGTCAAAACAACCCCTTTGGGTTTTGAGTGGTCAAATCACCTCAACAGAGGTTGATATTTTGGCCACTGACTCTCTATGGTATGACACACCCTCAAATGGAATTTGGGTTGGTTAAGAGCAGGGCAACCCTAGAACCCTAGGGAAGGTCCCTTGATGGGGATTTTTAGGGTTTGAAGGTCATGGGGCCAAATTACCTTAGAATGGCTTGCAAATTGGTGGAGAGGACCATAGGGTTAGTATAGTCCTTTGGTTAAAATTTTAGGGAATTTGGAAGCCTTAAACCTCCTCAAAACCCTAACCCTAGTTTAGGGCACCAAAACTAATCTGGAGTATTAAGCTTTCAAATCACTTTAAAATCACTTGAAATTTGGGATGAGTGGTGTTTTAAGTTTGTAAAAGCTCTAGAGATTTTTGTTATGAATTTAGGATTATTATTTTGGATACTTCATTAACAATTTAGTAATTTGTAATATTTGCTTAGAAATTTATTATGAAGGAACTACTTGCTGGAAATTGATAAACTTTAGCCAGGAGACTCCTTATTATATTTTAAAGCTCTGTGAATATTTATTGTATTTTTGTAAGACTATTTCTAAGGGTTGCTTCATTAAGTATTGTTTCCCTTGAAACCTTAATTTAATTTATTTTGGAGTCTAGCAAGCCTCTAAAATTATGATTTTTGTACAATGTTCTTTTCTGAACCATATTAAGATTCTATAATTTTTACATAATTTGTTGATGAGTAATTTTGGTACTTCCTTCTTTACATATTATTAAGGGAATTATTTTGGATAAATTAATTAGGGGTCAAATATTCTCTGAAAAAATTATGGAAATTAATATCTAGTCATATGTCTCTGTTATTTAGTGTTGAAAATTTTTGGGTGGCCATTACTTGAGTAGATCATATAGTTCATGTTCAAAATTGCCCATGGCCAAACATTTAGGAAAATTCAATAAATATCAAATTAATTAGAAAAATTATGATTCTCTGATTTTAGACGAAACTTGTTATGATATACCTCTGGTAAATTTTATAGGAGATTTAGAAGACAATCTGAGTACCTCCTTTATACATCTCATATATTATAGGGTGGTCTGCATATAGTAACTGCGGAAACTGAGCTAGAGTGGGTAATGAATTTGAAGAATTGAATCCTTAGTAGGTTGCTGGTTGGGTAAATAAATGAGAGATCTGATCAAGGGTAGAAATCAATAATATTAAGTGCCTTGCGAAAGGGAGCTTTGGGCGTAATCCCATCATAGTTCCTAGTGCCATCGAGAGCCCTTCACGGGGAATACCTTGGGCAGTCCTGGGCTAACGTAAACCTTAGGAATAATTTGGGCAAGAGTAACCCTAATAATAGTTTCACCTTACACTCACACATGTATACATAGGGAGATGAATTGGTATAGAAAGGATAGCGTAGGCCCGTGGCCTAAGGGCTTACTGGTAGAGTTAAATGGACTCGGTATTGATTTGGAAGTCCGGGGAGCAGGATGCTCGGGGACTTGGAAAAAAAGGAGACTTGATTAGTCCAGGGAGTTGTGGGCTCGGGAACATGGTGAACTAGTAGGCTCGGTAGTCTAAAGAGCTGGAGGCTCGGTACTATAATTAGATACAAACTATCATGGTTGCATGTCCATAACAGTGGTGGGTCCTCGGCATTGGACGATCGATCACACCGTCGTCGGTACGTTGACTCAGGAGACTAGCTAGTTTGTTAGGAATAGTACGGAAACATACGTGAGGGGCTAGACGGGGTAGTGTGATTACCACTCTAGGAGTGGAGAGGCCCAACCCACTGTCTCCGTTTTGCCACGGCAGAGGCTCCTGAGAGTTTAGCTAACTCCAAAAAGGGGAACTAAAGGTCTGTGCGCATAGAGTCGTGTGTGTGAGTTGCACTTGCATGTACATAACATAGCATACTTGTATGTCATAGCATAATCATTGCATTTAACCCCTGATACATATCGTATAAAATGGTATGGGACGTTTTATATGATAGGCCCCGCAAAATAACCCCATGGTCTATAGGGGTAATCCCTATAAATCAACGGTTATATTTCTCGTTGCTCTTACTTACTCTGCTTACTACTTTTACTTACTTGCTACTCCTTACTGTTTACTTTTGTTACATACTTGTACACATGTTTAATTATTGTGATACCCCTGCTATACCTTATTATTTTATTCCTTAGGGTAGATGTCACCTGTTTGATTACGCCCTACTTTTAGTCCTCCTTTTCACTCCTTTCCGCCCGGTGCCTAGGAGCCACGGGTAGATGGGTGGGGGATTGTTGACTGAGTCTAGTTTGACTGACGGTCGTTTGACCACCATATTTTAGGTGCTCCGGATGGGAGACAGGGAACAGCCGTAGGAGACGCAACACCAGTAGGGTACGATGCAGATGGAGATTGGCCAGTGTAGCTCGGGTGGACAGGTATCCAGATCCGTGAGTGGAGCCGAGTATTAGTAGTTTTACTTTTATGAGTGAATTGTAGCGAGGTTATCATGTACCAGGTTTAAGCCCGTATTCACTTTCTGGTGCGGACTATTTATTTGTCATGTGATTTCCTCCTTTATACTATTGTGAACTTGGATGCTTACACTTTCATTCATTATACATTCTGTCGATGGTGATCGAGTTGGCCGGCAGGATCGGCGTTTTGTAGTGATGACCTTCCCGGTGTGAAGGTGTCACCGCAAAGCAGCGGTTCTGGGCCTAAGACCCCGGTGGTTGTTGCAAAAAATAACGGGATCTTACAAAAATGTCATCAGGCATTTGCTTCACATGTAAACCAAGGAAGTAGGATAATTCACCCATGCTACTCATTTCAAACTTGGAATGCATTAGGTCAGAGAACCTTTTGTATAGTTTGTAATCAGTAGAACCAAAAATTATATCATCAACATATATTTGTACTAGTAAAATTTTAGATTTATGATGTCTAAAAAATAAAGTTTTATCAACCATACCTCTACTAAATTTATTTTCTAAAAGAAAACTAGCAAGGGTCTCATACTAGGCTCTTGGAGATTGTTTGAGACCATAAAATGCTCTATTATGTTTAAAGACATGAGTAGAATGAGTTGAAGAGATAAAACCTGGAGGTTGTTCTATATAAATTTTATCTTTGAGTTCTCCATTCAGGAATGCACTCTTCACATCCATTTGATATACCTTGAATTTCTTGAATGCTGCAAATGCAAGAAGTATTTTGATAACTTCTAATCTTGTAATAGGAGCAAATGTCTGATCATAGTCTATTCCTTCCTCCTGTGACTATCCTTGAGCTACCAATCTAACTTTATTTCTTACTATAACCCTTGAGCATCCATCGTATTTCTGAAGACCCATTTGGTTCCAATGACTGGATAGTCTTTGGGTCTTGGAACTAAGTCTCAAACTCTATATCTCTCAAATTGATTGAGTTCCTCTTGCATTGCAATGATCCAATGAGGATCTTGTTCTGCATCTTTTAAGGATTGAGGTTCAATCTGAGAAAGAAATCAAGTATGCATCTGATCTTGATTGAGTTGATGTCTTGTTTGCGCACTAGCTGATATGTCTCCAATCACTTGAGATTTAGGATGATCTCTGAGTGAGACAAAATCAACAGGTAGAGTTGGTTCTTTAATTATTTGTGATGCTAATTCCTCTTGTGGAATTTCATTAGTTATGACATTTTCAACATAAACTTCAGCATCATCTTCATCACTGTCTTCAGTATTATGTTGAGAAATATGCAATGTATCCTCTTATTTAAGGTTCAATTCAGCTAACTTCTCACACAAAATTGGTACCTGAAAAGAGTCTATGGTAGAAGTGTTTTTTTCCTTATTAAACATGTTAGTTTCATCAAAAGAAATAGGTACAGATTCTTCTATTTTAAGGGTAGATTTATTAAAGACCCTATAAGGCTTGCTGACTTGAAAATATCCAAGAAATATTCCATCAACAGATTTGGCTTCAAATTTCCTTAAGTGTTTCTTGTCACTGTTGTGAATATAACATTTACACCCAAAAACTTTGAAATAATTTACTTTAGGTTTCTTATTTTTATGTAATTCATAGGGAGTCTTACCCTTGAATTTATGAAACAAACTTCTGTTAAGATCATAGTTTGATGTGTTTACTTCCTCTGCCTAAAAGGATATGGGTAAGTGAGCATCTACAAGTAATGTTCCAGCAGATTCAATTAGAGTTATATAATTTCCTTTCAGAAACCCCATTTTGTTGAGGAGTTCTAGGAGTAGAGAAACACTGCCTGATACCCTCTTTCCCACAGAATTCTCTCATCAGAAGAGTTTCAAACTCAGTACCATGATCACTTCTAATCAATACAATCTGAGTAGAATACTTAATCTTGATGTTCCTGAGAAAGTATGTAAGAACTTTGAAAGTATCCGACTTGTTTCTAAGAAAGAACACTCAAGTGAATCTAGAGAAATCATCAATAATAACTAAAGTATAATACTTTCCTCCCAAACTTTGTATTACAATAGGTCCAAAAAGGTCCATATGTAGCAAATACAAAACTCTGGGTGAATAACTCTTAGATATGGATTTAAAACTATTTTTGTTTGCTTATCTAATCGACAAGCCCTACAAAGTCATTCCTTCTTATAAGATCTAGAAGGTAGTCCTCTGATAAGGTTATCTTTTGATAGTTTAGCTATAGTTCTAAAGTTCACATGCCCTAATCTTTTACGCAAAAGATCATTCGCTTTACTTATCTGATTAAATAAACAGATTTCTGATTTTGCAGAGTTAAAATTAACTAAGTAAATATTACCCTGTCTAATCCCAATTAATGCAATTTTATTAGTAGTGGATGTAATAGAACATAAAGATTTGTTAAAAGATACTTGATAACCTTCATCACAAAGTTAACTGATGGAGATAAGGCTATGCTTGAGACCTTTCATATAGGCTACCTTTTTGAAGGTAACTACTTCAACCTTGATATTGTCATAGCCCTCTGTCTGGTCATAGTTGGAGTCTCCAAAAATAACTTTTGGTCCAAGATTTGCTTTGAAGTTACTCAGGTTATCTTTTCTTCCTATCATATGTTTTGAGCATCCACTATCCAAATACCATTGTTCCTCTATGGTAGGATAGTTTTTTTCCTGTGTATAAAATAAATTAGGGTTCTTGACCCAGATTACCTTGGGTCCTAATTTTCTTTCATAATAATAATTAGAAATATAAGAACATTCAAGTTGATCCTTATAACCAAGTGGATGATATCTCTAGGAGGAATAATCCACTCAGTAAAAGGATTTTTCAATCTTTGTGTTTGATTATTCTTTTGAAAAGGATTAAAATATCTATTTGAAAAATTTGAGTTCGACGAACGATAGTGATTTCGTCGAGCTGCGTTCGATGAATGGTGGTGAGTTCGTCGAGCTCCATTCACAGAAAAGTAATATACATTTTTTGTGTTCATCGTTCGTCGAGGTCTGTTCGATGAATTATAGTGAGTTCGTCGAGCTCCATTCACAGAATAGTTATACTCAAATCTTGTGTTCCGAGTTCGTTGATCGTTGTTTGATGAATAATATTGATTTCGTCGATCTCGGCTCGACGAATTTTGTTGAACATTGTTTTTGTGGAAATTTTTATTTTGTTTAGTCTTATTTTTTTGTAAAACTTCAGTAATTTTTCCTATATCCTCTAATTTTTCTTTTTCTTTCTCAGAAATAAATTTTATAGGTGTAGTTAAAATATTTTTCTAAAGAAGGTGAGGTTGACTAGATGAAGCTCCCAAGCCTAGTTTACCATTTAGTCTGGCATTGACTGTGCTTATGATATTCATCAGTTTGATACTTCTCTCATTAAGAGATTCTTCAAACTTTTAAGCCTCAAATAATTTATTTTCTAAGGACACTATTTGTTCATTAGTAATTTGTAATTCTTCTTTAAGTATTAAGTTTTTTGAAGATAAAATGTTATGTTCATTTAATTTTTCACTGAGAAATTTTATTTCCTACTCAGATTGTATCAAATCTTCACAGAGTAATTTAAAGTCTATTTTAAATTCTTCTGAAGTAAAGACAAAGGTAGAGATTACCTGATCCTCTTCAGACTCAGATGCAAAATCAGTATTGTTGTATGATGCATTGATTGTCATTAAACATACTTCTTTAGTATTTGCTTCTTCATCATCTTCACTTGAACTTGATGAAGATTCTGTTGGACTTCTATTACTAATTTGGGCTAGGATCACTATCATTTGTTTAGGATGGTTAGTCTGACCCACTTTGTATAGTCTTGGGTCATAGGTTATTCTTTACAGGGTTGCTACTTCATAAGAACTCTAGAGAAATGCAGCTTGACGAATGCAGAATTCAGTTCGATGAAAGCAGAGCTGCGTTTGACGAACGTCGAGCTCAGCTCGATGAACTCAGAGTTCTACCTCTGAGTTCAGCTCGACGAAAGCTGAGTTCCGGTCAACGAACTCTGACCTTAACTATGTAGCTCAGCTCGACGATAGCCTAGCTCAGTTCGACGAATGATATTTTCAGTTTGATGAACTAAAAGCTCAGGACAACGAAAGGTTTGCTGAGCTCGACTAATTCATTGCAGTATCCAGGCAGTTTTATATTCAGAAGCAGAATAATTTTAAATGGCATAATTTCAGTCAGTTATTTAATGCTAAATATTCTTAATGGATATAGCCATTTCTGGTAGCATTAAATATGGGATTTTCATAGAGTTATTATTCTAATTAATTACCAAGGCAGTTAAGGAATGATTTTATTTTAGATATTTGAATACAGCAATTACAAATTCTCATAGATTCTTCAGACTATTCAAGGAATGTTTTTAAAATTCAAATGTTTGAATTCTTCTCAAAAAATATATATTCAGAAAATTGTGGTTTATTCAGATAGTGACATATGCAGACATACAGACATTATTCATACAGACATATATAGACAGACACAGAGATTTTTGATTACTGGCTTCTGACTCTCCAAGAGACAACAAATTCTACATCAGTCTGAAATTACTACTTGAGAGAAACAAAATTCTTGAAGGCCTGCACCTTGAAGAAAAGCTTCTCCCTCGATCACAAATTCTACTCAACACGGGGGGAGCTTTTTTGCTTCAACATCAATCCACTAGTCTTCTCAGAGAATCTTTAAAGAGAAGACATCATCAACTTTTACTTTATTTCATAAACTGTGTACAGGGTTTTTAACTCACTTCAAAAGCTAAACCTCTTAGTTCTTAAGTCACCTGATCAAAAGACTTAGATTGGTTTTTCGGCACCTGATAAAAAGCTCAAAAGGTTGCGAGATCTCCCTTGGAAAATAGATCTTATGGTGGCAGGGCACCTGATCAAAAATCTGTAGTGGATTCCTACCAGGGTGGTAGAAGAGTGGATGTACCCAGATTTATTGGGCAACCAGTATATTTCCTTATGTCGTCTATGATTGTTTTACTTTCTGTATTTGTGTGATGTATTCTTATGTTTATATATATATATCATATACTTTAAATCTGCTATAAAAATAAATTAAAATTTTTAACATACACTATTCACCCCCCTAGTGTAAATCAGATTTATCCCTCACTTTCAATTGGTATCAGAGGGTGGTTCTTAGGTTTTATAGGCTAACACCTGAACCAACAAAGATCCTGATAGATCTCATTTTCTCTAGTTTGTTTTTTCTATCATGCCACAGAATAAAGAGTATGCAAACACTAGACCTCCTATATAGAATCTAAATAAGTTTGCAGTGTGAAAAACAAGGATTAAATTATATATGAATTCTATTGACGAAGATATTTATAATTCCATCTTGATAGGTCCACCTCAACCATTATCAACAACTAGCACCAGTATTATACCACCTCCAAAATAGACAAAAGCCCAAAGAAAGGCTAAAATTGTTGATGCCAGAGCTATGAACATCTTAGCTCAAACTATGTCAGATGACATCTTCCAAAAGGTTGTTGAATGCACTTCAGCAAAAGCCATCTGGGACTCCCTCAATATAATGGTTGTTGGATCTACTGATGAGAGAAAGGACAGAAAATCACACCTTATCTCTCAATATGAGAACTATAAAAAGGGAGAATCTGAATCTGTAGCAAAAATGTACACAAGACTCAGTCTTATCATTAATGAGCTGAAATCTTTGGAGAAGGACATACACTGACAGAAGTCAATTATAAGATCCTCATGTGTTTCCCTAGAACATGGGATTTAAGGATCTGGCCAATCAAAGGATCCAGACGTTTAAATGAAATTTTCGCTAAGACTTCGTTGGGCAAGCTCAAATCTTATGAGCAGCTCATCAGAACAAGAGAAGCTGAACAAAGAACTTCACCTGCAGTGAGGAAAGAGAAGAGCATAGCTTTTCAAGCAATAGAAGAAGCAGAAGTTCTTCCATAGAATGAAGATCTTATAGGTCTCTTGGCTAAGATATTTTACAAGATGGCCAGGAAGGACTTCAGAAAAAGATCTTTAAGAAACAATTACAAACCAATGTATGACAAGAAACCCACTAAAGAAATTATGTTTTATGGATGCAGGAAATCAGGACATATTCTTCCAGAATGTCCTGAGAATCAGAAGAAGGATAAGGAGAAAGAGAAAGACTTCAATAAGCACTCCAACAAACCTTCTTCCAGTAAATATAAGAAGAAGGAGAGAGTTTTTGTTGTTGAAACCTGAAGTGAATCAAATGATGAAACTTCATCCAGCTCAAGTGAAGATGAAGATGAAGCAAGGGCTAAGGAAGTCTGCTTGATGGCAATCAATGCATCATGCTGCAATTCTGAGTCTGAATCAGAATCTCAAGAAGATCGGGTAATATGTACCCTTGACTTTACTTCAGAATAATTTAAAAAGGATTTTAAATTATTGTGTGAAGATTTATTACAATATGAGAAAGAAATAAAACTACTCAGAGAGAAATTAACTGAATTAAATAATCTTTTTTCTGAAAACATAAAACTCAATGATGATTTAAAAATTGCTTCTGAACAAATAGTATCTTTAGAAAACACATTATCTGAGGCTAAAAAGTTTGAAGAATCCCTTAATTGGAGAAGCATCAATCTGATGGATATCATAAGCACAGTTAATGCCAGACTAAATGGCAAACTATGCTTGGGGGCTTCATCTAGTCAGCCTTATATTTTACAGAAAAATATTTTATCCACACCTATAAAATTCACATCTGCTAAAGGTAAATAAAAATTAGAAGACTTAGATAAAACCACAGAAGTTGTACAAAATCCTAAACAAAATTAAAATGTACATAAAAATTATGTTCAAAATAATTCATCGAACCGAGCTCGACGAAATAATTACTTTTCATCGAACAGAGAACGATGAACTATAAACACAGGAAACGGTGTTCGACGAAAATAATATGATTCGTTGAACTGCGATCCACGAACGTGGAATATAGAACATCAACAATATTATTCTATGAATGGAGTTCGACAAACTCACTTCCATTCGTCGAACTCAGATCGACAAACTCAATTTAATTCGTCGAACACAAATTTTTCGAACAGAAATTTTAATTATTTTCATCAATATAATCAAACACAAGAATTTATAAATTCTTTTACTCAGCGGATTATTCCTCCTAGGAGATACCATCCACTTGGATATAAGGATCAACCTGTGTGTTCTTATATTTCAAATCATTGTTATGTCAAGAAACTAGAACCCAATGTAACCTATGTTAAAAACACCTAATTTGTTTTCATGCAGGAAAAGAACTATCCTACCACAGAGGAATAGTGGTATCTGGATAATGGCTACTCAAAACATATGACAGGCAGAAAAGAAAACTTAAGTGACTTCAAAGCTAAGCTTGGACCTAAAATCATTTTTGGAGACTCCAACTATGGCCAGACAAAGGGCTATGGGAATGTCAAGGTTGGAGAAGTTACTTTCAGGGAGGTAGCTTATGTGAAAGGTCTCAAGCATAACCTTATCTCCATAAGTCAATTATATAATGAAGGTTATCCGGTATCTTTTAGCAAATCATTATGTTCTATTACATCTAGTTCTAACAAAATTATATTAACTGGGACTAGATATGGTAATATATACATAGTTAATTTTAACTCTGCTAAAATAGAAGTTTGAATGTTTAATCAAATTAGTAAAGCAAATGAACTATGGCATAGGATATTAGGACATGTAAACCTTAGGACTATTACTAAACTATCTAAGGGCAACCTTGTTAGAGGACTGCCTTATGGTTCTTACAACGAAGGACTTTGCAGGGCTTGTCAATTAGGCAAACAAACTAAAAATAGCTTTAAATCCATTTTTAAAAGTGATTCACCCAGGATTTTGTTCTTGCTACATATGGACCTTTTTGGACCTATTGTAGTACAAAGTTTGGGAGGAAAGTCTTATACTTTAGTAATTATTGATGATTTCTCTAGATTCACTTGGGTGTTATTTCTGAGAAATAAGTCAGATAACTTTAAAGTTCTTACAGACTTTCATAGGAACATCAAGATTGAGTACTCTACTCAGATTGCATTGATCTGAAGTGATCATGACATTGAGTTTGAATCTCTTCTAATGAAAGAATTCTGTGAAAAGGAAGGTATCAGACATTATTTTTCTGCTCCTAGAACTCCTCAACAAAATGGGGTAGCTAAAAGGAAAAATAGAACTCTTATTGAATTTGTTGGAACATTACTTGCAGATGCTCACTTACCCCTATCCTTTTGGGCAGAGGTAGTAAGCGCAGCAAACTATATTCTTAACAGGAGTTTGATTCATAAACAAAAGGGTAAGACTCCCTATGAATTAATTAAGAAAAAGAAACCTAAAGTAAGCTATTTCAAAGTTTTTGGATGTAAATGTTATATTCAAAATAATGACAAGAAATATTTAAGGAAATTTGAAGCCAAAGCTGGAGAAGGAATTTTCCTTGGATATTCTCAAGTCAGCAAGGCTTATAGGGTCTTTAATAAATCTACCCTTAAAATGGAAGAATCTGTACATGTTTCTTTTGATGAGACTAATATGTTTTATAAGGAGAGAGATATCTTTACCATAGAATCTTTTTAGGTACCAAATCTGTGTGAGAAACTGGATGATTTAATCCTAACACCAGAGGATACATTACATCCTTCTCAACAGATTGTTGATGTCAGTGAGGAAGATGATAAAGAAATTTATGCTGAAAAAATTGAACCTAATGTAATTCCACACGAGGAAGTAGCTCCAATAGTTGAACAACTAACTCTACCTGTTGATCTTGTCACACTAAGAGAACACATATCAACTGGTGTTCAAACAAAGCATCAATTGAATCAAGATCAGATGCATGCTTATTTTTTTTCTCAGATTGAACCTCAATCCATACAAGATGCAGAACAAGATCCCCACTGCATCATTATTATGCAAGAGGAATTTAATCAGTTTAAGAGATGTAGAGTTTAGGACTTAGTTCCTAGACCCAAAGACTATCCAATCATTAGAACCAAGTGGGTATTTAGGAATAAGTTGGATGCTCAAGAAATCATTGTAAGAAATAAAGCAAGATTAGTAGCTCAAGGATACTTATATGAGGAAGGCATAGCCTATGATTAGATATTTGCTCCTGTTGTAAGATTAGAGACTATCGGGATTTTTCTTGCATTTGCAGCATTCAAGAGATTCAAGGTATATCAGATGGATATGAAGGGTGCTATTCTAAATGGAGAGCTCAAAGAGGAAGTTTTTGTAGAACAAGCACCAGGTTTTATCTCTTTAACTCACTCTTCTCATGTTTTTAGACTTAACAAAGCCCTTTATGGCCTTAAACAAGCTCCAAGAGCTTGGTATGAGACTCTTGCTAGTTTTCTTCTAGAAAATAAATTTAACAGGGTCATAGTAAATAAAACATTATTCGATAGAAATCATAAATCTAAAATTTTTACTAGTTCAAATATATGTAGATGACATAATATTTGGATCTACTAATTCCAAATTATGAAAAAGGTTTTCTGACCTAATGCATTCCAAGTTTGAAATGAGTAGCATGGGTGAGCTATCCTACTTCCTTGGTTTATAAGTAAAGCAAACACCTGATGGCATTTTCATATCCCAATCCAAGTATGCTAAAGATTTTATTAAAAGATTTGGGATGTCAGATGCTCAGCTATGAAAACACTTATGCCTATAAATGGTATTGTTGACACTGATGAACATGCCAAACCTATTGATCAGAAACTATATAGGACTATCATTGGGTCCTTATTATACCTAACAGCTAGCAGACCAAATATAATGTTTGCTACCTGTATTTATGCTAGGTTCCAAGTAAATCCTAAAGAATCTCATCTAATTTTAGTAAAAAGGATTTTAAGATATATAAAAGATTGCCCAAATCTAGGACTTTGGTATCTAATGGAGTCAGAATTTGAATTAATTTGATTCTCAGATGCTGACTATGCTGGATGCAGAGTTGAAAGAATAAACACATCAGGAACTTGTCAGTTCCTTGGTGATAGGCTTGTGTTATGGTTTTGCAAGAAGCAAACTTTTGTGTCTACTTCAACTGCTGAAGCTGAATACATTGCAGCTGGCAGCTATTATTCACAGATTTTGTGGATTCAAAATCAACTACTAAATTTTAGTCTCAACTTAAATAATTCAACAATATTTTGCGATAATACCAGTGTAATTTCTATCGCACAAAATTCAGTCCATCATAGTAGAACTAAACATATTGAAATAAGACATCATTTTTTAAGAGATAACGTTGACAAGAATAAAATTAAACTAGAATTTATTCCTACTGATTTTCAAAAAGCAGATATATTCACTAAACCTTTAGATGCAAAGAAACACATTTTATTCTTAAATCAGTTAAGAATGATAAATGAAGAATCACTAAATTAACTATTATTCTGAGATCGATCAATTGCCCACCTTTCTTCGAACGGAGATCGACGAACTTTCTTTGAGAAACTTTCGTTGATCTGAGATCGACGAATTAATTTCAAGTATTTTTCATCGAACGGAGCTCGACGAAATATATTTCTTTCGCAAAACTTTCGTTGACCGGAGACCGACGAAATGTATTTTTTTTAGAATTTTTCATCGAACCGGGTTCGATGTTTTGTCTTATGTCGGACGGAGTTCGCTTTCTCGAATTCTGAAAACCTTATATTTAGGTTTTCATTGAACTCAATCCCGCGCTTTCTCCATTTACATTTCCTTTGTACTTGATCTTTCTATTGTTGCAGGAATATGGCGATCTCTCAGGCAACTCTCTCAGCGATGAAATTTGATGCAGGCTTCGACATAGACATTGAATCATTTAGTCATTCTGATCAAATCATTCAACACATACTACAACTGTTTGAGGTGCAACATCTGCGAAACATTATGTACGCCAGAATCAAGCTCCCGCTATTGAAATTAAGGAACAGGTCTATATTGCAAAGATTCAATACCCTACAATTATTACTGGATCGGTCATAGGACATCAGGTCTCTCTAACACCCGATATGTTATCTGAAATTTTTGGTTTCATAAATGGTGAAGATGACATAGAAATATCTAGTACTGAATTTGATGAGATGCTAGATAGAATGGGACATAAATAGGGAAACCCTAATCACCTACTGAAAAAGAATTTTTCTGTTGAATATAAATTATTCGTCGATGTTGTTGGTAAAGTTTTGTTGGGAAAACATTTTGCACATGATTATGTCACTAGGAACCAATTTATGTTGATGTGTGCTTTGATTAATAAGAAATCTGTGAATTGGTGAACAATCTTATTTGATTCAATTAAGAAGAAGATAAATAAGAAAGCTGTCAGCTATAGCAAAATTCTGGGTATCTTCCTCCAAGCCAAATGTCCAGAAGTTCTGGTCTCTCAAACTGTGCATATCAATGCATCCAAGATGTTTACTTCTACTTTTTTTGAAAGATGGGAGAGGGTAATCCCTAAGCCATCCAGGGCTGAACCCTCCAGGACAGCTTCTAAAAGCACAAGGGATGTTACAGCCACTCTCCCAACCCCAGCAGAAGTTTTTGCTCCTCATATTTCTTCTCCTCTACCATCTCCACATCATTCTTCATCTCTACCATCTCCACATAATTCTCCTTTACCATATCCACCTTCTCATCAACCAAATTTATTTGTAGAGGTTCCATCCACTTCTTTCAATCCAGAATCTTCTACTCCAGCAATTATCTCCAAATTAATTAGCTTCTATTCCTCAGTCACCTATTCAGTTGCCACCTACATCTACATTACTCATTTATCCTCCTCACGTTTCTCTATTACATTCATCTCCACCTCAATCACATGTATCTCCACCACACTCACCCATTCAGGAGATAACTCCTGATGACATTCCTCCTGTCATCCCTCCATCATCCAATCCTCAAGCTTTCTATCTCTTCTCCAACTGTGAAAACACTTTCATCCCCTCTTCTTCTACTTCCATTCCTTTATGTATGTGGATTTTTCATCCATTTCTTCTAGTCTTCTTGAACTCATTACTCCAACTCTCAAAAAGTTGATAGATGAAGTTATAGCTCCTCTTGCTGCTTCTATCTCTGCTCTATCTTCTCAGCCATCCTCTTCCTCCTTTGTCCCTTCTTCTGGGGACCTAGATTCAGGTTTCCCTGGATTTAGGCAAGGGGAGATGTTTAATGAAGAAGCTCCGGCAGTTGAAGTTGCAGCATTAGCACTCTTTCTAGACAGTCCACAGGATACAGATATGATTTGTTCAGTTGAAGAAGAAGAAGCAGCAGTAGTACCAGAAGTTGTTACTGTTGGTGATGCCTCTATTTATCCCACAGTCAACTTATATTCTTTATTATCAATTTTTGATACTCTACATAATGGTTTTCTAGTTTTTGAGCATGATCTTTCTAGAGCCATAGTATGTTATACTGCCCCTGTTGATATTTCCATTTTAGAACAGTTAAGGAACAGCCTTAAAGATTTTTCTACCCATAATAATCTAGACTTTGAGACTGTAGTAGCTGATAATATAATAGATACTATAGAGAAAATTTCTTCCCCTCCTACTTTTGCTTGGGATGAAACCCCAATGCCCAACCTTGATGATCTTCTTAATGAAGATATAGAGCAGGAAGAAGACATTATAAATGTACAGCCATAGGTTTAGTTTGTTAATCAAATAGATTTGGTTAAGCAGTTAGATGAATTGTATGATCAGCCTGCAGAAGAATCTGATGATGATGAAGATTCAGATGATTCAGAGGATTCTGGATCTAAGAAAAGGAAGTTAAAGAAGAAGGCTCATGTTAAGGTTGCACCTAACCTTCAGCTATTACAGATGTTCTCTACTATATTTTGCATTGAATACCTCTCACTCCAAACCTACCTCACTGGATGAGATATTCCAAAAATGAAATGAAAAAGAGGAAGAAAATGAAGAGGTATTCTTCACCTCCAAGATCTAGGAGAGGACCTCCTCCTACTCCTCCAGCAGTAGGAGCGGCAGGTAATATTTCTTCTCGAAAGCCTACTACTTATCAATATTCAAGAGCTTCTCAAGATAGAAAGGATAGACCTTCAAGGTTAGGATCTCAAATCAGTCAGCAACAGAAGCCAAGTCAAAGCAGCTCACAACAATCAGATCAAGAGAGCCCTCCTTCACCAACATATGATCCAGAATTGGATCCAAATTTTAGAATGGCTAGATTTAATGAGCTTATTGCTCTATCACAAATCAAGAAAGCTAAAGCAGAAGTAAAGGACACCTCTCAGTTCTCCACTATTTCCTCGTATAGACAGAAGGAGCTTGAAAGGTATCAAGTGAAGAACCTGTTCAATGTGGACAAATACATGAGTTTACATCCAGAGGTAGTTGTACCAAAGACTACCTCTCTGAAGATCATTGGCTCCCAGGATCTAAAGATGAGTCAAAGAGAAGCTGAAAATCCTAATAGGAAGTTGATATTTACTAAATCATCTTCTGATTCTCTCTCAGAAGGTCCTAAGAAAGATTCTTAGCTTTTAATTATGTCTTTAAATTGTGTTTATGTTTTTGAACTCTCAAAGCACCTTATTTTATATCTGCTGAATGTTTTTCTTCTAGATTATTTTTGCTTTGAGTTTTTTATTATAGATAGTATCCTCACCCAAATAGGGGGAGATTGTTGGAACCCTATTACTGATTTGGGCTAGGATCACTATCATTTGTTTAGGATGATTAGTCTGAATCACTTTGTATAGTCCTCGGTCATAGGTTATTCTTTACAGGGTTACTACTTCAGAAGAACTCCAGAGAAATGCAGCTAGACGAATGCAGAAATTATTTTGGCGAAAGCAGAGCTGCGTTCGATGAACTCCGAGCTCAACTCGACAAACTCAGAGTTCTACCTCTGAGTTCAGCTCGACGAAAGCTGAGTTCCGGTCTACGAACTCTGACCTCAACTCTGCAGCTCATCTCGACGATAGCCTAGCTCAGTTCGACGAATGACATTTTCAGTTCGACTAACTCAAAGCTCAGGACGACGAAAGGTTTGCTGAGCTTGACTAATTCTTTGCAGTATCCAGGCAGTTTTATATTCAGAAGCAGAATAATTTTAAATGGCGTAATTTCAGTCAGTTATACTCTGGTATTTAATGCTAAATATTCTTAATGGATATAGCCTTTTCTAGCAGCATTAAATATGGGATTTTCACAGAGTTATTATTATAATTAATTACCAACGCGGTTAAGGAATGATTTTATTCTAGATATTTGAATACAGCCATTACAAATTTTCCTAGATTCTTCAAACTATTCAAGGAATGTTTTTAAAATTCAAATGTTTGAATACTTCTCAAAAAATATATATTCAAAAAATTGCTACATATTCAGATAGTGACATATACAGACATACAAACATTATTCATACAGACATACACGGACAAACACATAAATTTTTGATTACTGGCTTCTGACTCTCCAAGAGACAACAAATTCTACATCAGTCTGAAATTACTACTGGAGAGAAACAAAATTTTTGAAGGAATGTACCCTGAAGAAAATCTTCTCCCTCGATCACAAATTCTACTCAACACAAGGGGAGCTTTTTTGCTTCAACATCAATCCATTAGTCTTCTTAAAGAATCTTGAACGAGAAGACATCATCAACTTTTAGTTTATTTAATAAACTGTGTACAGGGTTTTTAATTCCCTTCAAAAGTTAAACCTCTTAAGTCACCTAATCAAAAGACTTAGATTGGTTTTTGGGCACCTAATCAAAAGCTAAAGGGTTGCGAGATCTCCCTTGGAAAATAGATCTTCTAGTGGCAGGACACCTGATCAAAAACTTGTAGTGGATTCCTATAAGGGTGGTAGAAGAGTGGATGTACCCAGATTTATTGGGAATCCATTATATTTTCTTGTGTCATCTGTGATTGTTTTTCTTTCTGTATTTGTGTGTTGTGATTCTTCTTTATATATATATATATATATATATATATATATATATATATATACTTTAAATCCGCTATAAAAATAAATTAAAATTTTTAAAATACAATATTCACCCTCCCCCCCCCCCACCCTTAGTGTAAATCAGATGTATCCCTCACTTTCAGATTCAGTTTCTGTATCACTCCAAGTTTTAGCAACAAAACCGTTCTCCTTCTGTTTGAGTTTACCATAAGAGGATTTGTTGGAGTGCATCTTGTAGTCTTTCTCCTTCTTCTTTTCTTTCTTTTGATTTTCAGGATACTCTGGAAGAATGTGTCCATGTTTCCTGCAACCATAACAAACAATTTCTTTAGTTGGTGTCTTGGCATACCTTGGTTTATCCTTGTTCCTGGAAAACCTTTTAATGAAGTCTTATTTGGCCATCTTATAGAATCTCTTAGCCAGTAGACTCATCAGTTCTTCATTCTCAGGAAGTTGTTCTTTCTCTTTAGTTGCTTGAAAAGCAACACACTTTTCTTCTTTAGTGAAGTTAGAGTTATCTGTTCAGCTTCTCTGGTTTTGATGAGTTGCTCATAAGATTTCAGCGTGCCCAACAAAGTTTCTATGGAGATTTCATTAACACTTCTGGCTTCTCTAATTGGACAGATTTTTGAATCCCATGTTCTAGGGAAACACATGAGGATTTTGTCATTAACTTCTGTCAATGTAACGTCCTTTTCCAAGGTTTCAGCTCATTAATTATGAGACTGAGTCTTATGTACATTTCAACAACAAATTCCATTTCACCCTTTTTGAAATTCTCATATTGAGAAATCAGGTGAGATCTTCTATCTTTTCTCTCATCTACTGAGCCAGCTACCATTGCTGTGAGGGAATCCCAAATATCTTTTGCTGAAGTGCATTCAGCAACTTTCTGCAAGATGTCATCAGACATTGTATAAGCTAAAATGTTTATTATCTTTTGTTGGGTATTGTATCCACAATAACCCTGATTTGAAGAAGGGTTCAGTCAAGCTAAGATTAATTGAGGGTGTATTTGATATTGCTTTTTAGTTTTGTACTTGCAGGTTTACAATGACAAGTACACACCAATATCAGGTTATAGTGGGTCAGCAATCCCAAGTACAGGAGAAGGATCAAGGAAGGCCAAAGACAAGAAGTCAAAAACGACGAATTTTACCGAATTAAAATTCGACGAGTATGGTGAGTCATACACGTCAAATATGTCGAGAATCCCCTTGATACTAGACGAATTTGCCATGTATACTTCCTGATACTTGCTGAATTCATCGTATATACTTTGGGTAAATTCTCCAGGTTTCCAAAAATTGTCCAAGGCATATTCAACGAGTATCACTGGTGATACTCGCCGAATTCGACGAGTATCCCAAGCAATACTCGCCGAATAATTGGAAATGAACCGAATTTGCCTTCTGTTCGACGAACTCCATTCAACGAATTAGCTTATATCATTGCATGATACAGCGAGTATCATACCTAATACTCGACGAATTTCGCCGAATTTTACTTGTCATTTTTTCGATTTTTTTCCTGGTTTGAAACCGACGGCCATGTACAGTACTTTTCTAGGTTTCAATTTAGGAAATCTTTTATAGTCGTTTCATTTTGAATCTCTCTATAAATACCTAGAGTAGTTTCGAAATTACTACGGATCTTGAAAACCTAATTTCTCGAATCAATTTTCACATTTTCACGTAATAGAGAATCTCGTCGGCCGACCTACGCTTTTCACAAATTTCTCCCATTTGGCCGCAACTTCGAGCAACTGTCTTCTTTGCCGACGACATCATTGACTGGATCGCTTCTTCGTTCAAGATCTGATTTACTCCAGTCCTTGTTGGTCGATGATCGAGGTTCAAGATCCAAAAATTTCAAGTTTCCGAGTTCTCCAAGATTCAACTTCCAACCTTCAAAGAATGTCGGATCAAGATTGGAATCGTGTGTTGTTATTGTAACTTTAATTTGAATATTGTAGGAGATTTTTCTCCGAGTTTTGTAGATCCAATTGTGGATCAAGAGAGTAGATCCAATTGTGGATCGAGTGTGTAGATCCGGTTTGCGGATCGAGTTGTTGGAGAGTTTGTTCTCAGAGTGGTAGGAGCTTCATCTCCGAGATATAGGAGTTGCGACTCCGAGGTGTAAGATTTGATGAAATCTGAGTTTTGTGAAGTAGCCGAATCTGCCCTTCGTGGGAGATAGGCGAGGCGGGACAGTGGACGTACCCAACTCGGGGAACCATAATAAAATCCTGCGTTTGTGTGCTTGATATTCTCGATTATTTTTATTCCACAAAAAGATACAAACTCCGCCATTTCACCCCCCTCTAGGTGATTTAGGTCAACGCTAGATACTTTCAAGTGGTATTAGAGGGAGGTTGGTCAAATATGGTTAACATCTTGATCAAGATCTCTGATCTAGTGTTGAGAGATTCTTCACTTTCACCATGGATTAAAGCAAGGACATATAATCTATGAAGTTACCCGTGTGTAACAAGGAAAACTTTCCCATGTGGAAATAACCTGTACGGTTCTTCATGTAAGCTATTGATCCAAGGATCTTTAAGATAGTGGAAGAAGGACCTCATATCCCTACTCAAGCATCTACAATAAATCCAGCGAAGATGATGGATCTTACTAAGGATGAGATTGTCCTAGTCTCCCTTGATAAGAAGGCTAAGAATATCATAGCGAGTGAAGTGGACGATTCCATGCTCCAGAACTTATTCCACTACAAGTCTGCTAAATAGATGTGGGACTGTCTGGTTGTCCTGATGAAAGGTACTAAAGAAGTGAGAGGAAATCGTAGATCATTGCTGAACCAGGAGTATGAAGCCTTCAAGCATGGGGCCGATGACTCCATAGCTGGCCGCTTTGAAAAGTTCTTCAAGATTGTGAGCGGTCTCAGGAACTGCGGCCGCGTCTTCACTTATGGTGAACTGAATGACAAGTTCCTTAGATCACTCACAAAGGACTGGGACATAAAGGTTGTCGCCATCAGAGAATTTGGAAAGTTGCCGGAGATCGACCCTCAGAATCTTTTCGGCAAATTGCTCTCCCACGAACTCCAAATGAATACCAAAAAGAAGGAGGAGAAAGCCAATCAATCTTCTAGCAAAAAGATGTCTATAGCCCTAAAGACAGAAGGTTCAAGAAAGTCTAGAGTTGTGTCACCTGTAAGGACACGAGCTCCAAACACCCCTGAAGACTCTGAGCCTAGCACGTCGGGCTCCGAACTATCGGATGGAGAATTCTCTCTCCTCTCCAAGCATTTCAAGAAGTTGCTGAGGAAGAGGAGAAAAATGAAGAATAAGTCATCCTCTTCAGACTCCAGAAGATCATGTCGTGATGGTGATCGAATGACCAGAAGCTACAATAAAGAGTACATGTATAAATTTAAACTGAACAAATAGGTTTCCTCTTATGTTTTTTGCTACTGTTGTAACAAATCAGGTCACATGATTGAGGAGTGTTCCTACAAGAAGAAGGATATCTCCAGGAAGGATGAGAAAAGATCCTTCAAATGAAAGAAGAAAGAATAAAAGAGCTTCGTCACCAAAAATACGAAGACTCTTAGTGACAGTTACTCGAGTGAGTCAAGTTCTGAAGATGAAGAAGCCTACTTTGGGCTGATGGCTCAATCTAACGAGGAAGCGAGTGACTCAGAATACCATGGGAAGGTAAACTCGCGCACAATTCTCTATGAATCGAAAACTTACCCGAATGGTCATGGAGACTACTCCTCTGATGAAAACGAGTCAGAGTTGATGGCTCAGCACGAGTAGTTGTTAATGGCTTTTGACAAATGTCGAAAGGTAGTCCGAAATAATGCTAACGAGATTGCCTCCCTCAAGGCAGTGGAAGCAAATCCGAAGGAAGAAATTGAACAATTACTTTCTCTCAGAGATGAAGTACACTCCTTGAAAGAGGAACTCAAGCACTAGGCTGAGACGTTAAAACTGAAGGAAAAATATCTTGATGAGCTGGAAGAAAAGCTCGTGATGGATAGAAAACTCGTTGAGAGCTACTCAAAGCCGAAGACTATTCTCCCTCTCATCGATGAGTTCTCTGCTCAAAATAAGGGTAGTGGTCTTGGCCACATCGGAGGTAAGGGTAAGGCTGCTAAGAAGGCTAGTGCCAAAGAAAAGGGGAAAGCCCCCATGAGTCAACCATCATTCAAGAAGGTAATCTTCCCAATGAATAAGTTTGACCTGAAGTCATCCTATGGTCATCATGCAAGGCTTACTCATGTAGATCCCAAGACCAGATACCAGGGATAGACCCGTCCCCGTGACTTTGGTTCTAGCGTGTTCAAAGCACCTTATAAATAGATTCAAATGAAGAGTTATGGTCCATACGTATATGGCCATAACAACAATAAGACACCGAAAGCCAAATCTGTTGTACCTAAGGAAAAGGAGATGCAGAAAGTTTGTGTATGCTGCAATAATGAGGCCTCCACCTCTAAAAATTCTACCCCGTTAGACCTCACGTTCAAAGGGTAAAGCAGGAGTACAATAAGAGGTATAACAAATTTGACTGTTGGTGTTGCGGCAAAGTTGGTCACTTTCGCGCTGATTGCTGGTACAACCCCACAAACTTTGTAACCCCACGGGTTAGCTATGCGAGGCAGACCACTCGCAAAGATAATGTTCCTAGGGGGAGTAAGCTGACCAAGAACCGAGGACCCAAATACGTTTGGGTTCCTAAGGTAAACTGATTTATTTTTGCAGGTATGTCCAAAGGCCAATAGAACGCCAGTCTGGTACTTGGACAGCGGATGCTCTCGGCACATGACCGGGACAAGAAGCCTTTTGCATTATTACACCCCAGTCAAAGATGGACCAAAAGTCATATTTGGATGTTCAGACAGGGGAACAACAAAAGGTTATGGTATGATATCCAATGGCATTGTCTCTCTCACAGACGTTGTTTATGTTGAGGGATTACACCATAATATCATAAGCATAAGTCAACTATGTGACAAAGGCTATATCGTTGAGTTCTACAAGGATTAGTGTTTGATAAAATCATCTGCAAATTTGGAGACGGTCTTAACAGACACTCGGAGCAGAAATATTTTCTGTTTAAATTTTGTTTGTTTAGACACTTCTACCCCAGTGTGTTTTATGACAAAAGTAGTACGTCTCTCTATGACCAATGGCACAAGATATTAGCACATATTAATTTTAAAACCTTAAATATGTTATTTTCTCACATTTTAGTGCGTGATGCCCCAGCATTAAGTGCCTTAAAGAGAATCCCTGTCACTCTTGTCAAATGGTAAGCAGACACGGGCTACCTTCAAGGGTATTGCTGAGAAAGATTCTTCTCGAAGCTTATACTTGATTCACATGGACTTATTCAGTCATATGCTGATTCAAAGCTTAGGAGGTAAGGTCTATATGTTAGTAATTATTGATGACTACTCGCATTTCACTTGGATGTTCTTTTTGAAACACAATTCAGACACCTTCTATTATTTCATTAATTTTTTCTAGCAAATTCAGAACGAATTGGACTGCTCGGTGGTCAAAATCAGAAGTGACCATAGAACAGAGTTTGAGTATGGTGCCATGATAAAGTTTTGTGAAAGTCAAGATATCTTTCATGAGTTTCCCTCCCTGCGCACTCCACAGCAAAATAGAGTTGCTGAGAGAAGGACAAAACCCTAATTGAAGCATGTACAACCATGTTGAGCGACACTTCTCTTCCGGAGTAATTCTAGGTTGAAGCAATCAACACGTCTTGTCACGTGCAAAACTGGGCACTCATCAACAAAAGCTATTGTAAGACCCCCTATGAGTTATTGAAGGGCAAAAAAAAACACTGTGTCCTACTTTAGAATCTTTAGAAGCAACTGTTTTGTACTTAATAATGGGAAGCATTACCGAACTAAGTTTAGTGAAAAATGTTTTGAAGGTATTTTTGTAGGATATAGTAGCCATAATAAGGCATATAGGATTTTCAACAAGAAAACTCAGGTGGTAGAATAGTCAATAAATGTTGTATTTGATGAGACCAGCTTGCTCCAAGGCAGCTTGTCTAGTGTTATTGGTGCAGATGCAGGTACCAGGTTCAAGGAAATAAGCTTTGAAGAAGCTGTCAAGGAAGAAGCTCCAAGCTCAGTTAAGCTCGTTGATCCAGGCTTGGAGAATGAAGAACCCATAGAGGAAGAATTGTTATAACCTACGGAGACAATATTAGATGCTGTAGAGCCTGTTGGGGGAAGAGCAAGGAACCTAGGGTTCAGACACCTAAGAGATCATCCAGCTGATCAGATAATTGGAGAGCTAGGTGACGGTGTTCGAACCAGATGAGGTACAGCTAATGAAATTTTGCATCTGAGTTTTTTATCTTAGGTTGAATCAAAGAAGTTCGAAGAAGCGAAGAAAGATCCCTCTTGGATCAAGGCAATGCAAAAGGAGCTCAACCAGTTTGATCGATGCAAAGTCTGGGAGCTGGTACCCAGACCAAAGGGACAGAACGTGATCGACACCAAGTGGATATTCAGAAACAAGTTGGACGAACACGGAGTAATTATCAAGAACAAAGCCCGGCTTGTAGCACATGGATACAGATAAGAAGAAGGGATCGACTTCGACCAGACATTTGCTCCAGTGGCTTAGCTCGAGGCGATCGGGTTATTTCTTGATTATGCTGCCCTCAAAGGCTTCATTGTCTACCAAATGGATGTGAGGTCAGCATTCCTCAATGGGAAAATGAAAGAGGAATTATATGTAGCGCAACCCCCAGGGATGACAGAAAAAGCACTTTTAGGACGTGCCAATTCCTCGGAAGACGTCTTATTTCATGGAGCAGTAAGAAGCAGAATTGTGTGGCAACATCTACTGCCTAATCAGAGTATATCTCTGGGGGTAGTTGTTTCGCAGAGCTTCTATGGATACGGAATCAGCTCAAAGATTATAACTTGAAGTTCAGCAAAATTCTGATGTTTTGTGACTCCTCCAGCGCCATTGCAATCGCAAACAATCCAGTCTCCCACTGTCGGACCAAGCACATCGAGGTGCGCTAACATTTCATCCGGGAGCACGTGGAGAACAAGGATATAGCCCTCAGCTATGTCCCGACGGACAAGCAGGTTGCTGATATTTTTGCGAAGCCACTATACGAGACCAAGTTCTCGTTGTTCAAAACGGAGCTGGGTATGCTGAATAAGGAACCATGAAGACCACCAAAGTGGCAGGAATCGTCTCGGGATCGATTTCAACAAAGCAAGCATTCTTCTTTTGCAAGTCCAATTCGGTGAATATCGACCGACACGTCGCATATTCATGCAACACTCGCCGAATCAGTCTCCTCCAACAGCTAATTTCGGAAAAGTCTATTTGGGGCAATATTTCAAATTGTCTATACGAGTGACAGTCACGGGCCTTCGGCCCGATGGCCACGCGCCACAGTACCCAGCCGGCGACGGCGGGCTCCGCCCGCCTGCCCGCCCCCCCCCCCCCCCCGACAGGCTCCGTCCGCCCACCCCCCCCCCCCCCCCACCACCACCACCATCGGGCTCCCCCCCCCCCCCCGGGTCGATGTGCCCCCTTTTATGTAATTTAAATTTTTCTTTTTAATTATTTTTAATGTTTTATACCTATTTTATATTTTTTTTATATTAATTTTAATTTACATTTTTAATATATTTTAGATATTAATATTTTAATTTACGTTTTTAATATTTTTTATTTTTTATAATTTAAAACAAATAAAAAAATCGCTCCCCCCCCCCCCCCCCGAAATTGCGGCTTTCTCCACCACTGGCGGCAGAGCCGGCGGCGGCCTGACCGAAGACCCCAAGCAGGTTAAACGGGAGAAGGCGAACCTGCCGGCGGTGATCCGTTGGCGCTCCGGCGGGGCCACCGCCAGCGGTGGCCCTGACCGTGAGGCCCGGATCTGGAAGCACATCATCAGCTGAATCATGTCCGTCCGATCAAGCTCCATCAAAAACTGGTCGTTGGATTCAAAAGAGGAGGGCTACCAATATATAAATCCCTCTTTAAAACACTGTTCACACTCCCAAAAATCCTCATACCCCATTTCCGCATCTCGTCCCTTCACGGGCACAACTCGCCCCCGTCGCCGGCCTGCCCGGCGCCCAATGGGGGGTTAGCCGGCCTCGGCGAACCCACCGGGGGCTGTCCGACGGCGAGCTGGCAGGGCCACCGCCATCGGTGGCCCTGCCCCTGAAAACAAATGGTCCACGTCTGCTCTCGCCGCGCCAGAGGAACGAATCGAAAACTCTCGTCGTGCCCGATGGCCACGCGCCACAATACCCGGCCGGCGACGGCAGGCTCCGCCTGCCCCCCCCACCACCACCACCAGCACCAAAATCGGGCTCCGGCCGCCCCACCACCATCCGGCCCCGCCCACCCCCCCCCCCCCCCACCAGCACCACCATCAGGCTCTGCCCACCCCCCCCCCACCACCACCACCCCCCCCCCCCCCCCCGCCACCACCACCATCGGGCTCTGCCCGCCCCCCCCCCCCCCCCCCCCCCACCCCGGGTCGATGTAGTACCTTTTATATAATTTAATAATGTTTTATATATACCTTTTTTATATATTTTTATATTAATTTTAATTTACATTTTAATATATTTTATATATTACTATTTTAATTTACGTTTTAAATATATTTTATTTTTTATTTTTATAATTTAAAAAAATTAGAAAATCCCCCCCCCCCCCCTCCCGCCCGAAATTGCGGCCTTCTCCCCCACCGGCGGCGGAGCCACCGGCGGCCTGACCGAAGACCCACATCAGGTTCGCCGGGAGCAGGCGAACCTACCGGCGGTGATCCGGTCAGGCCGTCAGCAGCTCCGCCGACGGTGGTTTAGAAGGCCGCAATTTCGGGGGGGGGAGCGATTTTGCTGATCGGATTTTAGTAGAGAGAGTGCTGGAGTTTTTGGGGTGTTTTTTTATATGCAAACCAAATCCGTTATTTACAGCCCAGGATCCAACGGTTCAGGATCAAAACACTCAAATCTGACGTCCACCTATTTTCCCCCTATTTTCAAACTCACGTTATTGGCAGACCATCATATATCTTTTTAGAATAGTATATATATATATATATACATATATATATTCATTTAAATGGAAATGGGAGGGCCTGCTCGGCTTTCGTCGAACTCTAAAGCCGTTGAAACCAAACGATTCGCACGACTGCACTACCCGACCTTTCGGCTCCCGATTCGCTGATTTACGTCGATCCTCGCCCTCCTCCCGTGCCCTAGCTCGCATTGACTGTGGAAAGCTTGCCGCAAAGCCCTACTTTCAAGCTTGTTGCCTCCTGCATTGTGTTGTCGTCGGCTACCGCGTGTCACCACCGCCTGCCAACAGAAACGCTCTGATAATCGCTGTCTCTTCATTCCAGTGGAGTCTTCAGTTCTTGCAGCCTTCCAGAGGATCTCTGTTACAGTGCTTGCGTCAACACCATAAGCTTCCTCAGACCAGTACAGTTTGCTCTCCAGAGTTTCAGAAATTCCAATTTTCTGTAATTTTCAATGGCTCCTAGAAGCACCAGTGTCTTGCTAGGGGGAGGTGAGATGGTCCGCATAGGATTTGCTCAAGCCTCCGATGAATTCAGGAACATCATTCTGATGTTGGAGACCGCTGGACTCTCCTTCGTCTTCGAACACCCCTGCAAGGTGCTCGACAAGGAAGTCTTGGAATTCTTCAATAATGCCAAATTACGTCATAAGGACTCGGTGATAAAAAAGCAAGGTTCAGAAAATCAAAGTGAAGATGAATGCCTCCCGTCTCTCTAGGTACTTGCGGCTACCCATCTGTGATCAGGCCGACTACCAAGAGGAGGCAGATTTTGTCAGAACGTTATCATTCTATAGTTTGCCCAGGAGCACCAAAGCCATCAAAAGAAAAGGAATGAGTGAGGAGGGCAAACTCCTATCAGACATAATTGGCAAGGTTCTCATTTGCAAGATGGGCTCGCACGACTATCTCTCCTCAGAGATGTTCAAGAAACTAGTTGTAATAGTCCGCAGGAAGAAGCTGGACAGGTGTACTCTGCTGTTCGCCAAGATAAAAGACAGCCTACACACTCCCAACTTTGTGAGGATTATCACCCTATACCTAAATCAGCTCGATGGTGATAGGTTTGATATTACCAAAGGAGCTCTTATCCATCACCTAAAGAAGATAGATTCTACAATCTTCTCAAGGTGGGACAGGAGGATCATCCAGCGAGGGGGAGCCCCAGTACCCCCAGTGGAGGAGGAAGAACATGTTCCTGTTGACATGATCCCTTCTCCACACCCAGTGAGATTCCTGATAGCATGAGTGCAGGAATTGAGGGGAAGTCAGTGATTCTAGAATCAGTTACATCCACAGTAACTTCAGCTTTAGATACAGTTATAGTGCTTCCAGACTCATGTTCAGGGGATATCCTAGCAGAGGTTGCCGTTATTGGTGTTGTTGTCGCTGTCGAGGTTCTGACAGTTGAGGATTCAGAAGTGCATGCTGAGGAAGAAGATCCAGCTCCTTCTGATTGTGATGAGGATGCTGATGCTGATATGGTTGATGATGGTGTTGCTGATAATGATCTGAAAGTTGAAGATTTTCAGATTGAGACTGTTGTTGAGGATGCGGTGTTTGCTGATAAGTCTAGTGATAGCAATTTTGCTGCTGCTAAGGTTGGTTGTGATTCCATTATGGTTTCAGTGCCTACGTCTATCGACATTCTGGTTGCTCCCCTCCCTATGACTGTCTCTACTGCAGTGTCTGAGGGGGAGGCAACTCAGTCCCGCATATCTATGTCCACTAAGGTTGCCAAACTCATGCGCAACCTGGACAAGAGACTAGGCAGGATGTCATTGGTACCCGAAGGCATAGTTGACCCCTCTGATGAGGACGGATCTGTCGATGTGTATGCCCCTGCTCTAGGTTCAGAAGGACCAAGGTTGATTACTACGAATGTCACTCTTCCAGTGCTGTTAGATGCTCCAAGCCCCAGTTCAAGTGATCAGCTGCTGAAAGTTTTTGAAGAAATGTTGGCGAGGCAACATGATAAGTTTGATGCCTCGTTGGCTAAAGTAGTTTAAATAGTCAAACAATCCGAGAAGTTTATTCTTAAAGGGATTACTGAAGTTCAAGTAAAATTTGATAAGCTAGAGGTGAGATTTGATGCAAGGTATGAAGAGGTTGCAACTATTGTAACCTTTATGATGAGAGGACTTAAGCAGAACGAAGGGGTACTGAAAAATGTTGACACAAATGCTATCTCTCTCATCGAGGCTCATAACAGATCCATGGCACATTATGACTCTTCATTGAAATCTTATGTCAATGCAATTGCTGCAGAAGCCAAAAAGGGGGAGGATGCCATTATAGCTAAGGTTGCCAATGTTGAAAATACTATGCTCTATCAGTTCAAACAAGCAAATGATTATAACTATGACAACATTGTGTGGCTACATGGATAGCTATTCCCTCCTCCAGTTCCTGCTGAGCCTGTTCATGTTGACGTTCATCCGGCTAAGCCTAGTTATGATAATGTTTATCCGGCTCCAGACTACACTCAATATTGGAAAAACTCACAGGACTTCTCTCAGGTTCATTATGCTGCTGTGACTCTAGATATTCAAGCTGCTATTGATGCTGCTCTTGCTGCGCTCATAGAGGCTCAGGTTCTTAAGAAAAGGAAATTTGGAGAAGTGATGTAGGCCACTACCGCGGACACTAGACGGGTAAGGGGAAGAAACGAACGCCACGCTCAACCCACAATCTCTCACGCACTAGATTTAATCGCAGCGCACTCGCAAGCGTATTATCACAGTTCACCAACGTACGGTAGCCACTCCGCGGGAAGGTCGAGCGAACGGCGATAGGCCGACGTTCTCCCAAGCTAAAAGGACCAATATTGGGTCCGACCGAGCGAAGGTTGTACCAAAAGAGATCTACCCAAAATGCGATCGAAAAATGGTAGATCTCTCCCAACAAAAAAAAACGGGGTTCGCCAAACCCTTGTTCGGAAATAACGCGGTTAGGCTCTATGCAAAAATCCAAAGAAAAACCCACGAAGAATCTAACGATTCAAATCTAACGCAAAAATTTTTCCGTCCACTAGAATATCAAGAGGGAATCACACGTGAGTGGAGAGGATCGTTACCCAAGTCGGAATAGATGATTCCGACTACCCTTGAAGGGTCGCTCTTCCACGGTTCCGTCGGAGTCGCGCCGGATGGAGAGATAGATCGTCCGCCTTGGCCGCTTCACACCAAAATCCAGATTTCTCGCCGTAGAAGGAGACCTTTCCGGACAAAGCTTCACGAGGAGAAGGGTGGCCGGTCGGTTTTGGAGAAGGTGGAGGCTGGGTTGTGGGTGGTGAGAGGAGGTGGGGCTTGGAAGATGGAGATGTGTGGGCTGGCCGAAACTTTTAGAGGGAGAGTGAGAGATGAGGGTGGCAGCTTGTTGAAGAGAGGGGAAGGGAAAGTGCTGGCCGAACTTTTAGAGAGAGAGAGAGGGGGAGTGAGGGTGGCGGCTAGGATATGTAGAGAGAGAGGGAGAGAATGTTTAGAGGGGAAAAGACTAGGGTTTTTTCTTTCTCATTCAACTTAATTTAAACCAAACATACATGCCTATATATAGGCTTAAAAATAAGTCTAGGCTATATGCAGCCCAAAATAAAAATAAAACAACACACCAAATGGCTACATGCAGCCCACAATACAATATCCCAAATAAAATAGCATAAAGAAAATAAGATAAATCTAAAGATAAATTTAACTATATATTTGTCTTGCGCCGTGGGCGGAAATTGTAGCGCCGCTCCATACGAACACCTCGGCGACGCGAGTCCTTTGTTGGAGACGAAGGAGGGTCTTCCGTTAGAGTGCCGTCATCAACCACTTGGGGGCCGTCATCAACTTGGGGGCCGTCATCAATTTGGAGGCCGTCGTCAACTTGGGGGCCGTCGTCGCCACCAATCCTCCCCCGCTTGAAAGGACTCATCACCGATGAGTTGTCTTGAAGATACCGGCGGAGAAGAACACCATCCAAGAGAGCCATGTCCGCCTCCGGGAGCCAAGAGTCATCAGAGGCGGGGCGATCACGCCAGCGGATCAAGTAGCGGCGCACATCACCATCAGCAGTGGGAAACACGTCATCCTGGAGAATCCTGTCGGGCAAAAATGCGGTCCTGGCAAACCTGGGAAAAGCATTAGGCAGCAAAGGGGGAAAATCTATATCATCAACATGTAGCGTACCTCCGTTGGAGACCGACGGAGAGAGCGAGCCCTTACCCCCCTCAACCCCATACCCATGAGAATCTATAGTGGAACTAAACGGAGAGGAAGATAGTTCTAGTGGCGGAGCAATATATGACGTTAAATCCGAAACATTAAAAACAGGGGAAATACCCCAATCAGTGGGCAATTCCAAAAGAAAAGCATTGTCTCCCAACCGTTTTAAAATCCGAAAAGGGCCAGCTCGCCGATCCGCTAACTTTTTTAAGGTGCCCGTAGGCAACCGTTCAGGGATGAGACGTACCATTACTAAATCGCCCACTTTCAAGGGAGA
Source organism: Platanthera guangdongensis (assembly GCA_039583875.1). Classification (NCBI taxonomy): domain Eukaryota; kingdom Viridiplantae; phylum Streptophyta; class Magnoliopsida; order Asparagales; family Orchidaceae; genus Platanthera; species Platanthera guangdongensis. The sequence goes on along the minus strand of CM077156.1, from coordinate 150,358,811 downwards.
CACTCTCTTATGGGCGTTGGCATGAACTTGATAAGACGCGTATTGAGTGGTAAGCGTTTCATTTATGCGTTTGTGAAGATCATGGATGTGAGAGGCAAAGTCCTGTGCAAATTGACTTGACTTAAACGATGGCGGTAACGGAAGCAAGTCAAGGGGCACAAGAGCTTTATAACCGTGCACGATCTCATTCGGGGACAAACCCGTGGACCTATTTTTGGAATTATTATATGCTAACTGAGCATGAGGGAGGATAAGGTCCCATGTACCCTTGTGGTCTCCCACAAGGCATCGAAGCAAACTACCTAAACTTCTGTTCACAACTTCTGTTTGCCCATCCGTCTGCGGATGGTACGCGGAAGAGAATAGAAGTTTGGTGCCCATAATCCTCCACAGGGTCTTCCAAAAATAACTAGTAAATTTCACATCCCTATCAGTAACAATAGACTTCGGAACTCCTCGATGGCCTACCACCTCTTTAAAATATAATTGCGCGACGTGTGACGCGTCGTTGGTTTTATTACACGCGATAAAATAAGCCATTTTAGAGAAACGATCGACAACAACTAAGATAGAGTCGTGACGTCTAAATGTGATTGGGAGGCCGAGAATGAAGTCCATGCTAACGTCTTCCCAAGGAATAGACGGAATCGGAAGAGGGGTATAAAGCCCCGCATTAGTTTTGTTCCCCTTAGCCAGTTGGCACGCTCGGCAACTACCCACGATCTTACTAACCATGGACTTAAGACCGGGCCAAAAAAACTTGTCTTCAACTAACGTGATCGTCTTGTCACGGCCAAAGTGTCCCCCTAACCCTCCTCCATGCAATTCCCACACTATGAAGTGGCGTAGGGAGGAACGGGGGATGCAAAGCTTCGAATGGTTAAATAAGTAGCCGTCCCGAATGTAAAAAGAAGTAATGGTCGTCGGCGAGTCATCTTGGGTGGCGAAATAGATATCCTTAAAATCTGGGCAGTGGACGTACTCGTCCTTAATCCTATCGAAGCCAATCACCTTTACTTCTAGCGTGGAGAGCAATAACGAAACACGACTAAGGGCGTCGGCTACGCGGTTGAGAGTCCCCTTGAGGTGTTTGATAATGAAAGTGTACTCCTGTAGATAGGAGACCCATTTGGCATGTCTAGGACTAACCTTAGTTTGAGAGTTAAGAAACCTTAGCGCTTCATGATCGGATAAGATGACAAACTCCTTAGGAAGTAAATAATGCCGCCAATGTTGGAGGCATCGAATGACCGCGTAAAACTCCCGATCATAATTGGAATAATTCAATTTTGGACCTGCTAGTTTCTCACTGAAATACCCCACAGGATGGCCTTCCTGACTCAACACTCCACCAATTCCCACTCCAGACGCATCACATGACAACTCGAAAACCTTGGTAAAATCCGGTAGCCGCAAAAGGGGGGCTTCCGACATGCGCGATTTAATTAATTGGAACGCCGCAGCGGCTGAGTTTGACCATGTAAATTCACCCTTTTTCATGCACTCGGTAATAGGGGTCATAATACTACTAAAATCCTTAATAAATCGCCGATAAAATGTAGCGAGCCCGTGAAAACTCCTAACATCCCGAATGTTGGCGGGCTCGGGCCAATCTCTAATGGCTTGCACTTTCTTGGGGTCTACGTGGATCCCCTTCGAACTCACAATATAACCGAGGAACTCAACCGATGTCACATGGAAGGTACACTTCTTAATGTTCACGAATAATTTTTCCGATCTCAGCGTGGTAAGGATGGTTCGTAAATGTGACTCATGATCAATCGTGGAGGTGCTAAATACCAAAATATCGTCAAAATATACCACGATGAATCTTCCCATATAGGGTTGGAAGACGTGGGTCATCATCCTTGAAAACGTGCTCGGCGCATTGGAAAGTCCAAACGGCATAACTAACCACTCGTAGAGCCCTTCCTTAGACTTAAAGGCGGTTTTCCACTCGTCACCTTCCCTAATTCGGATTTGATGGTAGCCACTCCTAAGATCCAATTTCGAAAAAATCGTGGCACCGGCTAACATGTCCAATAAATCATCCAAGCATGGGATGGGAAAGCGATATTTAATAGAGATTTTATTAATGGCTCTACTATCCACACACATCCTCCAAGAGCCGTCCTTCTTGGGGGCAAGTAAGGCGGGCACGGCACACGGGCTCTTGTTGTGGCGGATAAAACCCTTTTGCAATAAATCCGAGATCTGGGTTTGCAACTCTAAGTGCGCGGAGGGGTTTAGCCGATAATGTGGGAGGTTGGGCAATGAAGAGCCCGGAATGAAATCAATGGCATGTTGGATTTCCCGCAACGGGGGTAATTCAGCCGGTAGCTCTTCCGGGTATACGTCCACAAACTCTTCTAGGAGTTTTCTCAACGCCGACGGCAAGTCCTCAAAATGGACTGCGTCTTCCTTAACTTGTAGGCACACTAAGGCATAGAGGACCCCATCTACGAAGGTAGTACGCTTCAATTCTTTCCTTCCTATCAGGCTCAACGTCTTCTTCTCGACCGGGACGACCGTATCCTTCGAGGGGCCGAAGGATCCTTTGGCGGGGCGGGTTTTAAGAGTATGGTCCTGCCATTAAATTTAAACTCGTAAGTGTTGGCCCGACCAAAGTGGGTGACGTCATGATCGTACAACCAAGGGCGACCCAACAATACATGACACGCATCCATAGGGATGACGTCACACCAAATCTGCTCAGAATAAGCTTTGATGGTAAGGGGTACCAAGCATCGCTTCGTCACAGGGAGGGACGACTTGTCTACCCATGCCACTTTGTAAGGGTGAGGGTGTGGCTCGGCAACAAGAGACATTCGCCTCACCGCGGCTTCAGAAATTACGTTCATGCAACTACCGCTATCGATGATCAACCTACACCATTTTTCACCACTCTTAAAATTCAACGTGAAAATGTTCGTCCTATTCCAATCGTCTAATGCTCGAGGGGTCGCCAGGAGACACCTCATAACCATCATACGGGGGTCATCCTCCATATCACTAGGCACTCCGTCCGACTCGCTCTCTTCGCCCGCCTCGTAAGTAATGTCGTCGGCCCCACCGGCGGAATCTAACAGGGCTAATGGTCTGGGTGTAGTAGGACAATCACTAGCATAGTGCCCTTGGATCCCGCAAGCGTAACAGGTGACATTCGTTCTGTTGACCCGACCCACCGGGACTCTCTCACCAGAGGGGTTTCTATCATTCCTAGCCGTTACGACTATGGAGGTCGAGTCGGGGGACTGATACTTTCCTTTAGCCTTATAGGTGGCGGTGGGAGGCGGCCCTAAAATGGACTTCCCCTTTTGGAACGAGCGAGACTTGCCCTTAATCGCGTTGTGCTGCTCAATATCTAATGCGGCATTGAAAGTGGTGTGCAAATCGGTGTGACCATAACGCAGAAGCTTTCCTTGGATATCGGGGTTTAGTCCCTTACGGAACCTGGAGAGAGTGACCTCGGGCATCTCTTTCACGTCGCACCTAACCATCATGTCCTTCAGCAAACTCATATACTCAGACACCGACCTAGTCCCTTGCTTAAGGGTGGCTAAATCATCGAACATTTGTGTTCGATGGTAAGTAGGGACGTACTGTTCCGTTAGCCTAGCCTTCATTGCATCCCATCCTATGGGCAACGCTCTGTTCTCGACCCTCATACGCCGCTCCTCATTCAGCCAAAATATTTTGGCGCGCCCTAGCAACTTCATTCTCGCTACTCGCACCTTATCCGCGTCGTTCAGGGTATACCACTCGAAATAACATTCGATCTCCATGATCCAGTCCTGGAAGACTTGGGGATCTCCTAAACCATCGTAGGATGGTGGCTTGACTCGGACGGCCCGAGTAAGGTCAAACTCGTGCGGTGCTCGTGGGGCGTTCTCATTAGGGGGGTGGGGGTAAGGGTTGTGATGCTCGCCCACCCGTGGGTGACCGGGTTGATTACGGGGTGCCCCGTGTGGTAACCCCAATCCGTGAAGTGCTTCCCTAATGGCCGTCAACTGCTCCGTGAAATCCTGACGGAGCTCCTCAATCTCCGTGAGGGGACGACCTTCACCCCGGTCATCATCCATATTAGACGACGATGGAGGATATTCCGTACCGAGCCTAGTACGCATGCAAATGGAGGACAACAGATTTCAGGCAGAACGAAGAAGGAATTAATCCCGCTTAATGACTATAGGAAAATAATTTTTTTTTTTTGATTTTCTTACAGGAAATAAAAAGAGGATTATTAAAAAATTTATTTTGATTTTTTTGGCTGAAAATTAAGAAAACTACGCCGCTATTGGCAGACCAAAGATAATTTTTTTGAGATTTTTTTTTTTTTTGTGACAACTAACGCGCAAACACAAGTGCAGGTTAACGTGCTAAAAGAGGGGAGGGTGCCAATTAAAAAATTGACAAGAACCTCCCTCTGATACCAAAATTTGATGTAGGCCACTACCGCGGACACTAGACGGGTAAGGGGAAGAAACGAACGCCACGCTCAACCCACAATCTCTCACGCACTAGATTTAATCGCAGCGCACTCGCAAGCGTATTATCACAGTTCACCAACGTACGGTAGCCACTCCGCGGGAAGGTCGAGCGAACGGCGATAGGCCGACGTTCTCCCAAGCTAAAAGGACCAATATTGGGTCCGACCGAGCGAAGGTTGTACCAAAAGAGATCTACCCAAAATGCGATCGAAAAATGGTAGATCTCTCCCAACAAAAAAAAACGGGGTTCGCCAAACCCTTGTTCGGAAATAACGCGGTTAGGCTCTATGCAAAAATCCAAAGAAAAACCCACGAAGAATCTAACGATTCAAATCTAACGCAAAAATTTTTCCGTCCACTAGAATATCAAGAGGGAATCACACGTGAGTGGAGAGGATCGTTACCCAAGTCGGAATAGATGATTCCGACTACCCTTGAAGGGTCGCTCTTCCACGGTTCCGCCGGAGTCGCGCCGGATGGAGAGATAGATCGTCCGCCTTGGCCGCTTCACACCAAAATCCAGATTTCTCGCCGTAGAAGGAGACCTTTCCGGACAAAGCTTCACGAGGAGAAGGGTGGCCGGTCGGTTTTGGAGAAGGTGGAGGCCGGGTTGTGGGTGGTGAGAGGAGGTGGGGCTTGGAAGATGGAGATGTGTGGGCTGGCCGAAACTTTTAGAGGGAGAGTGAGAGATGAGGGTGGCAGCTTGTTGAAGAGAGGGGAAGGGAAAGTGCTGGCCGAACTTTTAGAGAGAGAGAGAGGGGGAGTGAGGGTGGCGGCTAGGATATGTAGAGAGAGAGGGAGAGAATGTTTAGAGGGGAAAAGACTAGGGTTTTTTCTTTCTCATTCAACTTAATTTAAACCAAACATACATGCCTATATATAGGCTTAAAAATAAGTCTAGGCTATATGCAGCCCAAATAAAAATAAAACAACACACCAAATGGCTACATGCAGCCCACAATACAATATCCCAAATAAAATAGCATAAAGAAAATAAGATAAATCTAAAGATAAATTTAACTATATATTTGTCTTGCGCCGAGGGCGGAAATTGTAGCGCCGCTCCATACGAACACCTCGGCGACGCGAGTCCTTTGTTGGAGACGAAGGAGGGTCTTCCGTTAGAGTGCCGTCATCAACCACTTGGGGGCCGTCATCAACTTGGGGGCCGTCATCAATTTGGAGGCCGTCGTCAACTTGGGGGCCGTCGTCGCCACCAAGAAGGTACTTCTGAAGTCAGACGAGAACCATCCATGCAAGCTCAAGTCAGAGAAGGACCTAACCGTGAGATGGATGAAGTTTGGAGCCCAACTTCAAAAGGAATTATCTTTGAAACCTTTGCCCTATACGAGCTCAGATAGGAGTAGAATCAGGATCATTACAGCCCAAAAGAATGGAACAAGTACAAAGAGACCAGCACTAGGAGGAGGATTCATTTCCGAAAGTACAAGAATTTTGATCCAATGCCTCCTCGTCCTCCTAAATACTATCTGGATCCCATAGAATATTTTGAGAGACAGCTATTAAAAAGGAAGAACAAGAAGACCTAAATTGTTATACATATTTTTAATGTTATGTTGTGGGCTGCCCTCCCTAATCTAAAACATTTTTGATATATATATATGGGATAAAATGTTCATTGCCTTTGCATCAGCAATTTTTGCCTTTTTCTGAGCTTCTGTCCATTCTGGAGGTGGTACAGCACTGGTGATTGTTGTTGCAAGTGGTAGAGGTGGACCTATCAAAATAAAATTGTAGATATCTTCATCAATAGAATTCATATACAATATAATCCTTGCTTTCCATAATGCAAACTTATTAAGATTGCAAATTGGAGGTCTAGTTCTTGCATACTCTTTATTTTGTATCATGATGAAATAAAACTCTAGGTACAATAAGATCTTTCAGGATCTTTGTTGGTTTAGGTGTTAGCCTGTAAAACAACCAATCTCCCTCTGATATCAATTGAAAGTGAGGGATAGAACTGATTTTACACTAGAGGGGGGGTGAATTGTGTATATTAAAAACTTTAATTTATTTTTATAGTGGATTTAAAGTAAGTGATATATATATATATATATATATGAAAGTCACAGCACACAATAGAAAGTAAAGCAATCACAAACGACACAAGGAAATTTTATAGTAGTTCTCCAATAAATCTGGGTACATCTACTCTTCTACCCCCTGGTAGTAATCTACTATAGGAATTTGATCAGGTGCCCTGCCACCAGAAGATCTATTTTCTAAGGGAGATCTAGCAACCCTTTGAGCTTTTGATCAGGTTCCCAAATACCAAGATTAAGTGTTTTGATCAGGTGACTTATGAACCAAGAGTTAACTTTTGAAGGGAGTTATAACCATAAACATAATAAAGCAAAGAAGTTTGATATTGTCTTCTCTTTCAAGAATCTTTGAGAAGACTTTAGTGGATGATGATGTAAAAAGCTCCCCCTGAGTTGAGTAGAATTTGTAATCAAGGGAGAAGAGATTTTCTTCAGGGTGTAGTCCTTCTTGAGTGTTGTTCCTCTCCAATAGATGTTTCAGACAGATATGAAATAGTATGTCTCTTGGAGAGTCTGAGGAAGAATGAAAGTAACGCTTTTTTATCGATATGTCTCTAAGTCAGTAACCCCTTTGAAGCAGCAATAATCTGAATATATAATCTCTGAGAAGAATTCAAACATTTTAATTAAAACCATTCTGAAATGCCTGTAGAATCTCTGAGAATTATAACTACCCTGGGTAATAAATTAGAATTAAACTCTGTGATAAATCCATATTTAATGTTGCCTTAAATGGTTATATTCATTTAGAATATTTAGCATTAAATAACAGAGTTGTAACTGTTGTAATTAAGCTTTAAAAATCACTCTACCGTCAGAATATAAAACTTCCTGAACATTAAATACTGCAAGAAATTCGTCGAACTGAGCCTAGAGATTGTCGAACTAAGCCTGGAGTTCGTCGAGCTGAGCCTGGAGTTCGTCGAAATGAGCCTGGACTTCATCGAGCTGACCCTGGAGTTCATCGAGTTGAGCTTCTGAGTTGTGATCATCGTTCGTCGAACGAAGCACAGAGTTCATCAAGCTTAACTCAGAGTTAGAACTCTGAGTTCATCGAACTGAGTTTGATGTTCATCAAACTGAGCTCGGCGTTCTTTGATCTGAATTCTGCATTTGTCGAACAGCACTTCTCTGGAATTCTTCTGAAGTAGCAACCCTGAAAATAAACATATGACCTAGACTATACAAGATGGGTCAAACTAATCATCCTAAACAAATAATAGGGATCCTAGCCCAAATCAATAATAGGGTTCCAACACCCCCACCACAGGGTGCAAGAAAGATAGGATAAGCATGGATGTGACCTGTCAAATCCTAGGAAAAAGACTAACTACTTGGAGCTGCAAGAAAAAAACCAGTCTTCAAATCTCAGCTCCATGGTATTAGGACCATAACCTACAGATAAGTAGAACTCCTTTATATTGATATTCTACTAGTGTAATCTAAATTGATAGGAATACTATCTCTCATAGCAGGACTATGCATATGAAGATTTAGTATCAGTTAGTTAGGAAGCATGTGGAAAAGGAAGAACTCAGTCTTGAGTTTGTCCCCACAGTCATGCTAGTGGCTAATATCTTTACTAAGCCACTAGTTGAAGTCAAGTTCAACACCTTCAAGTTGTGTATGTTGAACTTGGTATATCTTCAGTTGCTCCATGTAATTTCTCTGTTGCAGAACTCACCTCTCTTGTAGGTAGACAAGTCTTCAAAATGGTATCAAAACTGTCAAGTCTGACATTTGATTTCAAGACTCTAGTTATATCAAGTGGTATCAAGACTAAGATGAACTCAAATGTCCAGTAAAGGGAATGACAACAGATGCTCCTATTGAGGAGGAGCAAACCCAGAAGTTACAGGAACAAGGCTTCTTGTTAAGAGGCAACCAGCTACTGCAGTGGATTAAGGATCATCACAGCTGATCAGCAGGTCCTCAGGACTATGCACAGTCTAAGGGCAAGATCAACCCTAGTGGATGGTTGCTACTGTGCAGTCACTACCATTGCCATAAAGACATGTTAATGCATTCAAGAGGAAAAACCAACACCTCCCTTACTACAGCTCCATTCTGCATAAGCTTTAAGTGGTATATGGAGTGGAATTTTCTCAAGTAGAACTATGTTAGCACCTAGCTCATGTGCTGCAGTGATGTGTTGTATCAGTGTATCAACACAAAAGATATGACTCTTAATCAAGTGGTTTGTGTTAAAATTTCTCAACATGGTCAGCAAGGTAGCCCAAACGCCAAATTAATATCTTCGGAAATACCCAGTTCTCACATTGAACCACCGAAAAACCAAGGAACAAAGATTAATCCCAACAAACAATGGAAGCACAAGCAGATCTTTTATTCATTCACTTCTTTACAACACGAGGCATACATAGCATGACATGATTTCGCTAGTATAACAGCTGTAAACAGAACACCAAAACCAAGCCGGGCGGACAGCATCGGAGTCCGCCGAGACCGCCGAGGTCGCCGAGTCCGCTGAGAACGCCTGAACTAAGCTGCAATCCGCCGAATAGCCACGGAGTCTGCCGAAGCCGCGAGTCCGCGTGGACACACCGTTATTCGTCTCCTGCTGAAGCTGAACTAAGGAACACCCCCTACCCGCCTGAAGCCGGCGGACAGGTTATTGAAGCTGGCAAAGTTGAAACAGATTTGACAAGCCGCAGAGCGACCTCCTGCTGAATCCGTAGAGACCGCACAACTTCCAAGTACTTGACTGAAGTCAAAGCCAAACTCCTGGCTCCATGAAGCTACCTGCGCGACCTGCACACAGCAAACGTCAGCACTGAATCAATCCGCGTGGACAGACAAACTGAGACCGCAGCTCCTTGCCCAACCCAACTTACTGCTCACTCAAGTTCCTGTAGAAGTGTCAGGGGGTCCTATTTATAGGCGAGGTGAGGAGTGTGGTCACCGCCCTAGAGATAGCGACACCGCCCTAGCCCGCGCGTTAGCAAAACACCTTCCACCGAGTCCGCAAGGACTTAGCCGAATACCAAGGAAAACCGCCAGGAGCAAGGCAACATTGGCGAACCCTCTCCAGTCCACCCAAGCTATGCGGACAAGGCATCAGCCCGCAAAGCTTCCAACCACTGCAGGACAGCAACCCCCTTCAATGGCTGTCCGCACCAACTCGAGGAGTCTGCAAGACTCAAGCCTCAATCCTCCACAAGTCCACGACCAAAGGCAGATAGCAACAGTCCGCCCGGTCAATCAGCGGACTTGGCGGATATGGCGGACACCATGGTCTTGGCATAGAGTGTGACCAAGTCCAAAAGCCATCAAAGGCCAATGCGAGCATGGCGGACTCAAACACCCGTCCGCCAAACACCGTAGCACAGACCGCCAGCAGTCCGCAAGCTCCTCGCACTCCTGCCCCATCGCAGTAGCCTCCTCCCGGACTCCAAAACTAGTCCGCCAATGACCTCCACAGCAAAGCACCTGCTGTACTACCAGAGCTCGACAAGGCCTCAGCCAAGCTCTAAGCCCAGTCCGCAACAGCCCAAACCGCAGACACACCAGTCCGCAATCTTCCCGTGGACACGAGCCAAACCGCCAAACAGCACAAGCTTGCACCACGGCCACTGAGCAATGCACTAGTCCGCAAGCCTCTATCCGCTCAGGCCGCTCCTTGGCTAAACCAAAGCCCACGTCCTAACCGCAGATACCAGGCTGCACAGTCCGCGGACTTCATGCAAAACAACCCGCTCAGAAGAAAGCCGGCTTTTCACTAGACCTTCCACCAGGCCACACATTACAGTCCGCCCAGTCCGCCTAGTCCACCAAAGCTGTCCGCCCAGGCCGCCCGGCCTGTCCCGTCAACCACTTCTACTTCACAAATTTCAACACTCCCCCTTGAAGTGGGAAGTGGTGACCAAGCCCAACAAGCTGCGCAAGCGCTCAAAAGGCCCCTTCGACAGTGGCTTCGTGAAGATGTCAGCAAGATTATCTTCACTCCGAACATGCCCGACCAGCAGAGATCCTTCCAACACCTTCTCCCTGATAAAATGGTGATCAATCTCTATATGCTTGGTCCTGGCGTAACACACTGGATTGTTAACCAGTTTGAGAGCACTCTCATTGTCACCTCGGAGTAAAGTAGGCCCTTGCACTTCTTCATGAACATCCTCTATAAGCCTCCTCAACCAAACGGCTTCCCAAGCAGCCAAGGCCGAAGCCTTATACTCCGCCTCCGTGGTTGAAACCGACACCGAGTCCTGCTTCTTGCTACACCATGAGATGTTAGCTGAACCGCAAGTGAACACATAACCTGAAGTAGACCTCTGATCATCCGAATCACCGCCATAGTCAGTATCCGTGTACCCGAGCAACACAAACTCTGAGTCACTTCTATAGAGGAGTCTCATGTCAGAAGTCACCTTGACATACTTCAGAATACCGTTCACCGCCACTAAATGAGATTGCCTTGGTTCAGCCATATACCGACTTACTCGGCCAACAGCATAAGCAATGTCTGGCCTTATAATCGTCAGGTAAATCAAGCTCCCAACAAGAGCCCTAAACACCAAGGGATCATGAAGAACCCTTCCCTCATCTCGTCGAAGCTTCAGCCCAGGTTCCAGTGGAGTAGAGCACTTCTTCCCTTCGCCCATGCCGAACCGCTTCACAATGTGATCAGCATACCCTTTCTGGCAAATGAGAACCCCGCACTCCTTCCTCTCCACTTCAAGACCGAGAAAGTGATGCAACTCTCCCAAGTCTTTCATCTCGAAGCGTATAGCAAGCTCAGCCCTGAGCCTTGCTACTTCCCCCTCCGAATTCCCTGTGATGATCATGTCATCCACATACAGCAGGACCAAGACTTGTAGCTCCCCCTTCTTCTTGATGAACAAGCTTGAATCTGAGTTGGAAGCAAGGTATCCACAGAATTGCAAGTACTCTGCAATCTTCCCATACCACGCTCTAGGAGCTTGCTTCAACCCATAGAGAGCCTTCCTGAGTTTACAGACATAGTCCGGATGCTTTTCAGAGACAAAACCAAGCGGCTGATCCATGAAGATATCCTTTTCAATCTCTCCGTAAAGAAAGGTATTCTTCACATCGAGTTGCCACAACCTCCATCCCTTGCTAGCAGCTAAGGCGATCACCACTCTTACTGAAGTCATCTTCGTAACTGGACTGAATTTCTCCTCATAGTCTTCTCCATACTGCTGTGAGAATCCTCTAGCGACCAGGCGAGCCTTGAACCGATCAATGCTCCCATCAGCCTTCTTCTTCAACTTGTACACCCACTTGCAAGTAACCGGAGTAATGTCATCAACCTTGGGCACAAGGTCCCAGGTTTCATTCTTCTTCAGAGCATCAATCTCTTCTTTCATGGCACCTTCCCACTCCTTCACTCCATTGGCCTCGTTGAAGTTTGCATGCTATCGCTCATCCAGAGGACCTACAAAGAAGCAGGAGACAAAGCTCACTGCATTCCCATCACAGTACCGAGTCGGTGGCTTAACCACCCTCTTCGATCTCCGAAGGGTCGGCTCCTTGCTCACTGCTTCCGTTGCTTCTTCGGGCTCAACTCCTACCTGGGGCAAGCATTGAGCAGTGCTCCCCCTGCTTCCTGAGCCAGAAGGCTCAGCCTCGGAGTTAGAAGAAACAGGAGTTGCTGGTGAAATAGCAAGCTCCTCTTCCAAGCCTTCAGCAGCTGCCACCGGTGCTTCATCAACCTTACTACTTCTGGTTAGCTCAACCGAGCCACCTCCATATGACGTCAGCTCGTCAAAGACAATGTCTCCTGACACCACGAACTTCTTCGTCATAGGGTCCATGCATTTCCATCCCTTCTTTCGCTCATCGTAGCCAACAAAGACAAGCTTCCTTGCCTTCGCATCCAGCTTAGTCCGTGAAGCATCCGGGACATGCACGTAGCAAGTTGAACCGAACACCCTAAGGTGTCCCACACTCGTCTTCTCTTTCAGCAACAGCTCAATAGGAGTCTTCATGTTGATAGGGCTGAGTGGCATCCGGTTGATGATATAAGCAGCACAAGACATCCCCTCCGCCCAAAAGGACCTTGGGATATCTTTCGCATGAAGCCAGCATTTGTAGGTCTCCGTCAGATGACGGATCTTCCGCTCTACTACCCCATTTTGTTGTGGAGTGTGAGCACAAGTAAGCTCTCGTTGGATCTCGTGCTTCCTGCAGAAGTTAGAAAAATCAGAGGAAACAACTTCACCCCCGTTATCAGTTCTAAGCTTCTTAATCCGCAAGCCAAGCCGGCCTTCTACCAACTCCTTAAACTCCACAAACAAACGGAAGGCTTCCGACTTCTCCTTTAAGAAGTACACCCAACTATACCTTGAGTAGTCATCAACCAAGACAAGCATGTATCTGCTTCCACCAAGGCTGGCAGTAACCGTCGGTCCCATTAGGTCACCATGAATGCACTCCAATGGTTTCTTGCTCCTTGTTTGTGATTTATCAAACAGAAGGCGATGTGCCTTACCGTATTGACAGCCCGCGCAAACATGCTCGTCACCAAAGGATGACAACTTAGGCAACCCCTTCACTAAACTTCTACTAGCCATCATCTTTAGCTTGTTCATGCCAACATGCCCCAGCCTCTCATGCTAGATAGCAGCGCTATCATTGGCCCTCATCCTATCAACATAAGAATTGGTGGCAAGAACAAACAAGTTCTTCACCCTCCTCCCTACATGAGCAACATCAGCCTTCACCGCTGATACGTTGCGAAAGAACCTCACGTCTGTTGGCCCAAACAGAACGTGATAACCAGCGTCCACCGCATTGGTCACCGAGAAGAGGTTTTTCTTCATGCCCGGCACGTGATACACACTCCTTAACGTGAGTGGCCCCTAATCACTACCCAAAGACATGACCCCCTCTTTCTCTACTGCATAAATAGTATTATCAGCAGTGATAATAGCTTCATTACCTGAGTAAGCCTGCATGGAGGTGAACTTCGATTTGTCTCCGGTGAGGTGATGACCACACCCGGAGTCCACGATCCACTCGGCATTGAAGTCCTCAGCAGACAAGGCCCGGACACAAGTGCTCGTCATAAAAGCTCCGCCCCATTCTACTTCTTCACTTCTCGAGAAAGCTTCCTCCTTTCTCGCAGCATGCCCAGGCTGCAGTTTGACCTTGCAGTCCCGCTTGAAGTGCCCTCGCTGATGACACCGGTAGCACTTCAAGTTCTTCTTCCAGTCCTTAGGAGCATTGCTCCTCTCCGGCGGATATGAAGTTGAAGTCTCCTTCTCACCAGCGACCTGCACCTTCTTCTTCTTTCCTTCCCATCCTTTTTTCTTGCCTGAGAAGAGAGCTTCGCTGCCTTCCTGATTCAGGTTCACTCCAGCCATCTGCCTTGCTAAGCTCTCCTGCGACGCAAGCAGATTCTCCAGCTCCAGCAAAGACGGCTGAGTAGCCCACCCTTGAACAGATGTTACAAAGGCCACATATTCCTTCTGCAAACCACGGATAATGTGCCTTTTCATCTTTGCCTCAGAGATAGGCTCATCAGGATCCAGTGCCGACAGCTCATCACACAAGCTCTTCATCTTTAAGAAGTACTTCGAGATGGAAAGGTCTCCCTGAGTTGCCCTAGCCAACTCATTTTCCAGGAACTGAAGCCGCGCCACATTCTTCTTATTGAACAACTCATCAATGGTTGTCCAAATATCAGCAGCCGACTCACATCCAACGATGTGATCAAACATTTCCGGAGACACGGCTCTCTTCAGAATGAACTCCGCCTTAGCATTTGTTCTTCTCCAGAGCCTAACCTGCTCAGCAGTACCGAAAGCAGCAGTGACTTCCTGCCTGTCGTCACCACCGACGACTTCCCACAGCTCCTCGCCAAGAAGATAACTCTTCATGCACGACTTCCACTTCTTAAAGTTAGTCGGCGTTAAGAGTTTAATTCCAAGACCCCTTGCAAAGCTCCCTTCCATTGCAACACCTGTTGGCAACCTTTCAGAAGCTCCGAGCAACAACACAGGTTGAACACCACTCAATCACTGAGTAACAACACTGGTTGACTACCGCTCATGAAACTGAACCTCCCTCTGATACCATGTTAAAATTTCTCACCGTGGTCAGCAAGGTAGCCCAAACGCCAAATTAATATCTTCGGAACTACCCAGTTCTCACGTTGAACCAGCGGAAAACCAAGGAACAAAGGTTAATCCCAATAAATAATGGAAGCACAAGCAGATCTTTTATTCATTCACTTCTTTACAACACGAGGCATACATAGCGAGACATGATTTCTCTAGTATAATAGCTGTAAACAGAACACCAAAACCAAGCCGGGCGGACAGCACCGGAGTCCGCCGAGACCGCCAAGGTCGCCGAGGTCGCCGAGTCCGCTGAGAACGCCCGAACTAAGCTGCAATCTGCCGAATAGCCACGGAGTCCGCCGAAGTCGCGAGGCCGCGTGGACACACCGTTATTCGTCTCCTGCTGAAGCTGAACTGAGGAACACCCCCTACCCGCCTGAAGCCGACGGACAGGTTATTGAAGCTGGCAAAGTTGAAACAGAGTTGACAAGCCGCAGAGCGACCTCCTGCTGAATCCGCAGAGACCGCACAACTTCCAAGTACTTGACCGAAGTCAAAGCCAAACTCCTGGCTCCTTGAAGCTACCTGCGCGACCTGCACACAGCAAACGTCAGCACTGAATCAATCCGTGCGGACAGACAAACTGAGACCGCAGCTCCTTGCCCAACCCAACTTACTGTTCACTCAAGTTACTGTAGATGTGCTAGGGGGTCCTATTTATAGGCGAGGTGAGGAGTGTGGTCACCGCCCTAGAGATAGCGACACCGCCCTAGCCCGCGCGATAGCAAAACACCGTCCGCCGAGTCCGCAAGGACTTAGCCGGATACCAAGGAAAACCGCCAGGAGCAAGGCAACATTGGCGAAGCCTCTCCAGTCCGCCCAAGCTATGCGTACAAGGCATCAGCCCACAAAGATTACAACCACTGCAGGACAGCAACCCCCTTCAATGGCTATCCACACCAACTCGAGGCAGTCCGCAAGACTCAAGCCTCAATCCGCCACAAGTCCACGACCAAAGGCAGACAGCAACAGTCCGCCCGGTCAATCAGCGGACTTGGCGGATACGGCGGACACCATGGTCTTGCCACAGAGTGTGACCAAGTCCAAAAGCCATCAAAGGCCAATGCGAGCATGGCGGACTCAAACACCCGTCCGCCAAACACCGTAGTACAGACCGCCAGCAGTCCGCAAGCTCCTCGCACTCCTGCCCCATCGCAGCTGCCTCCTCCCGGACTCCAAAACCAGTCCGTCAATGACCTCCACAGCAAAGCACCTATTGTACTACCAGAGCTCGACAAGGCCTTAGCCAAGCTCTAAGCCCAGTCCGCAACAGCCCAAACTGCGGACACACCAATCCGCAAGCTTCCCGTGGACACGAGCCAAACCGCCAAACAGCACAAGCTTGCACCACGGCCACTGAGCAATGCACCAGTCTGCAAGCCTCTATCCGCTTAGGCCGCTCCTTGGCTAAACCAAAGCCCATGTCCTAACCGCAGATACCAGGCCGCACAGTCCGCGGACTTCATGCAAAACAACCGGCTCAGAAGACAGCTGGCTTTTCACTAGACCTTCCACCAGGCTGCACATCACAGTCCGCCCAGTCCGCCTAGTCCGCCAAAGCTGTCCGCCCAGGCCGCCCGGCCTGTCCCGTCAACCACTTCTACTTCACAAATTTCAACAGTTTGATCACTAGGCTAATTTTCTTAGTGGTATCAATATGGGACAATGGCTAGGATCAAGAGATAAAATTCTCCCATGATCCTATCACCTCCCTCAATATGCCTATAGAAGAAGCCATAAAGGGGGAGACGTGTGACAATACTTGAGAAAGGGGGAGATGTGTGGCAACACTTATAATGGGGGAGATTGGAGATGTAGAAGCAATACTTGACATGACTAAGTCATGTTAAGTCAGCTCATATTACTTGGAAAGGTTCAAGTAGTATTTAGGAATGTAATGACTACATGTTGAACCATGATTGAGTTAGTGCATATTATGAGGTAAGTGCATCTAGTGGTGCTCTATTTAAGCATTAAGTGGTATAAAGGAGAGTGCATATTACTTGAGCAATTGTTCAAGTGGTATGAGAATGCATTGACTTGACATATTGAGTCAATGCAGTGAAACGAAGTATATTAGATTAATATGCTGGAAATTCATGTGACATAAGCTAGTAGATGTAGCTGATATAGCTTACAGCTACATTATATTAATATGATGGCTTCTTAGTATTGCTAGGTGTTCTGCCTTCTTCAAATAGGGGGAGATTATTTGGAATATTGACCTCAATGTTCCCTAGACTTGATTTGAAGAGGCACCACCCACAACACTAAGGGCATAGTTGTATTGATGTTGTTTAAGCACATCATGTGCAGGATGTTCCTTGGAACAAGGTTAGACAAGTTATCTAAGTAATGGTGAAATGTGGTCACAAGGTAGGCTGGTGGAGAGATAGAAAATCTTTCTAAGTCCACAGGCATTGAGTGAAGCAAGCTCACTTAATGCCAGATGCAGAGAAATGTGGGTAAGTGTGTAACACCCCAAATCCCAATTTGGGTTCAGGTTAGGTGATACGGCCTGGGACATGGGCGTGTCCCAGGCATGTCGTGCTCGGGTTGGGCAGCCTCTTGAGTGCTCGACGAAATGCACTCGAGAAGTTCTCGAGAGGGAACACACCCTGCAATACGGGCATGTCAGAGGGCGTGTCCTCCTCTGGTCGGCGAAGTGCGCTCGACGATCATCTAGCGGCAAGTCAAGTTGAGTACATGGCCTGTGACATAGGCGTGTCACAGGGCCATGTCCTTCTCTGGGTCAGCTAGGGATGTGTGTACTGGTGAACACGGGTATGTCTTGGGGTACATGGCCTGGGACACGGGCGTGTCCCATAGTTGTGTCCCGCTCTGGTTGTGTTAGTGGTATGATGCCTAAGGGACACGTCATGCCACACGGGCGTGTACTGTGTAACATGGGCGTGTCAGCCATGTGACACGGGCGTGTCATATGGTCGTGTCCTGTTTTGGGTAAGGCAGTTTGTGCGCCGCTTAAGGGACACGGCCTGTGACACGGGCGTGTCACAGGGCGTGTCAGCCCAAAAATGGAGAATTCTGGGCAAATTGTGGTCGTTCATTTCCTCATCCTGGATCCAAGGGTCCATGCCCTTCCCTGCTTTATAAGGCCGAGAATGAAGGGATATGCTCATTAATTTTAGCCATTTCTCCTTCTCAAAGACTTGGGAGAAGAGAAATCAAGGAAGGAAAGGGAGAAGGAAACCGGCTGTCGGAGGAGCTGCGGAGTTCTGAATCGCGATCCGAGTTCAGATTCGTAGAGGCAAAGCCATGGCGGTGATTTCCATCTGGATAGAGTTTCATGGATCCAAAGCGATCGTCAAGGGTAACGATCTCCTTCTTGGACAAACGAAGTCCTTTCGTTATGCATATGCATGGAATCCTCCACCAAGAGGTGGAAATCATAAGTGATTCCAGGTTGAGTCTGCATCTAGAGCTGGAAGTGTGTAGTACGTCATAGGCATGCTGTGTGAAGCCCATCCGGATGGTTAGTCTGGATTGGTGATGGTTATGTATGAACCGGAGAAGACTCCGTGTATTTTATGGATACGTGTGAATTGTGAATGTAAGCTCCTTGTGGTGTGAGCGTTGTGAGTGCTATTTATTCTGAGAGAACAGAAAGCTGCGGCTAATCAGGAGGGAAAGCCGACCCACGTCAAGTGGTGTGCTATTGGCGGTTTGAGAACGGGAAAAGGCTGACCTGCCCCTGGTTGTTTTGGGAGATCGATTGGTGGCAAGGCTTGGGAGGATGCGAGGCAGACCCGGCTTGCTGCACCACAATGGTGGGTCGATCTTAATGCTCAAGTTTGTCGTGAGGTTAGCACCTCTGAGTGGGATGGGTGGAATGTCGCCAGCATGCGTGTTGGTGGACTAGGACCGGCCAACCAACATATTAAAAACCTCTGCTCGGTGGTGGTGCCAAGGAGTCCGGCCCACCGTAAGGTGCCCTGAGTGCACGGAGCATCTGGCGGAGGCTGGAGTTTGTGATACTGTTGTGCTACTTGTTATCATAGATAGATGTTATGATTGCAATGCATACAGGGAAGGAACCACTGCCCCGGTTAAGGGGTAGGGTCGTTATAATTGGTCAGCTAATGCTTACCGTTGCTTTGTTTACCGCTCTTGGGGTGGATGTGTAATTGCAGGTGCTGATGGGTTGAATTGAATTGAGCGGAATGAAGCCTTGCTGCTTAAAGGCCCTTGAAGGTCGTGCGAAGAATTCTTGGATTTCTTGTGTGGCCGGCTTGCGTGCCGATGTATGAAGCTGTATATTTTGTAAAAGAGAAACATGTAAGGCCTTAAAGCCGTGAGAGTTGTGTCATTGTATACATTCCTAGTGATATATATTAATGTATGGTTTATATATTTAGTGGACATTCATAGGGTTGAGTTCTTATAACTCAAAATGTTGCGCTAGAATGCTCCGAGTTTGGATGCTAGTAGAACATGATTTTGATATTCACACGTAATTTCATTGTTTGTCTGTGAAATATGGCATGGGGCCCCGGCCAGACCCACCGTTATATTCCATATGACGAATGTAGGTGTTACAAAGTCTACAGGCATTAAGTGCAGCAAACTCACTCAATGTCAGATGCATAGATATGTGGTTAAGCCCATAAACATTGAGTGAAGCAAGCTCACTCAATATCAAATGCTAAGAAGCGCCGTGTGTTGTGAAGCTTCTATATTGGCAAGCAGAAAAATCGACCAAGCCCACAGGCGTTGAGTGAATACAGCTCACTCAATGTCATATAATAAGAGGCATCGAGTGAATACACCAAAGGTGTTGTGTGATGTCAAAGCTTTATCTTTTATAGTAATGAAATCTGGTCAAGTATAGAAGCATCGAGTGATGAAGGCTCACTCGATGCCAGAGCAATTATGACTACATCAGTCTAGATGGAGTTGAGTAATTAAGACACACTCAACACATAAGCTGCCAGAAAATCTATCTAAGTACAGAAGTGTTGAGTGAAGGCTATTCACTCAACGCCTCATCAATATAATAGGCTAAAGTAGAAAGTGTTGATTGTAGAAGCTACACTCGATGCTTTCATTTTGGAATGTGACTAAGTGTTTTGGCATTGAGTGATGAAGGCTCACTCAACGCCTAGTGATAAAAAACTGTCTAAGTACTTTGGCGTTGAGTGATGAAGGCTCACTCAATGCCTACTGATACAGTAGGATTGGATAAGGCAAAAAGCGTTGAGTGAAGCTTTTTCACTCAATGCTCTCAATACCTGAGATGTAGAAAGTTTGTCTAAGGACAAAAGCATTGAGTGAAGCTTGTTCACTCAATACCTGAGTTAGACAGAAATCTGTCTAAGTGTTTTGGTGTTAAGTGAAGCTTGTTCACTCAATGCCTATACTAATGTGCTTGAATTTAACTAAGTCCAAAGATGCTAACATCAGCAAAAGTCAACAAAATTCAAAATGAGGTGGGATGGCTAAAGTACACGACAAACGGCGCTGCAGGACTACAATACGACTTTTGGTTGTTAAAGTAAAGATGCAGCTATCAAATTCAGCGGGGCTCACTGGTCAAAATAGTCATTGATCGGCAGAATAGAAAAGGCGGAGTTTAGAATGAAGAGATCAACTTTCGGGATACAGCTGGATTTCATCTTCTTCCTCGGCCATTGTTGCAGAGCCTGAAGGAGAAGTTCAATATTTTGATCTGAGAGTTCAACTAGTTAGATGTTGTAATTAATATCCTTAACATCAAGATCAGAGATATTCTCTGAGGAAGTAGAAGCAGCCAAGGCCTGAGCCAAGTTGCAGCTGATCTGAAAGCCATTAAGAGATAGTTATTGAGAGCAACACATTCAACACCAAGATCAGAGAAATTCTCTGAGTAAACTAAAGCAGCAGGTTATTACCCTAGCTGTAGCAACTGGAAGATAGTCAAAGATAGTTGTTGTCATCTCCACCATCAACAGCAGTTCAGAGTAAATCTCTGAGAGAGAAGGTGCAGCAAGGTATAACCTTAGTTGCAGCCACTTCACAGTTCCAGCTATACAGTTCTGAAGAATATTTTCTAGAGGCTATGAAGAAGAAGTTAGGATTGAGCTTCTGGTTTAGTGTAGGAAGGAAATAAGAAGAAGAGTAGGGTTCTGCAGGTTACTTCCAGCACAAGCATCTGCTTATTGAAGGTCTTCTCTTGTTGCTGTGAAAAAGATAGGGCTGAGTATTTCTCAATTCAGGAAGCAGTAGACTCAGGAAATATATTCCTGGAGTCAAAGTTGGGCTGAGTTTATCTCAGTCTAGGAAGGTTGGCACGGAGAAATTTCTTGTGTCAAATCAACTCAACAACCCACTTTCATTCTGTAGGATCCTTTTGGATTTGATTTGTATGGCAGATTTGTCTGGGGTAGGATCCAATTGTGGATCTAAGGTAGGGCTGTTTAGCCTGAGGTTGGATCCAGTTATGGATCTGAGGTAGGGCTTTGGCCTGAGAGTAGGATCCAGTTTGGATCCGAGGTAGGGCTTTGAGCGTGATGTAGGAGAGTCATTCTCTCTGAGTTGTAGGGCACTTATGCCTGAGTTGTAGAATCCTTTGGATCTGAGGTAGGGCCTTTACGACTGAGTTATAGGAGAGTCATTCTCTCTGAGGTAGGGTTGTCCTCCCAGCCTGAGTTATAGGGCCTTTGGGCCTGAGGTAGGTGATCATTGGATTACTAAGTTATAGGGTCTTGTACCTGAGCTATAAGTCTTAGAGGAGACTAAGTGGTCCTGCGGGATCGTGTTGTAAGCTCTTAAGAGCCGAGATTGGAGAAGTGCCTTGTCTAACAAGCTGTTAGAAATGTGGGAGGGAAGTGGACGTACCTATAATCTGGGGAACCACTATAAATTTTGTGTGTGCTTCTTGTGTTGTTTCTTTGTTGCAAGTTGTGTGTGTCTTGAAAGCAGAAAACTACTAATTCATAGAGCACTTAAAGAAATAAAATTAAAGATAGACACAAGAGACTAAGAAACCTATTCACCCCCCCCCCCAAGTGATTTAGCTATCCTTGAAATTAAAGACTTTCAATTACCATTAAGGAGAGCTGCCTTCATATCCATTTAATGAAACCTTTGTGAGCAGTATATGTTAGGAACAACCTGATCGCCTCAAGTCTTGCTACCGGAGCAAAAGTCTGATTGAAGTCGATCCCTTCTTCTTGTCGGAAACCCTGATCTACAAGTCTAGCTTTGTTCTTTATGATAACTCCATTATCGTTCAGCTTATTTCTAAAGACCCATTCCATCCCTATAACATTGTGACCTTTGGGCCTTGGTACCATCTCCCACACCTTGTATCTTTTAAACTGATTGATCTCTTCTTGCATTATGATAAGTCGTGAAGCATCCTTATTTGATTCTTCGAACTTCTTTGGCTAAATTTGGGAAAGAAAACTCAAATGCAATGCTTCGTTAACTATACCTCTTCTTATTCAAACTCCTTCACTAGGATCTCCAATGATTAGATCAACAGGGTGATCTCTTGAATGTTTAATCACTAGATTCCTTGCAGTGCCACTATGAGGTTTTACATCTTTTGGTGCGCATTCTTCAACTTGAATTTCTTCATCTTCAATCAAGCTTGGAGTGTTAACTTTGATGGAGGTTAAGATGTCTTCCTTTAACTGTTTCCTCCAATCTTAGCTCTTTTAGTTGCGAACCTGCATCTTCAATAAGGATACTTAAAGAGCTGTTATGAAGCATACTCGTCTCATCAAATATAATATTAATGGATTCTTCTACAACCCGGGTTTTCTTATTGAAAATTTTATATGTCTTACTATGGCTACTATATCCTACAAAAATACCTTCAAAATATTTTTCATAAACTTAGTTTTATAATACTTCCCATTATTAAGTATGAAGTTTTGCTTCAAAAGATTTTGAAGTAGGACACAGTCGGTTTCTTTCCTTTTAAAAGTTCATAAGGTATCTTACGATGATTCTTATTGATTAAGGCTCTATTTTGCACGTGATAAGTCATGTTGATTGCTTCAGCCTAGGAGTACTTTGATAATGAAGAATCATTCAACATTATTTTGTCTGCCTTAATGAGTGTTCTGTTCTTTCTCTTGGCAACTCCATTTTATTGTGGAGTACGAGGAGAGGAAAACCCATGAAAGATACCTTAGCTTGCACAAAACTATATGGCACCATATTCAAATTATGTTCCATGGTCACTACTTATTTTGATCACAAAGCAGTTTAATTCATTCTGTGTCTGTCAAACAAAGCTAGTCAAAGAGTGAAACGTATCTGACTTGTATTTCAGAAAAAAATACTAATGCAAAACATGAGTAGTCATCAACAATAACAAAGGTGTAAGCTTTACCTCCTAAACTACAAACCGGCAAGGGACCGAACAAGTCCATATGGAGCAGATATAGACATCTATAAGAGTCTTTAAAGATGATGCTTTTAAAGGTAGCTCTTATCTGCTTACCCATTTGGCATGCATGACAAGGTCTCTCTTTAACGCACTTAATATCGGGTGCATCATGCACTAAGTTGTGAGAAAATAACATTTTTATAGTTTTGAAATTACTATGTGCTAGTCTCTTGTGTCATTGATCACAAAGAGATACACTATCTTTTACCAAAAAGCACATTGGTGTAGAAGATTCCAAATAAAGAAAATTGAGATAGAAAATATTTCTACTCTGAGTGTCTGTTAAAATAGTTTCTGATTTATCAAACATTTTTATCAGACACTTGTCCTTGTAAAACTCAACCATATACTGATTGTCACATAATTGACTTGTATTTATAAGATTATGTTATAATCCTTTAACATAAGTCATGTCTGTGAAAGATATTATACCATTGGTAATTATACTGTAGCCTTTTGTGATTCCTCCGTCAGAGCCACCAAAGATAAATTTTGGACCATCTTTAACTAAGGTATACTCCTGTAGTAGGCTTATTGTTCTGGTCATATTCCTGGAATAGCCACTGTCCAAGTACCAAATAGGATTTGGGTTGGCCTTTGGACGTACCTGCATTCACAGATTAATTACCCTTAGGAACTCAAACAGATTTGGGTCCTTGGTTTCTTGTTAGATTAACACCACTAGGAATGTTAACATTGTGAGGGGCCATTCTAGCATTGTTAACTCGAGGTTTCTTATATTCAAACAAATTGTACCAACAATCTATGGTGAAGTGACCAATTTTGCCACAGCACTAACAATCAAACTTGTTGTACCTTATTTTCTTCTCCCACTTTACCATTTGAGCGGGAGGTCTAGTAGGAGTTTGCTGATCTAGAAGTATAAGACTCATGAGAAGAATAAGTGATAGGCTTTATTGTCTCATGTAGTAACATAGCAACTTACTTTCCTTTTAGTGATTTCTTCTCCTTAGGTTCATAAACGAATGGACCATAATGCTTTAGAACGATCACTTCATAAGGTGTCTTGAGAACACTTGTTCCGAGATTTCTGGGACGGCACCATCCTTGGTTATTTTTATTAGAGACAACATGTGTTGGTCTAGCAATATAATCGATCGATTGAGAAAGATGTGTGGATAAACAAATAATTTAAGGGGTGCAAATAATAATTTGACACATTTCAACATGCAAATAGTCAAAATAAGGTAGTTTGGGATGCAAAGCGCCAAAATGGTCATTTTTGAGTTGAGCCAGACCAAAATAGCCTTAAATTATCAGCCTCGAGGTGCAAAGTGCAAGAAATTACGATTTTGGGGTTCAAACTACCAATTTTAAACTTTAGGGGTGCAAAGTGTCAAAACTCCGTAATTCAGGAGATGCAAAGTGTAACATTCCCCTCACTTCTAGAACCTTTTGGGTTAGGGTTAGGACTTGAGTTGTGAGTAGAAGCTATGAGAAGATCCTAAGTTAGCTTGAACCTAGGAAATTGTTATAAGCACCCCAAAGGTGCACAGGTCAACCTAGGCCAATTCACTCCAAATTGGACTCACCAACTCAAATTGACCTCACCAATAGATCTATAACCCTAAGAGAAACCCAAGTGATCCAAAATCCCCATCATAGGGTCACCAAATTGGGTAAATTGATCAAAGTACCCTTTAGGTCAACATAGGTCAATCCTTTGTCATTAGGTCCAATTGGCCCCCAAAACATGAAATTGAACTCACTGTAGGTCTTAGGACATTATAAGGGATCCAATTGACCCAAAATCCCCATCATAGGGTCACGAAATTAGGCAAATTGACCAAAGTACCCTTAGGTCAACATGGGTCATCTTTCACCATTAAGTCCAATAGGCCACAAAAACTTGAAATTTGCATCACCCCTAGTTTAGGACATCAAAAGGGACCCAATTGACCCAAAAGCTCCATCATGGGGTCATCAATTTGCCCAATTTGACCAAAATCAAACTTAGCCCTAAATTGATCAAAATCACACATATTTGCTAAATTGGCCCAATTAGGGTATCACTGTGACTCAACCAACATTGGGTGGTGTCAATGGCTCAAGACCAACACATGGGACCAGCTCACACATCTGTTGACCAAGTCAAACCCTCAAGTCAACTATGGTCAGCATAAAGCCTAAAAGAGGAAATTGAGAATTAAACCCACTTTCAATGGGTTAAAGTCATGACCCATGAACTATCTAGCAGCCCATATGCCCAATGACAATCCACGCCCTCTGATTATGGAGAGAGATGACTTGCATTGGGCAGTTTGGTCATTTCACCCAAATTTTCATAAGAGGACAAGGAGGAAATGGTGGATTGGATGCAACATGGTCTTCAATTCGTCACCCCAAGCCTTCTTCTAACCTCTTCCATTACTTCCCAGCAAATTTCAGCAAGCTCCATGCCACTTGGAGCCAAGGAGAAGCATTCAAAGCTCATGACCCAAATCTCCTGAATGGTATCTCCCCATACAGTCCACTTCAACTTCTTTTGACCTCACCATTAACCTTAGAAGGTGAAAGAGAGTCAAATTAGTGTCTTGGATCGAAGAAAATGGTGGAAAATTAGGAGATTGGGCAAGCTCACCGGAGAGGAGAAAATCCAAGGCCAATAGTGGTCATTGCTGCCTCCAAGCTACCTTAACGGTCTGTTTCTCCTCTCATCCCTTTTGTGCTAGTATTTTAGATCTTTTAGGAGATAAATCGGGCTCAATTGAGCCCAATCCCATAAGAAAATTTCATGAAATTTTGGAGCTTTCAAGTGGTGTCGGGTTTGCTGAAACCGCCGCCTCAGCCGGCCAAACCACCACCAATCGATAGCCACCACCTCAATGATTGTGGTGGTGGTGGTGGTGGCCGGCCAAGGAGGTGGCTGGATCGTCGGGAAATGGAGCATCAATATGCTCCAGGTCAGGGTAATCCTAGTCATTGTCTAGAGGTTGAAGATGACCAAGAGCCATCGAATTTGCTTTAAAATTTGTGTTGATATATAAATTAATATATGATAGTTTGTGTTATTTTGTCACACGTTTGCATAATTTTTCAAACAGAAATTAAGAGCCTTTAGAGGACTTTTTACAAAAAATTCCTGCGAAACCTTTTGTAGAACTGAGTGTCTACTTTAATTAGGAACTTGAATCAGTCCATTTGGAGCACTGTATCTCCCTATAGGGGAGATTTGGTGGGATTGGTCCTTAGTAAGTGACAGACCATATTTTGTTAATATATTTTAACTTGCTAGGGTTATGAAATTTAAATTTGGAATATGTATGAATGTACTCTAGATACACCTCCTTTCCAAAAATATGTATTAAATTTGGACAAGATTTTTTTGTAGTTTTAGAAAAAATGTGATTTTTAGTAGTAATGAAAAAATTGTGGTTTAAATAACCCTAATGATCCAAATTTTGGGTGGGATGTTACTTAGGGTAAGGCCCGAGTAATAAATTCAAGTCATTTGGACTTCTAGATGTTGGTGGATCCAACTATATGTCAAGATAAGGAAGAGATTTTGTGGTATCTTTAGCAAAAATGGGAAAATTCAGATTTTTGCACATTTGACTTGTGGTATGCCAATAAAACGTTAGTCATGGGCTTATGATGATGAAATACATCACCCATAGTGATGTTAGGATTTTTGGGACAAAAATCCTAGGGTGCTTAATTTATTTTAATTATGTAGCTCTTTTAAATTAAAGAAATAAAAGTGAGCAAATTAATTAGGAAAATTCTAGTTATCTGTCATTAGCCATATAATGACATGTTATATCTCTGGTAAATTATTTGGAATTTGTGAAATAACTATATATGATGATTAGCAAAAATTACAAATATGACTCATAAGTGCTTTTGTGTAAATTATGATTTTATTGCCTGAAAAATTATGAAATTTTTACCTGAATATTTTTATAGTATTTTGAAATTTTTATAGTATTTTAAAGTTATGTGAATTTTCTTAGAATTTTTGGGTGAATACTTATGGTACTTCATTTGAATAATGGCATTTTGGTAATATTGTTATTTTATAGAAATTATGGGTCAATACACCTTGGAAAAATTATTATTCTCTAGCTAGGTTATTAAAATGTAATTTTTAACCACTGGAAATTTTTTGAGAAGTTTAAGATTCATATTTTTAGTACTTCCTTTGTTAAATGCCATTATACACCAAATAATTATAAATAGTGTTCATGGATAAATTGAACTTGCGAAAATTATGAAACTTGTCCATTACTGTTATTTAGAATACATAATGCGGTGGTATTTTATTTAGGATCGTTGGACTCAAAGAACTTGTACCTCATGAGTAAATGTTATATATGTCATTTGATTTGGAATTTTTATAATTATCAAATCATCATGAAAAATTATAAACTAGATCATGATATATCACTGGCAATTATTTCATACTATTTGGATTAAGTATTGGATAAGGGCACTCTTTAGAACATAGCTAGTTCAAATAAGTAGTGGTTTGCGATTAGCAAAATTTGATGTAGAGTTTAGACCACTAAGATCACTTGAGACCTACATAAAAATTGGAATGTAGCGGTAATATAACATGTGTATCAGTCTTCTAAAGTTGTAGAATTTTTGGAGAGTAATCATCTGGCAGTTTGACAAGAAATAGATTGTCGTAACACTTCTTTAAGTAAAAATTAAAGGTCAAATCGTTCAATAGATTTAGTGTTGGGGTAGACGTGAATGTGATCACAAGAGTGGTTCATATCAGAGTTAGAGTCATGATTTGATGGGAAAAGACTTCTGGTTGAAGTCCTAGGGCATGCCTTTAAGTATGAGAAGAGTAATGTGTATGAACACTAAGAGTGGTAGTTATATCGGGAGTCCGACGAAAGATTCTCCCTCCCCCTTGAGATCATAAAACACTTAATGTAAATCCAAAAGTAACCTTGGGGTGGGTTTTGAATAAGGGGAGCAAGAATAGTATTATATATCTTGAGAAAGGGAGATTTGGGCTTCATCACATCGTATCTCATAGTACAGCTACGAGCCCTTCACCAGGTAGACCTCTAGAAGTCCAAGATTAACCGTAAATCACTATGAACAACTAAAGGTTAGACAAGAGTAGTCTAATAGGATGAAGGACTGAATAAGGCACTACACCATATCATGCATTTGGTAGCGCTTAATTTGTAGCGGTCATGTAAACGCTACCAAAAGATATTTATGATAGCATTCATAACCGCAACTGTAGAAAAATAAACACTACTATAACATATCATTCATACAGTATCAGTTATTTTGTCGCTGTTATAAAAATGCTACCAATAGAAATTTATTGTTGCGTTTACAACCGCTACTAGATATTATAAATGCTACCACACCCTAATTTATAAAATATTTCACTCATTTAATTTATAAAATATATCCATAATTATTTAGGCCATCAATATTCCAACCCGGCCTGCATATATTACGTGTATTTCAGTTCATTTTTTTTCATTTCACGTCATCTCATCGTCATCCCACTTTTAGGGTTTTTTTGCTTTCTTGCTGAACGACCGACCGAGTGCGGCTGCAGAGTCGCCGGAGTGAGGCGAGTGGCGAGTCGGCTACTGAGGCTACTTCAGAGTTGAGATTCTTGCGACTTGAGAGGCATCTATCTCACTACAAGAAAAGTGGTTGAACCGGGCGACCCATAACAAATATGTCTGTTCGAGCTTACTTTCGAGTCAAGCTTGAGCGTAATAAGCTTTGTTCATGAGCTTGCGAGTCCCGTGAAAGGCACGTGCCTGGGTTCATTTTTTCGCAATTTTCTACCGACGTGCGCTAGTGTCGCCTGTCTGCACATTTCCCGGGCATGCCCTAGAAAGTAGAAACTTCTCGGTTTTCTTTCTGCAACTCTACGGCGACCGGCGAGACAAGTAACAGAGTGGGTGACTGGGTGAGGCATCGATTCTCTATTTTTGCGAACTACGAACCTGTGACGCCAATGCTGCGTGCCTGCTAGCCTGCGACAAGGAAGAAGATGCCACAATATGCGGGAAATCTTATGATTTCTGAGGTAGATCCATTATCATCTATCCTGTTATCCATTTTTGATTCCTCTCTAGTTGATCCATCATAGTCATTCCTCTCTGTCTCGGGCTCGCTTGCCCTATTTTCTTCCAGAGTTCCAACTGAGATTTAATTTTTGGAATTTTTTTCACTTTTCCAAAGTTTTCATATGAAATTTACTTGATTATGATTTCCTTACAGGGCTTATCTTAATTTTTTGGGCTTATTTGACAATAAACTTTCTAAGGTTTTTAATTTTTGATGACATAACTGTATGCATGTTCTCCAATATTCTGAAATATTTCGATGGCTAAGGTCTTTATGGAATCAGCACTCTGTTTACTGAATAATTTCCATCAATTGTGACCTGAATAATTGTTTAATTGCATAGGCTCACTTTGTTCTCTATTATCCTAATTTCTTCAAGTGTTCTTCAATACAATGTACATCAGCATTCTGTTCTAAAGCTAATGGGTGTTGTTGACGAGTACATACCAGATCCCATTCGCCAGCTTGACAAACCTTTCCTTATGTCTATCGAAGATGTTTTCTCCATTCAGGTATCCTGCCTGTATTTTCCCCTCTTAATTGTTTGATTGCAAGCAATGTAATTCCTCAAAATATATAGTTGTCATACTCAAAACATTACATTCAGATGAACTTCTTGAAATCAATTTTATTACCACTGGTTCAGGTTCATTATTAATCGATTTATGTTCAATAATAATAGTGCAAATTCTTTGTGGATTTGTGTTCTCAGCAAAATTGCAGTTATCTGAAGCTTAATTTCTCTGTTATTATTTTGGGTTCAAGAAATCACTCAGCATTTTCCCATGTGGTTTTGACTCGGTTTTCTTTAACGCCGGTGGGAGCTGATTAAGCTGAGCTTATTAGTTGGTGACTGTGGAATTGAAGCTAATTTGTGGGAGATTGGATAAACTGTAGCTGCTTATTCTTTGCTCTTTCGTGTCTCCCGCTGCGATTTATTGTTTTGATTGGTTTTAAGTGGATTTTGCATTTATTTTTATTGGGTTTTGAATAAACTGTATTCCTATACTACAAGATTTTTCAGATCTTTAGAGATCATCTGTTTTATGTCCTGCTTTGTTGATTTCTCTTTCTACATGCCTGAAATTTGAGGTTGATACAATATCTTGTTTCCGTAGAATGTTGTGGCATTTCTTGACGTTCATGGAGATGTTCAACTTGCTGATTGAAGAGATATTTTCATCTGAAATTAATGATCTCATGAAAATCTGAAGTATTAGTTAATGGAAATCTGAATGTTTAGTGGTTGGATATCAGATTTCATTAAGCTTATGCAAATTAACTAAGAACCTCTAGCACATGGGACATCTATGCCTGTGAATCTTCTTGTAAATTATCAACTTAAATGAAGATGAAGATGCATTAGATGTTCAGGTTGATCTACAGCATGCCAGAGTTATGGAAGTGTTTTTTTTCACCGGCTTCGAAGATATTTTTGGAGTTGTGACCAGAAATATAGTAATATTTGCATTCTTTCAAAACGCTAACATTAATTTTTGCCACTTTCATCAGCAGGGAAAAGGAGAAGAAGAACAGAAAGAGAACGACGAAGAAGATGCAGGGAAGGAATTATCTGAGAATGAGGAAGAATGAGGGGATGAGAATGCATCTTGTAATTAGATGGATCTACAATATGTATGGATAATATTAATAAGTTGGAGAAGTTATATATGAATATCTGTTTGTACTTTTTGGATTGTGTCCATCTTTTAATTCGATGTATATATGTATATATATGATGATGTATGGGTATTGAATCTGAATACATGGATACATTTTATGCTTTTTCTCCCGTATTGATTGGGGTATTTCAATTTTGGATAAACGGTGGCTTGAAACCATTAATCGCAACAATTAAAAACAATACTAATCATGACCATATATAGTTAGGCATAATAACTACCACTGAAAATCGCTACTATTAATCATCATAATCGTTGTCATTAACAATAAAAACCGTTGCTATATATGAGTATAACTGCTACCATAGAAAATCAAAAATGTTGCTAGAGGCAAGCATAAATGCTACCATAGAGAACCTATAGTAATGAAATAATCGCTACCATTAAATGAAATAATCGCTACCATTAAAAATCATAACTGTTGGGTACATTGGAAAATGTGTACCAGATTTGAAGAAGTCTCACCTTACTCAATGATATGCATCAAGGTGTATTTGATGTTGTTTTGAGTTTATATGTACAGGTTAAGAAAATGCAAGAATGCAGGAAAAAGTTTCTTAAGTCCATGAGTCGACACCAGAAGAAATTGTGTCAACACTTATGAAGGCTTGTGTCGACACTGGAGAAAAGTTGTGTCGACACCTGGAGTCAATTGTGTCGACACTTGGAAAGGCTGTGTCGACACCAGAAGAAACTGTGTCGACACACAGAGGCAGAGTCGACACATAGAAAAGCTTAGTCGACATCAACTGTGTCGACACACAGAGGCAGTGTCGACACACATAAAAGCATAGTCGACATCAACTGTGTCGACACACAGAGGCAGTGTCGACACACAGAAGATTTTGTCGACACACAGGACTTGTGTCGACACATAACAGAGTTTCAACAAAGTTGATTTTTGTGAAGAGAAGAAGTGACTGTGTCGACACACATAACTAGTGTCGACACATTCTATAGAAGCTGTGTCGAGAAGCAATGTCAACACCAAGGGAGCTGTGTCGACACCACCAAGGCTTGTGTCGACACTTAGTCTACTTGTGTCGACACATGATGAAGTTCAGTCTCAACACTTTGCTAACAGAGACAGAGTTTCAAGAAGTGACTGGAAGACTTGACAGCTGCCATAACCAACCGGTCTACTGAAGCTGTCAGTGCTGTCAGAAGTTCGTTAGAAATCGGATCAGCCGGTTACCATGGAGGAAGTCTATATAAAGACTTTCTCTATCAACACAGAAATACATAATACACGATACTTACAACAAAAGAAGATTTTCATCAGAAGATCTAAGAAGACATTCTCAAGTGGTGATCTACTCAGAGTTTGTCAAGAAAATTCAAAGAAGAA
This sequence comes from Platanthera guangdongensis, assembly GCA_039583875.1. Lineage (NCBI taxonomy): Eukaryota > Viridiplantae > Streptophyta > Magnoliopsida > Asparagales > Orchidaceae > Platanthera > Platanthera guangdongensis. Next base: position 150,326,641 of record CM077156.1, on the reverse strand, counting down.
TTCAAAAGAATCTTCAGAAGAATTTGGAGAGAGAGAGCTTCATCTATTCAAGTGAAGAAAGGGACTTACAACAAGTCTCTCAAGTGCAGAGTCTGAACCAGTCTGCAAAGAAGAATTCAGATTAATTTCTGAGTTTTAAGAAAGAAGCTGGTTGAAGATCAACTTCAAAGGAGATCAACTCTACTGTGTTCAGATTCAAGAAGCTTTGAAGAAAGCTAAGTCAGGTCGATCTCTAGCGTCAGATTCTTTCAAGAACTGATTATGAAACCGTCCATCCTTTCTCTCTCAACCAGGGTGGTGGTAAATTTCAGATTTACATTATTTTTTGTAGGATCTTTTTAAGATCTGAGTTGTAAGCCTGATTTATAAAGGCTCAGTTGTAGGAGATTGTTGAATTCTGTGAAGTGAAAGTGGGTGAATGGAAGGCTTGGGAAACCTATCCGCGCGGACTACGTGGACTGGGTTGGCGGACTGCTAGGTCGGCAGGGATGTTGCAGGCGGTTTGCTCTGTGGCGGCCTGGGTGGTCTGTTCGCGCGGACTACGCGGACAGCAGCGGCGGTCTGACAGGCCAGTGTATGCTCAGCAGGCGGTTGACTCCCAGGAAGTAACCGGGCGGATAGAAATGTTATCCGCGGAGTCCGGCATGAAGCGGACTGAAGAACTGGAGCTCGGCAGACCGGTTTGGCAGTTGCCTTGGTCTTGCTCTAGTGAAGCGGCAAGTGGAAGCCGCGGAGACCGCCGGTCAGCGCGGACAGAAACTGGAGGTCGCCCGGTATGGCGGGCTAGATCCAGTGTCCGCCAGTAAGTGCGGACTGGCCCTTGTGGCCAGCGGACTGGACTTGGTGGGAATTGAACCAAGTCCAGGATGGCTCAGTCCGGGGAGATCGCGCAGTGGAGCGCGGGTTGGTTTCTCAGTCCGCCAAGCGTAGTAGAAGTGTTGTTGCCTTGTTTGCTAGCTTGGGGAAATGCGGACTGGAGAATTGCTTGTGCAGGAGCGTGCAGACTGGAGCCGGAGTCCGCTGAGTCCGGTTTAGCCTTGTGACGAGGTTATGGACTCAGGAGTTGCGGACTGGAGTCTGCTGTTAGCGGACTGGATCGACGTGTCCGCTAAGTCCGGAGGTGCCTTGGAGATGAGGTAATGGACTTGGGATATGCGGACGGAAGCCGGGTGTCCGCTGAGTCCGGCAGGTGCCATGATGGCGAGGCTGCGGGCTCGGGTTTTGCGGGCTGATGCCTTGTCCGCAGAATGGCGGACACGGCTGTTATGGAGTCCGGCTGTGGTGGTCCTGGCTTGGTCTCTGGCGGCAAGGCGGGCTGGATATTGGAGTCCGGCCTTGGAGAAGCTGGGGCGGACTGGCTATCTGCACAGGAGCGGCGAACTGGAATGTGTGTCCGCGGGCTGGCGGACACACTTGTTCTAGCTGCGGGTTGTGGCGGTGATCCTATCGGCTAGGGCGGTGACCATACTCATCATCGTGCCTATAAATAGGACCCATGTCACATCAGGAATGAGGAACCTAGACCGAAGTAAGTGAACAGTAATTGAGCTCGCGTAAGTTGCTGCGGTCTGGACTTTGTGTCCGTGCGGATTGAGAGTTGACCCGGTTGTGCTGTGCAGGTTGTGCGGATAGCGCTGGAAAGCCAGGACTTGGCTCTGATTGCGGTCAGGGACAGTGCGGACTCTGCGGTTAAGCAACAGGCGGTAAACAGCAGGTCGCGGATAGCGACCAGGCGGTCTTCTCTTTGGTGACTTGGTTCGGGGTTCAGGAAGTCGCCTGCTTCAGGCGGACTGTTCCATTCGGTGACGCAGCTTGTGCGGTCTGGTGGCGTGCAGATCGGCGGTGAAGAGCTAAGCATTGAAAGAAGGGGTGAGTCCGCGCGGCTTGGGTTGCGGTCTGGCGACCTGGCGGACTGAGCGGACTCCACAGCAGTAGGTCGGCGGCTTGTTGATTGAGTCCGCGCGGCTTGTTTTTGTTCTTGTCTTTGTAACTGTCTCTGCTTTCCCGGTGTTGGGTTTTGGTGAAGCATGTCTCGCCATGTATGTCTCGCCTTGTAAAGAAGTTTGCTCTTGATCAATAAAGAAGCTTGTGCTGCATGTGTTGCTGGTTGTTACTGCTTTGTTGAGATAACCCCTGCTAACTGCACGATCCGGGAAAACTTTCAACATTATAAGTGGGTGTATTCTCCTTCGGTTTGTTGAGTTTTCAACAGGGTATCCAAGGGGGCGTCTGCGGTTTGTTGAATTTTAACAGAGATAAGTTCTCTGAGTGGTAGGCCTTGTTGAAGGCTGAGGTAGGGTTGAGAGACTGAGTTGTAGGAGATTGTCATCTCTGAGTTGTAAGCCTTATTGAAGGCTGAGGTAGGGCAGATTGCCGAAGCTGTAGGAGTGTGGACTCACTCTGAGTTGTAGGAGCCTTGTTTGGGTTCTGAGCTGTAAGATCTGCGGATCTGAGGAGAAGGAAAGAAGTTAGGCTGAATCTAACACACTGCTAGATAGGCGAAGGGGGAAAGTAGATGTACCCAGACCTTGGGTAACCACTATAAATCAGTGTGTCATCTGTGATTGCGTGTGGTATTGATATTTTTATGTTGTGATAGATGTAGAACTATATATTTCTTTTAATTAACTGAATTAATATCTGCCTTAGAAGGAAAACAGAATTGCACCTATTCACCCCCCCCCCCCTCTCTAGGTGTTTAGGAACCAATTCTTTCAATAACCGCTACAATAGATGTACCTATAGTAGCGGTTGCGAGAATGCCACAATACATTGGGTAACCGCTACCATACCATACGACCACGACAATAGATGCAACACACGCGCAACCGCTACCATAGCCCTACAATAGCGATGTTCTTATATACAGTAGCAGTTTTTGAGCGCTACAATATGCATGATATGGTGTATTGAGGGCAGCACCAATATTACTAAATATCTTGATAAAGGAAGATTTGGGATTCAGGCCATCGTATCTCCTAGTACTGATGTGAGCCCTTCACCGGGTAGACCTCGGGAAGTCCAAGATTAACCATAAATTGCTATGTATAAATAAAAGTTAGACATGAACAGTCTAATAGGATGAAAGAATGACATAGCAACCTTACCCAGGTGTGGGTTATTGAAAGTATCTAGCGTCTAACTAAATCACCTAGAGGGGGGGAATAGGTGATGTCTGTGTCTTTTCGCGGAATAAAATTACTTAAAAATTAAGCACACAAACACCGAGATTTATAGTGATTCCCCGAGTTGGGTACGTCCACTTTCCCACCTCGCCTATCTACCACGAAGGGCTGGATTCGGCTACTTCACCAAACTCAGATTTCTTCAATTCTTACACCTCAAAGTCGTAACTCCTACAACTCGGAGACGACTCCTACAACTCGGAGACGACGCTCCTACAACTTGGAGAATAACCTCGCCTACAACTCGATCCACAACCGGATCTATGAATCGATCCACAAATGGATCTAAAACTCGTTCCACAAACGAATCTACAACTCGGATAAAAATCTCCTATAATATGTAAAGGAATATTACAATATAATAAAGATTACAAGTCTTCACTCTGACGTTCTTCAAAAAGGTAGATCTTGAAAATTCTGGAGAACTCAGAAAGTAGAAATTCTTGGAAGTCCTTGAATATTGAATCTTTAATCGACTAGATCTGGAGGAATATAAATCTTCAGGGAGTAGCAATCCAGTCATAGAGATCGATGAAGATTGAATCATGTAGCATTCGTAATTATCGGCCGAATGAAAATGTCGCGTATCGCACGAAGGCCGACGGGTTTTTTTCTTTTTGAAAAGATTCTCGATTTGAAAAATAAGAGCAATGAAACAATTAGCAAGATTAGGAATCCATCCTAAATATAAATAGACATCTTTAAATAACAACGACTATAAAGAAATTTCCAAAAACAAGACCTAGAAAATATTGTGCATGGCCGCCACAACCCGAGCTTGGTTTTTGAAAAATTGTCGGAAAACTGTCCTAAGTCAAAATCGTCGAGTATCATCGAGTATCGCTAGTATACTCACTGAATAGTCATTAATATATGATGAAAATGACTTACAGAAATCCAGCTCAAGCTAGCCAGCCACTCAATGACATGGCTCAAGTCATACTCAATGAATTTGTTGAGTATCAGCTAGTATACTTGCTAAATTCGACGAGTATAGGATAGCAGACTAAACGCACTCAACTATGTTGATGCTCTCGACGCCATTCATGCACTCGACGCACTCGATGCCAAGATATATGACAAATTTGCCTTAAGAAAAATCAGAGAAGTAGCATCGAGATGATTCGACGAATTCATCGTGTATCAATAAGTATATTTGACGAATTCAGCGAGTATCATTAGATACATTCGATGATTTCTACGAGTACACTACATGATACTCGACGAATTTTACTTAAATATTTTTCCAATCTTTTCAGATATTTCACCACAAGTATATAAGATGAATTCGACGAGTGATAGTAAGTATATACGTCGAGTTCGACGAATATCAGTGATACTCGACGAATTCGACGAATATCCCTTACGATACTCGATGAATTTTACTTGGGTAAAATTCTGTTCTATTGAGTTTGATATTTTCTTCTTCCTTGAGCTTCCTCATGTACTTGGAATAGAAGTACACTCCAATAGAGAGATTACACATGAGTCAACATCATGGCCTATACAATAAAAGATTACATCGTATAGTCCCGTGTATACTGACCCATTGTAACATGACATTGGTGTGTACTTAGCATTGTAAACCTGCAAGTACATAACTAGAATACCATATCAAATACAATCACAATTCATCTTAGCTTATCTGTACTCTTTTTCAAATCAGGGTTATTGTGGATACAATACCCAACAATCTCTCCTTATTTGAAGAAGTCAGCATCCTATAAGCTAAGGTGAATTGCACATAATAAATATTAATAAGATATGAAATTAACAAGATGAATAAATTAAAGAAAATAACAAATAACACACATTTCAGCCAGACATTTAAATCATATATATATAACAATAAGAGTTCAAAGTTTTTAGAGTAACCATGACCACATCTCAATCAAAAAAACATGAACATCAGGCCTGCCCGCCTTGATTCTTCTGACGCTGTCTAACAAAATAAGCCCTTGGCTTAGGATAATACTTTCGTGGGGCTGGAGGCACAGACTCATCATTCTTGTGATTTCTGAAATGTATTCTTCTCTTTGTAGAGGCCAATTTATACTTATGTCATTCTTCTTGATCATAATGGTTCCATTTGTTCACATTTCCAAGATCATCCAGGGTGAAGGTGTCTAGAATGATTCCTCTTGAAGTAGGACTCCACACTTCACCAATTTATCTATATTTGTTAGGCAGTTCCTTGGCAGGTTCTAATCTTGTAGCAGAAGGGCCTTCACCATACTTTCTTATCTTATAGACTGGAGTAGGATAAATGTCTTCAACCACTTGAACTTCTAATACATCAGCAGAAGTAGCAGCAGCAGCAACATTGTCCTGAAAGACTTCCTGTCTGTTTGTCTAGAGTTGAGAGTAATCCTTAGCAAGATGAACTTCAACCTGAGCAGGCACAGCAGGTGCTTGAGAGCTAAACATTTGACCATGCAGTCACATAAAGTTGTTATAGTAGTAGTCATTTGTCTTTTTGAAATTTTCTACCATAGCAGCTTCAACTACAACAACCTTAGCTTTCATAGCCTCTTCCCCCTTTCTGACTTCAGCAATGACAGCATAAGAATAAGTCGGAATAGTGTTGTCAAAGTGATCCATCGATCTGTTGTGGGCATCAATCATTATCTTTGTGTTCGTATCAACATTATCAAGAATTTCGGAAGCATACTTGAGTCCTTGCATGTTAAGCATGATAGCTTTTCCACCTTTGGCATATAATGAATCAAGCTTGTTTTCAAGCTTGCCAATCTGAATTTTAACTTCTGCAAGGTCATTGTTAACATCTTGCTCAGTTTCTTGGACCTTGCCCAGAACCTTCTTCATTGTCGCTTTAAACTGTGCTTGCTGTCTTGCCAACATAACCTCTATTGTCTTTAGAATTGAACCATAGGCGCTGGAGGTTGCAACTATTTCAGAAGCAATATATGGGAGAGAGGGCAAATATTCACTGGGAAACTCATAGATCGGAGATAATCTTGCTTTAGAAATCAACAAAGGCATTGATGCAGCTAGGACAGGATGATGCTCCTCTGCATATCCTTCCTCATCAGAAACATCCACTACCTCCTCAGGAACAACTGGAGGAATACATGTCACCTTGACAACTCTTTTCTCAAGGTCTCGGATAAACCTATTGACCTCAGTAGTGTTAAGATTAATTTTCCAGTAGGACACGTATATGTGTGATCGTGTTATGGCTTTCCCACCGCGTTCCTGGTCTGGGTGTTGACCCCGGTGGACCAGTGTGGCAGAATATCCCTGCGGTCCAGTGGTTGGGATTAATCCCACACCGTCTGTAGATTTATCCCCTCCGTGTACATGCACCCCACCACCCTTCATCTCAACACCTGGGTTTTGAGATGAACTATTGTTTTGGCGGGTCCTGTCATGGTATCAGAGGAGGTTATCCTGCTGCGGGGGTGTGTTGAAATTTATTTGCCAGTAGGACACGTGTATGTGGGACCATGTTATGGCTTTCCCACTGCATTCGTGGTCTGGGTGTTGACCCCGGTGGACTCCTGTGGCGGAATATCCCTGCAGTCCTATGGTTGGGATTAATCCCAAACCACCTGCAGATTTCTCCCCTCCGTGTTCATGTACCCCGCCACCCTTTGTCTCAACACCTAGCTTTTGAGATGAACTGTTGGGTTGGCGGGTTCTTTCAAGTAGCAACTAATATCACATACTGAGTAACCTCCCCTCAGAATATGAGGCATGAACAATTTCTGGGAGAGGGACAATCAGGTTCTCTACTAAAACTTGCTCAGAACCACCATTTACATTATCAGTAGCTCTGGTCTCATCAGCAATGACCATAACCTCATCAGCATTTATCTCATAATCATCAACATTCAGTTCATCATCAGCAGAAGCATCATCCTAAACTTCAGCAGGCACTATCTCCTACATATCAATCTGAGCAATCTCATCAACCTCTGTTAGAAGATTTTTTGTTTCTAGAACTAGCTCCCTCTCTGCTCCTGCACTCAATCTCTCAGGAGTCTCACCGGGGGGTGGAGTAGGAATCATATCCTTAGGAGCTTGATCTTCCTCCTCTACAGGCAAATTTGGGGCTACCCCTTACCTCAGGATCCTCCTATCCCACCTTGAGAAGATAGTTGAGTCGATCTTCTTCAGGTGATGTATAGTCACACCTTTGGTCACATTGAATTGTCACCTTCCATTTGATTCAAGTACAATTTGATAATCCTTTGAAAGTTGGGTGTGCGGAGACTATCCTTGATTTCTCAAACAGCATCGCACCCTAGTCCATTCTCTTTCTACAGATGATTGTCACTAGAACCATGAACATTTCTGAAGATAGATAGTCGTGTGAACTAGTCTTGCATAGCAGCACTTTTCTTATGATATCTGATAGAAGCCTTCCTTCTTCGTTAATTCCTTTCCTTTTGATGGCTTTTGTACCTCTGGGCAAACCATAGAATAACATAGCCCTTGTGAAGTCTTCCTCTTTGAGGTGATCTGCTTCTTCACAAGCTGTGAGCCTCAAGAGCCTGGTGAGATTAGATGTCTTCACCTTAAATGCAGTTCCATGAACTTTGCTCTTGATTACCGTATCTTCATGTCAGTGCTTTGTATTTTGTAAGAATTCAAGGACATCTTTGTCCAACACCTTGCAGGGGTGTTCTAGGACAAAGGATAGTCTGGCTGTCTCAAGCATCAGGATCACATTTCTGAACTCATTAGAAGATGAAGCAAAGCCTGTTCGAACTAATTCTCATACCCTAGCAAACAACTGGTGCTTCTAAGAGCCATGGAGAATTAGAAAATAAACATAAATCTGGATTGAACTGTCGGCTGGAATGTATGCCTGTCAGTGTCTGAATGGCGATAACATGCCGTCAGAATCGTACCACTGAGTGAAATCTTTGCTGGAAACTGGAAATCTTTGCTAGAAACTCTTGCTCTAACCTAATCGAAGAAAATTGGAGCAGGGCTACGGGATTGAGACGACAAGACTATGGCTGTAGCCGAAGGATCGGGATGATAGTTTGGCGAATATTGTTGTTTTAGTTTCGACTAAATATGTCATGGTTGCCCAACTCTTTATTATTTATATATATATAATTTTAAATTTGACCTAGAAAGTCACGTACCTTATTTTCGCCGGCTCTTCTGGTCCAATATAGAAAGAGAAATTTTGACCTAACTGAAATTCAGGGAGATTCACCGGATGTAAAGTCAGATTCAACGAGTTTCGGCGTATATATCCGTGAATATTTGACGAATCAGTGACTTTTACTGACAGATACTCGTCGATTTTTCCTTTGACAAATTTCTTCCTTGATGAATTTCCTGAGTGATTTCCTCTTGTTAGCCTTCTTCACGAATCCTCGTTTAGCATGCCCAGTTCCATTTTGAAGAACGAGAACTTGGCCTCGTCAAGTAGCTTCATAAAAATATCTGCGACATGCTTATCCGTCGGGGCATAGTTGAGGTCTATATCCTTGTTCTCCACGTGCTCCCGGATGAAGTGATATTACACTTCAATGTGTTTTGTCCGACTGTGAGAGACTAGATTATATTTGATCTCTATTGCACTGGATGAGTCGCAATACATTGGATTCTCTCTGAACTTTAAGTTGTAGTATTCTAGTTGATTTATGATCCATAGAAGTTGTGCGCAACAACTACCAGCAGAGATATACTTTGACTCGGTGGTTGAGATTGCCACACAATTCTGCTTCTTTCTGCTCCATGAAATAAGGTATCTTCCGACGAATTGGCATGTCCTGGAAGTGCTTTTCCTGTCATCCCTGCTTCCTGCAAAATTGGCATCTAAAAAACCAATTTGCACGACATCATTATTTCTCGGGTACCATAAGGCAAGATTGGGTGTACCCTTAAGGTATATTAGAATTCGCTTTGCAATGACATAATGAGATTCTTTTGAGTTCACCTGAAATCTAGCGCAGACATATGTTGAAAATATTTTATCTGGTCTACTTGCAGTGAGGTAGAGCAAGGATCCAACTATGCTTCTGTACTTGGTTTCATCAAAAGGTTTCCCTTTCTCGTACTTGTCCAGAGATACAGTTTAACCCATTAGAGTCCTCATAGAGGTTGCGTTTTCCATTCCGAATTTATTTAATAACTCCTTGGTGAACTTTGCCTAAGAGATGAAAATTCCATATTCAGATTACTTCACCTGAAGTCCTAAGAAATACTTCAACTCTCCAATACTGCTGTTTTCAAACTTATTTTGCATAAGTTTGGATAACTTCTCGGAAAGGTTGTCTTCTGTAGAGCCAAATATAATGTTGTCGACATAGATTTGCACTAGCAGAATCTTGCCTTTTACTTCACTAAGAAATAATGACTTGTCTATCTTTCCTCTTATCAACTTGTTCTCAAGAAGGAAGCTAGATAACGTCTCATACCAGGCTCGTGGAGCTTGCTTTAAGCCGTAAAGGGATTTAGTTAAAAAGTAAACATAATCAGGGAAAGTAGGATTTACAAAACCTGGGAGTTACGCTACGTATACTTCCTCTTTTAGATTCTCGTTGAGGAATACTGACTTCACGTCCATTTGATAGACTGTTAAGCCTTTGAGGCAGCATATGTAAGAAACAACTTGATTGCCTCTATCCTGGCCAATGGAGCAAAGGTTTGGTCGAAGTCGATCCCTTCTTCTTATTTATACCCTTGAGCTACAAGCCTGTCTTTGTTCTTGATGATGACTTTGTGTTCGTCTAGCTTGTTTTTGAAAACTCACTTGGTGTCGATCATGTTCTATCCCTTGGGTCTGGGTGTTGGATCCCTAGTTTGGATTTGGGCTAGGTTCACTATTAGGTTATTGACCCTCCATGTATAGCCTAGGTTCAAATTGTTAGTTCTAAGGTCTAGGTCAGTTTGACTAGGTTAGACAAACATTGATCCAGCCCTCAGAAGTATTCAAAGATACAAATATAGAAGAATTGCAGTTTTTAAGAGTTCAGAGAATCAGTTCAAAGTTCTTCAAACTCAGCTCGATGATCGTCTATTGTAGATAGATGAACTCAGAGTCTCTACTCTGAGCTGAGCTCAACAAACTTTGAGTTCAGGTCGACGATCTTCCCTCTTCTCTCAAGTTCTCTGGTCGACAAAATTCTATCTCAGGTCGACAAACTTGGAGCTCAGCTTTGACAGACTATTTTCCAGATTAACTTTCTCTGAGCTCAGCTCGACGAAGACGATTTCTCAGCTCGACGAACTTGAAGTTTAGGTCGATGAAATCTGTCCTGAGTTTGACGATTTCTCTCAGTATTAGTTTGGCATTTTCTCTCATTTTGATTTCAGTTTGGATTATTCTAAGGCTGTAATTCTCTGATAATTAATGTTCATATTCTCAAGAATATAGTCGTTGTTTGGCAACATTAATTATGGATTTCATAGAGCAAATTACTTGACTTATTTACTGAGACATTTGAGGAAATACATTTAAGACAAATTCCAGTCGTTCAACTCCCAGGATTTCAGCATTAAATTCAGGAATTCTTTTTCAAATTTCAAATGGCAAAAATCCTTCAGAATATAAAAAGAAAATTCTTCTCTTCTGAACATCAAGGAAGGATCTTTTACACAACAACTAATACAAGTCTTACAGAGAAAAAGACTATTATCTATAGGAAATTGAAGAAGAACATCAGCACACAGATCTTTAGTCTTCTTCAGTTTCTACTTCATGCTTCAAAAGGACAACTCATCAACACTAGTCTAAGAAGTTTCTGAAGATCTCCATCAAGGGCTACACCCTGTGTAAAGCTCTCATCTTCCTGAACCATTCTACATCTCAGGGGGGAGCTTTGACAACATCATCCACTAAAGTCTTCTCAGTTGTTTGAGAAAGAGAAGACAACATCACTTTTCATTTCCAACTATGTACAGGGTTATAACCCCCTTCAAAAGTTAACCCCTTTGGTTGTAAAGTCTCCTGATCAAAAGACTTAGTTTGGTTTTTGGGCACCTGATCAAAAGCTCAACAGGGTTTTGAGATCTCCCTTGAAAAAATAAATCTTGTGGTGACAGAGCACCTGAGCAAAAACCTGTGGTGGTAGGGTACCTGATCAAAAATCTATTAGTGGATTCCTACTAGGGTGGTAGAAGAGTGGATGTACTCAAGTTTAGGGGAACCACTATAAATTTCTTGTGTCATCTGAATTGCTCTATTTTTTATTTCTGTGTGTTGTGATTGTTTTTATTTTCATCTCTATTTATACATATACTTATCACTTATTTTAATCCGCTGTAAAAATTAATTAAAGTTTTAAAATACTCTATTTATCCCCCCCCCCCCCTAGAGTTAAAGCAGATATATCCCTCACTTTTAATTGGTATAAGAGGGTAAGGTTATTTGGTTTCACAGGTTAATACCTGAACCAAAGGTTCCTTTGATAGATCTTAATATCTCTAGTGTGTCTCTCATATCATGACACAAAATAAAGAATATTCAAGCACCAGACCTCCAGTTTGCAATCTGAATAAGTTTGCAATCTAGAAGGCAAAGATCAGATTGTATATGAATTCAATTGATGAAGATATCTATAATTCTATCTTGACAGGTCCCCTTACTCCTTCTGCAATAACATAAACAAGTACCTTAGCAGTTCCACCATCTGAGTGGACAAATGCTCAGAAGAAGTTGAAGATGTCTAATGCCAAAGCCATGAACATCCTAGCTTAAACTATGTCTGATGACATCATTCAAAAAGTAGTTGAATGCACATCAGCTAAGGATATTTAGGATTCTCTCAATCAAATGGTTGCAGGCTCTACTGATGAGAGAAAGGACAGAAGATCTCATCTCATCTCTCAATATGAAAATTTCAAGAAAGATGAATCTGAGTCAATAGCTGACATGTACAACAAACTAAGCTTAATTGTCAATGAGCTGAAGAACCTAGACAAAAATATCTCACTGACTGAGATAAATGACAAAATTCTTATGTACTTTCCCAGCACATGGGACTTTAGGATTTGGCCAATCAAGTAGGCCAGAAGCCTAAATGAAATATCTATTGAGGCTCTTCTAGGCAAGCTCAAATCTTATGAGCATCTTATAAAGATAAGATAAGCAGCTGAGCCGAAGACCTCCTCATCAAGAAGAAAGGAGCAAAACATAGCTTTCAAGGCATCTGAAGAACCAGAAGCTCCTCCGGCAAATGATGAAATCCTAAGCTTGCTGGCCAAAAGATTCTATAAGATGACCAAAAAAGATTTCAGAAGGAAGTCATCTAGACAAGATGACAGACCAAGATATGACAAAACTCCTACCAAGAAAATTGTTTGCTTTGGTTGCAGAAAATCTGGGCACATTCTTTCTGAGTGTCCAGAGAATCAGAAGAAGGAGAAAAGAAGAGATATAGACTCCAGAAAGAAGTACAGCAAGCGCTCCTCAAGCAAGCACAAGAGGATGGAGAAAGGTTTTATTGCAGTAAACTGGAGTGAAACAAAAGAAGAATCTTCATCTTCAAGCTCCAGTGAAGATGAGGAAGAAGCTAAAGCAAAAGAAATTTGCTTGATGGTCATCAATGCATCAGGCAACCTTTCAGAAGCTGAAGATTCAGAAAATGGAGACTCTGAATCTGAAGAGGATCAAGTAATATCCTCATTTGATTTTAATTCAGATCATTTCAAAACTGAATTTAAATTATTATGTAATGATCTAATCAAATCTGAGAAGGAAATCAAACTTCTCAGAGATAAGCTAATTGAATAGGAAAATCTGTTATCTAAAAATATTGAACTAAAGGATAAAGTAGTTATAGCTTCTGAACTGATTAATTCTCTAAAAATTAAACTGAATGAGGCTAAGCAATTTGAAGAATCCCTAAATGGGAGAAGCATAAAATTGATGGACATCACAAGCACTATAAATGTCAGGCTTAATGGCAAGCTGGGCTTGGGTGCTTCATCATGCCAACCTCATTTAATTCAGAAAAACATTCTCTCAACCCTCATTAAATTCATATCTAAAAAAGGTAAATAAAAGACATGAGAATAACAAACCAACTGAATAGATCAGAAACCGAAGAAAAAGTGAAAGAACAAGAAAAGCCTTAAGTATAACAATGTTCAACAGATTTCGTCGAACTCAGATCGACGAAATGTGTATAGTTCGTCGAACTCAAGTCGACGAACTCTGAACGCAGATTTTTATTATAATTATTCTTCGAACAACGATCGACGAAACCAATATAGTTCGTCGAGCCGAGATTGACGATATTGGGGCACAGAGAATGAATATTTCCATTCTCTGAGCGGAGTTCGATGAGCACATCCCTATTCGTCGAACTCAGTTCGACGAACTTGTAAGAATTCGTCGACCCCAATTCAGATACCCCAGAACATTTAATTAATCAATGGATTTTGCTAACCCATTTACCCAATGGATAATTCCACCTAGGAGATTTCACCACATAGGATATAAAAACCAACCCGAATGTTCTTACATTTCTAGTTTTAAATTTGTAAAGAATCAAGGACCCAAGGTTACCTGGGTCAAGAACACCTCATTTTTATTTTTCAGGTGACAGGTTATCCTGCCACAGAAGAACAGTGGTACCTGGATAGTGGATGCTCAAAGCACATGACAGGAAGCAAGGACAATTTAACAAACTACAAGTCCAAGCTTGGTCCAAAGGTGATATTTGGTGACTCCAACTATGGCCAGACTGAAGGCAATGGGAATGTCAAGATTGGAGCTGTCACCTTCAGGAAAGTTGCCTATGTGAGTGGTCTAAAACATAACCTTATATTCATAAGCCAATTATGTGATGAGGGTTATCAGGTATCCTTTAACCATTCTTCTTGCATTATATCTTCTGTAGATAATAAAACTGTCTTAACTGGTCTTAGGCAAGGAAACATTTATGTAGTAAGCTAGGTCAGAAATTTACTTATTTAATCAAATCATTAATAATAATGAATTATGGCATAAAAGATTAGGACATGTTAATATTTAAAATATTATTAAACTCTCTAGGGACAACCTTGTTAAAGGATTGCCTTCTTACCCCTACAAGAAAGAAAGCCTTTGCAGGGCTTGTCAATTAGGTAAGCAAACCAAATATAGCTTTAAATCTATTAATAAGAGTGATTCACCTAGGATTCTGTACCTGCCACATATGGATCTATTTGGACCCATTGATGTACCGAGCTTGGGATGGAAATCTTATACCTTAGTTATTATAGATGACTTCTCTAGGTTCACTTGGGTGTTCTTCTTGAGAAATAAGTCAGATAACTTTAAAGTTCTTACTGACTTTCTTAAGAGCATAAAGATTGAGTACTCTACTCCAGTTGTATTGATCAGAAGTGATCATGGTACTGAGTTTGAATCTCTTCCTATACAAGAATTCTATGAGATGAAAGGTATCAGGCATTGCTTCTCTGCTCCTAGAACTCCTCAACAAAATGGGGTAGCAGAAAGGAAAAATAGAACCCTCATTGAAGCTGCAGGTACATTGCTTGCATATGCTTACTTGCCCCTATCTTTTTGGGCAGAGGCTGTAAGTACAGCAAATTATGTCCTTAATAGAAGTTTAATACATAAAATTAAGGGCAAGACTCCCTATGAACTACTCAAAGGGAAGCAACCTAAAATAGAATAATTTAGATTTATTGGTTGTAGATGTTATATTCATAATAATAATAAGAAACATCTTAGAAAGTTTGAATTCAAAGCTGAAGTGGGAATTTTCTTAGATATTCCCAAGTCAGCAAGGCCTATAGGGTTTTTAATAAATCAACCTTAAAATGGAAGAATCTGTATATATAACATTTGATGAAGCTAACATGTATTACAAGGAGAAGGATTCTTCTACCAAAGATTTATTGCAGGTACCCCAACTATGTGGGAAATTGGATGATTTAAACTCACCAATGAGGCTACATCACATCCCTCTCCACATATTGAAGAAGATAGTGAAGAAGATATCATTGAACTAATTACTGAACCTCCAACAGCAAACATAATTCCACAAGAGGAATTAATTCCCAATGTTGTTGTTGAACCAACTCCTCCAACTGAACTTGTCAAACTTAGAGATCACCATGTATCTTAAGTGATTGGAGATATATTAGTTGGTGTGCAAATAAGGAATCAACTCAACCAAAATATGATGCATGCTTGCTTCATATCTCAACTTTATCCTCAATCCATAAAAGATGCAGAGAAAGATTCACACTAGATTATTTCAATGCAAGAGGAGCTCAATCAGTTTGAGAGATGTAGAGTTTGGGATTTAGTTCCATGAACCAAAGACTACCCAATCATTGGAACTAAATGGGTTTTTAGAAATAAATTGGATGTACAAGGAGCTATCATCAGAAACAAAGCAAGGCTGGTAGCACAAAGATATAGATAGGAAGAGGGAATTGACTATGATCAGACCTTTGCCCCTGTTGTAAGACTAGAAGCTATTAGGATATTTCTTGCTTATGCAGCCTATAAGAAGTTCAAGGTCTACCAAATGGATGTCAAGAGTGCCTTCTTAAATGGTGAACTCAAAGAGGAAGTATATGTGCAACAAAAACCAGGTTTTATCTCTCTAACTCATCCCTCTTTTGTTTTTAAATTACATAAAACACTCTATGGTTTAAAGCAAGCTCCAAGAGCTTGGTATGAGACCCTAGCTAGCTTTCTTTTAGAGCATAAGTTCACTAGGGGCGTTGTAGATAGGACCTTGTTCATTAGGCATCATAAAGATAAAATATTATTTGTATAAATATATGTATATGGCATTATTTTTGGCTCTACTGATTTCAAACTATGCAAAAGGTTTTCTGACCTGATGCATTCCAAGTTTGAAATGAGTAGTATGGGTGAGCTCTCATACTTCCTTGGTCTCCAAGTGAAGCAATCCTATGATGGCATTTTCATCTCCCAATCAAAATATGTTAAGGAGCTAGTTAAAAGATTTGGGATGTCTGATGCCTCTACTATGAAAACACTTATGGCTTCAAATATTGTGATTGATTGTAATGAACAGGGCAAACCAGTTGATCAGAAAACATATAGGGCTATTGTTGGGTCCTTGTTGTATCTCACAGCTAGTAGGCCAGATATTATTTTTGCTACATACCTTTGTGCTAGGTTCTAAGTGAACCCTAAAGAATCTCATGTTATTTTCCTTAAAAGAATTTTGAGATATATAAAGGGTTGTCCTAATCTAGGACTTTGGTATCCAACAGAGTCAGAATTTGACTTAACTGGATTTTCAGATTCTGACTATGCTAGATGCAGAGTGGACAGAACAAGCACATCAGGAACATATCAGTTCATTGGTGATAGGCTTGTGTCCTGGTTTTGTAAGAAGCAGACATCTGTGTCAACTTCAACTGCTAAAGCTGAATACATTTCAGCTGGCAGTTGTTGTTCACAAATATTATGGATTCAAAGCCAACTCCTGGATTATGGTCTCAACTTAAATAATTCAACTATATTTTGTCACAATACCAGTGTAATATTTATTGCACAAAATCCAGTACTGCATAGTAGAACTAAGCATATAGAGATTAGACATCATTTCATTAGAGATTGTGTGGACAAAAAGAAAAATAATCTTGTCTTTATCTCTACAGATTTGCAAAGAGCAGACATCTTCACTAAACCTTTAAATGAGAAGAAACATCTGTTCTTTCTGAATCAGCTAGGTATGATTAATTGAGAAGTTTAATTTGATTTCTATCCAAGGTCGGAGAATTGATCACATTTTGTCGAACGAAGATCGACGATCTGAGAACTGTTCTTGAGATATTTCGTCGATCTGAGATCGACGAACTCTCTGCGTGAAGTTATTTTGTCGAGCGGAGATCGACGATCTTGCTTCAGAAAAGTTTTCCTCAACCTGAGAATGACGAAAAGTTTTCCCTTCTTCCAACTGAGATTGACGATATCATTTCTTCATGAAACTTTTTCGTCGACCTGAGAATGGAGATTTTTTTATTTTTCACAGGACAGAGCCCACCGCTTCATATTCTGAAAACCTTATAACTAGGTTTTCTTCGTGCTCTATCCCGCGCTTTTGTTCTCTTGCACTTGATCTCTCTCTTGTTTTTGCTGAAAAACCAATGGGGAATCTGGTGCTCTCCCTCTCCAGCATGAAGTATGACACCGGTTTCGACATCGACTTTGATTTCTTCAACCATACCGATTAAATTTTCACAGACATTCTACAGTTGTTTGAAGAACAGTAATTGAAGAAAATCATGACCATCAGGATCAAGTTGCCAGCAACTGAAATAAGAGAATGGGTTTATACTTCAAATTCTCCAGACACAGAAACTATGATGGGTACCATCTCTAGCAATCAGGTTACCCTAACCCCTGATATTTTAACTGAGATTTTTGGTTTGGCAAATGGAGAAGAGGATATTGAAATAGATAATTCTAAATATGATAATATGCTGATTAAAATGGATCACTCTAAAGGAAACCCTAATAAACTACTGAAAAGGAATCTATCTGTTGAGTATAAATTTCTAGCAGATGTTGTTGGTAAGGTTTTTCTGGGCAAACACACGGCCCATGACTATATAACCAGGCACCAGTTCTTGGTGATGTGTGCTCTGGTAAATAAGAAAGCAGTAAATTGGGGAAAGTTATTGTTTGAGTTGATTAAGAAGAAGAATTCTAAGAAAGAGGTTTGTTTTGGGAGGATATTAAGAATTTTCCTAGAGGCAAAGTCACCTAAATTATTGGTCTCCCAGACCATATTCATATATGCCTCCAAGAGGATAACCTCTGCCTTGTTTGGTAGATGGGAGAGGTTTATCCCAAAACCATCCAGGGCTTCCTCCTCCAGAACTTCTGAGGACACCAGGGCAGTAATAGCCTCTCCACCACCTCCAGAATAAGTACTTCAATCCACCAGAATTCCCTCACCTCCTCCACAACAACAACAACAACCATCTTCACCTCTTCCACCACCATCACCTCCACATTCTCCAATCATCATACATGAGGACATCCCATCTACACCACCTTTATCTCCACTCCCAACTCATCTATCTGATATTCCATCCACATCCTCTCAGCATAATTTCAATCTGCTATCTCCCCCTCCACCATCTCCAAACCATTCACCAGTTCCATCTCCTATTCAGGAAACCACCTCAACATCCACTGCCATAATTCCTACCTCCACTACTACAATTCCATCCAACCCTACTTCCATATTACCTGAATTCTTCCATACAGATTTCCCCAGGCTTTCTTTGTACGTTCCAACTGTGGTCATCATACCACTTATACTCCCTCTGCTCCTGAACCTCTATATTTAAATTTCTCTGACATTACCAAAGATCTTCTAGATTTTATTTATCCATCTCTAGAGCAATTAATAGCAAAAGCTATTGCTCCTCTTTCTGCCTCCATCACTTCTCTCTCTACTAGAGTTGCTGCTCTCACCTCTGTTCCTTCTTTTGGGGGTCTGGCTTAAAGACCATCTGAAACCAGGCAGGGGGAGATGTTCCATGAAGAAGTTCCAGTTCCTCCTCCAACAGCAGTAGCAACAGCAGATTCCCCATAGGCAAACATTAAAACAGAAATAATAAATATGATTCATGATTCAGATACTGATATGGCTTGTGATATAGTTGCTGAAATAACCATTATTTGTGATTTTATTATAAATCTCACAGTTGATTTGGATTCTTTACTCAATTCTTTAAATTCAGTTTACAGAAATTCTTTACCAAGTTTTGATGTTCAATACTCTAAGGCTATTGTATGTTATACTGCTCCAATAAGTCCTGCAGTTGTGGATCAACTAAAGGCAAGTTTTATAGTTCCTGTGATTACAAAAAATTTAGTTGTTGAAGATGTTAGTAATCCAGATCCTGAGCATAAGGCTTTCTCTCCAAAAACATTTGGCTGGTGTGAATCTCCAATGCTAAATTTTGATGAAATTATGTTTGCAGACATAGAAGAAGAAGAAGAAGAAAGTGTTCAGATTGCTACAGAGAGTTTTGCAGAGGTAGCAAGTCATGCACAGCCACAGGTTTCAGGAATCTCAGCTGAATGGCTAAAGCAATTGAATGAACTATATGATAATCCTCCTGAATCATCTGATGATGATGAGGATTCTGATGATTCCAGTTTAAAGAAATCAAAGGCTAAGAAGAGAGGCTCCTGCCAAGGCTGCTCATAAGCCTAATCCTATAGCTGACACTCCTTACTATATTTTGCATAATGTTCCTCTCACTCCAGATATGCCACAATGGATGAGATACTCTAAGAATGAGCTGAAGGAAAGGAAGAAAAGGAGACGATACAAATCCCCACCTAAGCAGACCAAGAGAGGACCTCCTCCTACTCCTATTGCAGGTGCTTCAGGAAGTGTTGCTAAAGATCAAAAGCCAGCTTCCAGTAGATCTCAGACTCCCAGGCCAGCCTCCCATCAGTCTTCTAGACCTGCTGGGAAGTACAGTCAATGCAGACCTCCAAGGTCTTACTATTCAGGCTAACCTCAACAGTCTCTTCCTCCAACAAAGTTTCAACAGCAATCTATTTTATTCAAAAAATCTCAAAAGTCTTATCAGGATGCTTCCAAGTCTAATCCAGAAAGACCTTCATCTCCCACATATGAACCAGAGTTAGATCTGAATTTCAGAATGGCGAGATTTCAAGAATTGATTGGTTTATCTCAGATGAACAAAGCCAAAGCAGAAGGATCAGATCCATCAAAATTCATTACAATGTCTATCTATAGACAGAAAGAGTTCGACCAATTACAGGTAGACAGACAGTTATTTGATCCCAATGAATATATACAAGTACATCCAGAAGCTATAGTTCCCAGAGCTTTAACTGTTACACTTCTTGGGGTTCAAGATCTGAAAATGACTTGATAGGACGCAGAGAATCCTCACAAGACAATTGTGTTTGCTAAATCATCTTTTGTTCCTCCCTCTGATAAATCTTGAACATTTATTTCTCTGTGATATATATGTGTATTGAAATGAGCTATATTATATCTGCTGAATGGTTTTAAATTATGTCAGATATTTATGTTGCTTTGTGTTTTTATGTTTTTCTATTTTGTTTAGTGACCTCA
This sequence comes from Platanthera guangdongensis, assembly GCA_039583875.1. Taxonomy (NCBI): domain Eukaryota; kingdom Viridiplantae; phylum Streptophyta; class Magnoliopsida; order Asparagales; family Orchidaceae; genus Platanthera; species Platanthera guangdongensis. The sequence continues at coordinate 150,306,393 of CM077156.1, read as the reverse complement.
CCCAAATAGGGGGAGATTGTTGGATCCCTAGTTTGGATTTGGGCTAGGTTCACTATTAGGTTATTGACCCTCCATGCATAGCCTAGGGTCAAATTATTAGTTCTAAGGTCTAGGTCAGTTTGACTAGGTTAGACAAACATTGATCCAGCCCTCAGAAGTATTTAGAGATCCAAATATAGAAGAATTGCAGTTTTTAAGAGTTCAGAGAATCTGTTAAAATTTCTTCATACTCAGCTCGACGATCGTCGATTGCAGATCGACGAACTCAGAGTCTCTACTCCGAACTGAGCTCAACGAACTTGGAGTTCAGGTTGACGATATTTCCTCTTCGCACAAGTTCTCTGGTTAACGAAATTCTACCTCAGGTCAACGAACTTGGAGCTCAGCTTTGACAGACTATTTTCCAAATCAACTTTCTCTGAGTTCAGCTCGACGAAGATGATTTCTCAGCTCGACAAACTTGAAGTTCAGGTCGACGAAATCTGTCCTGAGTTCGACGATTTCTCTCCGTATTAGTTTGGCATTTTCTCTCATTTTGATTTCAGTTTGGATTATTCTAAGGCTATAATTCTCTGATAATTAATGCTCATATTCTCAAGAATATAGTCGTTGCTTGGCAGCATTAATTATGGATTTCGCAGAGCAAATTACTTGACTTATTTACTGAGACAGTTGAGAAAATACATTTAAGACAAATTCTAGCTATTCAACTCCCAGGATTTCACCATTAAATTCAGGAATTCTTTTTCAAATTTCAAATGGCAGAAATCCTTCAAAATATAAAAAGAAAATTCTTCTCTTCGGAACATCAAGGAATTACAAGAGATCTTTTACACAACAACTGATACAAGTCTCACAGAGAAAAAGACTGCTATCTACAGGAAATTGAAGAAGAACATCAACACACAAATCTTTAGTCTTCTTCAGTTTTTGCTTCAAGATTCAAAAGGACAACTCATCAACACCAGTCCAAGAAGTTTCTGAAGATCTCCATCAAGGCCTACACCCTGCGCAAAGCTCTCATCTTCCTGAACCATTCTACATCTCAGGGGGAGCTTTGAGAACATCATCCAATAAAGTCTTCTCAGTTGTTTGAGAAAGATAAGACAACATCACTTTTCATTTCCAACTATGTACAGGGTTATAACTCCCTTCAAAAGTTAAGCCATTTGGTTGTTAAGTCTCCTGATCAAAAGACTTAGTTTGGTTTTTGGGTACCTGATCAAAAGCTCAAAAGGGTTGCAAGATCTACCTTGAAAAAAGATCTTGTGCTGACAGGGCACCTGAGCAAAAACCTGTGGTTGAAGGGCACCTGATCAAAAACCTGTTAGTGAATTTCTACCAGGGTGGTAGAAGAGTGGATGTACCCAAGTTTAGGGGAACCATTATAAATTTCTTGTGTCTTCGGGATTGCTCTATTGTTTATTTCTATGTGTTGTGATTATTTTTTTGTTTTCATCTCTCTTTATACATATACTCATCACTTATTTTAATCTGTAGTAAAAAATAATTAAAGTTTTAAAATACTCTATTCACCCCCCCCCCCCTCTAGAGTTAAAGCAGATCTATCCCTCACTTTCACTAGCCACCAACTCCCAGACTTTGCATCATTCGAACTGGTTGAGCTCCTCTTGCATTGCCATGATCCAAGAGGTATCCTTGTTTGCTTCTTCAAACTTCTTCGGCTCAACCTGAGACAGAAAACTAAGATGTAATAACTCGTTAGTTGTACCTCTTCTGGTTCTAACTCTGTTGCCTAGCTCTCCAATAATTTGATCAGATGGGTGATCTCTTAGGTGTCTGAACATTAGGTTTCTTTCTCTTCCTCCAGCAGGTTCTATTGCATCAAGAGTGAAAGTATTCAGTTGTCTACCTAAATCACCTAGAGGGGGGTGAATAGGTGAGTTGTGCATCTTCTAGCGGAATAAAAATTTAGAGATCTATGCACACAATTATCTACCAAGCATTCACAGATGACAAAAGATTTATAGTGCTCCCCAACCTTGGGTACATTCACTTTCCCTCACAGATCTAGCAAAGCACTAGACTCGGTTACTCCACTATCTCGGATTGAAAACTAATCCTACGTCTCGAAACAAAGTTCCTACAATCTCGATCCACAACACGGATCTACACTCAGAAGATAAAACTTCATACAACTCGGAGACAAAAAGCTCCTACACTCGGAGAGAAATCTCCTACAAGAATTAAATTGAAAGTATATGAAAATACAAACAGTAAAACTCAGATCTGAAAATCTCGGCATGTATCTTCTTCTTTGATCGTTGTGGTTATATTAGAAAAGTTGAAGAAGAATCTCGGCAAGAACTGGATCTGAAAATTTATTTGACTTCACAAGATCTGAGAGAAGATGAGGAGATGAACATCAATCTCGATCTGAAAGTCAATCTTGATCTGAATCTCTTGGATCGAAATCCCTAGCGACTTGCATGAAGAAGATCGGCGGCGGCGGCTTCCGTTTTTAAACAAAGAGAATAGGATTCAGAAATTCTTAGAATAATTCTTGACAGCACTTAGGGCTAGTCGATTTTGACAAGACCTTATATAAGATCTCCCAAACGGTCATAATTAGCCTTAATGACGTACATGTGGACCAATCACGTCATGACATTTGAAATTCCCTTCAAATCTGGACCTAGCAACTTTTCTGGAAAAGACTGACTCAATTACTCGAGTAAATAATTACCTACTCGAGTACTTAATAAGGTTACTCGAGAGAATAGAAGAAGACTACTCGAGTAGATGACTTAGAGAAGATCCAGAAATAATGAGTAACTACTCGAGTACACAAAGACTTACTCGAGTGCTAATATAGTTACTCGAGACGTGGAGTTGAACTACTCGAGTACAAGAAGCATTACTCGAGAGAATAGAAATTTAACTACTCGAGAGGTAGAAAGAATACTCGAGTCAAAGACTTAGAATAATTTTTGAGAGAACAAAACGGGTTACTCGAGAACTGGAACTGGACTACTCGAGAGGAGATAACCTACTCGAGTATATGGATATTACTACTAGACTAATGAACTTAGAAAAATTCTGAGGGAGAGAAACTTATCACTCGAGTATTAAACCTGGACTACTCGAGTAGTAGATAGACTACTCAGGTACATGAACTTGAGTACTCGAGTGAAGTAAAAAAACACGAAATCCTATCTTTTGTAACTCGAGATAAAAGACTAATCTACTTGAGTACTAATATGACTACTCGAGTAAATGAATTAGAAAATTTTTCAAAGAGGAAATTCTATTAACTCGAGAGTAAGAGATGGTCTACTCGAGTAATTGACTTGGCTACTCGAAAGCTATATTTTGAATACTCGAGGGCTATTTCCCTTACTCGAGTACAGATAGACTTACTCGAGTATTAACTAAGTGTTTCACTCGAGTATATAAGCTACTACTCGAGTAAAAGACTTAGCAAAATTTCTTCAACAGAATTTTCTCTTCTTTAATAAATTCAGTAACATTTCTTTCTCCAATCAATCCTAGTGCTTGAAAATGAAGTGTATCCCAATAGGGAGGCTACATATGAGTCAACACCATGGATCACACAATGAGGGATTATATTGTATGGTCCTATGTTTGGTGACCCATTGTAGACTAACATTGGTCTACACTTGGCAATATAGTTCTGCAAACACACAACTCAAACAAGATATCAAATACAACTTAATTCATCTTAGTTCAAGGGTGATTTCATCAAATCTGTGTTATTGTGGATACAATACCCAACAATCTCCCTCTATTTGTAGAAGTCAGAACCCTTTATACTAAGGTAAATTATATAGACATAAAAAGAATTAGATATGCAATAGAGAAAGCAGTGCAAGAAGCATAAGAATATAATCAAGGAGTAAATGATAAAAATTAGAAGTTATATAAATAAATTGTCCAAAAGAAAATCATTTCTACATAAATCATGTCCACACTCTCATATTTCTCTATGCTAGACTTGATGGTGTTGCATGTCTTTCTTCTCTTACTGTCTTCTTTGGTAGTTGTAGGGCTTGGGATATTACTTAGGAGGCTTTGGAGGAGCAGCAGGGTTGTTCATTCCAAATTCTCTGTCATAAAGCCTTCTCTTTGTCATTAACTTTTCATACAATTCCCATTCCTGGGAGTTGTAATGATCATTCTTGTTCTCATTGAAGTCCATGACAAGCTTGAGAGTATCTAGAATGAGAGACTTTGAAGTTGGAGACCAGATCTCTGCAAACTCTGGAGCTTTCCTCTTTTCTATATCTGGAACTGGGATTGACCTGCTAGCTGAAGCACCATCACCATACTTTCTCTTCTTCTTTGAAGTGTTAATCTCAGGAGGAGCTTGGAAGAATATGTCTGATGGGTATGCCTCCCAAACTTGAGCATATGAATCTGGAGGAGGAGCATCTGAGCCTTCAGGCCTAGGACAGAAGGAAGGCTGTTGAGCTTGAGCTGGAGCAGCAGGAGCCAGGGGGTTCAGATGGTGATGAATGATGTTTGGATCATAAAAGCCTGAAGTATCTCTTGGATCAAAAGGACTTGAACATGCGGCAACGCAGGTGGGTTGAGTTTCTTGGAGACTACGAAGTGGCGATTCAGTATATGCCAGGTAAAGCCAATGTGATGGCGGATGCCTTGAGTAAAAAGTACTCGGGGCAAGGGAATTGGATCGAAGCTCATGATGAGCGGTTGGTACGGGAATGGGAGTCCCTTGGTTTGGAATGTGTTGCGAGAGGCGAGTCCAGCGTGGCTCGATTGAACTGGATTGAAGTGCATAATGACTTGACCGATCGCATTCGGTAAGCGACTCGGTTGGATGTGGAGTTTCAACCATTTGTGTTGGAGGCTCAAACGGGCGAGAGCAGCGCCTGAGAGATGATTGATGGGATTCTGAGGAAGGACGGAAGGGTTTGTATACCGCAGTTCGGCAAACTCCGTGAGGAGTTGATGTTTGAGGCTCACTTCACAAAGTACCCCATTCACCCGGGCAGTACAAAGATGTACTTGGATATGAAGAAATCCTTTTGGTGGTCAGGGCTGAAGCGGGACGTAGCTTGGTATGTGAATCGTTGCCAGACTTGCGCCTTGGTGAAGGCCGAATGTCGGAAGCCGGGCGGGTTCCTGAAGCCCCTTCCAATCCCTGAGTGGAAATTTGATGACATCTCTATAGATTTTGTGCATGGTCTGCCTAGATCGCAGCAGGGTAATGATGCTATTTGGGTGATCGTGGACCGCTTAACTAAGGTGGCTCACTTCATCCCAAATCAAAAAGTGGACAGCGTGGGGAAGCTGGGGGAGTTGTATGTTCGCAACATTGTGCGACTGCATGGGATTCCAAAGAGTATAGTCAGCGATCGAGATGGACGGTTTACGTCCAAGGACTGGAGACTGGTTCAGAAGAGCTTGGGCACGAAGCTAAAGTTCAGTACGGCGTTCCATCCTCAAACTGACGGGCAAACCGAAAGAACGAATCGTACTATGAAGGATATGCTGAGAATATGCATTCTTGACTTCGGCAAGAGGTGTGAAGATCACCTCTTCATAGTGGAATTCGCGTACAATAATAGTTATCAAGCAAGCATAAAAATGGCGCCATACGAAGCTTTGTATGGGAGACGGTGTCGAACACCGATGTCTTGGGCAGAGGCGGGAGACACCAAAATTTTGGGAAAGGAGGCGGTGGTTGACGCTTGTGAGTTGGTACGGACCATTCAAGAGCGTATGAAGGTGGCGCAAGACCGGCAAGCAAAATACTTTAATGCTCGTCACAGGAAGTTGGAGTTTGCGGTAGGTGAGTGGGTTTATTTGAAGATCAAGCCGTTCAAGGGCGTCTCATGGATTCGCCGACTCAAGAAGTTGAGTTCAAGGTTTTTGGGGCCTTTTGAAGTTGTTGAACAGGTGGGAGAAGCATCCTATCGGTTGGCATTGTCCGCGGAGCTGAGTGGATTGCATGACGTCTTCCATGTCTCTGCCTTGAGGAAAGCCTTGGTGGAGGCTAGTGTGGTGATCGAGCCAGCATCGGTGCCAATTGAGGAAGACTTGAGGATGCGAGTCTGTCCAATCGCTATAGAGGATTCGGAGACTCGGCAGTTGCGGAATAAAGAGGTCAAACTCGTGAGAGTCCGATGGGACAACTGCGGTCGTGAGGAGCAATCTTGGGAACGAGAGCAAGCCATGCTAGAAGAGTATCCAGAACTCTTCATTTCAGGTACCATTTAAGTGTGTTCCCTTTTGTTTTCTAATTTCGGGATGAAATTCTGTTAAGGGGGGAGAGTTGTAACACCCCAGATTTTGAGAGAGGGTCGATTTGTGTTTCTGGCCAATTTTGGTTTCTGGCAGGGGGCAAGACACGGGCATGTCCCAGGCCATGCCAGGCTGGAGTAGACGACTTGGCCGCATAGTCGACACTTTGCGCTCGGCAAAGTGTCGAGACAGGGCACACGGCCTGCGATACGGGCGTGTCGCAGGGCGTGTCGAGCCCGTGTCGATACTCGGCCCGGGGTGTCGACATTTTCGCTTAACAATGTGTCGAGACAAGGCACACGGCCTAGGACACGGGCGTGTCCAAGGTCGTTTGGGTCGGTCGACGATCTTCAGTCGACGATGCTCACTCGACGAGTGTCGAGTGTCGAGACTGGGGCACACGGCCTGTGACACGGGCGTGTCCCGCTTGGTCGACGATCTTCGCTCGATGTTTTTCTGCGGTGTCGACACAAAGGCTGTCGACGAGTGTCGAGACTTCGCACACGGCTTGGGACACGGGCGTGTCCCAGGCCGTGTCCTTCTCAGGTTGTTTTCGGGGCTGTGTCGATGGAGGCACACGGCCGACCATACGGCCGTGTCAGTTGGGACACGGGCGTGTCGGGTCGAACACGGACGTGTCGAATACCTTTGTGTTGTTCCAGGCGCGTCGATTTGTGACGGCGAATGGGGGACACGGCCCTGGACACGGGCGTGTGCCAGGCCGTGTTCGACCCAGGTATTTTATTTTTCAGACGGATTGTGGTCATTCTTTCCCTTATTTTGGGATCTGATGGTCCAGAACTGCCCTTGGGGAGTTAAGTCCGAGAATAGGGTTGGAAACCCTCATTCTTCTTCAAGCTTTTCTCTTATTAAATTCTAGAGAGAAGGGACAGCAAGGAAGAAAGTGAAGAAGGGTTTGGCTGTAGGAGAAGCTTCGGTGCTCCAAATCGCGAGCCGAGTCCAGATCCGTGGAGGCTAGATCATTGCGAAGGTTTTCATCCGGCTATTTTGTCATGGCAAGGAAGAGGAGTCGGAAGGTAACGACACTTCTCCTCTCGGTCTTAGGATGCATGTCTTTAGCATCATTTCTTTTCTAGTTTTGGGCACCAAACACTCAAATGAGAGGGGTTTTGGGTCGCCAAGGTTCAAGAGGAACCTCCGGGTCGATTGAGTCCGTCCCCGGCATGATTTACATTAGAGATCTGCTCCGTTAGTGGATTAGGCATGGTGGGTGAAGCTGTAGTCGCGACCGTTAGTCCGACTCGGTGATGTTGCATACGAACTTTAAGGATTCGTAGAGTTTCCGTTGCGGCAAGATGTCGTTTGTGATGTGGTGATGTTTTCCCCTTTTTCTTGAGTGAGTACGTGTAGTCGGAACCGGACAAAGTTAGCTCCTCGTGGCGGTAGATGGTTTCCTTGGTGGACAAGGTTAGCTCCGTATGAGTTGTAGATGGTTTCTTTGGTGCGCAGGAACACTGCAGTACAAATGAGGGAGTAGGGTGGAATTGTCTTGGTTTGTGATGTACCAAGGCGTGGCTATGTCTCCGTGGTGGGCTGGCTATCCCATGATGTTCACGTCATGTGTGGAGAGTGTCCCGGCGAGACTAGTCCCCTTCTGTGAGACTGACGAGAATGCCAAGCATGGGGGCAAGCCCGAGCCATGAGGCCATGAGCGGGTGGGGTCCTGCAAGGCTTCTTAGAATCGGTCAGTTTGTGTTTGTTGGAATCCTGACATGAGACGTCAGAGCTTGTAGGCAAGCTCGGGTCTAAGACCTTGAGCGGGTGGGGCCTTTGCAAGGGTTCCATTTGGCGGCCTGTGTGCCGTTGGGGGGAATTGTGTTACCCCCCTTTGTTTGTGGCTTTATGCCAATGGGGAAACAATGAGTACCCATGTGATGTGATGATGTGCTAGATGCATACGAGATAGGGTGCCTTGGGTGAAGCCCGGGTTGTTGCATACATGTTGCATAAGTATGCCCTTTTTATTATATGCTCAACCAGTAGAGAACATGTATAATGTGTGTGACATCCAAGCCTGTTTCTGTAGCTGCTTTTTCTTACTTATGAATATTGCATATGAAGTGCTAACTTGTAGGTTGGAGGAGTACCCCGGGGTCCATTAGGGGAAGCCGGGAGGAGATGTGTTTGTTACACAGTTTGAGGTCAGCCTTTGCTGACCCACGTTACTAATAAATTTTACAGGGCAAGGATCGCATGCAGGAGCTAGCTCGCTGGCCAGAAAGGCCTAAGCTTCATGAAGTGCTTCTCTCTTTTGTAGCTCTACTTATATGATGTTGTATGTTTGAGACTCATGTTGTCCGGCTTGCATGCCGAGGTAGACTAGGAGTGCTATGCACTTTCTTGACATATGTATTATTTGAGTTTGGACACTTGGTGTAAGGCCATATGGCCATTGTTATTACTCTTTTAGTGGTGGATAACTTCTAGTCTTGTTTGTGTTTCCGATGTTTTGTGCAAAGCGTTTTGAGTATGGGTAGTTATATCATCTTATAATACTAAAGTTGTGGCGTCCGTATGTTGTGGGGCCCCGGCCGGACCCATATTATACAGTCATTACAGGGGAGGTGTTACAACCATAAGCCAAGATTCGGTGTACCTTTAAGGTATCTCAAAATTCATTTTGCAGCAACATTGTGAGATTCCTTAGAGTTCACTTAAAATCTAGCACATACATATGTTGAAAACATTATGTCTGGTCTACTTGCAGTAAGGTAGAGCAAGGATCCAATTATGCTTCTGTACTTGGTTTCATCAAAAGGTTTCCCTTTCTCATCCTTGTCCAGAGACATAGCTGAACTCATTGGAGTACTCATCAAGGTTGCGTTCTCCATTCTGAATTTCATAATTAGCTCTTTGGTGAACTTAGTCTGCGAGATGAAAATTCCATCCTCAGATTGTTTCACCTGAAGCCCTAAGAAATACTTTAGCTAGCCCATACTGCTCATTTCAAACTTATCTTGCATAAGTGTAGAAAACTTCTTGCAGAAGTTGTCGTCAGTGGAGCCAAAAATAATGTCGTCGACATACATTTGCACTAGCAAAATCTTGCCTTTTATTTCCCTAAGAAATAATGTCTTCTCTATTTTTACCCTTGTGAACTTGTTCTCAAGAAGAAAGCTAGACAGCGTCTCATACCAAGCTCGAGGAGCTTGTTTCAGACCCTATAAAGCTTTATATAATAAGTAAACATAATCGGGAAAGTTAGAATCAACGAGACCTGGAGGTTGTTCCACATATACCTCTTCCTTTATGTCATCATTAAGGAAGGCAGACTTCACATCCATCTAATAGACAGTGAAGCCTTTGAGAGCAGCATATGCTAGGAATAACCTGATTTCCTCCAGCCTTGCCACTGGAGTGTACGTCTGGTCAAGGTCGATTCTTTCTTCTTGACAATATTCTTTGGTGACGAGTCTGGCTTTGTTCTTTATAATCGTTCCATCATCATCCATCTTGTTCCTGTATACCCATTTTGTCCCGATGATGTTCTTACCTTTGGGTCTTGGGACAAGTTTCCATACTTGACAACGCTTGAACTGGTTTAGTTCTTCTTCCATCGCCATTATCCAAGATGCGTCTGAGTTTGCTTCCTCAAACTTCTTTGGTTCAACCTGTGAGAGAAAACTTAAATATAAATTCTCGTTAGTTGTACGTCGACGAGTTCTGACACCATTCCGGGGATCTCCTATGATCTGGTCCATAGGGTGATCCTTCAAATGTCTGAGCTCTAGAGTCCTTGCATCTGGAATATCTTCAATCATCGGAGCGACTTCATCAACTTAGACGATTTCTTCATCTTGATCATCAACCTCTCTAATAGGGTTTGGAGTGGTGATCTTGATGAACTTTTCATCTTTATCTTCAAATGGTTCATCCAAGCTAAGTTCTTTCAACTTTGTACCTGCATCTTCAATGAACACACTAGAAGAGTTGTCTCGCAGCAAGCTCGTCTCATCAAATACAACATGTATTGATTCTTCTACAACTAGAGTTTTTCTATTAAATATCTTGTATGCCTTACTATTGCTAATATATCCTACAAAAATACCTTCAAAACTCTTTTCGCTAAACTTGGTAGTATGATACTTGTCATTGTTAAGCACGAAGCACTTACAACCAAAAATTCTAAAATATGAGACAGTCAGTTTCCTGCCTTTTAGAAGTTTTTAAGGTGTCTTATCGTGGTTTTTGTTTATGAGTGCTCGATTTTGCACGTGGCATGCAGTGTTGATGGCTTTAGCCTAGAAGTATTCCGGAAGTGAAGCATCACTCAACATGGTCCTGCAGGCCTCTATGAGTGTTCTATTCCTTCTCTCAGCCACTCCGTTCTGTTGTGGAGTACGAGGAGAGGAAAACTCATGAAAGATACCCAAACTTTCACAGAATTCTGTCATGGCCCCAGACTTGAACTCTGTTCCATTATTACTTCTGATTTTGACTACGGAACAGTTGTATTCATTCTGGACCTGCCTGACAAAATTAGTAAAGATGTCGAAGGTATCTGACTTATGTTTCATAAAGAACACTCACACAAAGAGCGAGTAATCATCAACAATTACCAACGTATAATCCTTACCTCCCAAACTTCTAACTTGTAGTGGACCGAACAAGTCCATATGAAGCATATGTAAATATCTGTTAGAATCTTTGCCAATAACGCTTTTAAAGGTAGCCCTTGTTTGCTTGCCTTTTACGCATGCATGACAAGGTCTATCTTTGACGTACTTGACATTTGGGGCATCATTTACTAAATCCAGTGAAAATAATTTATTAATGGTTTTGAAATTAATATGTGCTAGTCTCTTGTGTCATTGGTCACCAAGATATGCACTATCTTTTATTGAAAAGCACATAAGTGTAGAAGAGTCTATACAGATGAAATTTAAACAAAATATATTTCTGCTTCGAGTGTTGGATAGAATCATTTCCATATTGTCAACAGATTTTATCAATCACTTATCAGCATGAAATTCAATTATGTATCCTTTATCGCAGAGTTGGCTTATGCTTTCAAGATTGTGTTCCAATCCTTCAACATAAGCTACATCTGAGAAGGATACACTACCGTTAGTGATCATACCATAGCCTTTTGTGATTTCTCAGTTTGAACCTCCAAAGATAACCTTTGGCCCACTCAAGACTGGAGAATAGTTCTGAAGTAGGCTTCTTGTCCCGGTCATGTGCCGAGAGCATCCACTGTACAAATACCAGATAGGCATTTTGGTGGCCTTTGGACATACCTGCAATTATGATCAGTTTGCCTTAGGAACCCAAACACGTTTGGGTCCTTGGTCTCATGTTAGAATACTCCCCCTACGAGTATTAGCATTATAAGTGGTCTTTCTCATATTACTAACATGAGGAGTTGCAAAATTCCTGGGATTAAACCAGCAGTAAATGACAAAGTGACCAATCTTGCCACAGCACCAACATTCGAACCTGTTGTATCTTTGCCTTAGATTCTCCTGCTTTACCTTTTGAGATGGTGGTCTAGTAAGGGAAGCATTCTTGGAGGAAGAAGCTTCATGGTGATGGCAATCACATGATTTCTTCTCCTTCAATGGCTTTTCCACAATGGGCTTTACCTTTGGTGCTTTCTTGAAGTTATAACCATGATTGAAAGGGTCATAGCTCTGAAGAATGACTTCTTCATAAGGTGCTTTAAAGACACTCTCACCAAAGTTTCTGGGGCGATTCCATCCTTGGTAATGGGACTTAGGCTCTACATAAGTAGGCCTAGCGAAGTGACCATAGGATGAGTCAAGATCAAACTCATTTGTTGGAAATATGACCTTCTTAAAAGAATTCTCATCTTAAGGGGCTTTCCCCTTCTCTTTGGCAAGAGCCTTCTTGGTGACCTTATTCTTTCTCTGAGCTTTATTTCTCCTAGAAGATTTACTAGGAGCTTAGACATGGCCTAGCCCAGTGCCCTTGGCCTTAGCTGAGAATTCAGCAACGAAAGGAAGAACAGTCTTCGGCTTCGAGAAACTTTCAACAAGTTTCTTTTCGGCTTCAAGTTGTACTTCTAGTTTTTTATGATTTTCTCCTTAAGGTCTAGGTTCTCGAGAGCCTTGTTATATTCTTCAATGGCAGCATTGAAGTTTTCTCTGAGCGAATCGGTCTTAGCGACTTCCTTTATTAGAGTGCTCTCTTCAGTTTTCAGAGACTTTATCTCTTTAGCTTGAGTTTTCACGACTCGTCGACATTTGTCGTAAGCCATGATTAACTCCTTGTACTGGGTCATGAGTTCAGACTCATCGTCAGAAGAGCTGTCCTCACGATCATGCTCAAAAACATCATAATCAAAAAGAGGAGTGTGAGAGTTTACCTTCCCTGTGAACTGGGGCTCTTGTTCATCATTTGTTTGAGCCATGAGCCCGAAGTAGGTTTCTTCTTCTTCACTCAACTCAGATGAGTCGGAGTCACTGAGAGTTTTTCCCTTCTTGGTTATCAAGCTCTTCTTTGTCCTCTTCTTATTATATGAGGACTTCTTTTCTTCTCTCTTTCCACCCTCCTCCTTCTTCTGGGGGCAGTCAGCAATGACATGACCTGGCTTATTATAATAGTAACAAATAATGTCAGCATAAATATGTTTGTTCGCTTTGGAAGCATACCTGTCATGGCTCCTTGAGCCTTTTCGGTGTCGATCAATATCATGTCGTGATCTTCTGTAGGAGGCATCCTTGCCTTTACATTGCTTCTTTTTGTTCAATAATTTCTTGAACTGTCGTGAGAGTAGAGAGAACTCTCCTTCAGATAGCTTAGAGCCTGAGGTACTTGGCTCCGAGGTTTCTTCTTCACTCACTTCTTGTGCTCGGGCAGGAGAGGCAGCCTTTGACTTCCTTGAGGTGTTTGCTTTTAGAGCAATAAACTTTTCCTTGGATGCAGACCTTCTCTTCTCTTCTTCAACCTTTCTTGTGTTGAGTTGAAGCTCATATGACATAAGCTTCCTGAAGAGATTCTGCGGGTCTGTCTCAACTAGCTTTCCAAATTCCCGGATGGCACAAACCTTGTTATCCCATTCTTTGGTTAGGGATCTCAAGAACTTATCATTTATTTCTCCGTTTGTGAAAACTCGGCCATAGACTCTTAGGCTGTTGACTATCTTGAAGAAGTTCTCAAAAGTGTCAGCAATGGTGTCCTTGTGTCCTTATCGAAAGGCTTCGTATTTCTGATTCAGAAGGGATCTTCTATCATCCCTAACTTCTTTTGTGCCTTCCATCAAGGTGATGAGGGACTGCCACATCTCCTTAGTAGACTGGCAGTGGATCAAGTTCTGCAGCATGGAGTCATCGACTGCACTTGCTATTATGTTCTTGGCTTTCTTATCTAAAGACACAAGTGCAATCTCATCTTTATCTAGATCCATCAATTTCTTTGGAACTTTCTTCGTAGGATCTATTGTGGAGACGGTCATGGGGATGTATGGACTTTTTTCAACGATCATGAAGATACTTGGATCCACAACTTCCATGAAAAATCTGATTCTTTCTTTCCACATGAGAAAGTTATTCTTGGTGCACAATGGAAGCTTGACAAAATCTTTAGCTTTGTCCATGCTTGGAAAATTCTCAAAAGACAACTGGTAAGATCTGATCAAGGTGTTAACCTTTTATTGATCAACCTCACTCTGATACCAATTGAAAATGTTCAGTTCTCTGCCTAAATCACCTAGAGGGGGTGAATAGGTGAGTTATGTGTCTTCTAGCGGAATAAAAATTTAGAGATCTATGCACACAATTATCTACCAAGCATTCACAGATGACAAAAGATTTATAGTGGTTCCCCAACCTTGGGTACATCCACTTTCCCTCACCGATCTAGCAAAGCACTAGACTCGACTACTCCAATATCTCGGATTGAAAACCAATCCTACGCCTCTGAACAAAGTTCCTACAATCTCGATCCACAAAACGGATCTACACTCGGAAGATAAAACTTCCTACAACTCGGAGAAAAAAAGCCCCTACACTCGGAAAGAAATCTCCTACAAGAATTAAAATGAAAGTATATGAAAATACAAACAAAAAAACTCATTTTTGAAAATCTCGTCATGTATCTTCTTCTTTGATCTTTGCGGCTCTATCAGAAAAGTTAAAGAAGAATCTCAGCAAGAACTGGATCTGAAAATTTCTTTGACTTCACAAGATTCGAGAGAAGATGAGGACATAAACAGCAATCTCGATCTGAAAGTCAATCTTGATCTGAATCTCTTGGATCGAAAGCCCTAGCGACTTGCACGAAGAAGATCGGCAGCGGCGGTTTCCATTTTTAGACAAAGAGAATAAGATTCAGAAATTCTTAGAATAATTCTTAGCAATATTTAGGGTTAGTCAGTTTTAACAAGCCCTTATATAAGATCTCCCTAACGGTCATAATTAGCCTTAATGACGTACACGTGCACCAATCACGTCACGGCATTTGAAATTCGCGTCAAATCTAAACTTAGCAACTTTTCTAGAAAAGACTGACTGAATTACTCGAGTAAACAATTACCTACTGGAGTACTTGATAAGGTTACTCGAGAAAATAGAAGAAGACTACCCGAGTAGATGACTTAGAGAAAATCCAGAAATAATGAGTAACTACTCGAGTACACAAAGACTTACTCGAGTGCTAATATAGTTACTCGAGACGTGGAGTTGAACTACTCGAGTACAAGAAGCATTACTCAAGAGAATAGAAATTTAACTACTCGAGAGGTAGAAAGAATACTCGAGTCAAAGACTTAGAATAATTTCTGAGAGAAGAAAATGGGTTACTCGAGAACTGGAACTGGACTACTCGAGATGAGATAACCTACTCGAGTATATGGATATTACTACTCGAGTAATGAACTCAGAAAAATTCTGAGGGAGATAAACTTATCACTCGAGTATTAAACCTGGACTACTCGAGTAGTAGATAGACTACTCGGGTACATGAACTTGAGTACTCGAGTGAAGTAAAAAAAACGAAATCCTATCTTCTGTAACTCGAGACAAAAGACTAATCTACTCGAGTACTAATATGACTACTCGAGTAAATGACTTAGAAAATTTTTCAAAGAGTAAATTCTGTTAACTCGAGAGTAAGAGATGGTCTACTCGAGTAATTGACTTAGCTACTCGAGAGCTATGTTTTGAATACTCGAGGGCAAATTCCCTTACTCGAGTACAGATAGACTTACTCGAGTATTAACTAAGTGTTTCACTCAAGTATATAACCTACTAATCGAGTAAAAGACTTAGCAAAATTTCTTTAACAGAATTTTCTCTTCTTCAATAAGTTCAGCAACATTCCTTTCTCCAATCAGTCCTACTGCTTGAAAATGAAGTGTATCCCAATAAAGAGGCTACACATGAGTCAACACCATGGATCACACAATGAGGGATTACATTGTATGGTCATGTGTTTGGTGACCCATTGTACACTAACATTGGTCTACACATTGTAATATAGTCCTGCAAACACACAACTCAAACAAGACATCAAATATAACTTAATTCATCTTAGTTCAAGGGTGACTTCACCAAATCTGGGTTATTGTGGATACAATACCCAACAAAGAGCATCCTCTAGGGTTGGTTCATCTAGATGTTCTTCATCCACCATGCCTGGATTGTGACCTTGATTGAGCTTGCAGCATCTTCCTTGATGGCTTCATCAAAGCACAGTTTCTTGAACCTGGTACCTGCATTTGCACCAATAACACTAGACGAGATGCTTTGGAGCTTGCTTGTCTCATCAAATACAACATTAATATACTCTACTACCACAAGGGTTTTCTTGTTAAAAATCCTATATGTCTTATTATGGCTATTATATCCAACGGAAATACCTTCAAAATATTTTTCACTAAACTTTGTGCGGTAATACTTCCCATTATTAAATACAAAGCATTTACTTCCAAAGATTCTAAAGTATTACATAGTCGGTTTTCTGCCCTTCAGTATTTCATAGGGAGTCATACAGTGGTTCTTGTTGATTAGAGCTCTATTTTGCACATGGCAAACTGTATTGACTACTTTAGCCCAGAATTTTACTGTGGAGTACGCGGGGAGGAAAACTCATGAAAGATACCTTGACTTTCACAGAATTTTGTCATGGCACCAGACTCAAATTCTGTTACGTGGTCACTTCTGATTTTGACCACTGAGCAGTTCAATTCGTTCTAAATTTGCCGGACAAAATTAGTGAAAGAATCAAAGGTGTCAGACTTGTATTTTAGAAAGAACACCCAAGTAAAATGAGAGTAGTCATGAATAATTACCAATATATATACTTTACCTCCTAAACAGTGAATTAGCATGGGACTGAATAAGTCCATATGAAATAAATACAAACTTCTCGAAGAATCTTTTTCGGCAATACCCTTGAAGGTAGCCCTTGTCAGCTTACCTATTTGGCATGAGTGACATGGACTCTCTTTAAGGCACTTAATGTTTGGGGCATCGTGCACTAAGTTGTGAGAAAATAACATATTTATTGTTTTGAAATTAATATTGATAATCTCTTGTGTCATTGGTCACAAAGAGACGGGCTACTTTTAGCCAAAAAGCACGCTAGTGTAGAATTGTCTAAACATAGAAAATTTAAACAAAATATATTTATACTTCGAGTGGGTGTTAAGATCGTCTCCAAATTAGCAGATGACTTTATCAAACACTTGTCCTTGTAGAAATCAACGATATAGCCTTTGTTACATAGTTGATTTATGCTTATCAGATTATGTTGTAATCTTTCAACATAAGCCACGTCTGTGAAAGAAACTATGTCGTTGGAAATCAAACTGTTGCCTTTAGTAGTTCCCCTGTCTGAACCTCCAAATATGACTTTTGGTCTGTCTTTGACTGGGGTATAATCAAGCAATAGGCTTCTTGTCCCGGTGATATGCCGAGAGTATCCACTGTCCAAATACCATATCGGAGTTTTGTTTGTCATTGGACATACCTGCAACCATAAATCATTTTACCTTAGGAACTCAAACATATTTTGGTCCTTGGTTCATTGTCAGCTTACCACCAATAGGAACATTAACTTGGTGAGTGGTCGATCTCGTACGGTTAACTTGTGGAGTTTCAAAATTTGAAGGTTTAAACCAACAATCTGCGCCAAAATGGCCAATTTTTTGCAGCACCAACAGTCAATCTTGTTGTACCTTCTCTTGTACTCCTGCTTTACCCTTGGAATATGAGGTCTAGCAGGGGCAACAAACTTAGAGGTGGAAGCCTCCTGACTGCAATAAACATAGGGCTTCTCCATCTCTTTTCCCTTAGGTACAAAAGTCATGGCTTTTGATGTCTTCTTATGGTTATGTCCATGAACATATGGACCATAATTCTGAACTTGAATCTCTTCATAAGGTGCTTTGAAATCACTGGCACCATAGTCTCGAGGATGGGTCCATCCCTGGTATCGCTTCTTGGGCTCTACATAAGTAGGTCTAGCAAGATGACCATAGGACGACTCAAGGTCAAACTTATTCATAGGGAAGATTACCTTCTTAAATGAAGGTTTACCTAGAGGTGCCTTCCCCTTTTTTTGGCACTGGATTTATTGACAGCCTTACCTTTACCAGCTATGTGGTCAAGACTACTACCCTTCTTCGGAGATGAAAACTCATCGATGAGGGGAAGAATAGTCCTCAGCTTGGAATAATTTTCCCCAAATTTTCTCTCCACCAAGAGCTTTTCTTCTAGCTCATCCAGGTATTTCTCCTTCAGACTCAATGTTTCAGCAGAGCATTTGAGTTCCTCTTTCAAGGAGTGAACTTCCTCTTTGAGAGGAAGTAATTTTGAAATTTCCTCCTTTAGATTGGTTTTCACTCCCTTGAGGGAGGCAATCTCTTTCATCTGTGTTTTGACTACCTTGCGGTATTTGTCAAATGCTTTCAAAAGGTTCTCATGTTAAACCATTAATTCAGAATCCTCTTCCACTGAAGAATAGTCTTCATGACCATTAGTTGATGTTTTTGATTCTAAGAGTATCGTGTGCGAGTTTACCTTCACGTGATACTCTGAGTCGCCAACTTCCTTGTCTGATCAAGCCATATGCCTGAAGTAAGCTTCTTTGTCCTCTAAACTGGATTCACTGGAGTCTCTGTCACTAAGAGTCTTGTACTTCTTGGCGATGAAGCTTTTCTCTTCCTTCTTTTTACATTTGAAGGATCACTTCTCCTCTCTCTAGTATCCTTCCTTCTTCTTGTAGGCACACTCCGCAATCGTATGTCCTGGCTTATTATAATAGTAGCAAACAACGTTAGAGGAAAACTGTTTACTTGGTTTAGAGTTATACATGTCCTCCTTGTTGTAGCTTTTAATGGAGCGATCACCATCACGACGCGATCTTCTGAAGTTATTGGAGGATGACTGATTCTTCATAAGTCTCCTCTTGCTGAGCAGTTTCTTGAACTGCTTAGAGATGAGGGAGAACTCCCCAACAGATAGCTCAGAGCCTGATGTGCTTACCTCAGAGTCTTCTAGGGTGTCTAGTGCATGTGTCCTTACTGGTGACACTGCTTTAGACTTCCTCAAACCTTCATCCTTCAGGGAAACATACTTCTCTCTACTTGAAGTCATGCTGCTTTGCTGCTCTTTCTTTCAGGTATTCATTTGAAGCTCATAGGAGAGCAGCTTTCCAAACAAGTTTTGAGGGTCAATCTCCGGCAGCTTCTCAAACTCCCTAATGTCTACCACTTTAGTATCTCAGTCCTTTGTCAAGGATCTAAGGAATTTGTCGCTAAATTCACCATTAGTGAAGGTGCGGCCATAGTTTTTTAGACTGTAGACAATCTTGAAGAATTTCTCGAAGCTGTCTGCAATAGTGTCATTTGGTCACTGCTTGAACGCTTCGTACTCTAGATTCAGCAACGATCTGCAATCATCTCTAACTTCTTTTGTTCCATCCATCAGAACTACAAGGCAGTCTCACATCTTCTTGGCAGATTGGTAGTGGAATAAATTTTGTAACATTGAATCGTCCACTACACTGGCTATAATGTTCTTTACCTTTTTGTCCAGGGAGTCTATGACAATCTTTAGTGAGATCCATCATCTTCTTGTGGATCATGATAATTGGGTTCATAGATGAGGCTTGTGTAGGTATATGCGCTCCTTCTTCCACAACCTGAAATATTCTCGGATCTACTGCTTTCATGAAGAACCTAACTCGTTCTTTCCATATGGGAAAGTTCTCTTTGGTGCACACTAGTAACTTCATCGAAGATATATCTTACTTCTATCCATGGCTACTAAGTATAATCACTTGACGTTAGATCTACGATCTTATTCAAGGTGTTAACCATATATCGAACAAAACACCCCTCTGATACCAATTGAAAGTATCTAGCATCTACCTAAATCATCTAGAGGGGTTGAATAGGTGATGTCTGCGTCTTTTTGCGGAATAAAATTACTTACAAATTAAGCACACAAACACTGAGATTTATAGTGGTTTCCCGAGTTAGGTACGTCCACTTTCCCACCTCGCCTATCTACTACGAAGGACTAGATTCGGCTATTTCACCAAACTCATATTTCTTCAAATATTACACCTTGGAGCCGCAACTCCTACAACTCGGAGATGACGCTCCTATAACTCGGAGAACAACCTCTCCTATAACTCGATCCACAGCTGGGTCAACGACTCGATCCACAAACAGATCTACAACTCGGTCCACAAACGGATCTACAACTCAGAAAAAAATCTCCTACAATATGTAAAGGAATATCACAATATAATAAAGATTACAAGTCTTCACTCTAACGTTCTTCGAAAAGGTAGATCTTGAAAATTCTGGAGAACTCAGAAAGTAGAAATTCTTGGAAGGCCTTGAATCTTGAATCTTCAATCGACTAGATCTACATGAATAGAAATCTTCAGAGAGTAGCAATCCAGTCGTTGAGATCGATGAAGATTGAATCGTGTAGTGTTCGTAGTTATCGGCCGAACGAAGATGTCGTGTATCGCAAAGAGGGTGACGAGTTTTTATTTTTGGAAAGATTTTCGATTTGAAAAATAAGAGCAATGAAACGATTTGCAAGATTAGGAATCCATCCTAAATATATATAGACATCTTTCAATACCAACAGCTATAAATAAATTTCCAAAAATGAGACCTAGAAAAAACTGTGCATGGCTGTCGCAACCCGAGCCTGGTTTTTGAAAAATTGTCGAAAAATGACCTAAGTCAAATTCGTCGAGTATCGTTAGTATACTCGCCAAATAGTCATTGATATATGACGAAAATGACTTAGAGAAATCCAGCACAAGATCGTCATCCACTCAACGCCAAGGCTCAAGTCATACTCGACGAATTCGTCGAGTATCAGCTAGTATATTCGACGAATTCGATGAGTATAGGCTAGCAGACTCGACACATTCAATGTTGTTGACACTCTCGATGCCATTCATGCAATTGATGCACTCGATGCCAAGATATACGATGAATTTGCCTTAAGAAAAATCAAAGAAGTAGTGTCGAGATGATTCAACGAATTCGGTGTGTATCGATAAGTATATTCGACGAATTCAGCGAGTATCATTAGATACATTCGACAAATTCGACGAGTATACTTGATGATACTCGACGAATTTTACTTAACTATTTTTTCAATCTTTTCAAATATTTCACCTTAAGTATATAAGATGAATTCGATGAGTGATAGTAAGTATATACGATGATTTCAACGAATATCAATGATACTCGATGAGTTCGATGAATATCCCTTACGATACTCGATGAATTTTACTTGTGTAATATTCTGTTCTATTGAGTATGAGATCTTCTTCTTCCTTGAGCTTGCTCATGTACTTGGAATATAAGTACACTGTAATAGAGAGATTACACGTGAGTCAACTCCTTGGCCTATATAATGAAGGATTACATTGTATAGTCTCATGTATAATGACGCACTATAATCTGACATTGGTGTGTACTTGACATTGTAAATCTACAAGTGCATAACTAGAATATCATATCAAATACAATCACAATTCATCTTAGCTTAACTGGACTCTTCTTCAAATCAGGGTTATTATGGATACAATACCCAATAATTATAGTGGTTCAGGACTATTAGTCCTGCAAGCTAGAGGCTCGGGCTATTGATAATTAATGACGTGTTAGTCTAGCGAGCCAAAGGCTCGGTAATGTATAAGATTTGAGTACGGGTTAGTCCTACAGGATAAAGGCACGGATAGGTACTGTTATACCTGGATTGTGCTTGTTGTGGTGGGTCATTTGGTATTGGTTCAGTCGGCACACTAATGCAAGTACGTTGACTCTTGTGAGGAGTGCAGGTTTTTGGAGCTAGTAAGTTGTTTATACTGCGGTCTGGATGACTATTCCCTAAACACACTCCCGAACATAAAGACTGGTGGATTTCCAGCAAGAGTACGTAGGAGATCCGTTGTTGAGTTCTTAGCATTGAGGTGTACGTAAGGTCTATGCCCGATAGTGTGTCTGCCTGCCTAGGATTGAAGATACCCGCTCCACTACCACTATAAGCCACAATGATTGGTACCTAAGAGGCTCGCTACCTCCAAAAAGTGGGAAATATTTGAAAGGTCTGTGCACAGAGTCGGGTGGGTGAGTTGCATCTCAAATCATTGCATTGCATCGCATAGCATAACATACATTAATTAGTATAATTTAGATTATGAATACAGACCCTCATCATGTAAATTAGTATGAGCTCTTTTATATGATGGGTTATTTTGGAAACCTTAATGTATAAGTTTGTATGGGCATTTGTATATGCTAAGGTATGTTCTGTGATGGTAGTCTAGCTCGTTTACTTTACCATATTGTACATTACTGCACTGCTTTTACTTTATTGTTACTGCATTTTAGTGTTTCCCTTTATACATATACACTCTTGCTAGTATAGTTCCATGCCACCTGTATACTATTGATACTGTCTTTGTTGTCCTCTACTTTCATCCTCTCGCATGGTGCCTAGTAGTTGTGGGGTGAGGCGAGGACAAAATGTCTTAGTCTTTATGACTAATGGTCGGTTGTGACCGTAGAAGTTTAAGGAGATGCACCAACTACACGGGGAGACACATCAATCACACAAGGAGGCAGTACATGAGGAGAAGTTATCGCGAGCTACTGTTACTACTCGAGACAGGTTGATGATGGATTTTTGTAGCTTCCGCTTGTAGTGAGTTGAGAGAGTGAGCTATTTGTATTGGACATATACCGGGCATAAGCCCTTTTACACTCTCTTTCATATATGTACTCATTTTGGACTATTGTATATATATATATATTTATATATATACATATGTTATGATTGTGGACTACTACTACTTAAGTGTTCTTTTTTGCCTACCTATGTAATGATCATACTAGCCGGTAGGATCGACATCGTGTAGAGGCGACTAACTAGGTAGTTGGTGTCACTATAAGGCGGCGGTTCTAGGCATAAGACCCGGGTAACTCCCTGGTAAGGGAAGGGGTCTTGCAACTGGTATCACTCAAACAACGATCATTAAAAAAGTAAGTCCACAACACTGGGTCACCCCGCTCGAGCATTAGTTTATGGACAAACTATGCAGCAGAAGCACTGGTGTGCTCATGTGTAGAAATCACATTATATAGTACTTTAATCAATGAATTAGGCCAACCTTGGCGATTTTCATAATTTTCTTTTGTAGCCCCGAGGGAACACCGTCCAGTAGGCCACTGTTCCCCCTCTACCAGCTGCTACTCTGTTCTAGCAGATGGAGCTGGGCCAGACCCTCATGGACATTTTGGAGGCCTTCCGAGCTCAGCATGTTCTGGCTCTGCAGCTGAACCCGAGCTCAAATTAGCTGACTACCTTCTTAGGCCTCTCCCCTCTGACGTACTTTGGGAATGAGTTTTCAGATCGGATGGAGGAGTGGCTTGACACTATCCAGGAGATGCTAGCAGGGATTCGTTGCCCCAACAATGAGGTCATTGCCTTAGCAGTTATGATATTCGTAGTCCATGCCAAGCGGTGTTTGAAGTCCCTCATGGACTCTACATTTGAGGAGTACAAAATCTCGGAGATTACCTGGGATCTATTTAGTGAGGCCTTGCTGGAGCACTTGGTTTCTTAGACTGACAGAGATGCATTGGAGGAGCAGTTACTGCACCTAAGGCAAGGGAGTCATTCAGTGATAGATTATCAGCAGGAGTTTTCCCACATGGCAGTGTTTGCTAGCACTATGAGTGAGCGGGATCATGCGAAGAAGTTTTACCAAGGACTACGAGATAATCTCAGACAGGATTTGCTCTTTGTTGCTGATACCAGCCTGGCAAAGATCATAGAGATGTCCAATAAGTGGGAGGTCATCCACTTAATGGTATAGGACATGGGAAAGAGGTCAGTAGATGCTATGGGAGCAGGAGAAGGGAGTAATTGTAGAGGCTCACAAAGGGGCAAGTATTTTAGGCATAGGAGAGGCGGAGGACATCCACGTCTGAATGTCGGACAGGAGCAGCAGCCATCTACAGTGTTGGCTCCGCCACCATTCCATGCTCAGGAGCAGAGGAGACAGGATGATAGAGGACACCCTTCGGTGTATGCTACCACTGCCACCAGCCAGGATATATCAAATCACATTGCCCCTAGCTACTCCTTCCACCTCCTTTTCCACCTCCAACAGCCCCTCCGGCACAGTGGGGTAGAGGCTGAGGATGAGGCTGGGCTGAGGACATCATGGTGGCGGCCGAGGGTCGGGGTAGATGTACGCACTAGACTTAGCCCAGCCCAGAGACCCTAAGGAGGTCATCTCAGGTACTTTAAGTTTTTAGTTTATATTGTACCTTAAGTTTCATATACCACTATATTTTGTTGAACTTGATAACATAAACGACTAAATCTCATGCATAGTGTTTGTTAGCGGTCAACCCGCTCACACCCTATTTGACACGGGTGCCTCACACTCGTTCGTATCGGAGTTCTTAGACGGAATAGATGGAGTGCAGTGATTCAATGGCTTCACAAGTAGAGTATGACTACCTAATGGCTCGGAGATGCTCTCCTCTACCAAGTACAATTTGGAGTCAGAGATTAGAGAAATGTTGTTCGACACTCCGATGACGATCTTGAGGATTTCAGGCTTCGACTTGATCGTGGGCATGACCTGGTTGTACTGGAAATACACAGATTGACTGCCCGATGAGGAGGATCTCACTGCGATATGGAGACTCAGAGGTGGTCATCGAAGGTATTAGACATGTCTCTCGTATTTTACTATCATCTGTAGAGGCTATCAAAACCCACGAGTTGGGAGACGAGGTATACCTAGTTTGCTTCAATATGGCAGAGGCAGAGGCCTCCATTAATGATATCTCGGTGGTTCGGGACTTCTTCGACATCTTCTCGGAGAAGTTGCCCGGACCACCCCCTCATAGAGAGGTAGACTTCCAGATTCAACTGATACCAGGAGCGAGGACCGTCTCTTGCTCACCCTACTAGATGGAATCAAAGGAGCTTGCAGAGTTCCGGACAAAGCTTCACGATCTCGTGGATTCAAGGTTTATTAGACAGAGTTCATCACCTTGGGGAGCTCCAATTTTGTTCATGAAGAAGAAGGATGGGTCGCTCTGACTCTACATTGGTTACCGGGAGCTCTACTGGTTGACGATATGGAACACTTATCCGTTACTAAGAATTGACAAGTTGTTTGATTAGTTGGAGGGAGCACACTGGATCTCCAAGCTCGACCTAAGGTCAAGATATTATCAACTGTGGATTCAGGAAGAGTACATACCGAAGACAGCATTCAGCTCACGCTATGGTTTGTATGAGTTTACCGTGATGCCTTTCAGACTCACAAATGCCCCCTCTGTATTTATGAGCTTGATGAACCTGGTATTCGAGCCGTTCTTAGATGAGTTCGTGATAGTTTTCATAGATGATATATTGGTCTACTCCATGACCGAGGAGGATTATACCCGGCACTTAGTGCTAGTATTGGGAAAGTTGCGGGAGCACCAGCTATATGCAAAGTTTACAAAGTGCCAATTCTGGTTGCAAGAGGTAGCATTTCTTGACCATATCATCAGTGGATCTTGGTTGGCAGTGGACCCGATCAAGGTACAGGCAGTACGAGAGTGGCCACAGCCGAAGTCATCATCTGATGTCCATAGTTTTCTAGGATTAGCAGGCTACTACCGCAAGTTCGTGCATGGGTTATCGAGGATAGCACTCCCCCTCACATCATTGACGAAGAAGGATGCATCATTTGCATGGATCGAGCAATATGAGGCGGTGTTTCAGGAGCTGAGGGGTGGGCTCACCTCGGCTCCCAACTTTGCTCTTCCATCTAGGAAGGAAGGATTCCAGATCTATATTGACGCTTCTTACCAGGGTATGGGTGATGTACTAATGCAACACGGGCATGTTATAGCTTATGCTTCGAGGCAGTTGAAGAAACACGAGCAGAATTATTCGGTGCACGACTTAGAGCTCGGGGCTATGATCTTCACCTTGAAGATTTGGAGGCACTATCTTTATGGGGTCCATTGTGATATATTCTCATACCACAAGAACCTCAAGTATATTGATACACGGACGGACTTGAACCTGTGGTAGAGGAGATGGTTGAAGTTCTTATGTGACTACGATTATACGATACACTACCACCAGGGCAAGGCGAACATGGTAGCATATGCATTGAGTAGGTGGGCTAGCACTTCAGGATGGAAGCCCCGATTGATGACCATGGAGTTAGTCAGGATGATGGAGTACATGCAGATCACTTTGGTTTCTAGAGCTGATCCAGTGATATATGCGGAATATTTGGCCTATTTGAGCATTGTGTACGATATTTGAGACTGTATCAGGATGCAATAGAGGCAGGATGCAACATTAGGGCCTATATTCAGAGCCCTGGAGGAGGGAAAGTCAGAGGACTATACATTGTGTGACGACCTCATTCATTTCTGGGGTCATGTATACATACCAGCAGGAGGTGGGATTCGGGAGGACATACTCAGGAAGACACACTACACAAGGTATTCAGTGCACTCTGGGATCACCAAGATGATGCTATACCTGCGGAGGGATATGTATTAGCCCAGAATGAAGAGGGATGTCATCGACTTTGTGACGTACTGTGAGGCATGCTAGCGGGTGAAGGCTGAGTGCAAGAGCCATGCAGGATTACTGCAGCCACTGCCGGTGCCGGAGTAGAAGTTCAAGGATATTTCGATGGATTTTGTATATAGATTACCTCGCTCCCACTCCAAGCATGATTCCATCTAGGTCATTGTGGACAAATTGACCAAGGTAGCTAGGTTCATCCCGGACCGGAAGCACACTCCAGTTATTGTGTTGGTGAGGCTGTTTGTGGAACAGTTCATGTGGTACCATGGCGTGCCCAGGACTATCATTTTTAATAGAGACGGACGGTTCACTTCTAGGGAGTGGAGGGCAGTGCAGACGTACTTAGGGTCTCAGCTTGCTTTTAGCACCGTCTTCCATCCATAGACTGACGGAGCAGACGAACAGGGCTATAAAGGACTTGTTGTGCTTGAGCATTCTGTACACAGGGAATCCTTGGGAGCGGTTGTTACCGTTGATTGAGTTTTCTTACAAAAACAGACACCAAGCCATCATTGGGATGGCTCCATACGAGACTTTATATGGGATGAAGTGTTAGACGCCGCTATCTTCAGTCCAGGATGAGGATCCAAAAGCACTTGGATCAGACTATATAGAGGACACGGATACGTAAATTTGACTAATCAGAGATAGGATGCTAGAGGCTCAGAGCCGGCAGGTGAAGTACTATGATGTGAGGCATCGTAAGGTGGAGTTCTAGGTGGGGAACAGTGTCTGTACATAGGGTTTTGCAGGTGCAGAGGATCAAGAAGATCAGCCCTTGGTTTATGGGACCTTACACGATCCTGGAGAGGATCGGTCCCTTGGCATACCGGCAGGTGCTACCGCTAGATTTAGAGAACCTGCACGACGTCTTCCACGTCTACTCACTTTGGATGGCCTTACTTCGGCCGGAGCAGCACGTCACATCTACATCGGGCCCGTTAGTATCTGATCGGTCAGTTCGTTTGGAACCGATCCGGATCGACAATACAGCGAGCCGAGTCTTGCGGAAGAAGAGTGTCCCTTTAGTCAAGGTGTTGTGGTCAAATCATGGATAAGAGGAGCACACTTTGGAGCCCATGGATTTCATACAACAGCAATATCTAGAGCTCTTCACCTCTGGTAAAACCTAAACCTCCTAGATATTTGGATCCACTTCTTTATTTATTAAACCCCGTAGACCCGAGCTTAAATTTCAGGGACGAAATTCTTTTTATTTATTTATTAGGATTTGTAACATCCCCTCACTTCTAAACTCCCTTGGGTTAGGGTGCATATAGCAATATTCTTCAACATAAAGCATAAAAGAGGAAATTGAGAATTAAAACCAATTCCAATGGGTAAAAGTGGTGAGCCATGACCTATCTAGCAGCCCACATTCCCAATGACAATCTATGCACTCTGATTTTGGAGAGAGATGACATGCATGAGGGAATTTTGGTCATTTCACCCAAATTTCCATAAGAGGACAAGGAAGAAATGGTGTATTGAATGCCACATGGTCTTCAATTCTTCTCCCCAAGCCTTCTTCTGACCTCTCCCATTACTTCCCAGCAAATTCCAGCAAGATCCATGCCACTTGGTGCCAAGGTGGAGCATCCAAAGCTAATGGTAGAAATCCCCTTAATGGTATCTCCCTATACAGTTCACTTCAGCTTCTTTTGACCACACCATTTGCTTTAGAAGGTGGAAGAGAGATGAATTGGTGCCTTCGATCCAAGAAAACGGTGGAGAATCAGGAGATTGGGCAAGCTCGCCAGAGAGGAGAAAATCCATGGCCATCTGTCGTCATTGCCGTCGCCAAGCTCCCTTAACAGTCTGTTTCTCCTCACCTCCTTTTGTGCTAGTATCCTAGATCTTTTAGGAGAGAAATCCGGCTCAATTGATCCCAATCCCATGAGAAAATTTCATGAAATTTTGGAGCTTTTGAGTGGTGTCTGGTTTGTCGGAAATCGCCACCTCCGGCTGCAAACCACCGCCAATCAATAGCCACCACCTCAAAGAAGGTGGTGGTGGTGGTGGTGGCCGGCTGGGGAGGTGGCTGGATAGTCGAGAAATGGAGCATCAATATGCTCCAAGTCGGGGCAATCCTAGTCGTTGGATGGAGGTTGAAGACGACTAGGAGCCATTATATTTGCTTTAAGATCTGTGCTGACATATAAATTTATATACTATAGTTTGTGTCATTTTGTCACACTTTTACATAGTTTTTCAAACAAAAATTAAGTTCCCTTAGAGGTCTTTTTATGAAAAATTTTCCTGATACACTCTTTTATAGATCGAAGTGTTTATTTTAATTAGAAACTTAAATAACCCCGTTTGGAGCACTATATCTCCATGTAGGACAGATTTAGTGGGACTCGTCCTTAGAAAGTGACAGACCATATTTTGTTAATATCTTTTAAATGGGTGTGGTTATAAACGTATAATTTGGAATATGTATGCATGTTCCCTAAATACACCTCCTGTCGAAAAATTAGAATTTTTGGATAATATTTTTCTATAGTTTTAAAAAATGTGATCTTTAGTATTAATGATATAATTGTGGTTTAAATAACACTAATGACCTAAATTTTGGAAGGATGTTCCTTACGGTATTATAAGGCCCTAGTAAAAATTTCAAGTGATTTGGACCTCTGCATGTCGGTGGATCCAACTTGTATGTCAAGACAGGGTAGAGATTTTGAGGTGCCTTTAACAAAAATGGGAAAATTGAGATTTCAACCCATTTGACTTGTGGTGTGCCAATGAAACTTTGTTCATGGTCTTATGATGATGAAATACATCATCCATAGTGATGTTAGGATTTTTTGGACAGAAATCCTAGGGTTATTTATTTATTTTAATTATGTAGCCCTTTTAAATTAAAGAAATAAAAATGAGAAAATTAATTAGGAAAATTCTAGTTCTCTTCCAATAGCCATCTAATGACATGTTACACCTCTGGTATATTATTTGGAATTTTTGAAATAACTACATATGATGATTAACAAAAATTATAAATATGACCCTTAAATGCTTTTTTGTAAATTATGATTTTTATGGCCTGTGTTGAAACCGATTCCTCGATCTCCCGTGGAGTTTGCCCTTGGGGAAGGGATGGTCTCGCACCTACTTCGATCCTGCAAGCAAAACAACAAAGAAGACAAGGTGACACAGACCCAAGGGCTCGGCGGGGGAGGTCCCACCACAAACCCGGAAGATCTCAGAGCGCTTCCCCTCCTTAGCCAGAAGCCGAGCTAAGGTACCCTCAGAAAGCACTCGAAGATTGGAGCAGGAGAGCACGAGAGAACCTGCTTTCTGGGGTACCCCTTGGGTCCTATTTATAGTTTTTGGAATCTGAACTGCCAATAACCAGCAGAACTGTCCTGAAAATACCAAAAAGCCCTTGGTTGGGTCTGCCAACAGCCAAACTCCGCTGTTTTGAAGGGCTATGGGCAGACCAGCGGGGGCAAAACAGTAAAAAGTACCTCATACGTCCAGGCGGGCTAGGGAGCTTTGACCACCTCGGCATGTTCTACTCGCCTGCCGCTGCCGAGCTCCACTGCGAGGGCGCGAGTTGTGGCTCGCTTGGCGAATGCCGAGCTCGGGGTCGCCGATCGTCAATCTCTGGTCGACGGATGCCGAGCTCGAGCTCGCCCCCTTTACTTCCGAGCTCGTCTATTGTCCACAGCCCGATCTGCCTAGACCCTGGTGACCTTGCTCGCCGGACACGGAGTTGTACACAATCCCCGCTCTTTTTGAGCTTGTCAAAGCTCGGAAAGAAACATCCAACCCCAAGTGTGCGGCGAGCGCTGGTTGGCGAGTTGGAGGGAATCTTCGGGTGGGGGCCACCTGCGGCTATATATATGTGCACCTGCCCACCTGCCTGACTCTTGCCATTCCCTTTGCTACCCTGCCAAGATGCCTCTTCCTAAGGAGATCCAAGAGCGCATAGACCGAGCCCGACAGGCCTCCGCAGCTCGCGTTTCCGCTCTGACGGCGGTCCCCGCGAAAGCTCCCCAAATCGACTCTGCCGAGCCCAGTTCCAAGAGGTCAAAGCCATTCCCTGAGGCGACTGAGCCCATTTTCAACGACCTGAGGGACACCCTGGCTCGCGAGACCGGCTCTTCCACCCGAATTATTCTTGAGAAGGATATAGAGGTTGTCGTAGTTGGCGACGACCTGGACGGTCAACCAGATGGCGAGGGCGTCGTGCCGCGAGATCCCACACCACGAGGCGAGACCACGCTTGCCAACTCGCGATTCTTGGCACCGGACAACCATCCCCGGGACCCGCCTCTTCTCTTTGGGATCCTGCCTGTGAGCTCGCAGAGGCCGAATTCGCCAGTGGGCTCCCCCCTCCTCGGCAAACCGACATGGCCGCGGGGGCTGGTCTGGGGACCATTCCCACCCCGGGATTCGAGCTCATCTCGCCGGGGGCTCGCGGCCCAGGTCACGGGAACGATCTGAGGTTCATCCCTCCTCACACCTCCCTTGAGCTGCCGAGCTCGTCTGGTCAGTCCTGCTTGACTCCTTGTTTCATGAGTTTTTTCTGCCTCTTTTTGCTAACACCTGTCTTCACAGCTCTTCCCAGTAAATCGGCTGCCAAGGAATCCTCGCGGGCAGCCCACTATTCTCCCCGCCCCTCCCCGAGCTCGCTGGACTCTTACTTGGGTCCTGAGGTTGATCAAGGCGAGTTGACGAGGAGGGAGGTCAAGCTCCTCAAAAAGCTGGTGTGCGGGCTACGCGAGATGCAGGAGGTCAACGAGACGCTACAGCGCGACTACGCGCGTCTTGCTGACGAGGTGCGCCGTGGCCAAGCTGGCGAGCTGATGTCCCCCTCCCGGCTCCTGGATGAGATAGATGACGGTCTCTCGGTTGCGCAGAGGAATTCCGGAAGGATCCGCGCGCGGCAGCCTGGGGGGCGGGGGTCGCGAGGCCGGGGTAGGTAAGTGAGCGGCTCCTCTGCCGAGCCGACCGGCACTCGCATCCCGATGCCCTCCCTGCTTGCGCGCCCTGCTTTTTAAATCCTGAACTTTATTTCTATAATAAATAACTCTTAGAATATTCTTGATCATGTTACTTAAATAAAATGATGCCGGAAGTCAGCAAGTCGGGGTGGCGAGCTGGGGTGGCGAGCTAGGGCGGCGAGCTGCGTTGATTGGACATCCTGCCCCAAATTTCTTTTTCGATAAATAGCCCCCCCCCCCCACCTACCCCGTACTGTGCCTTTATTGCTTTTTCCCTTCTCCCTGTGCTTTTCTATTTCCTGCTCGCACTCTACTTCGGCCTCCGCGAACATGGGCAAGGCGAATCCAGATGCCGACGGTCGCTCCAAGTGCGCGCAGCACTTCGCGGACTATTGCTTCTTCGAGGGGCACACTAGCGAGGAGGAGCTCGCTGAGTTTGTGGCGGAGCGCGTGCCGCCGGGCTTTGAGGCTCGCAGGCCGAGACAGGGGGAGGCCATCAATACCTTTTATGAGGACGAGCTCGCCTTCCCCCTTTCACATTTCGAGGTGGGGTTACGCCTCCCCCTGTGGCCGGAGATCCGACAAATCTTAAAATATTACGGAGCCGTGCCTGCGCAGCTGAATTCCAACGCCATCGCGATGATGGTGGAGTTCGCGAGTTACCTCCGGCGGGAGAGGATCGAGTTCAACCTGACGGTGTTCAGGAAGCTCTTCTCCTACAAGGCGATGTCGGACGCGGTCGCCTACTTTGGCGGCTCGCTGATCAAAGTTCGCGAGATCGCGAACAAGCACCATACCTGGATGACCAAGATCTCCTTCATCAAGGGCGATCTCGGCAACATCCCCTACTCGCCTTAGCAGAAGGGCGAGGAGGTGTACCGCCTGCCGGCCGTGTCCGGCAACGACGCCGAACTCCACAAATATTTCCTCCATAAAGACTTCGAGGTCGCCTTCCTGCGGAGGGGCCTTGATGCGCTCCCCCCTGTTCTGCCCGGCGAAGGTATGCTTCTCTCCTCCTCTTGCCGAGTTCGCCTGACCGCCGAACTCGTCATATCATTGCTGAATTCCTAACTTTTTCGAAGTGTTTTCCTGCAGGGGAGCGAATAATCCCCGTGAACCCCCCGTTCGCGGATCCGGGGCTCCATACCGACCCTCTTGCTCGCGAGAGGGCGGCGGCGGCGGCCTGCCGAGATGTGGTGGCCCTCTCGCAACCCTCTTACAGCAAGAGGCGACCTGAGGATGCGGGATTGAACCCGCCATTCGGCCAGCGACAAATAAAGAAGATGCGGGGAGCCCTGCTGGCTCCGCGGGAGAAACAACAACAACAGCCCGGCCCTAAGTACATTAGCTCGTCGGAGACCCCTCCCGACGCGTCACCGGAGAGCCCGCTGAAGGAGATAACCAGCAAGGGCCGGAAAGGTGGCGAGGGGCCCTCTTCCACGGCGGGAATCTCCCCTCCTCCATCGGCGAAGAGGGTCACCCGCGAGCGCGCGCCGCCGAAGCAACACCCCCTGTTCAACTTCGGCGCGCGGTGGAAGGACTCGGCGGGCGAGCCCATGCTGCAGTGGGACGAGCTCGCTCATCGAGTCTCCGTCTCCACTCTGCACCCCTCCTGGCACGACCGCGAGCCCGCCACTGGTCACGCCTACGCCCTCGACTTCGGCATATATGTCCGGGAGGATGCCGAGGCCTACAAAAAGATGACCCTTCGGCAGCTCGGCCATGAGGGCCTACAGTCCCACCTGCGGACCCTGGAGATGCATCACATGCTGGCACGCCGCAGCTTCGCCCTCATCCACTAGCTCGAAAAGGCTGAGCAGGCTCGCGACCTCGCCAAGGATAAGGTCACTGATCAGGCGAGGCAGCTCGGCATAGCGGAGGGTCTACTCGCCCAAGCCGCCGGCGGGCTGGTAAGTGTCAAGCGTTGTTCTACTTTTTTACTTAGAATATTTTGTGTTGCTGCTAAATGGACTCTTTACTAGGATGCCAAGGCCGCTGGGGATCTTCAGGCTCGCAACACCGAGCTGGGGGAGGAGGTCAGCCAGCTGCGCGCACTCCTAGCCGCGGATGCCAAGGCTGCAGGGGAGCTCCAGGCTCGCAATGCTGAGCAGGGGGAGGAGATCGGCCAGCTGCGCGCACGCCTCGCCGAGCTGGAGGGCGCGAACACGAAGCTGAAGGGGGAGAATCAGCACCTCCTCAGCGAGGTCCGTCGCCAGGTGGAGATCTTCTTCCCGCCCCACGACCTCGACCCCACCCTCCCCTACAAGAGCCCGCGGATCTTTGGCGAGGCCGACCTCATCGAGAGATTGCGGATCAACTCCATCCAAGCCACCGAGTGCACCCTCCAGATGATGAAGGATTCTGGGGTGCTGGTGGAGGGGTGCGAGGGGATCTCGGCTCGGGACCTGATGCCGAGCCTATTCCCGGCAACGCCGCCCAGCGAGAAGGAAGACAGCCTGGATGCGATGTTCGGGAAAGCTTCCAGGATCCTTCGGGTGACGGCGAGGACCAGTCCGGCGGAGGGTGTGAGGCCTGAAGGTAGCCTGTACCTTTTCTTTTTTCCTTTTTTGCTCACTCGCCGAGGCGAGCCCCCTGTAATTACTTTTTGTAAACAAGTAATGAAAGTTTTTGATCATACCCGTGCCACTTCCTTTCCTTTTCTTTCTTTACTTTGTTTGTTGTGCTCTGAATATATGTGAGCGCTTCCCTACGCGACCTCGCCGAGACAGGTTCCGCGAGTAGAGTAGTTATGAGAGCGCGCCCGTGAGTGGATGCGTTTTGAGTGTTCGCCGACCCCCAAGCGATTCGGGGGCGAGTTGCTCTCCGCCCTTGTCACGCCACCATAACTCTCACGCGAGCCATCCAGGTTGAGCCCGAAAAAGAAGAGAAAATTTTCCAAGTCTAATGGGCAAAGGGGGCGAGGTGCCCCGGCCTGGCTTGCTTTCCTTTGGCGAGGCCCGGGTTCGCGTTCTACTCTCCAATGCCGAGCCGGGAATGACGAGTCCGAACTCTCCCATGCCGAATCCTCTTGCTTGTGCCGAACTGGGTTCGCCGAGCCTGAGCTCGCCTCTACAGGACCCTTTTCCCCTTGATTCCTGGCACTTTGAGACATCTTGACCTTCATCTGGCGATTTCGGGGCCGACACCATCGAGTGACTTCCGACCCTGTCAGCTAGGTGAGAGCCTGACAGCGGGCTCTGCTCGAGGCCAAGGATGACACCGAGTGACTTCCGGCCCTGCCAGCTAGGTGAGAGCCTGGCAGCGGGATCTTCTCGGGGTCCAAAACACATTCCATCGAGTGACATCCAGCCCTATCAGCTAGGTGAGAGCTTGACAGCGGGATCTGCTCGAGGCCAAGGATGACACCGAGTGACTTCCGGCCCTGCCAGCTAGATGAGAGCCTAGCAGCGGGATCTTCTCAGGGTCCAAAACACATTCCATCGAGTGACATCCGGCCCTGCCAGCTAGGTGAGAGCCTGACAGCGGGATCTGCTCGAGGCCAAGGATGACACCGAGTGACTTTCGGCCCTACCAGCTAGATGAGAGCCTGGCAGCGGGATCTTCTCGGGGTCCAAAACACATTCCATCGAGTGACATCTGGCCCTGTAAGCTAGGTGAGAGCCTGACAGCGGGATCTGCTCGAGGCTAAGGATGACACCGAGTGACTTCCGGCCCTGCCAGCTAGATGAGAGCCTAACAGCGGGATCTTCTCGGGGTCCAAAACACATTCCATCGAGTGACGTCCAGCCCTGTCAGCTAGGTGAGAGCCTGACAGCGAGATCTGCTCGAGGCCAAGGATGACACCGAGTGACTTCCGACCCTGCCAGCTAGGTGAGAGCCTGGCAGCGGGATCTTCTCGGGGTCCAAAACACATTCCATCGAGTGACATCCGGCCCTGCCAGCTAGGTGAGAGCCTGATAGCGGGATCTGCTCGAGGCCAAGGATGACACCGAGTGACTTCCGGCCCTGCCAGCTAAATGAGAGCCTGAGAGCGGGATCTTCTCGGGGTCCAAAACACATTCCATCGAGTGACATCTGGCCCTGTCAGCTAGGTGAGAGCCTGACAGCGGGATCTGCTCGAGGCCAAGGATGACACCGAGTGACTTCCGGCCCTGCTAGCTAGATGAGAGCCTGGCAGCGGGATCTTCTCGGGGTCCAAAACACATTCCATCGAGTGACATCCGGCCCTGTCAGCTAGGTGAGAGCCTGACAGTGGGATCTGCTCGAGGCCAAGGATGACACCGAGTGACTTCCGGCCCTGCCAGCTAGATGTGAGCCTGGCAGCGGGATCTTCTCGGGGTCCAAAACACATTCCATTCCTCTATGCAGGCTAGCTATGATAATACTAGAGAGTTGAAGAAATTTATTATAATCAAAATGTCGCTTACATGCTTCAGGGGAAAAACCATTTTAGGTCGTCACCACTGCAGGTGAGACTCAGGGTCTCGCCCTTTACATTTTGGAGTCGATAGCCTCCTGATTTCAAGGCTTCCTTTACAATGAATGGTCCCTCCCAGCTGGGATTGAGCTTCCTTACGGATGCCGACCTCCCTGCTGCATCCACCTTCTTCAGCACCAAGTCCCCTTCCACAAACTGTTTGACCCTGACATGCTTGTCAAAGTACTTGGCCATTCTTCTTTTCACCTCCTCCTGTCGGATAGCGGAAAGGTCCCTCACCTCTTCCACCATGTCAAGGGAGAGCCTCAGTTCCTCCTCATTCTCCGCTTGTCATTCCTCACGGCCTTCTTTGGCTGCAACGACTCGCGGTGTTTGGACTTCGAATTCCACGGGGAGCACTACCTCGCACCCATGAGAGAGCTTGAAGGGGGTCTCTCCCGTAGCCGTGTTGGGGGTGGTCCTTAGGGCCCAAAGAACTGCGGGAAGCTGCTCCACCCAGCTCCCCTTCAAATTCTCCACCTTCTTCTTGAGGAGGTTGACGATGATCTTATTCGCGGCCTCCACCTGCCCGTTTCTCCTAGGGTGATGGACCGAGGCGAACCTGAGGTCGATCCCAAGCTGTTCGCAAAAGCTGGTGAATTCGGCGCTGGCGAACTGGGGCCTGTTGTCTGTGACGATGGCCTGGGGCAGCCCATGGCGACAGATGATCTCCCCCCCCCCCCAAACAAAGTTCCCGATTACCTGGGAGGTCACCTTGGCCAGTACCTTCACCTCCATCCACTTGGAGAAGTAGTTAAACATCACTAGGAGGAACCGTCTCTGACCGCTGGCTTGGGGAAATGGTCCAACCAAATCCATTCCCCAGATTGTGAAGGGCCAGGGGGCCGTGATACTCCTGAGTCGCTGGGCTGGCTGTAGCTGAAGAGGGGCAAAGAGCTGGCACTTATGACATCTTCTTGCGAAATCTGCGGCGTCTCGGCCCAGGGTGGGCCAGAAATACCCTTGCCTGACTATCCTCCCTTCCAGGGTCCGACTCCCGGAGTGACTCCCACATTCCCCGGAGTGGACTTCCTCCAAGATCCTTCGTACTTCGCCCTCGGTCACGCAGCGAGCCAGCATCCCTGAGAGGGTCTTCCAGTATAGCTGCCCGTCTTGGAGGAGGTAATATGTTGACTTGTGCCTTAGTTTCTTCTTATCTACCCCCTCCGGATACTCTCCCGTGGAGAGGAAAACCACGACTGGGTCCATCCACGAAGGTTGTTGATCGATTTTCATGAGCTCTCCCTCTTCGATGGAGGGGCGGAACAAGTCGGTGATGGTGCCCCCGCCTGGGGACCATGCTTTGCTAGTTGGTCGGCCTGTTCATTTTCTTCCCTGGGCACGTGTCGGATGGAGAAGGTCTGGAAAGTGCCTATGACCCCCTTCACTTTGGCCAAGTATGATCTCAGGGTGGGCTCCCATGCCTCGAACTCCCCGTTGATCTGGGAAGCCACCACCATGGAGTCAGTAAGGACCTCCACGTCCAACACCCCCAGCTCCCTGGCCAGGCGCAGCCCTGCTATCACGACCTCGTACTCGGCCTAGTTGTTCGTAATGGGGAAGTGCACCACCACCGTCTGCTCAATTCGAGTTCCCTGGGGGTTTTCTAGGATCACCCCCACTCCAATGGAATGCTTCCCTGAGGCACCGTCCACCCTCACCTTCCAAGGGGTCGGGCGGGTGAGTTCTTCCTCCACCACTTCAACTACGTAGTCGGCCAAGAAGTCGGCCATCGCTTGAGCTTTGATCGAGAGCCGCGGAACGAAGGAGACATCGAACTCGCTCAGTTCTACCGACCACTTAGCCAGCCTGCCTGAATGCTCCACCCCCTCAAAGATGTTGCGGAGGGGATGGTCGGTCACCACTCGAATTGAGTATGCCTGGAAGTAAGGTCGCAGCCTCCTGGCCGAGATGATCAGGGCGAAGGCTAGCTTCTCCAAAATCGGATACCGGAGCTCGGCCTTCCTTAGGACCCGGCTCACGTAATAAATTGGGAGCTGCCTCTTCCCTTCTTTGCAAACTAAGACAGAGCTCAAGGCCTCCGCCCCGATCCCGAGATATAAGAACAGGTCCTCCCCCTCCTTCGGCCCTTAGAGCAGCGGAGCCTGCGTCAACTGCACCTTGAGGACCTGGAACGCCTCCTCACACTCCTTGGTCCATTCAAACCTCTGACCTCCCCTCAGCGTTTTGAAGAAGGGGGAGCACTTCTCCCTTGCCCGAGAAAGGAAACGGCTCAGCCCTGCTAGCTTCCCCGTCAGCCGTTGGACTTCCTTAGCATTCCGCGGGGACCCCAGCTCCAAGATAGCCCTGACCTTATCTGGATTCGGCTCGACCCCCGCGGGGGTGAGGAGGTGCCCCAAGAACTTTCCCCTGCTGGCCCCAAAGATGCATTTCAGGGGATTCAATCGCATTTTGTACTTGCGCAGGGTGGCAAAGGTCTCCTCCTGGTCCCGGAGGTGGGAGTCCACATCCCGACTTTTGATCATGAGGTCATCTACATACACCTCCAAATTCCTCCCCCTCTGCTCCTTGAAAACCCTATCCATCATTTTCTGGTAGGTTGCCCCGACGTTCTTCAGCCCGAAGGGCATCATCTTGTAGCAGTAGCATCCATCCCCTGTGATGAACGAGACATCCTTGATGTCTGGGGGGTGCATCCTGATTTGATGATAACCTGAAAAAGCATCTAAAAAACTCATTACAGAAAAACCGACGGTTGAGTCAACCAGCGCGTCGATCCGAGGCAAAGGATAACAGTCCTTAGGACAAGCTTTATTAAGTAAGGAAAAGTCGATACACATCCTCCATCGGCCGTCTCCTTTTTTAACCATAACCACGTTGGAGACCCAGCCGGGGTACTGAATCTCAGACATGAAGCCGGCCTTGAGGAGTTTCGCCACCTCCTCCCTGATGATCTCCGCCAGCTTGTCCACAGTGGACCTCTTCTTCTGCTGAACGGGGCGTTTTCCCGGGTCCAGGTTGAGGCGGTGGCAAGCCACATCCGCGTCAACCCCCGGCATCTCCGCGGCATTCCAAGCAAAGATGTCCATGTTCTTCTGGATGCATTCCAGCATCCTGCCTTGGTCCTCCGGGGTCAGCCCCCCGCTGACGCGGATCTTCTCCATCCTGCCTCCTCTGGTGAGCACTTCCAGCTCCACCACTTCCTCTGCTGCCTCCAGCCTGGATTGCTCCCCCCATCCCTCGGTATCTCCTTCCTCTGGAACGGGGACCTCTACCTCCATCTCTTCTCCCACGTCCCTCACTTCGGCCACCTCCTCCAGATCTCCTCCTACCGCCTCCTCTGCGCAGTTCTTCACTTCCAGCTCCCCCTCTGCTGCTCCCTGCCCTGCCTCCTCCATCCTTCGCCCCATCTCTTCGGCTCCCTCCATCCAAGAGATGGTGTTCACCGCAGTGACATAGCACTCCCGCGCCACCTTGGGGTCCCCTCTGACCCTGACCTGAATCCCCTCGGTGTTTAACTTTAAGCATTGATGGAAAGACGAGGGGACGCAGTGGAAGGCGCTGATAAGGGGCCTCCCGAAGATGGCGTTGTAGCTGTTGGGGGCGTCCACGATGACGAACTTGCAGTTTCGGGACTGCCCCCCCCCCCAGGTGACATGGAGGCCAACTCCTCCCTCAACTTCCTTCCTTTCTCCTGAAAACCCGAACAAGGGCCCATCTGAGGCCAACACCCTCTTGGCCTCCACTTTCATCGCGTCAAATGCCTTTTTGAAGACGACGTTGACAGAGCTCCCGTTGTCCATGAGGATCCGAGAGACAGTGAAATTTTCGATGGCTACCTTGATGACCAGCGCATCGCAGAATGGGTCCTCGTGGTCTGACATATCGCTCCTGGAGAAAGTGATCCTCTCCTCCGGGGGTGGGGTTTGGGATGTGGAGGCGACGCTTCGCCGGTACATGGTGTGGAGGCTTGCCTTGCGGGAGGCCTCGACCCCTACTCCCCCGTGGATCACTCTGATTCCCCCTCGGGTTCCAACATCCACCCGGTCTTCGCAACGATCCTCCTCCGTCCGAGGCAGGACCTCCTCGGTCCTCACTTCTTGCCGACCTCCCTGCTGCTGCTGCTGTTGTTGTTCCCGATTTCCTCTCATCTCGAGGAACTCCGGGCAGGTGGCTGTGGCATGCCCCTCTTCCTGATGGAAGTCGCAATAGGGCAGCTCCACCCTGACCTCTCTTCTCCTCCTCCTCATAATCCCCCTCCTTGCTCCCAAGTCTATGGCCATGGCCTCCTCCTGATCGGGGAGTCGGGGCCTCTGGCCCGGCCTCCAGCCCGGAGGGTGGAACTGATCTTGCCTCCCCTGGTAGTGACCCCTTCCGTAGTACCCTTTCTGCGGCCCCTGCCCCTGCCACTCAGTTCTCCAGCCTAGCCGACGGTCGGGCTCCTGACGCCCCCACCCCGGCTGTTGCTGCCACTGGAGCTGCCTTTGCTCCCTCTGCCTAGGCTCTCCTCTTCTCTCCTCATGTCCTCTCCCTCTTGACTCCTTCTCTTCCTCCGTGGCCCACCTGGCCAGCTTCCTTGCAAACTCCAGGTTCGACGCCTCCCCGTCGACCTCTCTCGCCGCCCTCTCCATCAACTCCTCGTAGGAGAGGGGGGAACTCTCTTCAGCTCCATTCGGAAGAAACCCTGTTGTAGGCCCAGGGTAAAGGCCATCATCAGACTATGGCTCGGCATCTCCTGGACCTGAGTAACTTCCTCCTGAAATCGGTCCACGTAGCTTCCCAACGTCTCGTTCACTCCCTGCTTAATGTGGAACAAAGACTCGGACTCCTTCTTCCTCTTCTTCGAGGTGGTGAATCTCAGCATGAACCTTCGGCGTAGGTCCTCGAAGCAGTAGATGGAGCTGGCCGGGAGCTGGTGGAACCACTCCCTTGCCTTCTCTCGGAGGGTGATGGCGAAGAGTTGGCATTTGAATCTGTCCAACATCTGACGGATGGAGACCACATCCTCGAACCATTGGACATGCTGGATCGGGTCTCCCTTCCCGGTGTAGTAAGACATCTCGGGTTCCCTGAACCCATCTGGGACTGTAGCTGAGCAGACCAGCTCGCTGAATGGACTGCCTCCCCCCACTGGGCGAGCTGGCGAGTCTCGCGAGCCCAGCTCGCCGAACCGGCCTCGGCCCGCCGAGCCGGGGAAGAGCTCGCGCCCGGGGAGCTCGCACCCCCGGCCTTCCTCGGCCACCTCCTTCCCAGCTCGCCTGCCTGGAGCGTCCTCGCCCGAAGAGGGGCGGCCGCGATCTGGGCTGCCGGAGTCGAGCACTCGGCCCGCGCGCCAAGTGCGAACTTGATGAGGCCCAGCACCTCGTTTCTGAAGTCTTCCAACATCCCCACCGTTGCAAGAGGCGGGGGGGGGGGGGGGGGGGGGGGCGGCGAGTTCTGCCTGTCAGATCCTTGTCCTCCTGTCATTGAACTCGCTGAAGCTTTTCTGCACTGACCACTGTCCACGCTCACCGCACCAAAATGTTGAAACCGATTTCTCGATCTTCCGTGGAGTTCGCCCTTGGGGAAGGGGTGGTCTCGCACCTACTTCGATCCTGCAAGCAAAACAACAAAGAAGACAAGGTGACACAGACCCAAGGGCTCGGCGGGGGAGGTTCCACCACAAACCCGAAAGATCTCAGAGCGCTTCCCCTCCTTGGCCAGAAGCCGAGCTAAGGTACCCTCAGAAAGCACTCAAAGATTGGAGCAGGAGAGCACGGGAGAACCTGCTTTCTGGGGTACCCCTTGGGTCCTATTTATAGTTTTTGGAATCTGAACTGCCAATAACCAGCAGAACTGTCCTGAAAATACCAAAAAGCCCTTAGTTGGGTCTGCCAATAGCCAAACTCCGCTGTTTTGAAGGGCTATGGGCAGACCAGCGGGGGCAAAACAGTAAAAAGTACCTCATACGTCCAGGCGGGCTGGGGAGCTTTGACCACCTCGGCATGTTCTGCTCGCCTGCCGCTGCCGAGCTCCACTGCGAGGGCGCGAGTTGTGGCTCGCTTGGCGAATGCCGAGCTCGGGGTCGCCGATCGTCGATCTCTGGTCGACGGATGCCGAGCTCGAGCTCTCCCCCTTTACTGTCGAGCTCGCCTATTGTCCACAGCCCGATCTGCCTAGACCCTGGTGACCTTGCTCGTCGGACACGGGGTTGTACATCCTGAATCTTTTTTTGAAAATTTTGAAATAAAATGTCTTCTCTTATCAGTATGGTTGGGCGGTTAAATCTTGTTGTCTAACTGCGCGACCTATACGGTTTGGGTTTGTTTAGCCGTTAGCCCCATAAATATTTTTAATCTCACATTGCTTATTTATATTCTCTTCATTCTCTTTCATTCTATAAAAGGGAGGTCATACCTTTGTAATAGATATAATTTTTGGAAATAAAACTCTGTTTTTGTCCATTTTTGGTTTCTATTTTTCTATTCGCACATGTTATCAAAGAACTCGATCTATTCTGCTTGATTCTGTGAGCGCTTCTGTCCACGCGGTTTGTCCCCTCTCTTGCGCCCTGTCCGTGTGGTTTGTCCCCTCCTTGCGCGACTTCTCTGTTTTCTATCTGCTCTTTTGCTTTCGCGTGGCCTCGACTTTGTTCGCGCGACTTTTCGCTTTCTGCTCGCGACCTATTTTTGCGGGCTCCCTTTCGCTCTGCGGTCTATTCCTTTCGCGCGGTCTCTTTTTTGTTCGCGTGGTTTCCTCTTTTTCTATTCGCGCGACTCCTTATCTGTCTCTCTCTGTTTTCTGCTCGTGCCTGTTTTCGCGACCTCCGACTGCAAATTGTCTATCCGCACGGCTTCTTTTTCCTGTTCGCTCTATTTGTGCGAACTGTCTATCTGTGCGGCTTTCTTTCTGTCCACTCTGCTCTTCTCTATGACTCTCTATGATACCTCTACAGCTACTACTACTCTCATCGCCAGCCCTCCTCCTCCTACTCCATGGGGCAATCTTGGAACCGTTTCCAAACTTAT
This sequence comes from Platanthera guangdongensis, assembly GCA_039583875.1. NCBI lineage: Eukaryota > Viridiplantae > Streptophyta > Magnoliopsida > Asparagales > Orchidaceae > Platanthera > Platanthera guangdongensis. The sequence continues at coordinate 150,263,699 of CM077156.1, read as the reverse complement.
CGGTTCCAACTACCCAGACTAGACTGTTTTATTCACATTTCAACTTCGCTCACAATGCAAACTCCATCATCTCACCGAAGACCCACCTCCTCCCGAGTCCGATCTCTTTGATCACTAGGATGCTAGCAACGCTCTTAATCGCACTTGGCTGGATAATAGCCTTTCTGATGAGTGCCTCCCCATCATCTGCTATGATGAAATGGTAAAGGCTGCTTGGATTCATCTTGCCGCTCTTTACTCCAAGGGGGCTCAGATGTCTCGCATTTATACTCTCTATTCAGACCTATTTGCACATCCCTCCATGTCTCCTACTATTGCATACCAACAGGTTCAGGATCTTGGATCCGAAAATATTTAGAACCGTCCCTTCTCTGTGGATCTAGAGGAGCAACACAAGCACTTCTAGGAGCTTCTGGTTGTGTGCTATCTTCTACGACTTTTAGAGTCCTATGACATGATCCGTCAACAGATCCTTGGTGAGGCGAATTTTCCCACCTTGGATGCCACTGCTGCCCGCATCGTTGCTATTACCTCTTTGCTTCAGCATCCGTTGTTATCCTCCCCACCGCTCCCTGACACCTATGCTCATCATACTCAGCGGAGTGGCTCTGATGGCCGCAGCCATCTTCCGACGGACGTGGACCTTCCCGCTTTCTCTGCTCTCACTGTGGTCGCACTAGCCATACAGTTGATCGTTGTTGGATGAAACATCCGCATATTCGCCCATCTGGTGACGCTTCCACCTCTTCTTCAAAACAGTCTGCCTCGGTGGTCACGTCTTCAGGTATTGCCCATGTGGTGACTCAAGGTAAATGGATGATTGGCTCAGGTGCTAATAATCATATGACTGATAATCCTCTGTGCTTTTCTCTCCTAGAAACACATGATCGGTTGCCCCAAGTCTTCAATGCGGACGACACTCCCTTACCGATCAATGGGATGGGAGTGGTTCAAGTCACTCCGTCTCTTTGCCTGGAAGACACCCTCTACGTGCCCATGTTTCTGTGCAATTTATTATATGTTACTTCTCTTTGCAAGCAACATCAGTGCTCTGTCATATTCACTCATACTTCTTGTTCTTTTCAGGATCCGAGCTCCCAGAGGACGTATGTTACTGGGATTGAGAGCGTCAGCCTCTACTTCTTAGACAATGCATCTGTTTTATCTGCTTTTTTCTTCTTGTTCTACAAATCTTCTCCAATAGCATTTTCGCCTTGGTCATCCTCCTCCATGGCTTCTTCGACAGCTTCTGCCCAACCTACCTCCGCACAGTCCTCCTCTCAACTGTGACGCATGTCAACTTGGCAAGCATCACCGCTCAACCTTCCCACCGTAGCAAGGTCGTGGTTCTTCCCGTCCGTTTGATTTAATTCACTTTAATGTCGGGGGACTTGCTCCTACCATCGCTATAGGTCGTGGTAGTTCGTATTTTGTAACCATTATTGATGATTTCTCTCGGTATACGTAGATGTATCTCTTAAAAGAGCGCTCCGAGTTATTATCTGTATGGACATCGTTTTATTATATGATTAAAATTCAATTTGCTACGTCTATTAAAATTTTTCATTCTGATAATGCCAAAACATATCTTATTCATGATTTTTCTTCTTTCTGTGTGCAAAGTGACATTATTCATCAAACTAGCTGTGTCTATACCTCGCAGCAAAATGGCGTGGCTGAACGCAAAAATCATCACCTCCTTGATGTCGCTCGAACCCTAATGACACAAATGCAGGTACCTCACTCCTATTGGGACTATGTCGTTCTTATCTTCTGTTATCTCATCAATCGCATTCCTTCCACAGTTATCCAAGGCCACACACCGTTCTCTATTCTCTAACTGGGCAAGGATCCCTTTCCTCTTCCACTACGTATTTTTGGGTGTACGGCTTTTGTGCACGCTCCCTCTGCCACTCGTGACAAAATATCTCCTCGTGCCACCAAGTGTGTCTTTCTGGGTTATGCTTCCACTCAGAAAGGCTACTGTTGTTTCAATCCTGTTCTTCAGAAGCAGTTCGCTACCGCGGACATTATCTTCTTTGAAAATACATCTTATTTCTCTCACGACTCCTCCCTTATTCTTTGTATTCATGCTTCTCCTACCGTCAACTCCATCTCGTCTGCGCCCACCGAGACCTCTCCTCCTCTATCATGTCCACCATCTCCTCCTCTACTCTCTCCGCCTTTGCCATCTCTCTCTACTCTCGGGCCAGCTCTCTCCTCCACGGATGCACCAGACACTGATGAGCACGACAACCTAGATGTTCTCATTGCACTTTGCAAAGGGGTACAGGCGTACACCCAGCATTTGCTTATTGTTGTTTTTCCTATGCTCGTCTTACCCATTCTCGCATGAATTTTGCATTGGCTATCTCTGTCATTGCCACTCCCTGCACATACCAGGACGCCCTTACTGTTCCTCATTGGAAGGCCGCTATGGATAAGGAAATTGTCACCCTCACCGAGCGTGGTACATGGACTCTTGTTCCTCCTTCTTTAGGTACCGATGTTGTTGGCTATTGCTGGGTCTTTGTTGTGAAGTTCCATCTGGATGGCAGTGTGGACCATTATAAGGCCGGAATGGTCGCTAAAGGCTTCACTCAAACCAATGACATTGATTACTTTAACACCTCTCCCCTTGCTCGTCTCAGCACTATTCGGGTTTTCCTGTCCGTGACTGTCAATAGGGATTGGCCCATTTCTCAACTAGATGTCAAGAATGTCTTCCTCTATAGTGATCTATATGATGATTCCTACATGAAGCAACCTCCTAAGTATGTTGCTCAGGGGGAGACACGCATATGCAGACTGAAGAAGACTATCTATGGCCTAAAGCAAAGCCCTCATGCGTGGTTTGATAAGTTCATCGGCATTATGGCAGCCGTTGGTTTCACGAGGAGCTCTGCCGATCACTCATTATTTATTTGCAAAACCACCCTGAGTTTGGTGGTTCTTGCCGTATATGTGGACGATATTCTTCTCACTGGTAATGACCAGGATAGGGTAGCGCTGACAAAGAAACATCTCCGTCAACACCTTGTCACGAAAGGATATGGGCTCTCTAAAGTACTTACTAGGGATATAAATCTCTCGAAAGCCCAATTCTTTGGTTCTCTCCCAACGTAAGTCTGCTCTTGATCTTCTGTAAGAGACAGGGTTTACTGGGGCTAAACCTGCCTGAGTTTCCATGGCTATCGGAGAAGATAAAACCTGTATAGACGACTCGCCTTTTTTGTCAGATGTTACAAGGTACAGCGTCTGGTGGGCAAACTCATTTATCTTAATGCAATAAGACCCGACGTCTCCTATATTATAGGAAAGGTTATCCAGTTCATGCAAGCTCCTAGAGAGTGTCATCTACAGTCTGCCCCGAGGATATTGGAATATGTCAAAGCGGGACCTGGTAAGGGACTACTATTTCAGAGAAATGGTCATTTAAAGGTTGAAGCAAACTCAGATTCTAGTTATGCTGACGATAAAGGTGATCGCAAGTCCATATCGGGCTTTTGCACATTCATGGGAGGAAACCTAGTGAGCTGGAAGAGCAAGAAACAATCTGTTGTCTATAGGTCCAGTGCAAAAGCTGGATATCGGAGTATGACGTCAACCACTTGTGAGTTAAAGTGGTTACGTGCTCTCATGCTGGACTTAGGAGAAGTTTACAATCATTCTCTACATATATTCTGCGACAACAAGGTCGTTATATATCTCTAAATATCCAATATTTTATGAGAGAACAAAGCACATCAAAGTTGACTACCATTTTATTAGAGAAAAGATCTTGAAGAAACAGTTTTGTACTCCATTCATTACTTCAGACAACGAGTTGACAGATATCTTCACTAAGCTTGTGTCAACTTCCTTTTTTCACATTTGCGACAAGAGGGGCATGATTGATATATATGTTCCAGCTTGAGGGGGAGTGTTGCAATATGGAGACCGAGCGGTCTGGCGGCTTCACTCTGGTGGCTTGGAGACCGTGTGGTCTGGCGGTCTGCTCTGGTGGCTTGTCTTCTCTTATCAGTATGGTCGGGCGGTTAAACCTTCTTGCCTAACCGCGCGACCTATGCGGTTTGGGTTTGTCTAGTAGTTAGTCCCATAAATATTTTTAGTCTCATATTACTTATTTGTATTCTCTCCATTCTCCTCTATTTTATAAAAGCGAGGTCATACCTTTGTAATAGATACAATTTTTGGAAATAAAAACTATATTATTGTCCATTTTTCGATTTCTCTTTTTCTGTTCGCACATGGTTGGTCATTTGTTACTGGTCAAGTCGGCATACTGCCCGAAGTACGTTGACTCTTACGAGTAGTGCATGTTTTAGGGCCTGTAGGTTGTTTATACTGTAGTCTGAAGGACTATCCCCTAAACGCCCACCCGACCATAAAGATTGGTAGATTTCCAGCAAGAGTATGCAGGAGCTCCGCTATTCTGTTCTTAGCGTTGAGGTATACGTAAAGTCTAGGCCTAGTAGTGTGTCTGCCCGCCTAGGAGTGGAGGTACCCGCTCCATTGGCATCGTGAGCCACGACGGCTGGTACCTAAGAGTCTAGCTACCTCCAAAAAGTGGGGAATGTCTGAAAGATCTGTGCACAAAGTCGGGTGGGTGAGTTGCATCTCAAATCATTGCATTGCATCGCATAACATGACATACATTAATTAGTATATTTTGGTTAATAACTACAGACCCGCATCATATAAATTAGTGTGGACTCCTTTATATGATAAGTTACTTTGTAAATCTTAACTTATAAGTTTGTATGAACATTCATATTAGTTAAGGTACGTTCTGTGATGGTACCATGACTTGTTTACTTTACCGAGTACGTGCAAGCTTGATCGGACCGATTATGTACAACAGTACCGCAAGCCCTAGGAGTCCGCAAAGGAAGAACCAAGGATGTGCAGGCGCCCCCTGCCCCGCGTGCGGGCCCGCATACAGCGTGCTCGCGCTCGAGGCCGTCAGCGATGATCGCCACCACCGCCGGAAGCCCTCGCCTTATCCGTTCGCCTCCTTTGCACTCTCGTCATTTTCGCAAAAATGGTTATTCAGATGATCAAAATCGAGTAACGTCATTCGCCAACACAAATCACTCTCTAACGCAATTGCCACCTTAATCCTCCAAAAAACTATAAATAAGCTCCAACGCCTTCATTTGAAGAGAAACAACTTCATAGGCAAGACAAAGTTTTGAGATTTTCCGGCAAGATTGTGGACTTATGCCGATTCTCAGCTCAAAAATTTTCTCCACTCTTCACCTTGCGCTAAGGTTTCCTCACGCCTCAAGTGACGTTAACAATCTCCGCAGGAGCACTCCCATCAAGGCTCCGCATCAATGAGAGCGCACCCCCCAGATGCTCCGTGGACTTGAGAATTTCACAACCGGATCGCTCCCACCAAGGTTCTGTGAAGTCAGCGACACCTCAAGGCCGGAGCGCTTCCATCGAGACTCCGAGGACTTGACCACTTTTCCTCATTTCCAGCTCTTCATCCGTATAACGAAGTAGCGTCTTGTCGCCCTCCGAGATCAAATCAATTTTTGTAAAACTCCAAGAATTAGTGGATTTTGGCTCGACACAGATCCAGTCTCGTGGGTTTTCACCATTTCCAGATTTTCCACGTAAAAAAAGTCGCTTGTCACTTGTTGCAGTTTAGTTTGACAGTTTGGGTGCCTGATCTGATTCCGAGCTAAGACGGTCCGATTTCTCCGGACCGGCGAAAGACCGGTCGACCCACAATAATAATAATAAACGGATTGCAGTTTGATTCTACTTTAGTTCGATTCGGTTCAAGGCTAAAAATCTTGAAACCACTTAAGACTTATATGTTGCGGTTTCGGTCCGAATAATAAAACGAAAGAACCACAATGGGACCAATGTTGTTAAAGGTTACAAAATTCAAGCCGAAACCCAAATAATTCTTGAATGGTTCGGTTTGATCCGGTTTTTTGCCGATCCGGTTTTATTTACATTTTTCGGACTTAAGTGACAGTGCTAGATCCGATTCTATATCTTGAGTATATGGAATAATTACGGTTCCAAAATGTCCGAGCTGAACCTACGAGCCAGCTCATGATCTTGATTGGAATCAAATCATTCCGAACCAATCAGAATTATACCGCTAACCAATATCACACCCTAAATTAAATTATGCGCTATATTTTCAATTTTTCCAGCCCCGCCAAACAAAGTCCCCACACGGGGTTTTTCTACATTCGCGTAGTCTTGTTCAAACGTCAAACCCTTGAACAAACTTTCTCCGTTCCGACTTCCACACCGAACCTTCTTCACAAATCAGTCCTGATGTCAAAGTTGTCTTCTGTGAAATCCGCTAAACCCTAAAAATTTACATTTCTCTTTACTTCGAACTCCAGACTGTCAAACCCAAGGCCAAACCGAATGCCAACTCTCTCTCTCATCATCGCCGGCCGGATGCTTCCCTCTCTCCTCCTCCTCCTCCTCCTCACTTGCTCTTCCTCGGCCGCCGCAGCCAACAACTCTTCCCCGGCTATATTCCTCTCAGTCTGCGTCGACACCCAAACGCAAAATGCCCAAGCCTTCGACGTCAACTTTGTCGACGCCATGGAGAAGATCTACCAGAACGTCACCACTTCCGGCTTCGCTACATCCTCCTCCGGATCCAATCTCACGGTATACGGCCTCGGCCAGTGCTTCAATTACCTTTCCCCTGTAAATTGTCAGCTCTGCTATTCCCAGAGCAGAGTCAAGCTCCCTCACTGTCTCCCCTCCACCGCCGGCCGTATCTACCTCGATGGGTGCTTCCTCGAGTACGCCGACAAAAATGTCTCCTCTCACGCCGTCGACTCCGCCGACGCCTATGCCTGCGGCAACACAACTGTAGACAAATCGCTTCAACTTCAATTCGTTAATCGGACGTCGGATCTAGTCATTAGTTTATCGATGGCGTATCAGGAGAAGGAGTATTACCAGGTGGGCAGCGTCCAGGTATCACCAGATCTTACGGTTTATGGGATGGCACAGTGTTGGCGATCTCTGAATGCCAGTGGTTGCAGAAACTGTTTGGAGAAGGGGAGAGATAACATCCTTGACCGGTGTTTTCCTTCCATGGAAGCCAAGGCCATGAACGCCGGATGTTTCCTCAGGTACTCCACCGAGCCTTTCTATTTGCACGAGACTGTAAATGACAGCGGAAGCCATTGGAGTTCTGGTAGCCTACCTTAACCAAGCTCTTATTTCTTTTTTTAAAAGTAAAATGGGACTACTATTTTGGAGATCTAATGGTTTGATAATTTTGATTTCCGCAGCTAAGCGTTCAGTAATAATTGCCGTGACTACTATTTTGGGGGCGTTGATAGTGGTTGGGCTAGTTCTTCTGTGGAAGAAGAGGGGTTCTGCGTTTTCTTATAGTGAAGGTAGGAATTTCAAGAGAAGCAACTGCTTTTAGGCTGGTATAATATTTTGATAAAGGCTATTGAAAAAGCTGAACTTATTATGGATCGTATTGTTGATGCAGGTGTTTCCGCTAGAAACAAAAAATTCATGAAATCCATCATCAAATCTCATCTAAGTTACAAATATGATGATTTATGCAAAGCAACCAGCAATTTTAGTCAGAACAACAAGCTTGGACAAGGGGGATTTGGTGCAGTTTATAAGGTACTTCCACTCACATGTGTTCTACTAAATAATAATGTGTTTCCTTTCGCTGCTTATTTCGTTACTGAGGCTCTGTTTGAGGGGACTTATTTTCACCGGTTAAGCTGTTACGATCGCATGAATCGGGCCTTAATTAAGGTTTGGTTCATGCGATCGTAACTGCTTGACCTTTCTCAGTTTCTTAAAATTTTTTTACATGATATCAGAGAGGTGTTGAGGAATTAGCAGTTCATCAACCTCAGAGGTTTGTTATTCCTTGGAAGTTCAAGTAAATCAGGTTTGAGCAATGGAAGCCGGTTATGCAAGAGGTATTGGGATTGAGCTGTTGACGCAGACCAACTTCAAGATGTGGCGGTCTTGCATGAAGAGCTATCTTCTGGGTGAGGAACTTTGAGAGGTTATCGGCGGAGGCGACATGCAAGAGGTGGTAGTTGCTGCCGGGAATGCTGAGGTGGTGAAAGCTTGGAGGAGGACAAATGTGAAGGCTGAGTTCACCCTTAAGCGGGCTATTTTACCGGAGCTATTTGGCCACATCATTGAATGTCGGTTGGCTGTTGAAATCTGGATGACCTATTCAACAAAAAGAACATAACTCGGCTACAGTTCTTGAAAAATGAGTTGGTGAAGGCCACTCAGGGTGATCTGTCTATATCGTCTTTCTTCTTGAAGATGAAGAACTCTGCGCTGAGATATCAACATTGGACCTGGAAGAGCCTATCTCAAAGGCGAAGCTGAAGAGGCATATCATCCACAGACTGCGAAAGGAGTATATTGCCTTCGTAACTTCTGTGCAGAGCTGAGCCAATCAACCATCTTTGCTCGAGTTGGAAAACCTGTTAGCTTCACAGGAGAGCTTGGCGAGACAGATGTCTGGAGTTTCGATCTTAGGGGGAGAAAGCGAGACTCTTTATTCTAGAGAGAAGAAGAGGTGAGACAAAAAGAAGAAGACACCTGTTAGCAATGGTCCGTCTTCTTCATTACCGCAGGAGAGGAGTAATGCTCCTAGGCAAGACGACGAGAAGAAAAGAAGAGGACCACAGTGCTACAGGTGTAACAAACTTGGTCACATTCGAAAGGATTATAGAGTCAATTTTCAGCCGGGGCATGCTGCAGGAAAGGGAGAGGCTAAATCCAGAGTTGAGGAAGGAGGATGAGTGAGTGCGTTCATGACAGACACTTGTGTCCGTGCGCTTGCCTCTGTCAACTATCAGGAGGACTGGATCGTGGACTCGGGGTGTGGTCATCACCTCACCGGGGACGAGTCAAAGTTATCTTCACTGCAGGAGTATAAAGGTAATGATGCTATTATTACGGCTGATGATATTGTGCATGCTGTAGAGGAGGGGAAGGTTTCTTTAGGCAGTGATCGGGGGCCACTCACGTTGAAGAGTGTATATCACGTGTCAGGCATGAAGAAAATCCTCTACTCGATGACCAATGTTGTAGACGCTGGGTATCACATTTTGTTCGGCCTGACAGAAGTTAAATTTCTCTGGAATGCGTTAGCTGTGAAAGCTGACGTTACTCATGTTGGAAGGAAGGTGAAAGACTTGTTCGTGTTGGTGACAAGCTCCTATGATGAGAAGATGAGGGCGAATGACAACGCTGCTATCTGACATGAGTGGCTGGAGCATGTTGGGATGGATAAGCTGAAGGCTTTGACGGCGAGAGACTTGGTGCATGACCGGTCTAGTCTTTCATCTTTTGGAGGCACCATGTCTGTACGAGATGTCAGTATGGAAAGACTAATCACCTTCATTTGACAAATCATAGACCGGATGCAAAGCACCGTTGGAGTGCATCCACGGTGATCTGACAGGACCAATCATCACCCCCAGTCTCGGCAGTAGCAAGTATATGCTGGTTCTGGTTGATGACTTTTCGAGGTATACTTTGGTATACTTTATGAAGGAGAAGTCAGAGGCATTCAGGAAGTTCGTGGAGTTCAAAGAGCTTGTGGAGGGACGGCTCGGTCTGCGGATCAAGAAGTTAGGAACTGACAATGAAGGAGAGTTCAACTCAAACAAGTTCTCCAACATCTGCAAAAATGCTCGGAATCCGGATGAAGCTTACCTGTGCGCATACTCCACAATAGAACGAAGTTGCAGAGCGGAAGATCCGTCATTTGACGGAGACCTCCAAGTGCTGGCTTCACGCCAAAGGCATTCCCAGGGCCTTCTGGACGGAGGGAATGACCTGTGCGGCGCATGTCATCAACCGGATGCCCCTCAGTCCGAACAACATGAAGTCTCTACATGAGCTGATGTTTAAGCAGAAGCCCAGTGTGAAACATCTTCAGTTGTTCGGGTCAACCTGCTATGTGCATGTTCCAGCGCTCTCAAAACGAAGATAGATGCAAAAGAACGAAAGCTAATTTTCGTCGGTTATGATGAGAAGAAAAATGACTGGAAATGCATAGATCCAGAGACACGAAAGTTCGTTGTCTCCCGGGATGTCGCATTTGACAAATTGACGTCATACAAGGGTAGCTCATCTGTGGAGCTACAAAAGAGCAGGTTTGACGGGGGGCAAGTTGAAGCTGCTCGAGATCTTCTGATGGAGTTGCCTGTGTCACCAGGTGCTCCAGTTTCATCTAGCTCTGGGGCGGAAGCTTCTGGATCTAGAAGCAGGGGAGCGATGCTCCTGGTGTGCCCGAGAGGAGTGCTAGTTCAGAAGAAGCAACAGAAGTGGTGGATTAGGATCAAGCCCAGCGGAGGTCCAAAAGGACCATTATTCCACCGGCTCGATATAGGGACAGGAACATAGTGAGTTTTGTCTCATGTTTCTTCGCAGGTCCCTTGGATGAGTGGAAGCCGTCATGTTTTGAAAACGTCATTGACATTAAGGAGTGAGAAGATACTATGGATGAGCAGATGACCGCCTTTAGGAAGAACCAGACTTGGATTCTTGTGCCCAAAGTCGAAGACATCACTCCTGTGACATGTAAGTGAGTTTACAAGCTAAAGAAAAAGGCTGACGACAACATTGAGCGGTACAAGGCTCGCCTTGTAGCTCGGGGGTTCTCACAACAGTACGAGGAAGATTATGAAGAGACGTTCGATCCAGTGACCAAGACGACTTCAGTTCGGGTGGTGATTGTTTTGACGGGTTGCCAGGGGTGGAGGATTTGACAACTCGACGTAAAAATGCTTTTCTTTATGGCGAGATTGACAAGTACATATTCATGGTACAACCACCTGATTATGTTTTTGAAGAACATTCAAGACACGTTTGTAAGTTGGAGAAGACCCTCTATGGTCTGAAGCAGGCGCCACGGTTGTGGTATGAGAAGATCGCAGAATATCTCTAGTTCTGCGGATACTTTACTTTGGAATCAGATTCAAGTCAGTTTGTTAAGAAAAGCGGGGAGCTTCAGGTCTTGGTACTGCAGTATGTTGACGATATAATCGTCACCGGGAACTCGGAGGAAGAAGTAGCTAGGCTCAGTGTTGAGCTAGGTATCTGGTTCGAGATGAAGGATCTTGGAGAGCTCCACCCTTGAGGTTGAGAGGAAGAATATCGGAGTGCTCGTTTCCCAGAAGAGCTATACAGAGACAATCATTAAGCGGTTTGGCATGCGGAAAGGGAAGATCAACTCTGCTCCTCTGAAGGTCGGTTTGAAACTTCGGCGTGATGAGGGAAGGGTTCTTTCAGATCCCTTGGTGTTCCGGGCTCTCGTAGGGAATCTCATATATCTGACGATTACAAAGCCGAATATTGCCTATGTTGTGGGTCGAGTAAGTCGATATATGACTGGGCCGCAGAAGTCTTATCCAGTGGCGGCTAAGAACATTCTGAAGTACGTGAATTACACCTCGGACATGAGCCTCTTTTACGAGAGGGATAGGGCTTTAAGCTGCCTGACTACACAGATACTGATTATGGAAGAGATTCTGATGAACAAAAGTCGACAGCAGGATATGTCTTCTTGTGCGGAACGACAACTATCTCATGGTTCAGTAAGAAGCAGGATTTAGTGTCTGTCTCCACTACGGAAGCAAAGTACAAGGCTTCGGCCTAAGCAGCTTAGAAAGCTATCTGACTTAGGAGATTAGTGGAGGACATCCATGAGGAGGTGCGGAGTTTTACTCTGCTGTGCGGTGACAACGAGAGTGCTCTCAAACTAATTAATAATCCAGTTTGTCACGCACGAAATAAGCACATCGAGATCAAGCATCACTTCGTTCGGGAGAAGGTGCTGGAGGGGTCCTTGATGGTCGAGTATGTGCAGAGTCAGGATAACATCGCGGATATCTTCACAAAGCCGTTGCCGAAGGGACCCTTTACTCTGTTACGGGGTTTGTTCGGGCTGATTTCCACTTCTCACTTCAAGGGGGAGTGTTTCAAATTGTTGAAGTGGAAGTGAAGTGGAGTGGACGGTCTGATTGGGCAGACCACACAGACCGTGGAGACCGTCGCTGGTCCGGCGGCTAGCTGTTGGCTTATAGCTGAATTTCGGCTGGCTAATCTTCTCTCTTGTGGTCTGGTTCAGCAAGCACCCTGAGAGGTAACCGGGCGGTTAGCTTTGTCTAACTGCGGCTGTTGCGGTCTGGACTGTGAGACCGCTCAGTCCGTTTGAAGCTTTTCAGGTTCTCTGGCTCGTGTGAAGGTTGCCTGTTAGAGCGGTCTGCGGAGGCTAACCGCACAGTTCGCTGGGCCTGTTCGTGCGGGTTGATGCCAGAGTTCATCGGGTTGTGTTGACTTGTTCACAGTGTTGTGACAAGTCAGCTTGTTTCCTAGTTTGCTGTGTTTGCTTGGTCGCGCGGTTTGCTCTGTAGTTTGCTGTACTGCGCGGTCTGGATGCGTAGACCAGCAGTTCGTCATAAGTGCGTTAATGGATCAGGATGCGTGATCGGATTGCTAAGGCCACACGGACTGATGTTGTTGTCCGCTCGATTATGCGGACTGGTTGATCTTTCCGTTTAAGCGGATAAATGGTTAGACCGCACTGATGTTGGTATCCGACTTGTGCGGATACGCGGTGCTAGCTGCAGGATGACAGACGATTATCCTATCGCTATGGGTGGTGATCACACTCCCCCTGTTGCCTATAAATAGGGGTCCTCAGCTCGTCATATATAACGAGAACAGTGAGAACTCAGCTCGCATTTTGATCTTACAGTTACGATTTTCTAACCGGCGCGACTAAGTGAAGTTGACTTGTCTGTGCAGGCTGTGCGGCTAGCACTGAGCGACTAGGAAACTTGTTGGAAGGCTCGGTGTGGAACAGTTCGCGGTTATAGTCAGTTCTATACAACAGGTTGCAGTCTCAGCGGCTTGAAGTCACTTCCTCCGGGTTGCTGTTAGTTCGAGCAGTTCTCCCGGTTTATTAGCGGGTTCTGTTCAGTTCATCAACATTCAATAACAGACAGTCTGTGCGGCTTGGTTTCAGTTTAGCGACTTGGCGGCTTCGACAGACAGGGCTTGCAGTCAGCGGTTTGTGCGGTTACAGTTTGCACACCACGCGGTTTCTCTTGCTTGTATTCTCTATTTCCGTCGGGTACATTGTGAATTATGTCTCGCAATGTATACCTCATCTTGTAAAGAAGTTGTAGATAATTCCAAGTTTGAGACTCTTGTGCTTCTATTGTTGCTTATTTCTACTTGACTTGGTTGTGGTTGAGTGTTACTCCGACCTTTCTTAGCTTCTTAGAAAATTTTTACACTATGTTATACGGGTACAATGATAAGATACGAGATACGACACGATACATGAAACATGATTTTCAAAAAATTTATGATACGAGACATGTTTTTGAAAATTTTAATTATTTAAATATAAGTACAATTTAAAGTAAAGACATATTTTACATAGATATCTTCATTTTTTTCAACATTATATCTCACATCATATATAGTAAATGAAAATAAGATTTATGTGCCACTAAAATGTATCATATTCTGAATAGGAGTCATGGATAAAAATATGTAATTAATTGGATTCCATATGTAATTAATTGGATAACAAATTACATTCCTTTATAAAAAAAATTATTTCCTAATTACAAGCAACCAATTGATATCTTATAAGTTAGTGACACAAATAATTACATAATCCAACTTTTGATTGCTTTTTGATGGAACTGATTTTTGTTTGCAGTGGCTACATGGCTCCTGAATATATTATCCATGGACAGCTAACTGAGAAGGTCGACATCTACAGCTATGGTATTCTTGTTCTTGAAATTATCACTGGTCGTAGAACCCAACGCTCAATATTGGCATCAGATGACGGGCATTCTCTATTGCAACAGGTAGAACTAACATCCAAATCTACTTTCTCTCTATTTGTTTTGTCTGACATTTCACCGCAATATGTCATCATAAGCCTTCTCACTGTTGGCTCAACTATATGAATTGAGAGATATTATGCATTGCCTCTATTTATTGTGGTTCATTTTGAATCTTTTCATTTTTTCATGGTCCATATTATTTCTACCAATTTACCTGCTCTTTTTCTACCTTCAGTTATGCATTTACTAACCACCACTGCATTATTGTCGGGGTGAAAAGTGCCCCAATTTCGCACTCAGTAAAAAAATAGATTGGGTGAATATGAGTGGTCAATTACTATATATTGTGAGTACTAGGGCTTAGGGATCGACGAGTACTCTATGCCGCGAGTAGCAAAACAAGGAGAAAAGTGTGCCCAGTGTGGCAAGATCAGATTTCGCACAACGCGAACCTTAGTTGTGTGTGTTGTTATTGACTGATGAAAATGAGTTACAACAGTGTTATAAGGTGCAAAAATTGCTCCCCGTTAAGGTATTCACAAGTTTTGTTATTGGACGTGTGAATACTGGGGGAGTTTTTGGCTTGGTTATCGATGCCTTTAATGCTACTAGTTCCGACATATTTATAAGCTCACGAAGCTCTGCCGAGGGCAACCTCAAAAAATACGGGCTGCCTACTTACAAGATGTAATAAAAAATGCTAAATACAGAGATCGGAGTAGTCCGCGAGATCTCCAACATGGTTGGCGAGTTTTTACTATGTACAACGAGTGGAGTAGTCCAGGAGACCTCCAACATGGTTGGCGAGTCCGTCGTGAGGGTTGTGGAGTACTCCTCTGGAGATATGCAAGTACACCTTAACTGAGATGGCTGGTTGGCGAGATCTTCAGCTTTGCATTGGAAGCAAGCTATCATTATGGTCATCGACAATGAGTACTGTGGATTTTAGATAGACAATTATCTTCTGCAGAGGCTGGATTCATTTTTCAGTTATGCAATTTCCATAATCTCTTCTTTCCGGCTTCTAAGCACTCAATGTCAATTTTCTTTTCTTTTATATGCCACTTCTTTGTAGTTCTCTTAATTTCATTGCACATGTTTGAATTTAGAATCATGAATATTTTCTTTATTTTCAATAGTTGGTAGAAAAATGCTTCTTTGCAAAATCATTTTTCCTCTCTTAGCTTTTTAATTTTACTCTAAGGACTTACTAAACTAATGTTTTTCACGATATCCAGATCCCCATAAATGTCACATTTAGACCCATTGTTAAATCATCTTGATGCATGACGAATCTACAAGTGACAGATGCATGATGCCCTATACTTATATGCAATGCAAACAATCACGGACAAACGCAATGTCTCTACGATCAATCGTACAATGAGGATGCGGTGCGCAAGCAATCAAACACAATCCAATGAATGACATGATGTCAAAACATAAACCCCGACCCAACTCTAATGCAAATGCAACAATTCAATCATGCAATTTGTTTCGATGCGCAACTAAGTAAATAACGCTAATTTTGAAGATTGGGCAACTCTTATCTATAAAATCTTTATGTTTTGAACTTAGGGTGCCTACAATTGAGTGAGCGTGCACGAAAAAACTAAATATAGGTGAATAAATGTTGTTGTATGTCTATGAACAAATATAGTAATAAAATTAATGTGCGTAAAATATTAATGACAATAAATTAAGGTACCCGTATAATAAGAATGAAAATGAAACTAAAATGAAAACTCACAGAGTAATCAATGCCAATTGAGGAGGGGAAGATCTGATGGTGGAGGTGGTTGTCCGGAAGGGAGAATGTTGCAGTGGGGACTATTAGCAAGGAGAATGGGGTTGTGGCATGGTATTGGCTAAGAAAAGGCTCAGAGTGGGCCATTTTTGATGTGGGGATGATAGGGATGACTTGGGAGGCTGTTTGGTGGAGCAAAAAGTGTGGCTGCAAGGGTGGGGTGGTCGGTAATGCACTAAGATAGGGTGGGGGTGACTGGAGATTGTTGTAGGAGGTGGGGTGGTGCTGGAAGGGATTAACATGTGAGGAACATCAAACTAAAGGAAAAATTAGGGTGTGGGCGAACGACTGTTTGAAGGAAAAATTTGTGGGGGAATGACTGCCAGAGAACACTGGGATGCCGAGCCGGCTTGTCAGAGCTGAAGCAGGAGGTGACAAGTCACCCTGCGGATGGAGAGGGCTGGCAGAGGCATCACGAAGTGGAATAATGCAGTGGGTGGCTGGACATGCCGGGTCAGATGCTTTGAATTGTGGAAGGGCGCTGGAGAAGCCTCAATGCAAACTGAATGGCGAAAGTCAAAGGTGTCTACACCCACGAAGGTCAGATCTGGCTTCAGCACTGCTTAGGGCAAACTGAGCGGCTCTTGCTGCCAAGAAGCTAAACTTTCTTTCCCCGTAAAATTTGTTAAGAGTGTATATATTGGGAGAATTAGGGCAAATTCCTCCGAAGACACATATCTTCTGAAAGGATCAACTACCCAAAATATCTAAATATAACTCAAAAAGTAAAACAAATACATCATAAAATGCAAAACAATAAGTCAGGCGCAATCACAATCTCCGATCATCCATCTGATGATATAAATTTTTTCGACCCAATTGACTCCCCCAATGTCGTGCAAACAATCTCCATCAATCTCTCCATCTCAGAAGCGTTTATCTCTGGTGATTGAATACAACATGCTCCCGGTGCAATCCATACAAGACTCCTTGTTCTCCAAGCAGAAAGCATCTCCGTAAAAGGTGTCATTGATGTAGCCGAGGGACCAACACACAAAACAAGCCACCACAAAGGTGGATGGTAGAGTGGAGTCCGAAGATATGGGAGAGGCTACATTGATGGTTGAAACTGAGTCTGAACAGGAAGGATAACTGTCCAAAACTAAGCGGCTCCACTTCTAGAATCAAATTCTCTGAGTAATTCATGAATACCCATATTCCTAGTAATATCAAGCTTATAAAAATTTAATCTAGACACTCTCATGATAGTGTTCAGGCCTATTCACATAACACTCACATTCAATTCAATGTTGTCTCCAATGGGAATCGTTCAAGCAATCTTCAAATTAACACCCAATTACTTTCATAATATTTGCTCTCTCATGTGATTATCCACGCAAATTGTGAAGTTTTCATTATTTATATAATTTTACATCGGAGTATGACATGTAAATCAAGTAACATGCAAATAAATGATAACCGACATGACAAATTGACTAAACTCATACTTTATATTACGGTGTCAGTCTGTAAGATTGAGTAGTTTATCTGGAAGTTCTTTGGGTGGGGTGTAGAAACACTTATCAAGCGTGCTACAAACACCTAAATGATTGCTTATGACATCGTCACTTGGCTGTAGAGTCATTATATGCCCTCCTAAGGGTTGTGAATCATCGGGAGGCTCACCATGTGGCAAATAAAAAATTTGTCACAAATGATGCCTACACCCGATGGAATGTCGAAGATGGTGACAAAAGAATGCAATTTAGGGGTGTGTCGAGCTTCTCTCAAAGGGCAAAGCCCGCTAGGTGGCTCTCCAAGAGGTCTATGAGAAAATTCAATGCGATGGTCACTTCTGTGAAGACTCAAGACTTTTATACTAAGGTGAATGCTTCCGTAAAGAAAGATTCGTCAAATGGGTTTCTTGGGGACTCAACGAAGGGTTTCCCGAGGGGGTTAACCATTACAGGATCACTGAAGTACCATAAGTCAACGAAGGGTTCAACAAGTTCGCTGATGCCACTCCATGCAACTACTGTCGTTGGCCTAGAGGAAGGAGCATCGTCAACGTAGTGTGTAGACTCTTGAAGGAATAGACCGCCGGAAAGGACTACAACAACATGATATGGCGCGATTGTTTCCGTTATGTTTTATTTTTACTTGTCGTATTCCCTTTATCATTTCACATTTGTCGAGAGGGGTTATATAACTACTGGCTCCTTGTTTTGCGGATTATCTCGTATCTTGGGGTTAGGAAATCAGTTGGAGCTTATGGCTGGCCAAGTGGGATTTTCCCCATGGAGTTCGTTTCTCTCCCACCAGTAACATTAGTTCAGCCTAGCCTCCCCGACTGCAGAGCTGCGAACAAAACCAATGGTAGAGATGACTTCACTAAACTTGTCGAATCAGGCCCGAGGACTTTGTTTGAGGTCTTAGATTGCCTTCCGCAATTTGTATACTTGAGACTCTCTCTGTGCAACATACACAGGATATTTCTCCATATACACTTCTTCTTGGAGATCATCATGGAGGAAGACATTCTTGACATCTAACTGAAATATCTGTCAATCCTTGTTGATAACTAAAAAAAAGAGAACTCGGATTGTACAGATGCAAGCAACCAGGAAGATGTTATCAAACAAGTCAACATCATAGGTTTGAGTGAAGCCCTTGTAAACCAACCGAGCCTTATAACAATCCGCAGTGTCATCAACATGATATTTCACCACAAATACCCAACGACAACCAACAGTATCCTCCCTCGGAGGAGCAGTGCCAAAAATCCAAGTACCCATCTCGGTTAAGGTTGTCATTTCTTCATTCATGGTAGCTTTCCGGTGTGGTATGGTAAGAACATCTTGGTAAGTGGTCGGGATGATAGTGGCCGAGAAGGCCGAGGCAAAGTTGCAAGAGGAAGTAAGTCGATCATACGAGACAACATCATGAATAGAATGCTGAGTACATATGCGATGCGATGCCCCTTGCGAAGAGTAATGGGGAGATCAAGGTCTGATATGTCATCCTCATCTGATCCGTCCGACGAAGAGAGTGATGGCCTGAGAACTGGTAGAGGCGCCCCGGAGTTGGAGGATACAAGGTGGTAGTTATAGAAGGAGACAGTGTGGTGTGAAGTGGAGGTGGCAGAATCTCAGTTGGAGTAGCAGAAACAATAGGATTAGAAATAAGAGTATCAATACTAGGGGAATGAGCAGGAGAGATCATTAAGGAGCATACTCAAAAAAGGTGATATTAGTCGAGACAAATTATTTTCTGAGAAGTGAGTCATAGCATCAGTAACCTTTTTGAGTGGGAGAGTAGCCAACAAAAATGCATTTAATGGCGTAAGGAGAGAGTTTATCCCAACCAGGGAAAGGAGACTGAACAAAAGCGGTACATCCAAAGACGCGTGGGGGTAGAGAAAATGGTGTTTCACCTGGGTAAAGTATGGAGAAAGAGGTTTGTCCTTGGAGAACAGTAGAGGGAATCTGGTTGATGAGATAGCGGGAGATGAGGATGACGTGACTCTAATATGAGCGGGGAACATTCATCTGAGTGCGAAGAGTACGGGCAACATCTAGAAGATGGTGTTTTTTACGTCCAGCGACAACATTTTGTTGAGAAGTGTGCACAACTACTATGATGTGTAATACCATGATTTATACAAAAGTTAGAAATTGGTGACTAATATATTTCTTAGCATTTTCACTGCGAAGAATTTTGAGATATTCACAAAACGGAGTGCGAATTTTATTATAAAAGTTGTTGAATGCATACAGTAGTTCAGAGCTTTCTTTTAGAAGATGCACCCAAGTACATTTGAATTGTCATCAATAAAAGTTACAATATAATGACTACCTGACGGCGCGCCACGATCGACACACATATTCCCGCAGGCGGCGGTGATCCGTCGCCCGGATGGACGATCAGAGTCCGTTGTTGCGTCCAGATGGTCGATCCGAGTCGAGTTCATATATGATTTTTTATATTTTGAGTTGTATTTGCCCCCGATCGGCCCAGACATTTTGAGCCATCTGATTGGATGGTTTTATTTCAGTCTCTGTGCAGTTATTTTTACTTAGGGTTATATAAAGAGGCGGTCGGTTCACAGTTGGAGGCATCGATGGTTTTGGAACTTTTCCTAGAACCGCTCGGTCATTCGGTGCGACGCCGACGTTCCTCTTCCTTCCGCTGGTGCGACGTCGGCCTCCATCCCTCCTCTTCTTCCCAGTCCAGCCCAGCCCATTGCCCCTTTAGCCGCAGTTTCCTGTTTCCCTGCCTCAACCCATGTCGCCGTTCATCTCAGTTAAGCCCTCCTCCTCCCTCATCTTTCCCAATCAACCCACCGTTGCCCAAGGTCTCATCCCCTCCCATCGGCTCTGTTCTTGTCGCCATTTTCCCACTCCGTTTCTCTCATTTGAAACCTTCTCTCCAGCCTAACTACTACGCCAACTTCCCCACCACCTGCTGCTTCTTCCCCACTCACTCTAGTTACCATTACCTCCTAACTTCCTAATTTTAATTAACCCCCACCACCTCCCTGTAGCCGGTTAAGCATTTCCACTCCATTCCTTCAGCAAGGTTATTACTGGAGACCCCATCTTCAACCCTATTTAAGTCAACATTTTGTCCAGACCTCTTCTTCTTAACCCCGACTTTACAGCGGCCTTGGATGTCCGCAACCATCGCCATCGCCGCCTCCTGCACGTGTAAGTTGTAGTTTGTAGTTTTATTCTCTTCTTTTGTTTATTTCGACACTCATATTGTGGTGGATGTGTTTTCATGTGCTATTTGTTCACTTGTCGTAAAATTTGCGGGACTTAATCTGCTTGTGCTTTAATTTGTTGCGCCTCAGTCAAGTTAGAATCAATATTCGTTTTCCTTAAATTAATTATTTGCAACCACACGAGCCTCTGTCGTTTTGTTATAATAATTAATTACTTGTTGCATTTTAATTACTTGTTATAATTAATTACTTGTTGCATTTTAAGTGGACCACTCTTGCACGAGGCACTACACGACATTTGCATTTAAGATTACATTTAGAAAAGCCCTTCCCGCGTCGGGCTTACCACTGCATCACTACCTCTACCAGAAATTTTGGCAGGAGATGGATCCCAGATGTCCGAGTGAACAATATCAAAGTGACGAGACGAGCTACAACCAATTTTAGATGGATAAGTGGAGCAGTGATGTTTGTCGAACTGACGGGCTTCACAGTTGAGGGAGGAATTGTCCTTTTGTAGGTCTGACATGTGCTGGTAGAGGAGACGAGGAGGATGACCAAGCAGAAGATATCACTGATAGAAAGAGTTGAAGGTAGTTGACGCAGAGAGAGCAGACACATTATCAAGGAAGTAGAGACCGTCACTTTCAGTCTCAGTAGCAATCATCTACATAGAGCAAAGAACCTTAAAATAACAATTAGTAGAAGTAAACGTTCCTGCAAAATGTAGTTGTCTTGAGAGAGCGGTAATAGATAATAAATTGCATGTAAAAGTCGACAAGTAGAGAATTTCCGTTATTTGGATAGGTGGAGTGACCCAGATCATACCAATCCCACACACATGGGATGGAGAGCCATCTGTTTTCAACACCGGTGGTGATCGATCTTATTTGTTCAAATGAGAAATGAGAAGAAGATATGTTGTCATATGATTGGTGGCACCGAAGTCAATGAGTCACTTACCTTGAGTGACAACATATGCGCTACTTGAAGAGGTGGCAAGGGAGGCAGAATTCTGAAGCATGAAGAGGTGCATCAACCGCTTATGGACGGAGATGAGAATACTTGTCAATACAATGATCCACAAGGTGGCCCATCTTTCCGTAATGAGAGCATAGATACCGACTATGTCCTCGTCAACCTGAGTGGCCTCCTCGCTCAATGTTGTTAATGCGGTGAACATGATGAGCAAAACTGACAGAAGGTGGCGGGGAGGCAACTAGAGGTCGTTGAAGAAGAGTCATAACAGCTGAGATGCGAGTAGCGGTGGCATCAAGGGTCGGAGAGTTTTGCTTCAACCAGAATTTTTTGACCGATGATGTCGTAGGAGTCTGGTAGGCGATGAAGATAACACACTAACAAGAGTTCCTGAAAATGTTTGTGATGTTCGACAAGATTGGCAGAGAAAGGTCCATGCTGAAGGAGTCTGAACCAAGAGTCTGGACTTCCTAGTAAGCTGCTATGGGGGTCATGGAGAATGATGGGTAGACACTTATCAGTTAGATTGTTGGCTAGCCATGTACGAACAAGAGCATCGCTAGCATCCCAATCATCATAAGTGGAAGATCCTTTCTTAGGAGGAGCGTCAATTAAATAATGAAAGAGACACTCCAATTCAGGTAATTCGGTGCGGTTAACTTGGATGCAGTGCCAAGATTGCCTGAGGGACTTTAAGAAACATGATTTGTATTAGGAGTCTCCATTGAGAAGCAGGAGAAAGTGCGGTCAGAGAAGCTTAGCGCACAACCATAGAAAGGAAGACTGCACTACTCGCAAGGCGCTAGGGTCAAGCGGTTAGGAAACGAGAGACCGCGTAATCCGTGCAGAGCGTATTATCGGGCTGTTAGGAAATCGAAGACTGCACAAAGCACACAAAGAACTAAGGATAAGGTAGTGCTAATCAAAGAGACGAGCGGTTAGATAACCCAAGACCGCACACAGAGACAAAAAAGGAGGGTGGTTTAAAAGCCATAGTCTGCAGAGGTAGGCAACGATCAAGAAGGGGAGGGTTCACAACCGAATGATCGGTGTTAGCTCTGATACCTTGTGAAAACTTGAAAATAATTTGCAAGAAAATGACAAGAACTTGGGAGAAATTGAAAATAACAAAATTTTTATTTTTAAAAAATAGGAATAGTACACGGGTGCGCCCTCCTTTATATAAAATAGAAGCGAAGAAAAAATTTACAATTTGACAATGCGAGTCTAATCACAAGAATCTACAGGAGTGCGACAAATGCAAACAATGCGGTCATATATGAGTTGACCGCACGGGGATATATGGTTATACAGAGTAACTGCCCATATCAACAACACAGGTGAGCAAATACCAAAGATGAATCCGCTATCCTTCATCAACAAAAGCTTGCAGAACACAAATCTTAGTCACGATCTCCACAAGGTGTGGTTACACACGAGAAAGTGATAACCGCACATATATCTATCAATCTGTACAGCTTGCGATTAGCCGTTAACTGCGTGATGTAGCACACACCGAATTGCGCACAAATTACCACGCACGCGTGAGTGGCGCAATTTTACTCGAGCACGTCGCAGGCACCGCAAAAATTCCGCCACGGCACGTCACTAACAACAATCAAATTCAACCCTAGCGATGAGATTAACAAGTGCAATATTTTGGCGCAGAGATTTCTCCGACTACAATAGGACCCGACGAAATTAAGCGACCGGGGGCGTTCCTTCCGACCAATTGGTTGGAGGACGGCGACGACCCAAACTTGCGCCGATTTGCTTGCCACTTCCGATCTCACACTAGATCGTTCATGCACGCACAAAACTGAAAACAAAATAGACGAAGTACACTACAAGGGGGAGGTGAGGAAAGTGTTACCCAACCGGATGAAATCCGGGAGAAAAGAGGCGGAGCCGGCGCTGGCACAAAGAACTCCGCAGGCGAGCGAGGGCGGGGCGGATGGCCGATAACACGTCGGGAGGAGTGGGAGAGGCCGGAGCTGGTGGCGCGCCGGGAAGGAGGGGGAGGGGGTTACCGTCGGAGTCACGCCGAGCGGGCCTTCGGTGTCGCGCCGAGCGGAGGAGGTAGAGAACTGGGTTCTTTTTTTTTTTTTGATAAATCTCAAGTTGCCCTAATACACCAAAAGGGGGAGGTATATATACTCCCAAAGAGGAGCAATCCTAGCCCCACTCAAAAGAAATAAAATCCTAGCCCCACTCAAAAGAAATAAAATCCTAGCCATCCAAATGTTCTTGGCCAAAATAAAATGCAGAAAATAAAGAGAAACGTCGGCTCTTGACCGCCTCACAATTTGGTCGAGCCGGACGCACCAAAATGCCGAGAATAGTCAGCAATAAATTGATGGATAAAATTTAAAAGTTGCGCGACATGTCTCGATATGATTTCCTCATGTTGGGGCGAAGGTCGTAGCCGCGCGACGCGTCGTCGAGTGGAACCGGGTCGGCTCCTCACTGTGATGGCTGCAAGGTGCAATTAAACTCCGCACATACAACATCTATATGTGCTGACGGACAGAATAATTGTTGTCATGAAGAAGCCAAACTGTCGATATCGAAGAAAATTTCATAAGAAAACAAATGTCAGAAAATGCAGTAAAAATGTAAAATGAGGTGGACGAGATCATGATATCGGATCACCCATCTGATGATCAAAAAGTCATCTAGTCCTCTAATATTGTGCAAACTTCACGATTCCTTTTCATTTGTGTGAATTCAATCACATTTGTGTGACTATAAATCATATTATTCCTGATTCCTTTTATTTTGCTCTTCCAAAATATATCCTCATTTAAATTCTTATACAATATCTCTGATTTACGGCATCTTAATGCACATATCTCATTCACGTGGAACCAGCCAATATAAAATCAGTCTTTTCCAATTAATTCACGTTTATCCGTACTCATTTTGGATAAATCATAATTGATTATTTTTTTGCATTTTATCATTTCATTTTATCATAATTGATTAAGGCTCTATTTGGAAGGACTTATTTAACTGCATTACCCGGACCTTAATTTAAGATCTGGTTCATGCGGTCGTAACTGTTTGACCGGTGAAAATAAGTCTCTCCAAACCGAGCCTAAGTTGACTCACATTTATAAATAGGCTTTAGACTTTGTAAAGCTCTTACCGTTGCATATTGAATGAAAGTTTTCCCGAGAGCTTTATTCCTCGTGTGGATTCAGTGCCATGGATACGGAGGCATGGGTTCATCATCTGCAGTAACCATCACTACCTTTTGCAACTGCTTACTATTAATCGTTGCTTCAATCGAGATCACATCATACTATATATTTTCAATCCCAGTGCATCTTATTTTAAGTACATACATATATGAACCTTATCCGATTCTACTCGGCACACATACATATAAAAGAGAGAAGTTACGTGAACCGTTGTAGACAGTGTCACCGGAGGGAGAAAAGGGATGGAGAAAAGGGAGGAGCAACTGATATTTATTTTCAACCCCATCACTACCTTGTGCATGGAGAGTACATCCAAGACTTCGTTTGTTTCGCTCCTTGCTAGTGCAAAAGGAGCAGTTAAAAAATGAGTTTGAAAAAAATAGTTGTTTTGGAAAATGATGAAATTTGCGGCAAAAATCTCTATAAAATGGAGTTTGCAGAAAAACATTTTGTGTAAAATGGAGTTTGCAGGGAAAATTTATGTGTAAAATGAAATTTTCAAAGTTGTTCGAAAAGCAGTGCATACAAACTGTTAGTTAAAAATAGAGTTTTGTAAAAAATATATATTTTTTAAAATGCAAAACTATGAATAGAGATGGAAAAGTACCTAAACGCTCCATTCCAGAATTACAAAGAACACAAACTTATTTTAGAAACTTCGGTTTGGTGAGTTTTGCCCGCAAACACCGAAAAACTGGAAGGAGGCTATCAGCTGAAACAAACGGACCCTAAATCTACTTGACAGGTGAGCATTGCAATTTTGGTGCAGCGGCGTGATGATGCTCCCGTGCTCGCACCCCCACGGAGTGCAGTATTCCGGCCGTAGCTCAATTTTCTAATGCACTCCGTGGGCGGCTAGCGCGGGTGCGCCGTTGCACTGTTGTGGCCAGGTAATATCACGACCGCACGTGGGACCCCATGCACTCTTACTTTTTTTTTCTAATACCTAGATTCCTGCATAAAACCATGAAGCATTAGAAGCTAAAGTTTTTTTTTCCTTTGGTAGATATGGCAGCACCACAACTCAGAAACACTAATCATGATTCTGGATCCTGATCTTCAAGGAAAGTGCTCAGAGGTAGAAGCCCTCAAGGCATTCAAAGTGGGTCTTCTTTGCGTGCAGGCATCTCCGAGCCTGAGACCACCAATGTGGAAGGTCGTTGAGATGTTAATGAGTGATCGGAACAACCTGTCTAACCCCACCCAACCTCCATTTCTCCAGAGATACGGCCCGCAGACCCAAAGACATACCCTGGGATCAACTCCTTTGCTGCCTGCCTCAATCTAAATTGATTTAGAGGATCAGACATCAATGGATCAGGTTTCAGCTAGCATTTTGCAGGCAGTTCAGACATGGAATCATCTCCATGAGTTTGTTTATATTGTACAGAAAGTGGAGCTGCGGCTCTAAAGTTAGTTAATGATTCTTTCATTTATTCATAGTCCTGAAGCTTCTCACGTGTGTTTGTCTAGTAGAGTTCTTGCACATGCAAAAGATTGTCTTTGTGTGCAATATTTGATTGTGCAAAACTCATGGCCATCTTATATTGGCATGCTAGAAAATCTACATGGAGTGTCTCAAGAAGAGGATGAGAAAAAGGGTACGTTTGGCGCGGCATTTTTGCTCCAACGACTTCAATAAAAATGCCGTCATCATAAAATATATGTTTTGCATGACAATGGTTATGATTGCCACATGGAAAAAATAATCTTGAACATTAAAGTGGATGGAAATCCTTAGGTGTCCATCATGTTAAGGATAGCTACTGTCATGCCATGTAAGATCTCCCTCCCAGTAAATGAGCACGTTCGAGGGAAATCTTATGCACATAGGAACTGCCCTGTGGTAGTGATGATGTACGAATTAGCCCCTACCTCATGACGGTTTCACTGCAAGGATACACATCATCACATCTTCATCCACAGTACAAAGTTATCGTAAGCAAACAAATTGAAATCTAGAAGCATAGCCAAATCACAACAACGATGCATCAAAGTCTTAAAGGAAATACAGAAAAGGAAGGGCTAAGACATGCCCAATACAACAAGTAAACTTAGTCAATAATGAATATTTCCATTAGAACTGGAAGAAGTTGGGGCACGAGATGGTGCAGGAGTCGATGTAATAGTAAGTCTTCTACCTTTGTAATCTCACTATTGGATTTGACTCCAATCTAGAAGATTTATGCCGTCTTCTCTCGAGAAGTGCATGCAACTCCTTTGATCAATGAACGATCTACTCGTATTCACAGATGTCTCGATCAAGTAGAATATGGATCAAAAAACAATTAACATAGGTCAACAATATGAAATCAATATAAAATGCTCAAAGTTGAATCATAGTTTTCAAAATCCAAATCTATGAAAAAGAGACTATAAAATGAAATTATTTAAAAGTTCATCTGATGAAATGCTAGAAAATTAGCTATGCATATTGAAAAGAAAGAATAATTTTATAAGGAAAGAAGAATACATGTGCATGAAATATAAATATTAAACTAGGAGTTGAAATTGCAAAAAATAAAGTAACATTACGATAAGAAAAATGAAGAAAAATAACTGAAATTGATCCAAGTCGAAGCAGTGATTGGATGATGAACTCTTGGATCACTTGGCTTTTTATAGCTGCAAATTTCAAGAGTCACACCCCTTGGTCATGCCCATGACCAAGGGCATGTAATTGGAGAGAAACTGCCAAATAAAGTCCGGGTACGTTGGGAGAAAAACCGTCAAATATCATCATAATTTGTTGGTCATGCCCGTGACCTAGGGAGTGTTTTGACTGGATCTGGAATGGTAGAGAAACTGCACAATCTGGAGTCAATTCAGTAGTCTCCAGGAAGTACACAGGCGTATCTTAAAAGTCACCGCCGTGTCCTGAAAGTCATGGGTGTGTAATGTTGAACATAACATGTACTACTGAACATGATCGCGTACTGCTGAACATGATCGTGTACGGCTAAACTTGACCGTGTACGGCTGAACATGACCATGTCAGAGGTCGTGTACCTTGAAATTGAGTTGAAGAACTTTTTTATCATTGTTGGTAAGGTCATGGACGTGACTTGTGTCACGTTCTTTGGTCTTGGACGTGACCTAGGGCGTGTACCTCAAATTTGTGCTTGAAAGCATTTTATGACATGTTAGACATTGTCATGGCCATGAAAGTGGCTAAAGGGGGCAAAATTAGCATAGAAGATGTTACTTTGTTTAAAAAATGTTGAATTTTATCCTCTCATTTCCATATTTTTAAATTTTCTTCTTCTTTTAAATTTCTCAAATGTATATGTTTGAGAGTGATGAATTTTATCCTCTCAGCACCATGCTATATAATCTTTTACAAATTTAGGTGCATAAGTTTATGAATGATGAATTTTATATTCTTATTCCATGACATATGATCTTTTAACATTTTTTTTAAATGTCAAAGGATTAGATAAAAGGTAGGAGAAGGGCTACTGTTTAAAGGCTATAAAATTCTAAAGACAGATATTTTGTGAGCATAGAAAATAATTTGAGCAATTTTGAGAATCCATGAGTTAAATCTAATATAAGTTAAATATAAAAATTTAAAGCACAATATCAACAAAATTTAATAATGATATTTTAAAGAGAGAAAGCAAAACTTAAAAATATATTTTAACCAAATCAAGATAATGAAAAATTCATTAAATTATATTCATTTAAAAATTAAATCTAACAAATTTTGAAAAGACATAAAAAATAACTCTTTAGAAAGGCTATAAATTAAACTCATAATTAAAATTAGTTAGTCTAGTAAAATTAAAGTTCAGAGGAATCTAATATTACAAAATTTATTTTATTAACTTTTTAAAAATCGATTTTTAAATAAGTTTTACAATTTATTATTGATTTTTTATATTATTTTTTCATAAAAACATAAATTTTTTAAATTCTTGGACTTCCTAAGAAAATACCCAATGACGAGCTCTCAATGTATTAGGTGGTTTCGTGGGATGAAAGCTCAACACGTCTCTTTCACAAGAAATTAGATTTTTATTTTTCTAATTTTTTGGTATTTTTATATTTTTGAATACAAAATTGAAAACAAAGAAAAAACATTATTATTTTTTATTTTTACTTTTTTGAAAGAATTTCTAATGTTTTGTTGGATTTTTTTATAAAAGCAACAATAAGAGAACTCAACACCATTCTTAAAGATAAACAATGTCCTTAGTATTTATAAAGTATGGAGGAAAAGAAAACAAATAAAAAGAAAATGTGCACAAAAATAAAAGTGCAATGAAAAAAAGGGGTAGGAGAATTCATGACAAATATGAGTGGATTCAAACAAAGTAGGAGAAGAAGCATGTTCATCTTCTATTTCGTCTAATGTGCCCATAATATTAATAAAATTTCTTGAGCTTCAATGAAAAAAATGATTGGGGGTACATGAAGAGTCATGCACGTCCATAGATAAATTCGTATGCGAAGATGGCAAAATAAAATTAGAATTAAAATTACTCTCATCTAAATTTTAGGAGAAGATCAAATTGATTTTGTGTAGATTCTCCAAAATTAGGGTAGAGCCTTGTGACTTGAAAGTGGAGGAACAATAATTCTACTCAAATGAATTATCTTTATCGCACTGTAAACTATCAATCTTGCCTCCAAGTATAATTCACACCGAAGTTAAAAGAAAATTCATTTAAATCAGGAAAATTATGTTAATTAGAATTGGACAAATTATTATTTTAATAATTTTCAAAAGAAATTTTTGAGAATAAAAAAAAAATAACATTTCTTACTTTGATGATGTGCACCACAAAATTACAAATACTTTAATACTTTTGTGCGGCTTTCAAAATATTAATTTTGTTTTGAAGCACCGCAATTTTGGCAACCAAATGAGATAATATTTTTTTATAAAATTAAACAACAGTCACTTAATTAAATTGAATTTGAAAAGGAAAGTTTTTAAAAAAAATTGAGGGGAGGGGGGGGGGGAAGAGAATGATAAAAGTGATAAAAATTGCACTTTCTAAATATCAACAAAAATATTTACCTGACAACGACACCAAAAACTTAATATGTAAAATTTGAGATAAATATTATTTTCAATTCTATGAACTATATACAAGAGCATCTTGTTGAAGCCAAAATTGACCTCTGTGGAGTTCGTGGTCTCAAAAGAGGGGTGACCTCACACCTACTACACTCGGGGGAACGCCACAGATCAAAGACTTGGGAAACTAGGAACAAACCCTCGACTCTAGCGTGGAGGTCCCACCTCACACCCGGAAGACCTTTGAAGTCTCCCCCTCCCTAGCCAATGCTGAGCTAGGTGCTTTGGAGGAAGAAAGCAAAGGGGTTTTGTGGCTGAAAATGCAATGCCCTCCAAGGTACCCATGTGGGTCTATTTATAGTTTTTCAAATCCCATGTACCAAAAGGTCAGAAATACCCCTATGACAGAAAGGCCTTGGACCAATAGAAAACACCCACACCGGGGGGCAAAGAGGCAATTCCACCCCAAGGGTATAACGGTAAAAGCATGGTCAAAAGAGGTCCAAGAGCGGGAGGAGCCATACCCCCACCTCCTCGGGCACCCGAGACGAGCAGGTGACCCCCGAAGAACTGGGGAGCAGGGGGCAGGGGCGAGACCCCGGCCGGTCTCGCCCCTCCAGGCCGCGGGGCTGGGCGAGAACCCGGCCCCGGGCCAGTCTCGCCCCGTCAGGCCGCGAGGCTGGGCGAGAACCCGGGCCGGTCTCGCCCCGCCAGGCCGCGGGGCAGGGCGAGAACCCGGCCCCGGGCCGGTCTCGCCCCGCTAGGCCGCGGGGCTGGGCGAGAACCCGACCCCGGGCTGGTCCGCCCCGCCAGGCCACGGGGCTGGGCGAGAACCCGGCCCAGGGTCGGTCTCGCCACGCCAGGCCGCGGGGTTGGGGGAGAACCCGGCCCAGGGCCGGTCTCGCCCCGCCAGGCCGTGGGGCTGGGGGAGAACCCGGCCCCGGGCCGGTCTCGCCCCGCCAGGCCGCAGAGCAGGGCGAGAACCCGGCCCCGGGCCGGTCTCGCCCCGCCAGGCCGCGGGGCAGGTGGAGAACCCGACCTCCGGCCGGTCCCGCCCCGCCATGCCGCGGGGCAGGGGGAGAACCTGGCCTCCAGCCGGTCTCGCTGCTCCTACCTCGCACCTATCAGGCCGGAGCGGGTGTCCGCCAACTTGTCTCACCCGCCCTCCCAAAAAGGGGCCACCGGGGGGGAGAGGAGGCGGATTTCTCCTCCCCTACTAGTACATTCCAAGGGCCAGACCTAAATCGGTCACCAAGAGTGCAAACCACACCAAAAGCTTAAAAACTCATATCTGGTCCCGCGCTTGCTGGGAGGACCCCCACTCTGCGAATAGGGGGTTGTACACATCTATCATTCATAACATAAGATATTTTTATATAAATATCAAGTGTCTTATTTGTTGGGTCCATTGCTCTCAATGTTATAGATTTGTAAGAAGTCAAATAAGTCAATGGTTGTATTTGATATATTTTTAAGTTCATGCATACAAGTTGGTCTATGTCATTTTGATTGGACATGTGGTTCAAGTGACATTGACAGATGGACTCAAAGAAGCTAACTAGATAGACATGAATTTGCCTAAGTCCACAGGCATTGAGTGAGGCAAGCTCACTCAACGCCAAACATCAAGGCTGTTGCTGGAGAAGCAGGAAAAATGACCAAGTCCACAGACGTTGAGTGAAGCTTATACACTCAACGCCATACAGCTAATAGCGCTGAGAGAAGGCAGGACAGTCAAAAGCTAGCAGATTGGAAAGCAGAAAAATGGCTAAGTCCACAGGCGTTGAGTGTAGTCAACTCACTCAACGCCATATAACCAGAATCGTTGAGTCAACTTTATTCTATCAAAGCATAAGCAGTGGAAGCCAGAAAAATAGTTAAGTCTACAGGCGTTGAGTTAACTCAACTCACTCAACGCCCTGCAACAAAATTCGTTAAGTATTGCTGTCTAAGTCAAAGACGCAGAGTTTCTGTCAAAGAAAAATCGACTAAGTCCGCATGCATTGAGTGCAGTCAACTCACTCAACGTCATATAGCAAGAAGGATATGGAGACAAAAAAATCATCTGTCCAGAAGCATTGAGTGAAGCTTTATCACTCAATGTCATGCTCATTCTGTCAAAGCGCTGAGTGAAGCCAGTTCACTCAACGCCGGAAGAAGAAAGCTTTGAGACATGCTGGGTCAGTCAGCGCTTAAGAAGAAACCAGAATTTTTCTATATCCAGAGTTGTTGAGTGAAGCTTATACACTTAATGCTCTCAACACCAAGAATGCAAAAAGGGTTGAAGATCAGGCTAAGACAAAAGTCTTTGAGTGAAACTCATTAACTCAACGCCACTCAACGCCAAGGTTGCTGAAGAATAAGAAGACTAAGCTAAGTCTAAAAGCGTTCAGTGAAGGTCATTCACTCAACGCCTAGCAAAGCTGAAAAGTTTCTAAGTCCAGATTCGTTGAGTATTGCTTATTCACTCAACGTCACTCAACGCCTGAGTGGATTCTGAGAATTTGGCTAAGTCCACAAATGGGCGACGTCAGTAAAGTTAACAAGTCAACGAATTTCAACTTCATTATGAAAGTGCAGCAAATCATCTCTAACATCGCCGTCAGTCCGTTGTTAATCCCAATATGTAAAGCTAAGGATATAATCGGCCGTTATATCAACGTCATGTGTCAATCAACTCGCCAGCTGTCAGGATTATAAATAGAAGCTGAGATCTGGATCGGAATAACTTTTTGACAAATTAATTCATTTCAAAAAAGAGGAGTGAGAGTTCATCATCTTCGCCCGCCATTGTTGCAGAAACAAAAGCTTCAATTCACAAAATCTGAAGGTTTTTGAGATAGCTAAAGCAATCGACATCCGCTTCAGCAAGTACAGAGGATTACTCTGAGGAAGAGGAATCAGTCAGGCAAGCCATAACTGAAAGTTGCTTCTCGATTATAAATCTGAGCCAAATATGAAGATCATTCTTTGAATCAAAGAAAAAGATATCTGTTCTGGATTCTCTCTGGACAGGAAGGAAGGCAGAGGAATTACTATCTGCCTTACGAGTTAGCTGATTAAAGATCGGTTTCCCCCCTTTCATCAGTAAGATCAAAATCAAGATTCTGAAAAACTTCCAACACAAGCCGCAGATCATTGAAGATATACTTTCTTATTGCTATGTAGAAGATATGGCTGAGATTCTGTCAGCTCTGGAAGCAATTGACTCAAAGATTAATTTCTCCTGAGTCAAATCATCATCCAACTCAATTTCTGGTGGATCTATTCAAATATCTATGGATGGGCCTAGGTTAAATAGGTTGTGTATGATCTGTGTTAGATCTGTGTTGTAAGACATAAATTATAAAGTTTGTGTAGGATTTGTGTTAGATCTGTGTTATAAGACCTAAATTATAAAGGTTGTGTGAGGATCCAGTGTTGGATCTGTGTGGGGCTGATCTCTCAGCCTGTGTTGAGGGAATTTGTGCCTATGTTAGGTGATCAGTTGATTACTGTGGGGTGGGCTGAGTGCCTGTATTGTAAGTCTTGGTGGAGACTGAGTGATCCGCTAGGATCGTGTTGTAATCTTTGAGAAGCCAAAGTTATTGGAGAAGTGTCTTGTCTAACATACTATTAGAAAGGCGGAGAGGGACAATAGATGTACCCATACACTGAGGAACCACTATAAATATTTGGTATGCTGTATGTTACATTCTTGAAAGCATAACTAAGCAAACATAGTAGAGCTTAAATCAGTTAAAGATTTCAAAGAAATCAAAAAGACTGTTATAACCTATTCGCCCCCGTCCAGGTGATTAGTTACCCTTGGATTTAAAGACTTTTAAGTGATATCAGAGGGAGGTTGCTCAAAAAAGGCTTAACAGTCTGAGTAGATCTCCAGGGTAGCTGGCAATTAGCTCAGATGGGTTCAGGAGAGAATCACAAAGAGCTAGGATCCATGAAACTTCCTCTCTGCAGGAAGAAGACATTTGGCATATGGAAGGAAAAGGGCCAGATTGTTCATGGAGACATCTGATCATAGAATCTACATAACAGTTCAAGAAGGACCCTTTATCCCTATGATGATATCTGTCCTTGATGCCAACATTCAGATTCCAAAGAAGTATACAGAAATGACTAAGGATGAAGTCATTCTTGCTACTATAGATAATAGGGCACAAAATATTATAGTAAGTGTCATAGATGACACCTTTCAAAACCTGGTGCACTGCAAGACCTCAAAAGAAATGTGGGACACCTTGGTAGTGTACATGGAAGGTACTGAGGAAGTTAGAGATGATAGAAAGTCAATGCTCAATCAAGAGTATGAAGCTTTCAGATAGATCAGTGAGGAGACCATAGCTAGCTGCTATGAGAGGTTTTTTAGAACAATTAATGAACTAAAGACCTATGGCAGGGTCTTTAGCAACTATGAGTTGAATGATAAGTTTCTTAGGTCTCTTATTAGAGACTGGGATACAAAGATATGTGTCATTAGAGAAGTGGGTAAGCTGGTAGATACTCCACCATCTATACTATTTGGTAAGTTGTTGTCATATGAGATGCAGCTGACAACAAGGAAGGAGGAAGAGAAGAATAGCAGAGCCCATGACAAAGAATCTGTTGTGGCCTTCATGACTAATAGCTATAAGAGGAGCAAGGAGAAGAATCCTTCTCCACCTAGAAGGCCAGCTGAGTCAGAAAGTTCAGATCAAGAGAAATCGGGCTATTATATGTCTGATGAGTAGTTTGTTGCTTTCTTAAAGAAGTTTTTGAAGATGATGAAGAAGGGGTGGAAGAGCAAACCTACCTCTTCATTTCAACACAATGAGGACTATTATAGAAACAAGAAGAAACCCTACAAGGAGGGCAGGTATGACCCAAAACCTGGTAATCATGTTTCTAATACGATTATATGTTTTTGCTGCAGCAAGACAGGTCATGTTGTGGCTGAATGTCCTGAGAAGAAGGAAGCAAGTGAGAAGAATCATCACCACAAGAGAAGCAAGAAGGAGAAGACCTTAATTGCTAAGATGGAGAAAAACTGGACTGATTCTTCCTCATCAGAATTAGATGAGGATGATGAAGCATATATTGGGCTGATGACAAGATTAGATGAGGAATCCTGCCAGGATCAGCCTGGACCATCTAAGATACACTCTTCATCCAACTCTTTATCTAATTCTAATTATGTGACTAGTCCAGATTCAAGTGCTTCTCCATCAAGAGATGAAGATAGTTCTAAATCTGAGGAAGCCATCAATCAAGTGATTGATAAATATGGTGAACTTCTGGAAGCATTTAGAAGATGTAAGCAGCTGACTAAACAACAGGCTCAGGAGATTGCAACTCTAAAGCTTGTTGCTTCCCAGCACTCTGAGACAGTAACCCAATTGGAACAAAAAATTAGGGAAGTTAGCAAGCTGAAGAATATTATTGTCATTCAGATGGGCACCATAACCTTCAAGAATGACCATATCAGGAATCTTAAAGGAAAACTTCAAAAGGAGAGGGATATATTGGCTAGTTTTTTCAAAGCCAAGTTCAGTGCTGCCTTTGATAGACTCCTTCTCCTCCCAAAAGGGTAATAAAGGGTTGAGTTTTAAAAGAAGCACAAGATTTGCCAATCCCAAAGGAAAGGGCAAAGCACTAATGCACCCACTAGCCTCCAAGCCTCCCATTCCTTTCAAGAGAGTGATGCTACCCTCTAACAGGTATGACCATGAGAGCATCCATGGTCACTAAATGAATGGTAGGCCCACTAGTGAGAACAAAGGTGGTTTTCACTATGGTGGAAGATATAGCAGAGGGGCAAGTTCCTTCAAGGCTCCCCATGAGGAATATCAAATGGACCCTTCTGGACCATTTGTTTTTGGTGCACCAGCTCCCTCACTTAAAGGTAAAGTTGTATCATGTTCTCAAAATATTCCAACCCATTCTAAGACCAAGGGCAAGTCTGTCAGTAGACCAAACTTGGGCATCTCAGAGGCCATTAAGAGTATGTTTTCTAAAAAGAAGGCAGCCGCTGGTTGGGCTCAAGATATCTCAAGCACTTCTACTGCCAAACCCACCTCTAGTCAGACTGGGGCTGGGAAACAAATGAACATGACTGCTGCTGCACCTTCTAAACTGAGAGCTGCTGTGCGAACAGAAAATAACAGACCAAAAAAATGGAGTAATGCAAACTATATTATCCAAAAATGTGTCAATTACAATGGTATATCCTCCCTTTTATAAAATGGAGGAGATGAGAGAGATTACAATTAAACAATGTGGGTCTAAAAATTTACAAGTATATGCGGCTTTACAAAAAGACAAACCAGACAGGTCGTGCGGTTAGACAAGCCGGCTAACCGCCCGACAACAACAGGAGGAGAGAATAAGCGCCACAGAGAATAAGCCGCCACAGGAGACCGCTGGAACACCAAACAGCAACAGCCCGGCAGACAGGCCGGCTAGATAAACCGCCAGACCGCCCGGTCTCCGAATAGCAACAAACCACCCAGCCTCCATACTTCAACACTCCCCCTCAAGCTGGAGCATATATATCAATCATGCCCAGCTTGTCACAAATATGGAAAAAAGAAGCTGACACCGGCTTGGTGAAGACGTCTGCCAACTCATTGTCAGAAGTGACGAACAAAGTACAAATCTGTTTCTTCAAGATCTCTTCCCGAATAAAATGACAGTCGACTTCTATGTATTTTGTTCTCTCATGAAAGATCGGATTTTTGGAGATGTATATCGCGGGCCTGTTGTCACAGAACATATGAAGAGGATAGTTGTAGACCTCTCCTAAGTCAAGCATGAGAGCTCGTAACCATTTTAACTCATACGTGGTCGACGACATACTGCGATATTCCGCTTCTGCAATAGACCTGGAGACCACAGACTGTTTCTTGCTCTTCCAACTCACAAGATTGCCTCCAACAAATGTGCAAAAACTTGATGTTGACTTGCGGTCACCTTTGTCATCAGCATAGCTCGAATCTGAGTATGCTTCAGCCCTTAAGTGACCATTTTTCTGAAAAAGGAGTCCTTTCCCAGGTACTGCTTTAATATACTTCAATATCCTCAGGGCAGATTGTAGATGACACTCCCTAGGAGCTTGCATGAACTAGCTCACCTTGCCAACAGCATAAGAGATGTCAGGTCTTGTTACCGTGAGATAAATGAGTTTGCCAACCAGACGTCAGTACCTCGTAAGATCGGATAGAAGAGGAGAGTCATCTGTCCAAGTTTTGTCTTCTCCAGTAGCCATGGGACAACGGGCAGGTTTAACACCAGTCAATCCTGCCTCCTTTAGAAGATCAAGAGCATACTTCCGTTGGGAAAGGACCATGGAGTTGGGTTTCCTAGAGATTTCAATCCCCAGAAAGTATTTCGGGGAGCCCATATCCTTTGTGACCAGGTGTTGATGGAGGTGTTTCTTTGTCAGAGTTACCTCATCCTGGTCATTGTTAGTAAGAAGAATGTCATCAACATAAACCGCAAGAACTACCAGACCAGAGGCGGTTTTCCGAACGAATAAGGAGTGATCAGCTGAACTTCTTGCAAAGCCAATGACCGCAACAATGCCACTAAACTTGTCAAACCAGGCGCGAGGGCTCTGCTTGAGGCCATAGATAGCCTTCTTTAGTCGACATACCCGTGTCTCCCCTGAGCAACATACTCAGGAGGTTGCTCCACGTAAACATCTTCCTGTAGATCACCGTAGAGAAAAGCATTCTTAACATCCAGTTGCGAAACGAGCCAATCCCTGTTGACAGCGACAGAGAGAAGTACCCGAATGGTGCTGAGACGAGCAACGGGAGAGAAGGTGTCGAAGTAATCAACACCATAGGTCTGAGTGAAGCCTTTGGCCACCAGGCGGGCCTTGTAGCGATCCAAGCTGTCATCGGGATGGAACTTCACAACAAAGACCCAGCGGCAACCAACAACATATGTGCCGAAGGGAGGAGGACAGAGGGTCCATGCACCCCGTTCAGTGAGAGTAGAAATCTCCTCATCCATGGCAGCCTGCCAATGAGGAATAGTAAGGGCCTCCTGGTAGGAACGGGGGTGGCAGTGGCCGAGATAGCCAGTGCAAAAGCTCTACGAGAAGGGGTCAGACGATCATAGGAAACAACAACAGCAAGCAGGTGTTGGGTACATGCCCGAACCCCTTTACGAAGAGCAATGGGGAGATCCAGGTCAGCTGGTTCCTCAGTATCCGGAGCATCCATGGTGGAGAAAGCTGGCCCGGAAGTAGAGAGAGACGACAACGGAGAGGTGAGAGATATCGCGGGAGGTGGACATGGCAGAGGAGATGGTGAAGATGGTGGAGGTGGAGGAATGTTAGTATGTGTAGAGGGAATGGAAGGGTTGATATGAGGAGTAGGATCATTAGGAGGAGAGGAGGACACAGGAGAGAAGTAAGATGCATTTTCAAAGAAGGTGACATCCGCAGAGACGAACTACTAGCGGGTAACAGGGTCAAAGCAACAATAACGTTTCTGAGTGGTAGAGTGCCCTAGAAAGACACATTTAGTGGGCCATGGTGAGAGTTTGTCACGGGTGGTAGTGGGAGAGTGCACAAAGGCGGTGCACCCAAAGATGTGCAGAGTAAGAGGAAACGAATTCTGGTTCGGATAAAGAATGGAGAATGGGGTGGCACCGTTGAGAACGGTGGAGAGAATGTGATTGATGAGATAGCAGGAGATGAGGACAGCATAGCCCCAATAGGAGCGAGGAACGTGCATGTGGGTCAACAGAGTGCGAGCGACATCAAGGAGGTGACGGTTTTTGCGTTCCGCCACCCCATTTTACTGTAAGATGTAGACACATCTAATCTGATGAATAACACCATGTTGCATACAAAAAGAGGAGAAATCATGCTAAGATATTCCTTAGCATTGTCAGAACGAAGGAGTTTAATGGAGGTATTAAACTGAGTCTTAATCATGTAATAAAACAATGTCCAGACAAAGAAGAGTTCAGAGCGATCTTTTAAAAGATATACCCACGCACACCTAGAGAAGTAATTAATAAATGTGACAAAATATGAACTACCCCGACCGATGGTGAGGGTATGAGCAGGCCCCCATACGTCAGAGTGAACGAGATCGAATGGACGGGAAGAGCCGCGACTTTGTGTTGGTGGGAAGGAGGAGCGGTGATGCTTGTCAAGCTGACATGCATCACAGTTGAGAGGTGGATGATGTGGAGGGAGGTGGGGTAGAAGCTGGCGAAGAAGCCGGGGACGAGCATGACCAAGGCGAAGATGTCATTGGAGAAGTTCTGTAGAGGAGGAGGAGAAGACAGATAGAGCAGAAACGTTGTCGAGGAAGTAGAGGCCGCCGCTCTCAGTCCTAGTAGCAATTATTCGTTGGGAGTCCGGATCCTGAAAAGAACAAGAAGTAGGGGTGAATGTGACGGAACACAGTAATTGCTTGCATAGAGAAGTAACTGATAATAAATTGCAAGGGAACTTGGGCACATAGAGGGTATCTGCCAGGCGAAGAGACGGAGTGACTTGAACCACTCCCGTCCCATTTACTGGAGAGGAAGAGTCATCTGCAACAAATACTGGGGGCAACCGATCATGTGTTTCTAGAAGAGAAAAACATTGAGGATTGCATGTCATATGATTTGTAGCACTAGAGTCAATCAACCATCTGCCATGACTAACAACGTGGGCACTACCAGAAGATGTGACCACCGAGGCGGATTGTGTGGAGGACATAGAAGAAAAACCACACGAGCAACAAGGAGACCGCGCGAGAACCGCAGGAAGCGAAGAGAAAGAAGGTGCGGCGACAAGGGCAGAAAGACCAAGCAGGGGCATGTAGCTAGGATGGTCGCAGCAAGAAGAGAGCAAAGCAGAGGGAAAGAAGTCGCACGGCTAGAGCTTAAACCGCACGTACAGGAGAGAGAAGACCAAGCGAACTGGGAGGAGTTCACTAGAAAGTCAAACAGGTTGTACGAACAGAAAAGAAACCGCACGAATATATATTAGTCGCGCGAATAAAGGGAGAGCGCGAGTGGAGAAGAGGCAGAGCAGCTACAAAGAGAAGAGGTCGCGCGGCTAAAGAGGAGGTCACGACGACTAACAAGCAGAGGCGGCTAGAAGGAAGCGGCGCTAAGGAGAACAGGTCGCAACGACTTGGGAACAGGTCACAGCGATGAGAGAGGAGTAGCGGTTAGAAAGAAAGGGCAGAAAGGACGCCCGTATAAGGGAGGAAGAAAACGCGCGAACAGGGCGCGACAAGGGAAGAGAAGAGTGCTAGAATATGTCGCGAGAAGGGGAAGAAGGTGCGCAGACAGGTCGCGCAGACAAAGAGGCCTCAAAAATTAGAATGAAAAGAGCGAGGGCTCTGATAACATGTGCGAACAGAAAATAACAGACCGGAAAAATGGAGTAATGTAAACTTTATTATCCAAAAAAGGTGTCAATTACAATGGTATAACCTCCCTTTTATAGAATGGAGGAGATGAGAGAGATTACAATTAAGCATTGTGGAACTAAAAATTTACAAGTATATGCGGCTTTACAAAAAGACAAACCAGACAGGTCGTGCTGTTAGACAAGCCGGCTAACCGCCCGACAACAACAGGAGGAGAGAATAAGCGCCACAGAGAACAAGCCGCCACAGGAGACTGCTGGAACACCAAACAGCAACAGCCCGGCAGACAGGCCGGCTAGATAAACCGCCAGACCGACCGGTCTCCGAATAACAACAAACCGCCCAGCCTCCATACTTCAACAGCTGCTATCAACACTGCCAGCAGGACAGCTCAAAAAAGAAAGTATAACCTTCATGAGTGCTGGTGCTGTGACAAGATAGGTCACTATGCCACTGATTGCTGACACAACCCGAGTGTGTCTAAAGCTAAAGTTACTCTACCAGTCAGAAAATCTGCTGGTAGACATGTCCATTTTGAGACTAACATACACCAAGGACTCAATATATATTGGGGGTCCTAAGGTAAAATAAATATATTTTGCAGCTTAGTCCAAGTTTCCATACCCCCTATATGGTACTTGGACAGTGGTTGTTCCATGCACATGACTGGAACAAAGAGTAATCTAAAGGAATTCATTCTAGTAAAGGATGTACCCAAGGCGATATTTGGTGGATCAGACAGAAGGATTACCAACAGTTATGGTAAAGTTACAAATGACTTAATCACTTTCACAAAAGTGGCTTATGTGTAAGAGTTGCAACACAACTTTATAAGCATAAGCCAATTATGTGATCTTGGCTATGTCATATCTTTTCACAAGGATAAAGGCCATATTAAGTGACCAAGAGGTCATTTTGACTGGCACTAGGAGTGAGAATGTTTATTGCCTAAAATTTTTTTATTTAACTTCAGACTCTCCCATTTTCCTAGTTGCAAATGAGAAAGCTTCACACTGTGTCAAATGACACAAGAGGTTAGCTCATTTCAGTTATAAGACTATAGGTAAGCTCTATAGTAAATAGTTAGTTAGGAATGGTCCTAACATGAAATGTACTAAGGGGAGCATTTGTTCTGTATGCCAAAAGGGCATGTAGACCAAAGCTTCATTCAAAAGTATTGAGACTAAAGATTCTGTGAGGTGTTTATACCGCTTGCATATGGACTTGTTTGGTCCAATGCCAGTTCAAAAGATAGGTAGGAAAGTCTATAACTTTGTGATTGTTGATGACTTTTTTAGATTTACTTGGGTTTTCTTTTTAAGGAAAAAGTCTGAAACCCATGATGTCCTTAAGACATTTTTCAAGCAAATACAGAATAAGCTGGACAGTACTGTGGTCAAAACCTGAAGTGACCATGAGACTGAGTTTCAATCCGAATGTATGACAAAGGTTTGTGAAGAACTTGAGATTCAGCAAGAGTTTTCCTCTCTAGGAACACCCCAACAAAATGGGATTGATGAGAGAAAGAATATGACTCTCATAGAGACTGGTAGAACATTACTTAATGACACCTCTCTCCCAGAATATTTCTGGGCTGAGGCTGTAAACACAGCTTGTCATGTCCTCAACATAGCTTCTATCACCAAGAGCCACAAAAGACTCCCTATAAGATCCTGTGGCGACTTGTTCTCTGTGGAGCTTATTCTCTCCTACTGTTGGTTGTCGGGCAGTTAGTCGACTTGTCTAACTGCACGACTTGTCCGGTTTGTCAATTTATAAAGCCGCATATACTTGTAATTTTTTAGTCCCACATTGCTTATTTATAATCTTTATCATCTCCTCCATTCTATAAAAGGGAGGCTATACCTTTGTAATAGATACCTTTTTGGATAATAAAAATTTTGTTACTCCAAATTTTCGGTCTACTTTTTCTCTGTTCGCACATGGTATCAGAGCACTCGATCTTTTCCTCCTGATTTTTTGAGACCTCTCTGTCCGCGCGGCTTGTTCCTCTTCTCGCGACCTGTTCTCGCGATCTGTTTCTTCTCGTCGCGCCCTATTCGCGCGGTATCTTCTTCCCTTGTGTGGGCGTCCTCTCTGCCCCTCCTTTCTAACCACTCCCGCTCTCTAGTCGCCGTGACCTGTTCCTAAGTCACAGTGACATGTTCTCTTTTGTGCGGCCTCCTTTTCTAGCCGCTTCTGCTTGTTAGTCGTCGTGACCAACTCTTTAGCCGCGCGGCTTTTTCTTTTTGCTGCTCTTCTTTATGGCCAACTCTGATATCTCTACCACCACTACTCCCGTTGTCGCTCATCCTTATACACCTCCCACTCCTTCTAGAACCTTGGCACCGCTTCCAATCTCATCGGTCCCAACTACCCGGATTGGAGTGTCTCCTTCACATTCCTTCTCTGCTCTCAACGCAAATGTCATCATCTCACAGATGACCCTTCTCCACATGATTCCCCTCTCTTTGACGATTGGGATGCCAGTGATGCTCTTGTCCGCACATGGCTGGCTAACAACCTCTCTAACGAATGCCTCCATGTCATCCATCATGATGACACGGTCAAGGCCGCTTGCCTCCATCTTGCCGCTCTCTACGCTAAGGGGGCTCAGACGTCTCGCATCTATACTCTGTATGCGGACCTCTTTGCCATACCTCCATGTATCCAGCTGTTGCTTACTAACAAGTTCAGGCTCTCGGGGCCGAAATTCTCCAAAATCTCCTCTTCTCTGCTGATCTCGCTGAGCAACACAAACACTTCCAGGAGCTTCTAGTTGTGTGTTATCTTCTATGACTTACTGAGTCGTATGACATGATACGTCAGCAAATCCTTGGCGAGACGGAGTCTCCCACCCTAGATGCCACTGTTGCCCGCACAGCCGCGGTAACATCTCTTCTCCAACGTCCACTGTTATCCTCCCCTCCTCAACCAGACAACTTTGCTCACCATACTCAGCGTAGTGGCTCTAGTGGCCGCCACCTCCCATCAAGAGACTGTGGTGCTTCCCGCTTTCTCTGCTCTCACTGTGGCCGCACCGACCACACGATTGATCGCTGCTGGAAGAAGCATTCTCATATTCGCCAATCTGGGGACGCTTCCACTTCTTCTTCGAAGCTGTCCGCCTCCGTGGTCACGTATTCAGGTAGTGCCCACGTCGCTACTCAAGGTAAATGGCTGATCGACTCTGGTGCTACCAATCATATGACCGACAATCCGTAATATTTTTCTCTCCTCGAACATCATGACCGGTTGCCCCCGGTCCTTGTTGCGGACGGCTCTCCCTCACCGGTCAATGGAACAGGTGTGGTTCAAGTCACTCTGTCTCTTCGCCTGGCGGACACCCTCTACGTGCCCAAGGTCCCTTGCAACTTGTTATCTGTTACTTCGCTTTGCAAACAACTATAATGCTCTGTCACATTCACTTCAACTACTTGTTCTTTTCAGGATCCGGGCACCAAGCGGACGATTGCTACTGAGACTCAGAGCGGCGGCTTCTACTTCCTCGACAACATTTACGCACTCTCCGCCTTCTCGACATCTTCTACTGATATTCTCCAGTGGCATCTTCGCCTTGGTCATGCTCGTCCATGTCTTCTCCGTCATCTTCTACCACATCTTCCTCCACAGAGTCCACCTAACAACTGTGAAGCATGTCAGCTTGGCAAGCATCACCGCTCCTCCTTCCCACCAAAGCAAGGTCGTGGCTATTCCCGGCCGTTTGAACTTGTTCACTCCGACATCTGAGGTCCTGCTCCTACCCTCACCATAGGTCGGGGTAGTTCATATTTTGTAACATTTATTGATGATTTCTCTAGATGTACGTGAGTGTATCTTTTAAAGGATCGCTCTGAACTCTTTTCTGTATGGACATCATTTTATAATATGAATAAGAATCAGTTTGATATGTCTATTAAACTATTACATTCTGACAACGCTAAGGAATATCTTAGCATTGCTTTATCTTCTTTTTGTATGCAACATGATATTATTCATCAAAACACCTGTGTCTATACCTCCCAACAAAATGGGGTGGAGGAACGCAAGAACCGTCAACTCTTCGATGTCGCTCGCACTCTGATGACACAGATGCAGGTTCCTCGCTCCTAATGGGGCTACGCTGTCCTCATCTCCTGTTATCTCATTAATCGCATTCCGTCCACGGTTCTCCACGGACAAACCCCATTCTCTATTCTTTATCCAGGGAAGGATTCGTTTCCTCTCCCTCTGCGAATCTTTGGGTGCACGGCTTTTGTGCACACTCCTTCCGCCACTTATGACAAACTCGACTCACGTGCCACCAAATGTGTCTTTTTGGGTTACTCAACTACTCAAAAAGGCTACTGTTATTTTAATCTCGTTCTTCGTAAACAATATGTATCTGCAGATGTAACCTTCTTCGAGAATGTGTCATATTTCTCTTCTGACCCCTCTCCCTCTACAGTTCTTTTGCCTTCTCCCACCGTCCCCTCCACCACGTCTACTCCCATCGAGCCTTTCCCACCATCCCCTCCACCATCTCCTCCTTCCCTCTCTTCCTCATCACCATCGCTCTCTCCCTCCTCTCTGCGGCCATCTCTCTCCTCTCCCAGGCCAGCTCTCTCCGCCACAGATGCTCCGGTTACTGAGGAACACGCTAACCTGGATGTACCCAGCATCCGCTGGCTGTTATTGTTTCATATGATCGTCTCACTCCTTCTCGCAAGACGTTTGCATTGGCTATCTCTGCGACTGCCACTCCTCGCACCTACCAGGAATCTCTTGTTGTTCCTCATTAGAAGGCCGCCATGGATGAGGAAATTGCTGCCCTCACTGAACGGGGTACCTAGACCCTGGTTCCCCCTTTGGGCACTGATGTGGTTGACTATCGTTGGGTCTTTGTTATAAAGTTCCATCCGGATGGCAGCGTGG
The DNA here is from genome assembly GCA_039583875.1 of Platanthera guangdongensis. Classification (NCBI taxonomy): domain Eukaryota; kingdom Viridiplantae; phylum Streptophyta; class Magnoliopsida; order Asparagales; family Orchidaceae; genus Platanthera; species Platanthera guangdongensis. The sequence continues at coordinate 150,218,867 of CM077156.1, read as the reverse complement.
ATCGATACAAGGCCCGCCTGGTTGTCAAAGGCTTCACTCAGACCTATGGTGTTGATTACTTTGACACCTTATCTCTCATTGCTCGTCTCAACACCATTGGGGTCCTTCTCTCTGTCGCTATCAACAGGGATTGGCCCATTTCACAGCTGGATGTTAAGAATGATTTTCTCTACGGTGATCTTCAGGAAGATGTTTACATGGAGCAACCTCCTGGGTATGTTGCTCAGGGGGAGACACGAGTATGCCGGCTAAAGAAGGCTATCTATGGCCTAAAGCAAAGCCCTCGTGCTTGGTTTGACAAGTTCAATGGCATTATTGCGGCCATTGGTTTTGTAAGAAGTTCAGCCGATCACTCCTTGTTCATTCGGAAAACCACCTCAGGTCTGGTAGTTCTTGCGGTATATGTGGATGACATTCTTCTTACTGTCGATGACTAGGATGGGATAACTTTGACAAAGAAATACCTTCGTCAACACTTGGTCACAAAGGATATGAGCTCCCCGAAATACTTTCTGGGGATTGAAATCTCTAGGAAGCCCAACTCCATGGTCCTTTCCCAACGAAAGTATGTTATTGATCTTCTAAAGGAGGCAGGGTTGACTGGTGCTAAACCTGCCCGATGTCCCATAACTGCTGGAGAAGACAAAACTTGGACAGATGAATCGCCCCTTCTATCCGATCTTACGAGATACCGGCGTCTGGTTGACAAATTCATTTATCTCACTGTAACCAGACCCGACATCTCTTATGTTGTGGGCAAGGTGAGTCAGTTCATGCAAGCTCCGAGGGAGTGTCATCTACAATTTGCCCTAAGGATATTGGAGTATATTAAAGCGCCAGGGAAAAGACTCTTTTTTCAGAAGAATGGTCACTTAAGGGTTGAAGCATACTCAGATTCAAGTTATGCTGATGACAAAGGTGATCGCAAGTCAACATCAGGTTTCTGCACATTTGTTGGAGGAAATCTTGTGAGTTGGAAGAGCAAGAAACAGTCTGTGGTCTTCAGGTATAGTGCAGAAGCAGAATATCGCAGTATGACATCAACCACATGTGAGTTGAAATGGTTACGAGCTCTCATGCTTGACTTAGGAGAGGTCTACAACTATCATCTTCCTATGTTCTGTGACAACAAGGACGCGATATACATCTCCAAAAATCATATCTTCCATGAGAGAACAAAACATATAGAAGTTGACTGTCACTTTATTCGGGAAGCGATCATGAAGAAACAGATTTGTACACCGTTCGTCACTTCCAACAACGAGTTGGCAGACGTCTTCACCAAGCCAATGTCTGCTTCCTTCTTCAACATTTGTGATAAGCTGAGCATGATTGATATCTATGCTCCAGCTTGAGGGGGAGTGTTGCAGTATGGTGGTCGGGCGGTCTGCTGCTGTTCGGAGGCCGGGCGGTCTGGTGGTTTATCCTAGCCGGCTTGACCGCCGGGCTTTTTTTGTTTGGTATCCTAGCGATCTAACAGTTTGTCTCAGGCGACTTGGAGACCGGGCGATTTAGCGGTCTCCTGTGGCAGCTTGTTCTCTGTGGCGCTTGTTCTCTCCTACTGTTGGTTGTCGGGTGGTTAGCCGGCTTGTCTAACCGCACGACCTGTCCGGTTTTTCTAATTGTAAAGCCGCATATACTTGTAATTATTTAGTCTCACATTGCTTATTTATAATCTCTCTCATCTCCTCCATTTTATAAAAGTGAGGTTATACCTTTGTATTAGATACCTTTTTGAATAATAAAATTTTGTTACTCCAAATTTCCGGTCTACTTTTTCTCTGTTTGCTCATCAATTCAATCTGAGCCAAATATGAAGATCATTCTCTTAATCAAAGAAGAAGAATATATTTGTTCCGAATTCTCTCTGGACAGAAGGGAAGGAAGCAGAATTACTATCTGCCTTACACATTAGCTGATTAAAGATCGTTTTCCCCCCTTTCATCAGCAAGACTAGAATCAAGATTCTGAAGAACTTCCAGCACAAGCCGCAGATCATTGAAGATAGTCTTTCTTGTTGATGTGGAGAAGATAGAGCTGAGATTCTCTCAGCTCTGGAAGCAATTGACTCAGAGATTAATTTCTCGAGTCAAATCATCATCCAACTCAATTTCTGGTGGATCTATTCAAAGATCTGTGTATAGGCCTAGGTTAAATAGGTTGTGTAGGATCTGTGTTAGATCTGTGTTGTAAGGCCTAAATTATAAAGGTTGTGTGAGGATCCAGTATTGGATCTATATCGGGCTGATCTCCCAGCCTGTGTTGAGGGCATTTGTTCCTATGTTAGGTGATCAGGTGATTACTGTGTGGTGGGCTGAGTACCTATGTTGTACGTCTCGGTGGAGACTGAGTGATCAAGTGAGATCGTGCTGTAATCTCTGAGGAGCCAAAGTTATTGGAGAAGTGTCTTATCTAACATACTATTAGAAAGACGCGAGAGACAGTGGATGTACTCATACACTAGGGAACCACTATAAATATCTGATGTGCCGTGTGTTACTTTATTGAAAGCATAACTAAGCAAACACACTATGACTTAAATTAGTTAGAGATTTCAAAGAAATCAAAAAGACTATTATAACCAATTCACCCCCCTCTAGGTAATTAGCTACCCTTGGATTTAAAGACATTCATTATTCTATGAGGCTATTGAGTACTTCTACTCATGCAATTTTTTTATTTTATTGTAATAAAAAATTATGGTTTTGTAAATGAAATTATAAAAGTGAAAGAGGAAGAAAATATTTGATCGGGAATTCTTCTTAAGTAAAATAAATAGTAGATCTAAAATTCATAAGAAATTATTGAGAATAACTCGATCGTGGAGGTTCCTGAATCATGATAGCACCTCTCTCCAGAAATACTACCAACTAACCTTACGTTGATCGATTAAGACCCCTCAGCCAGTCGAAACTCCTAAACTTGCTTTAAGTTGTGAACTCTACTATTAGATTAGACTCCAATCCATAAGAGTTATGTCACCCTCTCTCGAGAAGTGCATGCAACTCCTTTTATCAATGAGCGATCTACTCGTATTCACGGATATCTTGATTAATTAGAATACATATCAAGAATCGATTAACATATGTCGACAATATGAAATCAATATGAAAAAAAATCAAAGTGAATAATAGTTTTCAAAATCCAAAGCTATGAAAAATAAACTACGGAATGAAATTACTTAAGACTTCATCTAATAAAATGTTAGAAAATTAGCTACGCATATTAAAAAGAAAGAACAATTTTATAATTATGGAAAGAAGAATACATGTACATGAAAAGTAAATATTAAACTAGGAATTGAAATTGCGAGAAATAAAGTAACATTACAATAAGAAGAATAAAGAAAAACAACTAAAATTCATCCAACTCAAAGCAGGAACTGGATGATGAACTCTTGGATCAGCTGACTTTTTACAGGTGCAAATTTCAGGATTCACACCCCTTGGTCACGCCCATGACCAATGACGTTCATCTAAAGACAAACCACCAAATAAAGCCCATGAACGTTGGGCGAAAAACCGCGAAAAATCATCATAATTTGTTGGTACTGCCCTAGGGTCACGCCCATGACCTAGGACGTGACTTGTTTGGATCAGAAATGACAGAGAAATGGCGAGATCTGGAGTCAATTCGACAGTTTCTGGGAAGTACACGTGTGTCTTAAAAGCAAGGTTGTAGATGTCGAATGTCAGGTTCATGTCGGTTTGAGTTTGAAATGTCGGAATGTCGGATTGTGGGAGATATATCAGAGATATTTTACAATATCAGATTTTAATATTTAAATAAATTTATTCATATATATACACAGTTTTTATAAATATGTATGATTGTATACATAATGTATGTTTATAAATTACATAATATATATATATACACATAGCGTAGGTTTATAAATTACATAAGAAAGAGCCGTCGACTGCATTAAATGAGATAAAAATCACCAAATGAGAGCTAGATGAGAAAGTAGTTGATACTAGACTTAGAGAGATGCATGAAATGAAGCACAAAACAAATTATTTCTGTTTAGTCTCCTCAAAAAGGACAACCTAATGCACAAAGCATCCCCGCGCATTGAGGGTCCGAGGAAGGATCCCACCACAAGGGTGAAATATAGGCAAACCTTACCCTGCATTTTTGCAAAAGGCTGCTTCTAGGACTCGAACTCATGTCCTAAAGGTCACACGACAACACCTTAACATGTGTTTGGTCTCTTCTAAAAATGAAAAAATTATTTGTAATACTCTCGATGATATAGTGGTCGTGAAATATCGCCCGATATATCGGGTTAAACGGATATATCAGACAATACTTTCAAAAACGACATATTTGCTTAAATTATCGATGTCGTGATGTTTTACCCCCAAAACCTTTATGTCGGCCGACATGTCGGACATGTTGGCCGACATCTACAACACTGCTTAAAAGTCAAGCCCATGACCTGAAAGTCATGGGTGTGTAATGTTGAATATGGGTGTGTACTGTTAAACATGGCCGTGTACTGCTGAACATGACTATGTACTGCAGAGCATGGCCATATACTGCTGAACATGGCCGTGTTAGAGGCTGTACCTTGATTTTGTGCTAAAGAGCTTTTTTGTCATTGCTAGTAAGGTCATGGTCGTGACCTGTGTCATGACCTCTGGTCATGGCCATGACCAAGGGCGTCTACTTGAAATTTGCACTGGAAAGCATTTTCTGACTTGTTGACATCGTCATGGCCATGATCCATCTCACGCCCCGAGGTCACACTCGTGACTTGGAGGCGTGTAACTTTAAACGACCTGGCAGACATGTTCTTGATTGGGACTTGGGAGGAGGTTTATGGCCGTGACACCATGTTACGCCTCATGTTACTCCCATGACATGGGCGTGTGTACTTTGACTTTTTAGCAGAAATTCTCCAAATATTTTCTTGAACATGTTCACGAGCTCCAAATTGCTATCAACAACCCAATTATTTCTGAAAACACAAAATGAAGCAAATTAGACTATATCTAAGATAAAATGAAATACAAGTCGATTATTTAATACTAAAATAATATAGTAGAATATAGATAAATAATATACTATCAGTGGGCTAGGGCAAAACCCTAGCCACTGGAGAAGAGGAAACAAATCAGGAGCTCCTCCCCTTAGGGTTTTGGCTGAAGAAAATCGAGATTCCCAAATGAAACCAGCAAAACAACTTAAATAAAAAATATACAGAAATTTGTTGACACACAAGCAAACACATGACTGTGTGTTTCAACATTGCATGAAAAAAAATAAAATATGAAATTTCGGCGCAACAGTCTGCGCGGGATAATGATTTTTAAATGCCCATGTGTTTTACCCACGCATGACCAGAGGTGTCCGTGCATGAAGAAATTGTACGTTTGAAAGCAGATAACCATTTTTTGGAAGTGCAGAATTTTGTTCAAGCACGAATGTGCGATTTAATCACACAACCGTGCATTTTGCGTAGAATTGTTTTATAATTTTATGAATCAACCCGGGTTCTCTAAGTGAATTTGTTGAGGCGAATAACCGCCGAAATGTGCAGAATATTGCCAAATCCATAACTAAAGATGACAAGGAAAGCGATGTGATCTCCCCAAGAATGATTAAGCGTGAATTGCACCCTAAAATCGGCTAGAAATGTGCTTCATGCGTGCTTTGTGATTTAATGAAATACGCGTATTTTTTCCATATTTTGTGAAGCGACTAAGCGTGAAATTAGGCCTAAATGAGTATGAAAAAGTATATTAAATGGACTCATCACACGCTCCATGCCTCGAGTTCCATATGAATCTAAGAGACAAGGATATTGGATTTCTGCGCTTTCTTTTATTTGATGGGTTGACAAAATAAAATGCGTAGTAGCCCCCAGAATTGACGTCTTGCGGTACATGTTAGCCTTCGTGTTGACGCTTCCGAAAGACGATTGTTCTGGGCATAAGGCTCCCATCTGCCGTGTTATGTGTTTCGGGAGGGGGGTCTTTATATTTGTGGTCCTTAAGAAGTAAGCCGGGGGTGTGCTGCACTGCACCGTGCAGTGCAGCACATCCAACGGCTGTGAGTGCATCAACACTGGAGCTGAGAAGCGTGCGCGAGTAGTAATGCACTGGCAACAGCTGGATGTTGCATTGCACGGTGCAGTATAGCACCCCTACCCCCTTAAGAATTGGTAAATCATCAGTCATACTACAACTCGAACTTTACGAGTCAAAACCTTGGCTCTTTGTGAGCTGAATTCTTGAATTCAACATATAGGTGTCGTGAACGTGGATTTTGGCAAAAGGAAGAAAGTGCCAGGTTGGACCTCACATGGCTCCTAGCAAAGACCCTGTAGCCGAGGCAGACAACTCGCAGTCACTTCGCCTAGGCCATGGGAGAACTTATAGTCATCCAGTAATCACCTCGCCAAGGTAAGATTAAGGCTCCGTTTGAGGGGACTTATTTTTACCGGTCAAGCGGTTACGACCGCATGAATCGGACCATTATGGTCTGATTCATGTGGTCGTAACCGGTTGACCGGTGAAAATAAGTCCCCCCAAATGGAGCCTAAAGCATGTAGAATAGAGAGTCGCGGACATCTCATAATCACCTGCATGAAAACTTATGAAGAATTTGGCGAGGTCATGACGGGCTGTAATGCTGAAAATATTAGTAGGGGGTTATAATGTGAACGATGCAGGTTTCGAAAACTTGATTTTTTTTCCTTATATGGTACTCGACATTATACTACTTTTTCAATGCCTTTCAAAAATATGAAATTTAGTAATGCATTAGTAAAACTCGCGAATGCTTTGGTATGACTAACAAACAATGCTATCAACGGCAACTTCAATATGGTGATCACCTTCATCAAAGGATTCACACAATGATCTTCTACTTTCCAAGTAGACTACTGAAAAATTACCCACAAACATTAGTTTCCTATCTCCGGAGCATGAGAACACTTTGGCTACGCAGACAGTATGCCTCTGCTTCCCACATGGTTGTAAATCCAAGTCACTACATGATCTATCAAGATCAGCTACCTACATGAAAAATGGTTGTTTATCTCTAAAGCAGGAGTTCATATTTAATGTGAAGATAATTTTCTTCCTTAGTTTAACAAGGAAGACAAACCCGAAAATCTCCCCCAAAGTCCTTAACTGAGTGAACTACCTATATCCAAAGTGCAGGACTCTAAGTCCAAGCCTCTACATGAGTGACAGATGTCAGCTCCCCGGATGAATGTTGAATGTCTACCCTCTGGTGCATAGGAAGAGAGTTCAAGAAAATCATGCAATGTTGAAATTTGTAGCAAAGCACCCTGCCAATTGCGCTTGCTTCCACAAGCAAATGGTGTAGGAGGATGTCGATTTCTATTTAAACATCGTTAGTACGACTTCAGCTCTCCAGTTGAGCTCGCGTCCTCATGAGAATAGCCTAGGAGTGCGCCGAGTTAGATTTAGATACTGTTAATGCGATTCCGCTTACCATTGTCACCTCGTCAGTTGAGCTTAATAGCCTACGCGATAAGCGTCGGAGTATGTTGAACTTATTTTAAATTTCCAAAGATTAAAAGATTCAATCTTTTCAGCTTGTGAAGAACCTTGAATTATCCAAAGATTCAATTTTTTCATCACTCGCCAAGGTCCTCACTGATAGAAGAGAATTTTTGGGAGAGTTGTACTTCCAGTTTATCATATTGTGTTGCCAGTATCACGTCATCAAGATCAACACCAGCACACACGAAAGATAAAGAGAGTTCCGGCTATTTTCCATTTCTCATAATCGGGAGTAACTTATCTCGTCATATTCATCTCAAGAGGGACCTTACCATGTCAAGTAAATCGAAGAATTAAATAAGTTAAAATTACTTGTATATATATTATGCTCAAGTCAATCTTGCCAGGAACCCCACTGGCACAAGAGAAACTAAAGAAAATCGTGATCATTCTCACATAAATATTATGCTCGCAATATTGGTCTCGTACCCCAACGATCTTTTATCACTCTAGATAAACTATACATGATATCTTGTCAAAAATGGGTTCTTTCGGATTTTCTGATCATATACCGAGCCGAAAAAATGGGGATTATGTATGACACATTCAGTGTGATAAAAAAATCTAGCATTTAGAGAGCAGCGAGAGGTCAGGAACAAGCTTAACTCATCAGATGACCTCGCCATTTCGAGCAACCTCACCGGCCTAGGCAACCTCCCAGAGGAACTCGCAGCCAGAGGAACTCATGGGTAGAGGAGATAACTGCTAGAGTAGTTTGCATGTAGCTCCATGAGCTCATAATGATCATGTATGGGGGTAGGATCCACCTTCTGATAACAGGGTACACCCCTTTCCTTTCCCTATAAATTTGACTTCAATGTAATGTGTGGAAGAAAGGACACACTTCATGAGAGTGGCTCATTTAAAGATTTGGTAGCCTCCCTTCCATTCCGTGACCACACACCTCACTTGGTTCGAGAGTTCTTATACACAACTAGGCATGCAGAGGGACCTCCACAATGTAACACGATCACCTCGTGAAGCAATTAAATAATATTTTGTTCTCCTCATTGCCTCTTGCTTTTATGGTCACGAATTAGTAGACCTTCGATCATACTACAATTTGAATATTGTAAGTCGAAACCTTAGCTCCATACAAGCAAAGTTCTCGAGTTCAACACTACTAAAATGACTAGATACGGTTAATATGGAAGGAAGAGAGAGCAAAACACAGCCAATTATACTTGTTAAAAAAAATCAAAACAAAATTAACATTTCATGCATCACACAGCATGAAAAAAATGAGGATTCATAAATTTGATATGTGAATGATGCTAAGGATAGTAATCAACAAAGTTTACCGGACATTTAAAATGTAACGATCAAATAATACATGTCAGTTAAGTAGCATAAACAGATCTGTGAGATCGAGTCCTACTTACAAAAAAAATCTTACATTGGAGTTGTTGGCATGCATCACGAGTCTCATATACTGGTCTCGAGCTTCTGGATAGCGAGACATAGACTTGACCCTTGACAAGGCTTTCTCTATACCAGCCACCTTTTGCTTCCTGCCAAAACCAAGAAACTCATATTCATCTGTCCTCTCTTTCTCTTGTTCGGGCCCATTAGTCATTTTGTCTGCCCAAAAACCGCGTAAACCTGATCCTTTCTGTCTCCAGCGTAGCATCACTTTCTCCACAATACCAACAGACCAAACAACCCTCTTGTATTGTTTACGAACTTGATGGCCCCTTACATGTGCCTGCATTAAGAATGCAATGACTCAAATTAAACATGTAAATCAACAGTTAATTTATTAAAATAAAAAAAAAAATACACCAACAATAAAATCGGAAAAAAAGATGTCAAGGTCTATCATCCCAAACTACAATGTAGCTAAAAAAATCTCAGTACAACAAAAAAAAAACAGACGGACTACTGATCTCATTGCACAATCTTCCTGGAAATGCAGTACCTTTGTTGATTGGAATACAACAACGGAACCCATGTAGTCCCCAATCATTGGGGGTATGGGCGGGGGAAGATTGGAAACAGACCTAACTTTTGGTACTACGCACAAAGTGGCTTCTCTCAGAGGAGAAAGACCTAACCTTTGACAATAAATGCAGATACCACAGAAATAGTGGCCCCCCTATACCGCCATGCTTGCTGCGGAATCATGCCCTCAAATCAAAGCCAAAGACATCAGAGAGGGTAGACCCAAGAATCCATTTTTATTTATGTGCACATAACCATGCTTCTTTCATTCAGCATCCAGAGCATTGACCTTGCACAAAGCCTTTGTTGATTGGAATGCAGTAAAAAATTTAGGAACGTAAATGTCCTGATCAAATAATTGCTAAGATAGGCCACTATCAACTCTAAGATTGGTTAATAGCCAGTTAGAAGATTTTCATAATTCCAAGGGAAGCAGGGCAAGAAAGTCATCCGATGTTACCACTAAAGTCAAACGAGTTTGTTCTATATACATAAGATTGAGAGAAACCATTTATGCAATGTTTACAGAAAACAGAACAGAATAAAGGCCGTATTATTTTTGCATAGGTCTTGAAATGATTAACAAGACTGAAAGCCACCAATTGCAGCTAAAAAGCAAACATAATGTGAATTTGATATGGTTGACAGGTTAAAGTCCAAAAGTGTTTTTTTTTAATATTTTGTTCTTCATACAGAAAGTAGCCCGAAAATCATTTTCCAATTAATTTATTATTAATTTGTACCCGTATTTGAATAAATCATTATTGATTATATGTACATAATTTCCTGCTGTGTTTTTTAGTCTTTTGATTGACTTGTAGACAGCCAGACTTTAGACTAAAATAGAAAATACGGTTTAAGGCCTCATATTTTTGGTTTCATTCATGGATTCTGAGAGCAATGGATACAGATTACCCAAGGGCCAATCACCGTGGCTTAGTGGTGGCACGTTTGCTTATCATTAACGCCCCATATCAGAGAGTATAAAAGATTCTTCAATCCTTGTTCCTCCGTCAAAAGAGCCTACTTTTCCTTCGTGCCCCTTTCTCGATAACAAGTTTCTTTCCAATTCCACGGAAGCTAGTCCCGGTCTTCCACAATAACAAAACCTTGTTGCTTCAATCGTCATTGTATTTAACAAATAACAAAAAAAAAATTTGAATTATTTTCCATCAAGATTACAATGAATCTCAGCACCTACTTTGACAATAGCAGTGCCTTCATCCACCACTTCCTTGTCAATTGCACGTCTTCTTTTCCTTTGTCAACAAAAGTGTTAATGCAAAAAATTCACCTCCACAACAAAAAATTCTCCTCTGCTCCTTAGGATTTTCAGCGTAGAAGGAGAGAAAACATGAGAGAAAAAATCACTCTTGATTGTATTATTCTCAAAAAATATGATTACATACCTTATATAGAGGTAGAAAGAGTGAGAGACTCCTACATATACAATGTGTGACTAAAGAAACTATACATGTGCCAATACACATGGGCCTCCCTAATGGGCTAATTTATCTTATCTTTAACACTCCCCCGCAATCTGGAGCGTAGAAGTCATAAGCGCCAAGCTTGGATAAGAACTGATAGTACCAAGTACGAGAGAGAGCCTGGGTGAAAATATCAGCAACTTGACTGGATGTCGAGACGTGTTCCAATACTATCTTCTTCGATTGAACCTTTTCCCGAATGAAGTGACAGTCAACTTTGATATGCTTTGTGCGCTTATGAAACACAAAATTCTTGGCAATATGTATGGCCGCTTGACAATCACAGAGCAGGATAGCAGGAGAGGAGAGTTTGAGACCCATATATCTGAGGAGACCAGGTGACCTCAGATACGACTGCTATCATTGCATGATATTCAGCCTCAACAGATGAGCAAGTAATAACAGTCTGTTTCTTGCTACGCCATGTAATAAGATGTCCACCGAGGTAGGTGCAAAAACTAGTTGTGGAGTGTTTATCATCAAGAGACCCTGCGTAGTCAGCATCAGAGTATGCAACACGAGATAATGAAGTCGATGGTTTATAAACAAGAACTTGTCCAGGAGCCTTCTTTAGATATCTGAGAATCCGCTCGACGGCCTGAAGATGAGAGGTCCGAGGAGTATGCACGGACAGGTGGAGGTGGGAGAGGTGGTGAAGTTGGTACTGGAGGAGCGGAAGATGTGGGAGGCAGAGATGTGACGGGGACAGCCGGACGAGGAATAGTGGACTGAGGTAATAGAGTGGACTTAGGTGGTAGAGTGGAGGTGTGGGAGAAAAAACTTCCATCCTCAGTAAAGGTAACATCTGCGGAGACGAGTACCTTGTTGACGGTGGGAGAGTAGCAAACATACCCTTTTTGGGTACGAGAGTAGCCAACAAATATTCATTTGGTGGCGCGTGCGGCAAGTTTGTCACTTGGTGGTCCGAGAGAGTGGGCATAGCAAATACAACCAATTGTGCGAGACGTGAGAGAAAAATGAGACTTGAAAGGAAAGAGTTGACCAAACGGAGAGACAAAGTTAAGCACGAAGGAGGGCATGCGATTAATGAGATAGCAAGCAGTAGAGACAACAAAGTTCCAATATTCGGCGGGAACCTGCATTTGAAGCATGATTGACTGAGTGACATCAAGGAGATGTCGATTCCTTTGCTCGGCCACACCGTTTTGTTGGGGTGTATATGCACATGAGGTTTGATGAATTATCCCAAAGTCCGTGCATAAATTGGAGAAGTTGCGACCAGTGCATTCACGAGTATTGTCAGTGCGAAGCGTTTGTACTGTCATAAAAAATTGCGTATGTATTTCAACAATAAAGGCAAGGAAAACAAAAATCGGTTCAGCACGATCATGAAGTAGATAAAGCCATGTGAGACGTGAATAGTCATCAATAAAGGTGACAAAGTACAGATAACCAAAAATACTGGGAATTTTATACGGACCCCAAATATCGGAATGAACTAAAGAAAACAGAGTACTACTCCGATTACATGCATGAGGGAAAGAAACACGATGTTGCTTGCCAAAGATACATGATTTGCAAGAGAATTCCTGCAAGGAGATATCAGGAAGTGCCTTTTTGAGAATCTGAAGAGGAGTGTGGTCAAGACGACGATGCCAATTGACGGAGGGAACAACAGATAGTGAGGTGGGAAGAACATCTAGGAGATAAAGCCTGCTGGACAACCGTCCTCTACCAATGATAGTCCGTGTTCGACGATCCTGCATGACAAAAGAAGAGGGAGAAAAAAATTAGACAACAATCAAGATCTTAAGCAAGCCTACTAACAGACAGTAGGTTGAAGGGAGATCTCAGAACATGCAGAACTGAGGTTAAGGAGAGAGTATGGGTGAGTTGTAGATTAGCAACTCCAGACACCGGAGTAGTATCGCCATTCGCCATAGTGATAAACTTGAGATACTTAGTGTGCATATACTGAGGAGATTTCTGAGAAGTAATGTGATGGGTGGCCCCAGAATACAGGATCCATTGAGAGCTGTAGGAGAGACAGGAGATACCTTCAGTAAAGAAGGAAGCAATCAAGCCGAGAAGGAAGCAACCGAGCCAGAGGAACGATTGACAACGCCCTGCAGTTGCAGTAACTATAGGCGGAGGTCAATGATATCTTTCTGAGCAGATGATGGGGGCTCGGTGGAAGAGGGACCCGAAGAAGTAGCAGCAGCCGTAGTAGCAGTAAGATGAGGAGGCAAACCATGTTTGTTAGAGCAGATAGTTTCAAAGTGGCCATCACGACCACAGTAGGTACACTTGAGAGTAGAGCGTCCAGCACGTCCCCGATCACGCGATGTGAAACGGCCTCCCTGAGTAGTAGCAGAACCTCGGCCAGAGGGAGCAAGAGTAGGGAGTAGGGGTTGCTGGAGCAAAGCCGGAGAGAAAGTGGCCGGAGCCTCGGGAGGTGGTGTAACTTTGAGCAACATTGAGCAAACATCAAACAGAGAGGGTGTAGTGGAAGAGGAGAGGATATGGGCCCGGACGCTGTGAAGATGACTAGGAACACGGGCCATCATCATAGCGATTGAAAGTGGGGATAAAATCTACCTTAACTCTAGAGGGGGGGTGAATAGAGTTTATTAAAATAATTTTCAAGTTAAAAAATTATTTTGCAGTGCAAGACTTAATTTAAATATATGTGTAAGGTGCTTGCAGTAAATAAAAGTTATGAAAACAAGAAATAAAACACAGCACACAGCAAACAAAATATAGCAACCAGAAGACACAAGAAGCTATAGTGGTTCCCCAATCAATCTGGGTACATCTACTCTTCTACCACCCTTGGTAGGAATCCACTGCAGGATGAGTTGATCAGGTGTCCTGGGCACCAATGAGCTTTTGATAAGCTGCTCAAAAACTAAACCAGATTTTTTGATCAGGTGTCTTGCCACCACTGAGTTTTGACAAGGTCTCAGAAACCAGCACAAAACTTTTGAAGGGAGTTTTGAGAAACCCTTTTACAGCAGAAAAAGAAAGAGGTGAGATGTTCTTCTCTATCAACAATCAGAAAGAAGACTAGTGGATGATGTTGTCAAAGCTCCCCCTGAGATCTGGAAGTTGTTCAGGAAAATAAGCTTTGCACTAGGGTGATAGGCCTTCAGTAGATGAGGTCTCCAGCAAAGGATGATTCCATCAGTTGCTGAAATGTGTAGTGTCTGGAGTCTTGATGGATGAAGCCACTGAACACTTGAGCCAAAAGAGATCTAGAAAATTTTCTTCTCTGTATGTTGATCTCCTTCACTGGTGTGTGTTCTGAAAGAATTCTGTCTGTGTCTGTCTGTGACTGTTCTCCTTTTTTGTTCTGTGTATGTCTGTTGGGAGTAGCAGAATAATATCCTCTTTTATTCCTTAGATCTGAAAAGAATGAATTGATTCTGTCTCCAAGATAGCCGTTAGCCACTCATTAATGACTTCCTTAAATGAATTTTGTCTCTGAAGGAAAGTTCTAGAAAACATTCTTTTAAATCTCCTTTGAAACTTGCTCCAGATTAATTGAAACGGCTACAAGATCCTTGAAATAAATGCTGAGAATAAATAAGATAGAATTCCATAACTGTTTGAATTTGAATCTTGAGAATCGTCGATCTCTCCAGAAAATCGTCGACCTGAGATCAACTATCGTCGACCTGAGCTCAGAGACTGGAACTAGACTGGAAACAGAAATCGTCGATCTCTCCAGAAAATCGTCGACCTGAGCTCAACTATCGTCGACCTGAGCTCAGAGACTGGTAAAACAACAAGAGACAGAAACGTCGATCTGAGCTCGAAGATCGTCGAATGGCGTTCGACGACTCGTCGAACTGAGCTCAGAGATAGTCGAACTGAGTTCGACGATTCGTCGACCTGAGCTCGACGAAAGTGACTTAGTATCCTGAAATTGAATATCTGATCTGAGGGTCTTGGGGGCAGCTTTCAAGCCTAAATTCTAACCCTTACACTCAATCTAATTGACCTTTAAAAACTATACAAAGATGTCAAAACAGTTTTCCTAAGGACATAGTGATCCTTGCCCAAATCAGTAATAGGGTGTTCCAACAATCTCTTCATATTTGGGTTAGGATTACTATTTACATGACATAGGAAATAAAAACATACAATGCAGATATAAAATCAAAAACATCATTGCAGAAACATAAATAGAATCACATCAGAAATTCATAATAGATAACACTATCAGCTTACATGATCATTCCTTTTCCTTGCCCTTTTTGAGAATTATTTCTCTGTTAGGGTTAAAAGCTTCTTTCTTGGATCTTCTGTCATCATCTGCACCTAGAAAAGTTTGATGTTTTGCCCTGGGGACTACAGCTTCTGGGTGCAGCTTCATATAGCTTTCTGAGTCAAAGAATTTGCTGGAAGAATATCTTTCAAGTTCTTTCTTTCTCTGTTCTGATAGAGTGGTGATATTTGATGTATCTTTTCCTTGTTCTTTTGTCTTCTTAATTTGATCTAGTGCAGTCAACTCTTTCATTCTTGCTGTCCAGGAATTAGGATTATTCTCTGGATCTTCAAATGAAACAGGAGGTTCATATCTGTTTGAAGAATCATTAGGAGTAGCTATGGAAGAAACTAGATCTCTTAACTTATAAGGGAAAGGACCAGATGTAGTGTCAATGGGACCTTGTCCTTCCCTATGATAAGGATGCTGCCTAGAATAACCTTTGGAATATACTCTGAATTCTCTTTGATTTCCCCTATATTGTCCTCTTCTGGACTGGTAGCCTCTTGATTGATATTCTCTTGATTGAGATCTTCCTTGAAATTGAGAAGTGCTTTGACTCTTAGCAGCAGATGACTGATAAGCAGAACTTCCACCAGTACCTGCATCTGGTGAAGGAGGAGGAGGAGGATGATTGAAGTGAGATGATCCTTTATCATATTTCCTCTTTTTCTTCATTGCCTTTAGTTGATTTCTGGAGAACTGCATTCATGGTTCTGTAATTGGACAATTATGCAAAATATAGTATGGAATATCATTTGAAGATTTAATTTTCTCCTGGGGAACTTTCTTTAGGGCCTTGCTTCTAGCTTTCCTCTTCCTTGCAATGGTTGCAGAGGAATCATCAGAATCAGTTCTAAATTGATCACTATCTGAGCTCTGAGGATTGTCATATAGTTCATCAAGCCTTTTGATGCAATCTCTTTGTTGTTGGGGTTGAACAAAAGAAACAACAGCAGCAGCAGCAGTAACAAAAACAGCAGAAACTGGAACAACAGATTCAGAATTAATAACAACAGAATCAGCAGGCTCAGAGTCATTAGCCTCTGTCATAAGCACATCATCAGAAACTAAAACAGCATCAGCAGCATCAGCAGGAACAACAGAAACTGAAGGAGCACTGTCCACAGCCTTGAAGGAATTTATATAAGAAGTTATTATGTTGGGCTCACAGCTAGAAATAGGCACAATGACCTTAGTAAGATCTTCAGTTTTCTGATCTGGAAGACAGCTGAGGTAAACAGTATCAAACTTTGACAGCAGTGACCTGAGGTCAACTGTTATAACTGGAACTGGAGCTGGAAATGGAATCTCTGAAGCAGGCAATCTCTCTACTTCATATGGTATCTCCCCCTGCCTAGATTCAGTAGATACTAGATCAAGGCACCCAACAAAAGGGATTGCCTGAGGAGGATATAGGGAGGAAAGCCTGTCAGATAACTCCTGAACTGATTTCAGAAGTGGAGCCAGAGAGGTCTCCAGCAGGAGTGATAGCCTTGGAGCTAACAACTCATAGAGCTTATCTGCTATGGCTGATAGATCTACTTGCTCAAGTGGTGCTTGAGTAGAGGTAGAGATGAGTGTGACAGAGATGGATGAAGGAGCTGTAGATGTGGTTGGAGAGAGTGAGAATGTGGATGGTAGAATTGATGGTTGAGATATGAGAATGGTGGAGATGGAAGTTAATGGAATGGAGATAGATGGAGAGAAGGATGGTTAAGCAAGGATTTCTTGAATTAGTTGTTGATATGATGTAGAAGAAGATGGTGGCTCAAGGGGTGAGGAAGGAGAATCATCCATATAGGAATCATCTAGGAGAGTGAAGGATGGAATGGATATGGGGGATGAAATTGAGATGGTTATGATGGATGTGATAATTGTTGAGGGAACAAGAGGTGGGGAAGGTGGAGATGAGGAGGCAGGCAGTTCTTCTAATGGGGCAGTTGCCTGAGGGGAAGTGACTGGATCAGCCCTGCTGCCTGAAGATGAGATGACTGCAGAGGTTCTGCTTGGCTTTGCAATTTGCCTGTCCCATTTGCCAAAGAGGGCACAGGTTAACCTCTCAGAGGCATTGATATGCATCTCATTTGAAACAAGCAGCTCAGGGCATCTGCTATGAAGAAATAGCCCTAGAATCCTTCCAAAGTTCACAAAGTTCTTATTCACTTTCTTCTTAATTAGATCAAAGAAAACTTCTCCCCAATTCAAATGTTTCTTATCCACCAAAGCACCCATTAAACAGAATTGATACCTAGATATAGTATCATGGGCAGAATGTTTTGCTAATAGGACCTTGCCAACAACATCTGCTAGAAACCTGTATTCCACTGACAGATTTTTCTTAAGCAGCTTGTTAGGGTTTGCTGCTGAATGACTCATCCTATCAAGCATACTTGCAAACTCTTCTCCAGACAACTCAAGAGAATCTTGACCAGTACTTAATTGAAAAACTTCTGTTAATATAGCAGGAGTAAAAGATACCTGATTTCCTGATATAGTTCCAATCACTGTATTTTGATCTTGATTGTGAGCAGTATACACTCATTCTTTGATTTCATCTGCAGCCAGTTTTATCCTTGTGGTCATGATGTGTCCTAGCTGTTGATCTTTGAATAAATCCAGAATATCCTTGAAAATCTGATCACTATTCTCAAACGAGTCCATATCGATATCGAATCCAGTATCAAATTTCATTGCTGCCAAAACTGCAACAGAAACGACCATTTTTTCCTGCAAAAATGAACAAACAAAAGACCAAGTGTAGAAAAGTTTGGAGGGAAAGGGAAATCATGCAGAGAGTATGAAAGCGCAAAGGGAGAACGACAGCCGAAAAATGAATTTTATATTAGGGTTCGACGCAGAAAAGGAAAGATCGTGGAACTTCGTTCGACGATCTGGGCTTATAAAGGAATCTGAAAGGTCTTCAACATCGTCGATCTCCGTTCGACGATATTGGAGTGCGTCGAGCTCCGTTCGACGATCACTGACCGGAAGAAGATAGCTTAACACTATCTGGAAAGCGCTGAACTCCGGTCGACGATTTCTAAGAACGTCGATCTCCGTTCGACGATCTTTGGGAAAAGCGTCGAGCGCAGTTCTGAGACCAGAAACAACCTATACACACTAGAAAAATCAAATTGTTTGCCTAGTCTTGGTCAATTTTAGAGTTTTAAAATCTTGAAGCTTATTTTAAACTTCCTCCATCTAACATTCCTAACTGATTCAGGAAGAATATATATTTCTTTTCATCCAATGGTTTGGTGAAAATATCTCCCCTTTGCAAGTCAGTTGGGATATATTGAAGTTCAATTTTATTTTTCTCAACCTTGTCCCTTAAAAAGTGATGCCTAATTTCTATATGTTTTGTCTTAGTATGGAAGACTGGATTTTGTGCTATAGAAATAGCACTAGTGTTATCACAGAAAATTTTTAACTTCTCTAAGTTGTAGTCATAGTCTAGGAGCTGATTTTGAATCCACAGGATTTGTAAGCAACAACTACCTGCTGTCATATATTCAGCTTCAGCAGTTGATGTGGACACAGATGTTTGTTTCTTGCAAAACCAGGAGACAAGTCTGTCACCAAGAAACTGGCAAGTTCCACTGGTGTTTTTCCTGTCTATTCTGCATCCAGCATAATCAGCATCTGAAAATCCAGTTAAGTCAAATGCTGAGTCTTTTGGATACCAGAGACCTAGATTTGGACAACTTTTCACATACCTAAGAATCCTTTTTACTAAGGTTAAGTGTGACTCTCTAGGGCTCACATGGAATCTAGCACATATGCATGTAGCAAACATTATGTCAGGTCTACTAGCTGTAAGGTACAATAAAGAGCCAATCATTGTTCTATATGTTGTCTGATCAACAGGTTTCTCATGTTCATCAGCATCTAATACAGCATTAGTAGGCATAAGTGTTTTCATACATGATGCTTCAGACATATCAAATTTCTTAACCAATTCTTTTGCATACTTGGTTTGAGAGATGAATATGCCTTCAGCATGCTGTTTGACTTGCAATCCTAGAAAGAAGGAAAGCTTACTCATGCTACTCATTTCAAATTTAGAATGCATTAAGTTGGAAAATCTTTTGCACAGATTTGAATCAGTAGAACCAAAGATAATGTCATCTACATAGATTTATACTAGTAAGGTATTAGACTTATGAGTTCTAATAAAAAGAGTTTGGTCTACTCTACCCCTTATAAAATCATTTTTCAGAAGAAAGCATGCAAGAGTCTCATACCATGCTATAGGAGCTTGCTTTAGACCATATAATGTTTTATGCAATTTGAAAACATAATCAGGATGAGTTGGAGAAATAAAACCTGAGGGTTGTCTAACATAGACTTCTTTCTTGATGTCTCCATTGAGAAAAACACTATTTACATCCATTTGATATACTTTGAATCCTTTGTGTGCTGCATAAGCTAAGAAGATTCTTATGACCTCTAACCTTGCAACTGGTGCAAAGGTCTGGTCATAGTCTATCCCTTCTTCTTGAGAGTATCCTTGAGCAACTAGCTTTGCCTTGTTCCTTACAATGACTCCTTGATCATCCAATTTGTTTCTGAACACCCATTTTGTTCCAACAATGCAGTGATCCTTTGGCCTTGGCACTAATTCCCAAACTTTGTTCCTTTCAAATTGATGTAATTCCTCTTGCATTGCAATGATCCAGTGTGGATCTTGTTCTGCATCTTGAATGGATTGAGGCTCAATTTGAGAAAGAAAGCAGGTGTGCATCAGGTTTTGGTTGACCTGATTTCTGGTTTGCACACTAGCTGAGATGTCTCCAATCACTTGGGAGATTGGATGGTCTCTTGATGTTACTAAATCAACAGGGGGTGTTGATTGTTCACCAACCTGTGTTGTTGTTTTCTCTTTTGCAACAACAACTGGCTCTTCAAAAAGATTCTCTTCAAGATGTTGAATATCTTCTTCATCTTCACTGCTTTCATCCATTTGTATAATATGTAACCTGTCTAAATTTTCAGCAAGATAGTGTATCTGTAAAGATTCTATGATAGAAGCATTCTTCTCCTTAAAAGACATGTTAGATTCATCAAAGGATACATGAACAGATTCTTCAATTTTAAGAGTAGATTTGTTATACACCCTATAAGCTTTACTGATCATGGAGTATCCCAGAAACACTCCTTCATCAGCTTTAGCTTGAAATTTTGCTATGTATTTCTTGTCATTATTGTGAATGTAACAAATGCAACCAAAAATTTTAAAATAATCTACTTTAGCTTTCTTCCCTTTGAGTAATTCATAGGAAGTCTTGCCCTTCAGCTTATGTATCAAACTTCTATTCAACACATAGTTGGAGGTGTTCACTGTCTCTGCCCAAAAGGATAGAGGAAGGTGAGCATCTGACAACAATGTAGTAGCAGATTCAATAAGAGTTCTATTTTCCTTTCAGCTACCCCATTTTGTTGAGGAGTTCTAGGAGCTGAGAAAGTGTGTCTGATCCCTTCACTCTAACAGAACTCTTGCATAAGAAGAGAATCAAACTCTGTCCCATGATCACTTCTGATCAGGGCAATGTGAGTATTGAACTCACTCTGTATGCATTTGAGAAACTCTGTCAAACACTTAAAGTTATCAGACTTCTTTCTCAAAAAGAACACCCATGTGAATCTAGAGAAGTCATTTACAACTACTAAAGTATAAGATTTCCCTCATAAGCTTTGTACTGTAATGGGTCCAAAGAGATCCATGTATAACAGATACAAAATTCTAGGTGAATCACTCTTATTAAGTGACTTGAAGCTATTTTTGGTTTGCTTGCCTAATTGACAAGCCCTGCAAAGTTCTTCCTTCTTGTAGGGGCCAGAAGGTAGTCCTCTAACAAGGTTGTCCTTGGATAGCCTAACAATGGTTCTAAGGTTTATATGTCCTAATCTTTTATACCATAGTTCATTATGTCTATAAATGGAATTGAACAAGCATATATCTACCTTAGTTGAGAGAAAATCCATAAGATAAATGTTACCTTTCCTTTTACCTGTCAACACAGTTGTGTTGTCCTCTAATTTGATTTTGCATGAGGATTTGTTGAAAGTCACTTGGTATCCTTCATCACACAGTTGACTGATGCTGATTAAGTTGTGCTTCAGTCCTTCCACATAAGCTACTTTCTTGAATGTGACTGAGCCAATCTGGACTGTACCATATCCTTTTGTTAGTCCAAAGTTTGAATCACCAAATATTACTTTGGGTCCAAGTTTGGCTTTGAAGGATGTGGAATTCTTCTTGTTTCCTGTCATGTGCTTTGAGCACCCACTATACAGATACCATTGCTGGTTTGATGTTGGATAGGTCTTCACCTGCACATAAAATAATTTATTTGTTTTTGACACAGTTTACCTTGGGCCTAGCTTGATAACCTTTAAAATCTGAAATAAAAGACATCTCTGGTTGACTCTTATAGCCTTCAGGATGATATCTCCTATGAGGTACTATCCATTCAGTATAAGGGTTAAACCTCTGAGATGTAGGACTTATAGGATTGGAGTTTGATTTGCCTTCGAAAGATTTTTCAAAACTCTGAGCTCTGTTCGACGATCTCGGAGCTGCGTTCGACGATCTTGGGTCAGATCGTCGAGCTCCGTTCGAAGATCGACTATGCCAGAGTTCAGGGTTCAGAAATCGTCGACCTGAGTTCGACGATTCAGCCTGAGATCGTTGAGCTCCATTCAGCGATCATCGAGCTCCGTTCAACGTTTTCTGTTGAACTTTTGTTTCTTAGGTAAATCAGAATTCTTCCTATCCACCTCTACAACTCCCTTACCTTTATCTGAGATAAACTTGATTGGGTGTTAATACTATTGGTTGGCTGGATGAAGCACCCAAGCCCAGTGTACTATTGAATCGTTTTAGTTTACTGTGCTTGTGATGTCCATTAGTTTGATACTTCTCCATTGAGGGATTCTTTCAAACTTCTTGGCCTCTGATAGTTCACTTTTCAGTGAGGCTATCTGCTCCCTACAACATTCCAACTCCTCAGAGAGTTTGAGGTTATCTGATTTTAAGGTGCTTTGTTCAGACAATTGATTTCTGAAAAAAATATTTCTTCTCAGATTTTAATAGATCTAAACACAGTGCCTTAAATTCACATTTGAAGTCCTCTGAATTAAAATCAAATGAGTCTATTACCTGATCCTCTTCAGATTGAGTTTCTGATTCAGACTCCGACTCTTGTTCTGCATCAGTATTGTGTTGAGAGGCATTGATAGCCATCATGCAGAACTCCTTTTCTTCAGCATCATCTTCATCATCACTTGAGCTGTATGAAGCTTCTGATTCTTCTTCTGTTTCACTCCAGGTTTCAGCTACAAACCCCTTCCTGGTATGTTTGTTCTTGCTGGAGGAGGTTTTGTCATTGCTGTTTTTCTTGAAGTCTTTTTCTCTTCTCCTTTCTTTCCTGTCCTTCTTGTACTTATTCTGATTTTCTGGACAGTCAGACACAATGTGGTCTGGTTTCCTGCATCCAAAATAAATAATTTCTTTGTTATTGGACTTATCATACCTTGGCTTTTCATGCCCTCTGAATGACTTTTTTCTGAAGTCCTTCCTGACCATTTTATAAAACCTTTTGGCCAGTAAGCTTAACAGCTCTTCATTGACTGTGACCTTGTCTTCAGGCTGATCTTCAATAGCTTTGAATGTTATTGATTTCTCTTTTCTGATTACTGGTGAAGCAGCCTTCTGCTCTTCTTCTATGTTCTTGATGAGCAGTTCATAAGACTTGAGCTTGCCCAAAAGAGCCTCAGTGGTGATCTCATTTAGGCTTCTGGCATCCTTGATTGGCCAGATCCTTGAGTCTCAAGTACTGGGGAAGCACATTAGGATTTTGTTATTGAGTTCAGTCAATGAGATCTCCTTATCCAAGGTTTTCAGTTCATTGACTATAAGACTGAGTCTGTTATACATATCAGCAACTGTCTCAGTTTCTCCTTTCTTGAAGTTCTCATACTGAGTTATGAGATGAGATCTTCTATCTTTCTTTTCATCTGCAGTTCCTGACACTATTTCAGATAGTTTGTCTCATATCTCTTTTGCTGAGTTGCATTCAGCTACTTTTTGAAATATTTCATCAGACATGGTTTGTGCCAAAATATTCATTGTTTTGGCATCTGCAACTTTCCATTTTTTGATTTCTGCATCTGTTCCTGAAGGAGGTGGAACAGCACTTGTACTTGTATTTGCTGGGGGTCTTGGACACACTGTCAAAACAGAATTAAAGATATCTTCATCAATAGAATTCATGTACAATCTTATCCTTGCCTTTCAAAGTGCAAACTTAGATAGATTGCACACCGAAGGTCTGGTGCTAGCATAATCTTTATTCTGTGTCATGTTTTATATAAGGATAAATGTAATACAAATAATAAAAATAAGAACCCTCTATAAAGGATTGATCTTATCAGAGATCTTTTGATTCAGGTGTTAGCCTGTACGAACAAGGTAATTTAACCAACCTCCCTCTAATACAATTGAAAGTGGGGATAAGATCTACCTTAACTCTCAGAGGGGGGGGGGGGGGGTGAATAGAGTTTATTAAAATAATTTTCAAGTTAAAAATTTATTTTGCAGTGGAAGACTTAATTTAAATATGTGTAAGGTGCTTGCAGTAATAAGTTATGAAAGCAAAAAATAAAACCACAACACACAGCAAACAAAATATAGCAACCAGAAAACACAAGGAGCTATAGTGGTTCCCCAATCAATCTGGGTACATCCACTCTTCTACACCCTTGGTAGAATCCACTGCAGAGGAGTTGATCAGGTGTCGGGCACCATGAGCTTTTGATAAGGTGCTCAAAAACCAAACCAGATTTTTTGATCAGGTATTTGTCACCACTGATTTTGATAAGGTCTCAGAACCAGCACAAAACTTTTGAATGGAGTTTTGAGAAAACCCTTTACAGCAGAAAAAAAGAGGTGAGATGTTCTTCTCTGTCAACAATCAGAGAGAAGACTAGTGGATGATGTTGTCAAAGCTCCCCCTGAGATCTGGAAGTTGTTCAGGAAAAGCTTTGCACTAGGGTGATAGGCCTTCAGTAGATGAGGTCTCCAGCAAAGGATGATTCCAGCAGTTGCTGAAATGTGTAGTGTCTGGAGTCTTGATGGATGAAGCCTCTGAACACTTGAGCCAAAAGAGATCTAGAAAATTTTCTTCTTTGTATGTTGATCTCCTTCAGTGGTGTGTGTTCTGAAAGAATTCTGTCTGTGATTGTTCTCCTTTTTTTGTTCTTGTATGTCTGTTGGGAGTAGCAGAATAATACCTCTTTTATTCCTTAGATCTGAAAAGAATGAATTGATTCTCTGTCTCCAAGATAGTCGTTAGCCACTCATTAATGACTTCCTTAAATGAATTTTGTCTCGGAGGAAATTCTAGAAAACATTCCTTTATTCTCCTGAATCCTCCTTAGAATGCAATTCCGAGATTCCTTTAATTGAACTTGCTAGATAAGCGGTCTCTGAAATAAATGCTGGGAATAAATAAGATAGAATTCCATAACTGTCTGAATTTGAATCTTGAGAATCGTCGATCTCTCCAGAAAATCGTCGACCTGAGCTCAGAGACTGGAACTAGACTGGAAACAGAAATCGTCGATCTCTCCAGAAAATCGTCGACCTGAGCTCAACTATCGTCGACTGAGCTCAGAGACTGGGAAACAGCTAGAGACAGAAACGTCGATCTGAGCTCGAAGATCGTCGAATGGCGTTCGACGACTCGTCGAACTGAGCTCAGAGATAGTCGAACTGAGTTCGACGATTCGTCGACCTGAGCTCGACGAAAGTGACTTAGTCTCATGAAATTGAATATCTGATCTGAGGGTCTTGGGGGCAGCTTTAAAGCCTAAATTCTAACTCTTAGACTCAATCTAATTGACCTTTAAAAACTATACAAAGAGGTCAAAACAGTTTTCCTAAGGACATAGTGATCCTTGCCCAAATCAGTAATAGGGTGTTCCAACAGCGATCCCAACAACATCCTTCTGTGCCCGTTGAGTAGCAAGGTCTGCAGAGGGAGGTTGGTGTTGTATCCAGACCTCAACCATGGTTCTGGCCTTGGAAACAAAAGAAGTCAAGTCGTCTGTGGTCCAGGATCCAGTGATTGAAGAGCGGAGATAATGTCGAAAAGGTGTTGTAGGCTATCCTTGCCAGAGTAAAGGGAGTGCAGCTCATCCCCCATTTCCTTAGCGATTTCGTAATACATTGTCATTCGGTAATGCTCTGTGTCCATAGAGTTAAGCAACCAAGATTGGACCCGGCCATCATCGCGAAGCCAGTCATCAGAGGGGTCAGCAGGTTTGACCCAAGTAAGGTGAGCGAGCACACCCTTTGTCTGCAGAACACGACGAAGAGAATGAGCCCATTCCACAAAGTTGACCTTTCCACTGAGAGAGAGAGTGTGTGGTGATGAGAAGTTCATCACGCACCTCGGGAGGCAGGACAGCAGCACGGGCGGGCAGAGAGGAGGTAGCCGCGGTTGAGTCACTAGATGACATAGCAGATAGAAGAAACAGGCCGGGCGGCAAATAGTGGAGGACGGGCCGGGCGGCTAGCAGAACAGACCGCAAGAATGAAACAAGCGGCGGACTGGAGCAGGAGCTCGCAAAGGAGAGGAAAGGCAAGCAGCACAGATCATTCCGCAGCGAGCAAGGGAAGAAAACAGGGTGCAGCGAGCTAGGGAGGGAAACAAGTCGCAGCGACTTGAATTAGACCGCAGCGAGAAAGGCCAAGAAGCGAATAGAGGCAGATCGCGGCGACTAAGAGCATATCGCGGCAACTAAGAGCAGGTCGCGACGACTAAGAGCAGGTCGCGGCGACTAAGAGCAGGTCGCGGCGAGAAGAAGCAGCTCGCGACGACTAAGAGCAGGTCGTGACGACTAAGAGAAGAACAGACCGCGGCGACTAAGAGCAGGTCGCGACGACTAAGAGGAGGTCGCGGCAAGAAGAAGCAGCTCACGGCGACAAGAGAGAAGAAAGAAGAAAATGTAGGTCGTGGCGACTAAGAGCAAGTCGCGGCGAGAAGCAGGTCGCAGCGACAAGAAGACGGTCGCGGCGAGTAGAAGAGAACCCGTGGACCCCACGAGTAAGAGAGAGGAGGCTATAAGAAGCCTGGGGAGGAGGGTGGAACCACGAAGAGAAGAGGAAGCAGGTTAGAAGAAGCAGGCCGCAGCAGTGAAGCGACTAGAGAGAGGAGCAGGTAGGATGAGGCACGCCGCTAGCGAGTAGAAGGAGGCGGATAGAATCTGAAGACCGCGGGAGGGGATGAGTTCCTCTGATATCATGTAGAAAGAGAAAAAACAAGAGAGAGAAAATCACCCTTGATTGTATTATTCTCAAAGAATAGGATTATGTACACTTATATAGAGGTAAAAAGAGGGAGAGACTCCTACATATACAATGTGGGACTAAAGGAACTATATATGGGTCAATACACATGAGCCTCCCTAATGGGCAATTTATCTTATCTTTAACAGTCAGAATGGAATGATCTTTTATTTTGATGAACATACTCTAATTTCTAATGCACTTCTTTATGTTTCTATGAGAGTATTGACTTGTTTCATGCTTAGCACTTGACTGAAGAGTCAAAGACTACTCGTAGCACTGCGTAAAACAAAATTGGTGAGTTCCCATACTTCTCTTTCTCCGACTATCACATTACGGAAGACTACTCGCAGCACTGCGGGAAATTCTCCTGATAGATACGATTGTGACCATGCGTCATTTGCCTCTCATGATCATATCTCCTCTTCTCACGGAGCATTCATTGCACCGTTGGATAATATTATTATACCAAACAATTGCCAAGTTGCCAAAGATGATCTAAAATGAAAGGCAGCGATGAAGGAGGAGATGAGGGCTCTTGAGAAGAACAAGACTTGGGAGTTGGCACAACTGCCAAATGACAAGAAGGTCGTTGGGTGTAAATAGGTGTTCACTGTGAAGCAGAACCCAGATGGACAGGTCGAGCGCTACGAGGCTCGATTTGTTGCTAAGGGGTACAGCTAGACCTATGACATCGACAACGACAAGACATTTGCACCTGTTGCGAAGATGAGCACTGTTATGACTCTGATCAACCTTGCAGTGAATGGTGGATGGAGGTTGCACCAACTAGATATAAAGAGTGAATTTATTCATAGAGATCTAGCAGAGAAGGTGTACATGGAGATACCACCAGAGTTCTGCACGGCGAAGATAGAAGGTAGAGCCTGTAGGCTGAAGAAGTCCCTCTATGGGCCAAAGCAGTCACCTCGTGCGTGGTTCGACGGGTTCAGGAAGACGATGATTGGGATGAGATATCACCAGATAGATGCGGATCACACAGTATTTTTTAGTCAAAATGAAGGTCACATCACTATGCTTGCAGTGTATATGGACGACGTGATCATCATATGGGATGATGAGTAGGAGATTGGTCGCCTCAAGACGGCTCTTGGCAAGGAGTTTGAGGTGAAGGATCTGGGCCTTCTTAGGTATTACCTTGGGATTAATATTGCTTATGAGGCAGAGGGGATAGTCCTTTACCAAAGGAAATACGGTTTAGATTTTCTCATAGAAATAGGAATGTTGGGGTGCAAACCTGCTGTGACGTCAATCGATTAGAAGTGCAAACTGGGTGCTGAGGTCGGGGAACCATTGGATTGTGAGATGCATCAAAGGCTAGTTGGGAGAGACACATTCGCTCAGACATCTCCTTTTCTGTGAGCGTGGTGAGTCACTACATGCATGACCCAAGGAAGGGCTGTATGAATGCAGTGTTCCGGATTTTGCGGTACTTGAAGAATGCTCCTAGAAAGGAGCTGACGTTCAGAAGAAACGAGCATGTGAAGATTGAGGGCTAGATCGATAGCAGAGGCAGAGTATAGAGTCATGATATTAGGGGTTGCAGAGTTTCAGTGGCTGAAAGGAATGCTAGTGGAGTTGAAGTTGGATCAAGAAGATAAGATGAAGCTGCGGTGTGACAGTCAGTTAGCTATCAGTATTGCAAATAATCCAGTCCAATAAGATCGAACCAAGCATATAGAGATTGATAGATTTTTCATAAAGGAAAAGCTTGATAGTGGGCTACTGGAGTTGATTCACGTCTCGACCAAGGGTCAGGTTGCAGATTGCTTGATCAAGAGACTCAAGTCAAAGGATATGATCAGGAGTTGTGACAAGATGTGCTTAGTAAATATCTTTCGCCAATCTTGAGCAGGAATGTTGTAATATTAAGAATAAATTGTAGGTTATATATAACCAAGTTAGTTTGACCTAATAACATTACGCGATTCATATGCAACTAAGTCTTACCCAGTCCACTTGTAAAGTGGGTAGCTAATCACACGGGCCTTATCACCATGAAGGATGAAAACAACGGATTAGACATCTCCGCTTCTAGGTAGGTGGCACACAACCATCCTAGACCTTAATGTACAGTGATGGTCCGCACCTGTACTACCAACTATTATACCGCTACTGGGACTGCGAGTTGTCGGTTACTTCCGGTTGAAGAGTCGCAGAAAAGAGGGGGGCAGGGCGGTGAGGCCAGACTTACCCGTCGCAACGAATACCACATGCGACGGGCAATTTATTGATTGAAAAGGTGTGGTTACAAAGGAGAAGAAAACACTAGCTGGCAAACAGGGGTCCGATAATAAACTGAATTCGAGTCTGCTTTCACAGGCGCGAGCTTGAGGATTCGAATCCAAGTGCTTTCTGGGTACTATTCACCCCTATTTATACGAGCAAGAGCCTGCCCGAAAGGGTATGCTCTAAAATTACGGGATGCTCGGGCTACAGGAGAATTAGAAAGAGAAGAGAGGTTAAATGGAGTGCAAATAAGAAAAAAAAACTCTGACCACGAGGACCGGCGGTCAGCCCGGCGGTTGTCTCCTCTTCTTAGAGAGTGTTGTTGAATTGTCCTATGCTTCTTGTTCGGTCACTGAAGGGTCAGACTGCCTCGACTGGTTTGAGGGAAAGCTGGTCGCAGCTCGCAAGATTCCAAGTAAACATGATCCCCACACATTTTTAAGGTTCATGAAACTTCGTAAATGTCTTCTTTAACCACGGAGACTGCGACGCATCTTTAATGCTGGGACATCTATAAATACAGTCGGGGAGTCCATAGTTTTTTCATGACACTCTCCGCAAC